>VDFB02379711.1:106098954-106468649 GCA_007258455.2 Sequoia sempervirens
ATTGGTAAATTGCTTCATAATTATAATATTATTTTTTCATTATGTAGGGATGAGTTTGGAGATCAAGGAAAAATTTAAGACATTAATGAACTTGACATTTGTCATTTGCATATTACTTTTCTTTATTCTACCTAATGTATGGTAGCTTATTATTTTCTTCCTAAATAACTAAGAGCTTGGTAGTATTTAGAAATACCTTAAGGTTTGTTGATTAGACACAAGGATTCAAGGCTTCTCATATCAACCCTTGGAAATTGAATAAAGATTGAAAATAATAATTGTCAATCATGCCAATGCTTCTAGAATAATAGTGTAGAGCTAGATTCATTAAAGAGCATTAATTGAAGTGTATACATGTGAGTGATATGTGAACTATCGCTTTATTCTAAGATGATGAGAGTGAATGTAGTGGATGCCTTTAAATACAAGGATATATCAACATATTGCACAAACTTTTGTATAGTTGGTTCTAGGTAGAAATGGTAAAGGCGAAAAGTTGGTTACATTTAAATTTAAAAATTTAAATTTAAGCAAAATGAATCAATGATTGTAAGGACAACCTTTTGATCACGAACTAGTCCTAGGATAAAGATTGGGCTAAATATTAGTGAATAACATGTGCATGTAAATTAGTGTGAGCATTACTGTGATGAACAAGTGGACTGGACAAATATATATAAGGATATGTGAACATGTAAATGAAGATAAGCAGTAGTTGCATAGAAATATGTGTAATGGTAGATGGATAACATACCACAAGAAATCTAATTTTACACAAAATTGTACACTATTTATTAGTATATGTATATATCAAAACATTCTCCTCAAATAAACACAAACTAAACAAGAAATAAAAACCTTATACAACTTAAAAAATAAATTTACAAGACAAAAAAATATTCACCTTAGATGCTAACTAAAAGATTATGATTTTAATATTAATTGACTGATATTTATTCTAACATATTATGATTTTAATATAATTAACTGATATTTATTCTTAATATATTTGTACATAAAATTGTAATTGTGATGCTTCAATAAATAGAAACATTGAAGCATTTGTTTTATTGATTTTTTTAAAGAATGATGTACAAATAATTACTAAATTAAACAATTGACTTTCATTTTTTATATGCTGTCTAAAACATTGTTTATTACATTTATTGTCATAAATACAATTTTTTTTTATGAGAGCTAATAAATCCTGCATTTCACAAAAGTTTATCTTTAAACTTTGAAGATATGTATTAAATTTGAATAGATGATGATATTAATTTTGAATTGGCAGCATGTGACATGGAATATCTTCTTTCTTTAACGTACAAACCTCCTTTTGGCAAATAATTTTCAATCTTTTCTTGTCTGCCATGTTATTATGTTTTTTTATCATTCCTTACATGTTCACTCAATCTTCTTTAAATCATTTCAATCGAGTTAATTGTATTTTTTGGTTGTTTATTTACGTGAGTTTGAATTTGTGTGAGTTCCACTACAAAGCACATAACAATTTGTAATATATTAACATTGTTATTATGTCATGAAAGGGGAATTCAATTATTCAATTAAGAGCATATTGACTCTGCCTCGCCACATATCCCCTTTTTTGGGTGCCTCAAAGATCTATATACATTGAATTGCTTGATATAGTATCTGTAAATAATCTAATCAATAAGATATGTACTTGATATACCTAGTATTTGTGATATGTAGTTTTTTTAATTTGGAATGTAGTTATAGTTATTATATTTATTTTGCATTTTTAATTAGATCAAAGAAAACATTTTCATTGTTTAAGCTTAATGATGATTGAATTTTAAATAATTTGATTGAACTATTCTAATTATAATCATTGTGATGTTTAACCATGTTAGATTTTTCAAAAGGGTCTCTTCAATTATTGGAAGGTTCAATCTTCTTCAAATCTAAAGTGACATTTTGTGCTTAATATCATTGGAAGCACATATATAATAGAATTCCAAAGTGTTTTTATTTGAAAAGTTATGGACTTGCACTAGCCAAATCTAATTCATTGCTTCTATGTGTGAATCATTAATAGTGGACATATGTGTAGTTCGCATTGGTCAAATAGGTTGTAGACTACTATTGTTCATGAGAAACCAATAGGTGTAATTGTAGGGGATTGGGTGCATTGCCCTCTTTATGAGAGAGGGTTGCCTTATGTATGACGGGAATATTTGGTCAATGTGTAGTGATGATGTCGGGTATTTGTTATTGTTCATGGGGCATTGATTTCTTGATGAATTCTATTGAGGTTTTGTCAAACAAATTCAAGATCAATGTTCAAGTGGGTAGTCTCTCAATTTTTTTGATTAAATGGGTTATTTCAAATCTTTGCACTAGGTCATGTTTGTGTTGGTTTGTTATAATGTTTGAGCTTGTTCTTCTTTAGTGGCTATGAGAGTTGGTAATTTTTTTTTGAGATTAGGTGTGTCATACATCTTGCAAGTCCTAATGTTTGAATTATTTAATTATTTATTGTTTATGTGTTGTTATGAAATGGGATGTCCCACTTTATGCCTTGGTCATTGTGTCATATGTGAATTTTTTATTTTTGCATTTATATGTGTAAATATATTTGTAAAATAATATATTGTCATGAATGGTGTGTAAGAGCATCTATGACAAAGATAGTACTTGTGACAAGATCATAATTAAGAGGGAAGCCATAAAATGGAATAGGAATCTTGACCCACTTATGACATATGTTATGTCACATCATAGTACATGTTTCTAAAGAAGGTAAATGATAAATAGTGGGGTGTGGGTGGTATTATTTTTTATCATGATATTTTGGGACCTTTTTTGTGTCCATTCTAATCCCTTATGGTGGTTTTCTAGGTTACCTTGGGTATATACATTGGAGGCATAGGATAGATGATGTTAGAGACAATTTTTTGCAGGGTTATGTTATCATATTTCAACCAAAGGAATAAGTCGTTGATCTCCATGGAGGCAAGAGTATAATATTGTATTGTAACAATTTGATTTTTGAACAATACATTGGTTCAATGCTTTGGAGGCTAGGGATTTTTTTAAATAACTTTTCTCATGATACATTGGTGTCTCTCATCTTCTATCTTCTTTGTATTTTCTCTCACATCCTTTTATTTTCTAATTATTGTTTATATGTTGGAATGTTGCTCATTTTTTTGTAGATTAGATTAATGTATTAATCTCCTCAAAGGGATAATGTGAAAATGTCTACAATTCTTAATTGTGTGGATTTGATTTAATTACCTTGTCCTCATAAATTCACCCTTAAAGTTCTCTCAAATTAATTTCTGCCCAATGTTCTCTTACTCCTAGAAATAGGTGTGATATGACAAGTTTGACCAAGAAAGAGAAAATATGAGTAAAAGTTCCTTTATAGTCTTAGTTTGTGTCTCTTCAATTCGCTTTGTTTGCTTAATAAATTTTGAGTTGTATGCATGTTTTTGGATATTTGTTTGTTGAACATGTGACCATTTAAAACTAAATTTGGAGATTATATTGCTCAATGGAAATGTCTTAATATTTTCTCTATTATTTTTGTGAGTTTTGATGTTTTAAATAAATGTTTGAAATCAATCTAAATGCTAAAATAACAATGTAGATGAACTATATTTTATTGTGTTTTTCAAATATGTTTAAGTGCTTAAAAAGATTGAATCTAAATTTTTTAAGCTACATTAAATATTGGCTATTTTGTTGTTTTTATGTATATTAACATGCATGTGAAAGAAATAAGTTATATGGTAAAAAGACAAATCTAAACACTAAAATTTAAAAAAAAAAAAAAAAAAACTATGTTTCCCTTTTATATTATATATAATTTGAATAAAAAACACATAATAGACTAATTAGATCAAGTAATAATGAATTCAAACTTTTGTTTTCATTTTTTTCAAATTAACACTCTTACAAGTTCGAAGGAAATACAAATGCTTTGACCTTTCTATTACAATGTTGATAATGAAAATGTTTGTTTTATTTTTTATTTGTTGTTTTCCTTTATTTAATTGTTTTTTATTTAACATGTTTTGTTGATGAAAAATTTGTTGGTTTATTGTTCTTATTTGGTTGTTTGAACTAATTTTGAAAGAATAACACGTTGTTTTCAATGTATTTCTCGCAAGAATTAAAACTAATTTAATATAACAATTTAAAACTACTTTATATGATCATATATATGGTATTTGGTGTGGACTATAACAAAATAATAGAAATAGAATAACTAAATTAGAACTTAACGATAATTAATCTAATATGTTATAACCAACTAATCTTAAAAAAAAACTAAAATTTCACAATTGGAACAAAGAACAATCCAGTATGTAGAATAAGTTATTAGTGGAAAATTCATCAAACACTTGGCTACTCGGTATCCTCTCTTTCTCAATTCTAGGCTCTCCCTCTGATAGTTCAAGGAAGGCAGGAAACCAAGTACTGAAGAAAAAATAAAGCAAAGGAATGTTGCTATGTATGAGTATTATTGAAGCTTTGTAGCCTAGAGACTATGTATACATCATAGAAGTATGGGAATTATATTGTTTTTTTTTGGTAAACTTAGACCTACTACTATGCATAACCATGAGTAAAAACCAAGAGTTTTTAAGAATAGATAATCAAAATATTGTTTCACTATTTTAATATCAAGAGATCTATAATTAAGGTTAAGAATTGGAGTTTTTTATGCTATATGTATTCATTCACAATAAGAATAGTAGTTCAAAGGCCAAATTTTGTACTAGAATATATGCATGTAAAAAATTACACAAGTAAAAATAGCATACATGATCATGCTACTTTTTCTAGTAATATAATTGTTGGTTTTGATCAAATTTGCTATGAAATATTTGTATTCAACAAAGAAGTAAAACAATTTAAACTTAGTGTTCATTTGTCAATTATTTTTCAAAATACAAGTAACAAACAAAAAAGTACAAACACTTGTTAAATGACTGATAACTATAAAATAAAAGGTGAGAGGTTTTATATATTTAATTTAATACTACCATCATGTTAGGATTCGTTGAGAAAAAAAATTATTCATGACACATGGGTAGCATGTTAGGCCTTCATATCATCATCAAACTTGTCATGTATGTCTATCTATTTTTAGGCACTTACATATTTGTTCCCTTGGGAAAGGTTATCTACACAAGCGAGTAGGTGTTGCTTCTCAAAATAGGTATGTGAGATAAACTTACCTTGCTTGATGTATTGCATCTAGACCTAAAAAATCTTGCTTGATGTATTGCATCTAGACCTAAAAAAAATGAGAAAAAGGATCATGTTAAACATAAAGATGACTCAAAAATGAAAATAAAATAATGTTATTTATCATAGAAGAGGGGTTTAAAAATATCATCTTAGCCATGAGCTCTTGTCACTCATTTGAGAATTGCAAGACAAATAAGAAATAATGACTCATGTGAATCTCAATTAGAAGGTTAACTCAAATTTAGTGTGAGACATGGACAAGAGGGTGTACTATCTAAGTGAACCTATGTCAAGTATATTTGTGTTGCCCCATCGAAATCACTTGCAAAGAAAACAATACATTACCAAAAAGAACACTTAGACTACATTAGAAATTACAATTTTTATGTCATTTTTCCAACCATTTGGGATTTTTGTGGCTAGATGAGGATTGATATTATAGTAGCAACATAACCTCAAGCAAACCCACAAGTATGTAATTCATGAAAAATGTTTATTCCCTAATTATTTTTTAGATTTGTAAGTTTTAGCCTCTTAAATTAAGGAAAAATAGAGTCAAAATGTAGGTATTTAAATGCTAGGAACATGTGGACGCATTTTTTTTGTTTTCATACAATTTTATGTAATTTTTAGTCAATTTTAAATTATGGTGGGTTATCAAATGAAATCACTAATTCATCACTAATTCACAGGTTTTACCAGTCATTGATTCACTAAGGTGATTACAAATTTTTCATAACAAGTTAGAAATTGCCTAGGAAAACCCATGATCACCCCTTTTCAAAAGGTAAAATTATGAATAGAGAGCTAGATTTTCTATGTTTTGGGCCATTTTTCTATATTTTTATTTTTATTTTTTACGGGTTTTATGATTTTTGGGGGATTTTTCAAGAAATACATAACCATGTGTGGTAGGATTCATTAGTCTAAAGGAAAAATGTATGAGAGTGTGCATGGCTAGCATAAATTTTGAGAGACTTATCAATCAACAATTAGGCCATACTATATAGAGTAGGTTTGGATTGATTTTCACAGGTTCTAGGTTTTGATCCTTTGAGAAATATTTATTGTAACATCCTTACCCATTGAAATATAGATCAAAACCTATTTTAGCTTAAAGGGGTGTGAAGGGAGTGGACCATCACTTAAGTTATGATTCTTAACAAATTATAAGGGTTCCCATTTAGGGGGACTGCTTCATTCTCAATAGTTGGACCTCCAAGTAATGAAGGAAAACATGGGTAGCATACATGGGAAATGGGGATCCATAGGCAAGGAGAGCATATTTGATTATAGTATCAAATTTGAAGATTCTACCTATTTAGAAGGAAATTATAGGTGTGATTTCCTCCAATTTACCTAGAGATAAGAAGACATGCATTGTTGTGTACAACTAGGCTCTTATCATACAACAAGGTTGAATTTTTACTTTAGGCATGTACATTTTGGCTTGAGCTTACCATTGTATAAGATTGTGTGGTAAAAGAATAATATTTTAGCCATCCCTCACTAATTATAGGATGGATATTTTAGTACATTAGGCCTTTTTAATGACTCGTTCCTATTTTAGATCAAGTAGCCCCAAAGGTAGTTAGATGGGGCAGTGTAGAGAATTTCAACATAGGGACATGAGTTAGGGAAAACCCTAGTGATGTAGATATGATTGTAGACTCATATGAAAACATTGTTGGGTGATGGTACAAATATGATGTTTTGAAAACTTATTGAAGGGAGAGGTCCTCCTAACAAACAAGAGGAAGGTATGGAGATCCATCCTATAAGATGAGTCCTACAATAGTTTAGGGAGGTTTCACTTGTAATATTTCCCCCAATTTCCACTTGTTACATATTAAATTATGGGTCCACAAATATTAGGGAGAGCATGACATAAACCTAGCCACTTTATGAATTCCTCTTATGAGTATCACATAGAGATGAGGATAGGAACTAGCATAGGTACCACCTTAGAGATGGCATCCACCTTGATAGTCTCGTAAACTAATGATTATAAGGAGTGGAGGGGAGACTGGTTCATACAAGTGGGATGAGGAGAATGAGTAATAGGACCCTAGTAATGGTACAAAGGAGAGAACTATATAATATAGAGAAAGAGAGCATATAAGAGAGGGAGAGTCACAAAATTAGGATGATACTATACAAAAAATTATCTTAACAAACCAATCCATTCACCCATTAGATTGAGAAGTAGATGAGGGTAGGTGAACCCTCTCAATAGGTAAGAAATTTCCATGAGTACTTTCATTTTAGTTCCTTACTTTCACTACTCTTTAGCATCTAGTTTTCATATACTTATGATACTTAGCATTTTATCAATTACACTCTTGATGTGTTATTAACAATGTCACTTCATTATACTTTGTGATGGGTGAAGCCACAATAGTGGTTTACAATTCTGATGGAGGAAGGAAAACGAGAAAAAATGACCCCATGGAAAAAATTTAGGGTTCAAAATGAACCTATAAGTTCGACCGAACCAAAGAGGGGTTCGACCAAACTAGGGTTCGAATGAACCTATTTAATTACTAAGCCCACATTTCCCGCCTAAAAAACAAAAGGAAAATTCATATTGAGGGGGGTTCGAATGAACCAAGGTTCATTCGAACCTTGGTTCACTAGAACCCCCTGGTTCTAGCGAACCCCCCTTTTCCCTAATTTTTGACCTTATTCACAAAAAAAACCTATTTTTTTATGCTTCGAAGCTCGGGTTGAGGATGAAAATGGAGGAATCTTTACAAACCCAACTGGAATCAGGTAGTCCTTGGAACGAGCTATCCAACAAATATAACTTTAATATATTTTGGTTTTGCCATGTAATTTGTTTTTTAGTTTTATTAAACATAGGTTTTTCATTTAAAATGAAGGTCTATGTTCTGCACATATGGAAAAATAGTAGATTAAATCAAAATAGAATTTTGAAAAATATGAGTGCACTAGATATTGAAGTCCTTGATCCAACAAAAAAAAAATTGAATTTCGATATATACAAAAAAAAGTTACGCTTTATACAATTGCACTATGTCCGAATTGTAATTGGTTTGACTTCGAAACTTGGTTAAAGAAAAAATATTCAATCAAAAAATATCTATCCAAGTGGAAGCACTAGATATCAGAGTTAAAAATATAAATTCGAAAGAATTAGAATTTTATCCTTCATGGAAAAAAAAGTTATGCTATACAAGAAGGCCACTTTTAAAATGTTTTTGAAAAAAACCTACCGTGGGAATGCAAAAAGAAGTAAAATCCGGGATTCCAAAAAATTTTGAATTTTTTTTTAGAATCTATGACAAATGTGACTTAGACTCTAGTTTGCATCATCTTCAAATTCCTTACCATGAAGTAAAGTCTGAATGTGAAGATTTAGTTAAAAATAATAATTCTCGCTGTCCAAATTTTGGCCAAAAATTGTAAACCACTATTGTGGTGATCACCCCATGCATGAACAAGAGCTGAGTGGTATTGATATGATTCTAAATTTATTGATGGGAACTTCTACCACCATCATAGGGAGGAGATACATTCTCCTAGTAGATGTTCATTTTCCTTTAAATACAACCTATCACATAGATGTGTTAACTCCCACTCATTATACTAGTGAATATGTCCCATCAATATAAAGGGAAAACACTGATTTTCACACAAATTTGAGAGTATTGAGAGAGATGATAGGATTAGGAGTTGTTCATTATCTTCACATGCCCTCTCAATCACAAGAAAAAACACGTGTCCACTCTCAAGCACATGAGCATAGAGAGAGGACCCTAACTCATTTGGGTATAACAAATAGTAGGAGGAGGGGGAGGAGTAAGAGTCCTAGGAAACCAAGATTTCAAGGGTGACTTAGATGCTCCATGATTTTCCTAATTTTGATTTGATATGTTTTTTGACTTGCCCCCTTGTATGGGGATATTTTACACCAAGATATATGTATGCTTGTTTACATTTGATTCATGGTGTCTCCTATTATGGAGCTTGTACTCATTTTGTATGGTAGAATTCATATGTATTGCTTCCTCCTTGCATATATATTTATTTTAATTTAAAATGACTCATATTGGTTGTTCACAAGGAGAAAATTGGATTCATCAAGTCCAAATACATTAAATTGACAAAATTAGTATGATTTGAGAAGGAATGGAATGGGCCATACATTTTCAATAACATGTCATTTTCATCAATATTACTTTTTCCAAATCCTATGACCACATTGAGTGGCCTATTATCCTTGCCATGCTCCAACCTTTAGATTTGGTCCTCAATTTGTTTGTTCAATTTGAATGATCTTTGTTGATTTTTTTTTGTTAAAAATTACCATTAATGACCATCAATTTGATTCTTTTGGGATTTAATTCTCCATCTATAAGGGATACCCCTTGGATTTGAATTTATACGTGCTAGTTGTTAAAGGCTTTCAAAAATATTTTGGCTAATGATGTGTCACAAAACCTAATTAAAGGAGTCACCCTACACAATTCTATTAATCAATGAGACATGTTATTGATGAATTCTTTGTAACTCTCCTTGATGAGGAAAATAAACACCAAGAAGGCTCTCCAATGCCTAGATTTTTTTTGCAATGCCTCAATGTCCAACATTTAATTGAAGAAAACTTAACGCTACATGCAATATTGTTTATCTATTTGGCTCAATCCCTTGGGTGGAAATGGAAATATCATGGGGAAATGTTTAGGCCCATTGGAATTTCTTTTCATTTCATACATTTTCCTCCTTTATATGGCAAGCCATAATTTATAGGGTTGAGAAAAAGTTGGCCTATTGGATTACTAAGCCTCATTTTTTGGTAGGGAAATAACAGGTTCTACTCATGTCTATTAATATTCTTTTTGGGTACCTTTGAAAGCCTCGTATTAGAAGCTTGAAATTATCATGATATTTTTATGGGATTCCTCTAAACATGGTAAAGGATTTCATACAGTGGCTTGGGACTTTTGTTGTTGTGTGATCGATTTTTGAGTGTGATAAATATGAATTAAAAGTAAATCAAATACACCAATGAAACTTTAAATTAAAACATAAAATAAAGAAATGAAATTGCAAACTCTGTTTATGCTTCAAAGACGTTCCATTGTCCTCTATCTCCGATGTTTTTGTCGATTCTAGCTTGCTCTTAGATCTTGGGCTAGGCTCAACAAACAATCTTCCTAGAGAACGAGATTGAATATGAATACATGTAATGCTATGCTAAAAGATATGATTATCGATACTAAACATGATTGATAAAATAAAAGATTTACAAGATTGATAAAGGTAAAAAGATAGTAACAATGCTAGAATGCTAAATGCTATAATGTAATTAATTTCTAATACGAGGTGCGTTGTGTTATTGTGTGTTGTAGCCAATGCTTGGATTCGCAGGGGTATTTATAGATTTTTTGAAAGATTTTGATTGGCTGATGTGATCAATGGCTGTGAAAATTCTTGGTAGATCGAACGGTCGAAGATGGATAAGACTGGAGAGAAAAATAGAAGAAAACAAGCTTTGTTTCCTTTTTCGAAGAAGAGATAAGATGAAGATGATAAAGATGAATTGTAAAAATCATCTTTTTGTGAGATTATGGAAAGATTTTGAAGATAAATAATGAATTATGAATTCAGTTATTTATTTATTGGTGACATGGAAGATTTTCTTAAATATTTAATTAAGATTTGAAAGATTTTTAATTAAAAAATAAATATATTTAATTAAACTTGTAAATGAAATTAATTAAATAAAATATTTAATTAATTAGAAGAAAGATTTGAATAGGAGAAAGGAAATTAAATTCAATTAAATCAAGATTTAATTAAACTTAAATATGATAATTAATTTAAATAAAACAATGACATTTATTTAATTAATTAAGTGGACTTGAGAAAGTGGTAATTAAATAAAATGAATTTATTTAATTAAAGTGGAAGAATAAAGTGACTGAACAATATAATTAAATTTAATTTAATCATATGTAGGAGAAATTAATTAAATAATAAATATTTAATTAAATGTCAGGATTAGACATGACCAATTTTATGCATATACAGTTGCCTCCCTTATGATTTTAGTTGGCTTGGTTTAATTTTGATCAAATGACAAGGTATGGCTTTATGCACCAAATGGATTATCAAATCCCTAAAGGGAAATGAATCTTGGAAGGTTTTGATTCAACATTGCATTTCTACAAGAGTGCCAAATGGTCATTAAACTTGGAATAGTCTTCAGCTCCATAATCCCCTTATTGTGAAAGAACCTATCCACATACAAGGTGCTTTTGCTATCAAATGCATTAGGAAAGCCTAGAAAGCCATGACTCAAACCATGAGATGGAAATAATTTGTACAAAGGTTTTATATTTTAATTAGCATTCTACTTGGTGGTGTTTTATTGTTTCTTGCCAAGATTGACCTCTTCATAAGAATCCTTAGGTTCATCTTTGAAATTATTTCATAGAGATATTAAGACTTTTTTATCTCTTTCCTAGAATTGCCAAGAGTTTTCTTTCTTCGCTAGAGGCCAAATGGAAGCAAATGCTTTTTAATAATTATTTTGAGTTATTTCAAATCATTATTGATTTTATTCCACCTCATATGATTCATAAAATTGAGCTTATAGTTTCAAACCTTGGTGGAAGGATTGGAAACGGTATCAAAATGTGTCATTTCTCAATTACATATTATTAAAGGGATATGATTGGATTTCCCCACAAATTATTTCAAACCTTAATCATAGGTGGTTTCTTTGGTCTTCTTTGGGCACTCGATAACGCATATTCCAAATTGTTTGGTTAGCTATTCTTGAGCCAAAACTTGCCCACTTTGTTTGGTGTATTCTCTAGGACAGAGTTAACTTAGCTTGGTGTTGTCAATTATCATTATCCATTCTATGGAGAATAGGAAACTCTCAAGCATATTTTATAGTTTTGTCCCAGAGCCTATAATACTTGGAATTGGATTCATGACTTCTTTAGGCTCAAGCCTTTTACATGGCATATGATTTTTTGGGAGATTGGCCTAGAATTCTTGCTACAATCACAACCAAATTTTGCATATTTTCATGGTGGAATTTATTTTTAGCATTTGGAAAGAAATAATTTTTCTATATTCTTTGTTTGTGTTGTTAATACACACTTCTCTCTCTATGATAAGGCTATGATTTTTTTTTAATGTTATCTTGTAGATTTAGTTGCAAGCAAATAAAGTGACACTTGAAGTGGCCCCATTTAGATGTGATTTTGGACCACTGGGGTAATGCACTATGTAGGGTGGCTAGAGTTTTGTTGAATCTACCCTTCAAAAGGGGTCACTCTCTCGTATGGGCATTGACGTGGATGGACTCAATATGATGTAGGAATTGAATGTGAACTCTTAACACCTTGAGATTCATTGCCAAACCAAAATTTCTTCCACAAGAGATAAATGGCAAGAATTATATTGCTATGATTAAGGATGCAAGATTGATTGATTGAATATGGAATGTACATAAGATGCCTTGCTTATAAAGGCAAGGTTGTGAGATAGGATTAGACAAGATCATGACATGTGTCTTAATCTTGTACAATGATACAACTACCTCAACATTATTAAATGACCTAGGACACAAGAACTAAATGCCAAAAAGATAAGATAAGATCTAAGTGACAACTAAGACTTCTAAAAAGATTCCTACGACCTAAGTAAACTTAATATGTAAATAGGACTTATAAGTGAATTAGATTAGTAAAATACCTATTTATACCAACAAATGCTTGTGATGGGCATGATTCTCAATCACATGCTTCCTAGCCCCTTTCAAGAAGAGACAATAATCAATCTATTTATGGTTGTTTTGAACCCTCTCGGTTGACTTTAACCTATTTTGAATCTTGTTACCAATGTGCCTATGGATAACTAGATACTAAAAAAATTCCTCACTATGCTTTGAGCATTTCTCTTAATTATGACAACCAACTTCTTGTTGAGAAAAATGAAGATGGTGTGATTACTTACTAAGATCAAGATAAGCAAATGATTGTGATCTTCTTCTTCTCAATTCTTTAACTCTTACTGCATAATGATCTTTGTTTTTTTTTTAGATTGCAGGAAACGAGTAGCCCCCCTATAAACTACAGTGTGTCTGGTAAACTTTTTCACGTGACTAGTGACATTAGCACGACATGCCCTCTAGTACCACAAAGATGGAGGGGAGACTAGACATTGTGACCTCTTGCCTTCAACAAGATGCTTTGACCAATCGAACTAGGCCCCCCTACCCATAATGATCTTCAAGTTTATATGACTTTCTAGTATTTGCTAAATGAATACATACAATATAAATCTTTATATAAAATAATAATAATTTGAACAACTTACTCATTAAAAAAAAGATTTTAAGACCTTATTCTAATCTTCAATGGCTTCAATCGAAACTAAAATTTTACATCATCATAATTATAAGACACGTACGTAATGATACTCATTTAAAAAGGAATAAATGCTAGTATTGCGGATGCTCCAAAAAGTATTTAATGCTTTAAATGCCATAAATTAAAAGTTAACAACTAAGTTTGACATTAGTTTTGATGTTATTGGACGGCCTGGTCGGTGGCGGTGGTGACAAAGACTGCCCCACCCTTCCCCTCCAATCACATGCAAATATCGCCTTCTCCTTATCATTATTAAATTTAGTGGGATTGTCCTTTTGCAATGAATACCTGCTTTCAGTTTTTAAGCTTAATCAACGTCAACACCCACATTCCACCCCGCTGCTCCCAAATTACTAATGTCGGGAATTTCATCCAGACTCTTGTGGAAGTCGCTTTATTAAGCTTAATTTATAAGGATGAAAAGTGTATATTTATTTATTATAAATTTTAGTGTTGTAATTTATTAAATATTGTTTGATTGTTTTCAATTTATTTTTAAATGTATAGAAGATTAAAAATGCATGTTTATCTATTTTTATTTTTGATCTCTTAAATTATTTTATAAGAGTGTTGATGTTCACATTTCTTATATTCAAAAAAATTCTTGTTCAACTTTTTGTCTTTTTACATTTTAGATATTTTATCTAGTCTTCAATTTTAAAAATGGTTTATAAATTGTTTATAACAATGGATTAACTAGAAATGGCGAGCACAGGGGAGAGGACGAGGGCGAGTGCAGGAAGGAATTTTGAATCCGGTGAAGGTGAGGTTGGAGAAGACGATGGCGACCCTCATGGTGGCTATTTGGAGGCAAGACATGCTGCAGTGGATGCCTGGAGCTGGTGGTCTGATGTTGTTGGTTTTGTTGGAGAAGGGTGGGTGGTGACGCTGCCTCCATATGCCTGTGGTGTCATTTCTTCTTTGGGAGGAGGTGCATCCTTTTCTTTGGAGAGTTGTGGGCTTTCTCTTGTGGTATGTGGTCGTTCTTTGGCATTGTGTGGCTTGGAGTTGGTCTCTAGTGGGTGGACTCTATAGTCTGCTGCATTTGAGACTTTTGATGCTATGCTTCTTGCCCTATTTTGGTTTTCCCTTGGCTTGCAGTGGTTGGAGGATACTCCTTGGAGCGTAGCTTCTCTTTTAGTTTGTTGGGAATCCCTTTTGAGGTTTTTGCCCTCTTTCTTCTTGGGCCTCAACAGATTCAGTGGTGTGGCAGGCTATTTTGTTTTTGGGCAAAGATCTTTGGGATGGAGGATGCTTGGCCTGTGGCTTTTGGTTGTTGTGTCCCCTGGGTTGATCCCTAGTTTGTCGTGGCTAGAGGATGCTTGTGCTTGGTGCTAGACTTCTCTTTGTGCTTGTGTGAGTTACCTTGTTTTCTTTGGAGCCGTTGGATTTGTTGTCCTATGGTGGAGGGTTCCAGCCTCTTGGTTTCTTTCTCCTCCTATTCCTTTTTTGGAGGTTTGGTGTGGGGATTTTGGAACGTGTTGGGGTTTGGTGCTTAAGCTTCCGATGAATTTTGGTTTGGCTCCTTATGTGGTGGCTAAGGAAAGGGTTTTTTAGCTGTCTTCCAAGTAGTTGGTGAGTGTGGGTTTCTTTGAGGAAGTTCGGTTGCAGAAGCCACCTCTTTTTGTTCCTATTCGGCGTAATAGGAAGACTTGGTGGTTTTGCATGTTGGTTTATTCTGCTTCTGGCTTCTTCTTGGTCATCCCCTACTTCTGCTTGTTGCTTGTTTGGTGGTTCTACTTTGGCGGTTTCTATTCTTGGAGTGTTTTGGGTTCTTCTTTCCCCCTCTTTGAGGAGTGGTGGTGTTTCCTTCTCATTGGATGTTGGGAGTCTTGGCTTATCTCTGGCTCTGACTAGCATGTTGGGGTTGCTTGGTGTTCTCTCTTGCTGGCTCTTCTCCTGATTTCCTTCTTGTTTGGGCTCCCTGGTTCCTCTTGAAGGTTGGGTGTTCTTGTTCATTCTGAGATTGGGACCCTGCCTCTTGTGGTCTTTTGGCCTGGGGTTCTTTTTGCTAATGGGTGGTTGTTGTTGGAGTTTGTGATCTTCTCTTGGGGTGAGCTTCTTAATGTTAGTATGTTGTTTGGTCAATTGTTTTGGCCTTTTGTGAAGGCTCAAAAGTTGGTGAGTGATGGGCTTGTTGCTAGGTTGTTGGATTCCTAGTTGAGTTCTTTTGTGAGTGTTGTTAAGATGGACATATGGTGTTTATTTGAGACTTTTATCCTCGTCCATAGTTTGTTTCTGGTGCAGTGTTTACCAAAGGATGCTACAATTGTTTGCTTAACTACTGTGTTAGTTGTCTCCTCTAGTCCTATGGAGGTGGACCTCCCTCAACTCTTCTTATTGAGGTGGACAATGCTCCTATGGAGGTGGAGGTGGAGGGTGCTAGTGATTTCTGGCTACGGTGGTCTTGCTGCTTGTAGCATCCTCTCCATTAGAGGGGAGCTCTCTCCTTTTGAGTTGTTTGTGGAGTTGGTTTCCTATTGCCAAAATGTTTCTAAGAAGTTAGTGATGTTGGAATTATCCTTGGATTTTTTTGGCTCCTTGGCTTCTCTTGCTTTGTTGAAAGCTGGGTGGTATTATTCGGAGCTGCCTTCAGAGTTCAAGATGTGGCTTTGTGCCCAGTGGATTGTTGTGCTCTCCATATCCCCTATTGAGGTGGGGTGTTTGGTTTTGCTCAAGTTTTTTATCAGGGGTTTGATGGTGTCTTACACCATTATGCAAATTATCTTTTTTGGCTCAATGGTATCTTCCATGAGTGGCTGGTTTGTTGATGCAGGCAGATTTTGTGTGTATCTAAAGGGTTTTTGGTCCTAGTTAAAACCAGGTTGTTTTTGGGTCTTAGGCCCTTGCTTGTTTGTAAGATGCAGTGTGTGTAGTCTTGCTTATCTTTTGAGGCTATTGTGGGGTTGTTGATGGTTTATGATGTATCTAATTTACAACCTACCTTTCTTTGTATTGGGTTTCGAGCCCCATCAAAACCCATATTTTACCTCTAATAAAAAAAAATGGATTAACTAGAAAATAATTATGTGGATGCACACTTAGGGAACACACTTGAACATCTAGGGAACACAAGAGGCATCTACTTGTACAATCTAGCAACAATTTTATCTAATATAGCCCCTATTCCTAGACCACTAATTGTGTATTTGTGATTGGCTAGTTGTTATTTTTGCTTCCGCTGTTATTAGTTGTTAATTAACCAAGTTGTATTAATTGTTTTAATTAGATAGATAATTTTTTTTATTCTATCTTGTGAATTTATTGTGCAATTAATTTGTAGCTAGGTTATAAGAAATTAATAGTATAAACTGTGCAAATTTTGTTGTCCAGAGTTATAGAGAGCATTGTCATAGACATAAAGGAAACCAATATGTTATTTTGAGACTAGTGCAAGCATACCAAACACTAACATATAGAAGAGAAAAACCATGATTGCATATACACTATTGCATTGAACAAGATGTTTATACGTGCTCTCATCATCAACAACATAGAGGAAAAACACATAAATCAAAATATGACTCCAATAGTGGAAAGTTTCCTCTTGGTCTCCTTCTATAAAATCCATCACGAACTATCAAGAAGAAAGGGTGATCCCACAATAGTGGTTTACAATTTTGGCCAACGGACACGATATATTTTTAAAACACAATCTCCATTCGGGCACCTATAGCGATTAAACCATAAGAATTTGAAGATGATGTAAACTAGAGTCTTGTCATATTTTGTCTGTAGATTCTAAAAATATTTTTTTCAATTTTTTGGAATCAGATTGCACTTCTTTTTCCATCTCCCACCAAAATTGGTTTTTCAAAAAACAACATTTTTAAAAGTGACGCACAGTATAGCATAATTTTTTTCCTTGAAAGATAAAATTCCAATTCTTTCAAATTTAGATTTGTAACTCCAGATATCTAGTGCTTCCACTTGGTTAGATAGTTTTTATTGAATATTTTTTCTTTAATCAAGTTTTAAAGTCAAATCAAATAATTAGACATAACACGAGTATAACACATAACTTTTTCTGTATGTATCAAAATTCTTTTTTTTTGTTGGATCAAGGACTCAATATCACGTGCACTCATATTTTAAATTTTTTTTTGATAATCTTCTATTTTTCCACTTGTGTAGAACAGAGAGTTTTGTTTTCAGTGAAAAACCTATATTTAATAAAACTTAAAAACAGATAGATAATATAATCAAAACATACTAAAATTATATTCGTTGGATAGATCATTTTGAGGGGAACCTGATACTAGTTGGGTTTTTGAGATCTTCTCCATTTTCATTCTCAAATCGAGCTTCGAAACGCAAAATTTTCAACAATTCTGGTGCCTTAGGAAGTAAGGGTGAAAAAAGAGGGGTTCGGCCGAACATCTTGGAAAGATTCGGTCGAACATGGGTTCGGCCGAACCCATGTTCGGCCGAACCACCAATCCATGCAATTAAAAAAAAGAAATTAAATGGGTTTTTTTTTGTTTTAGTCATATTCAATGGGTTCGGCCGAACCCACTTAAATATTGTTTTTTTATGGGGGCGGTGACTGGTTCGGCCGAACCAATTAAATGGTTCGGTCGAACCATAGGGTTCGGCCGAACCCATTTGATATGAAGAATGGGAAAAATTCAAAATTTCCTTCCTCTTCAAAAGTGTAAACCACTTATGTGGCTTCACCCAACATGCTTTCTTCCTCCCCTCTTTTAATTACACATTTCTATTTAAGTTGAATCTCATTCTCACCCCTTTATTTTTTTTCTTCTAGATTCTAAAAAGTAAATTTAACATGTTATTATGTTTCAAATATAGATTTCAAAGAAAAAGAAATAAGTAAAATAGACTTACACTATATTTAAATATTTTTACATTTTAGTTACCTTGACATTCTTATTAATCTCTCTTTTTTTACCCCCAACCCCCTTTCGTGCCACCCCTCTCCTTATAAGTGCCCCCTAAAAAAAGTCACTAAAACTCACCCTTTATCAAAATGGAAAATGAAGGGTAACTTATGGCAAGGTAATACATATGGTTTAAGAATGTTAGGTTTACCAATTTATATAGAGGAAATAAAAGATTTAATCTATATTCCTACACTAATGTAGATCTAATATAATGATAAAATCTAATTAATAATGAATTAGACATACATAAATTACGGTAGTAATTGGAGTAGTTAGTGAGATAACAAAATTTGATTTGATTTGGTTTGATACATGGTTAACTAATCAAAATATTGTAAATAATGGTTCAAAATTAAGATTTAAATATGAATATGCAATCAAGGCATTCTTAATATTATGGTATGTGGAAATGCTTCTTAAACCAACCTTAGAGGTGAGTATTGTACACAAATTAAGATCTTTACAATTACAGAAAAGAGAAATACACATACATAATATATCACAACATGGAGGTTTATAAAGGGAAGACCCTTTTGAGAGAAAAAATCCTATACTCCAAATGTAGAGCCACTTGTATTATTCAACAACCATGGTTATAATGTAATCAAGGATATGCCTCTTCGATGAGTATCACCAATATATAATTTTGGAATGATTCTAGAATCATAACAATATGTGCAAATTAACCATACAAACTACATGTCTTGAAGCACCAATAAATAATCAAGGTTCAAATTGGAAACCATGAATGGTTTAAAAAATCATTTGCAAAACCATAAGAGGCATGGTGCCCAAAATTATGGGTCCAAATTACAATTCCTCTCTTTGGTTTAGTCCTCCTAGCTATTTAGCATATTCCTTACACTCTTAGATTGTCATAATTCATCATATTTGACCATCCAAATTTATCCTCATTCAAACCATTCAAAGTTACTTCATAACAAGCATTCAAGCTTGTCATCATGCTAGTTGAGATTCCAATGTAACCTTCCTCTTACATGCTCTTATGTGTCATAAGATTTTTTTATATTTAACTCCTGATATTATGACCTTACACCACAAGATGCTAACACACGGTCAAAGAATACCACCTCAATGTGGGACGCGTACCTCCTCATGCAAAAATAAAATCCATTAAAAATAAATTCCATGTCACCTCCAATTGGGATGCCAACTCTCCCACATGAAGATGGAAATACACAAAAAGACAAAATAGTGAATGCATACAAAAGTATTAAAATTGAACATTAGGAATGCCATATTAAGACATGTTTTCCCAATAATTGAAGTAATTAGAGAGAGAATAGAAATTTATTTGATTTAGTTTGGTAAATGGTTGACCAATAAAAATGTTGTAACTAATGGTTTGAAACTAAGATTTGAATATATATATGCAATGAAGGCATTGTGAGGATTGTGTAGAGAAATTTGATACTAAATACTAAGTTGTGCTTCTAAATTAGTTTAGGTGTTAATGATATAGTCTTCTTTTGGTGAAGATATGCTAGTTAGCTTCACTTGCTTGTCTACAAATGTTGTACTTATAAACACAATATGACTTACTTCAAGATGGAGGAAATGATTTTCTTATCTCAATAACCAAGTTTGTAAGGGAAGAACAAGGTGTCATAAGCACTCCAAGAAAGCTACATGAATGCAAGATCTAGTGGATCGATGAATTGATAAAGTGCTAAATATTAGAATTTAGCTTTTAAGTGCACTTAAATTGAACAATATTTCAATTTCTATATGTATTTGAAATGATCTAGACAACATTGCTTTTAAAAAGAGACAAACTTTAGAGAAGAAAAATGAATTTAAAATTGGCAGACTAAGTTACACCACATAAACTTGTCCACTAAATTAAAAAATTGTAAGATAAGAAAAATACCTTTTCTTTTCTTGATAACCAAGTTTGTAAGGGAAGAACAAGGTGACATAAACTCTCTAATAAAGGTATGTGAATGTAAGATCTAGTAGATTGATGAATTGGTATAATACTTAATTTTAGACTATAACTTTTGAGTGCACTTTAATAGAATGATCTTTCAATTTCTATATATATTTTAAATGAGCTAGGAAACACCTTAAATACCTATTTATAATTGTTAATTTAATTTTTTTGGCACATGAGTTTGCAAGACAACAACACTTTTGAAAAGAGACAAGCTTTAGAGAAGAAAAAAAGAATTTGAAATTGGTGAACTAAGTTACACCACACAAACTTGTCCACTAGATTGAAAAATTGCAAGGCAAGGAAGAGTGAAAGCAATAGTGAGAGCTATGGTGATAGGGAGTGGTGAATGATGAGTAAATATTAAGTAAAAGCCAATTTGCATGCCAAATAAATACAATCAAATGCTATGACCATAGAAAAGGACATAATAGATGAACATGCACCAATAGTTGCTATGGTGTGACACATTGACACCCTAGTTAGGTATATTAAAACAATTAGTAATTGATAAATAATATACAAGTAAAAATTTAATAAGGAACCAACACATGTGTAAATAAACCCTTTACAAGTCATATCAAAGAAACAACCAATCATAGAGTGACACTTAAGGTGATCAGTAATACATGCCTTAGTGCACATGTTTTGATCTAACTCTTTTTGGGATGTGTTTGAACAACTTAACAAAGATGTTGCTAATTAGATTGGACCAGTGATATAAAAAATCCCAAACAACAACTTTAAACTCTTAATTCAGATATAAAGATGCTAAAATTTTCATGAAAACCTAATAATACTATTTAAAATCTTGACATATACAAAATTGAGATGTAGATATTGGATCCTCTTCCCTATGTGTTTATAACACATGTTGAAAACAAAAATAACTTAAACATGGAGATTGTGCTCTACTTATTGCAATAAACCCTAGTGGTTGATTGTTTTTGACCATTCAAATCTCTATCCATGTGTACCTTAATCTCACATGGACTAAAGTCTGGATCATAATTATTTAAATTGCAGGGTGCTCACATGGTGCCATCTACATAAAGAAGACAACAATGATATCCCGATTATGATTCACCAAAAAAGAAGCAGCCAAATGCATGTTCAAAAGGATTTGGTGTTTGTCTCAACATTATCTCAGGATTCCATTCTATCCACACAGATTAGCACCCTAACTAAAACGGATAAAGACTGAATAACACACTAAGAAAACCAGTATGGAGAGGCAGGCACCCACGGGCAGCCTGTCCATTCGCGGGTCCCCCCTTCATAATATTTTATCACCGCCCTTCAAAACGAAAGCCTCTTTTTAATTACCTCGCCCTCCCGCCAGACCGCCCTTCACCAACCGGCCCGCTAACGGCGGAAAGGCGGTCCCGAGACCCAATGCTGGTAATCATAGAAAACTTGTGGTGAGGAAGGAATATCCAGAGGCAGAGCCCTTAGATTCCACGTCCGTGATTGTCAAGTGGGTCCCACCCGTGGTCCCATCTGTGGGTCCCACACTATGGCGGGCCCGGGCGCAGAGGCGCTTAGTTGTCGGCAGCTGTATGGTCGGCAACGTGCGCAGGGTAAGGGCTGGGAAATTCTAGAATAACAACATCCCAATGACCATCCGATGCCATCATCAAAATAATTATGATTTCCCTTTTGTCGTCCTAACAGCGGATTGGTTGGACGGTGCCAGCGTGGCTGACAGCGACGTGAGCACAGGGCTCCCCGTGCCCTTCTCTATTAGCTTATAAGGCAAGCTTGTCACCTTACCCCTTCGTTAACAGTTGCCTTCTCCTTCTACTGTGTCTGTCTAGTCTCTCAGCAAACAATGGCGATCGAATTAGCTTTCGGGAGGTTCGATGATGCGTTCTGCGTCAAGGCGTTCAAGGCTTATCTGGCCGAGTTCATTTCCACCCTTCTCTTCGTTTTCGCTGGCGTCGGGTCCGCCATAGCATACGGTTTGTGCACTCCTTTTCTTCTCTGCAACTCTGTTTTGGTCCTGTTTTCTTTTTCTCCTAACCTTGTTTGGAACTGGAACTGGTGCAGATAAGTTGACGTCAGATGCAGCTCTGGACCCCGCGGGTCTGGTTGGGGTTGCAGTGGCCCACGCTTTGGCTCTCTTTGTCACCGTCTCCATAGCGGCCAATATCTCCGGTGGTCACGTAAACCCGGCTGTTACATTCGGGCTGGCCATCGGCGGGCAGATCACCATCCTCCGCGGTATTTTCTACTGGATCTCTCAACTTGTAGGCGCAATTGTTGCTTGCCTGCTTCTAAAGTTCGTCACCGGTGGTCTGGTACGTAAGACAAGCCTTCACTCAGTTTTGATTCTTGAACCAGAGAGGCAGGGCACCATAAGTCTAATCTTTAATGTTGTTCCTGCGTAATCTATCCCAAAAGTCTAATCTTTAATGCCGTTTCTGTGTAGTCTATCCTAAAAGTCTAATCTTTAATGTTGTTTCTGTGTAATCTATTCCAAAAGTCTAATCTTTAGTGTTGTTTCTTTGTAGAATATCTCAAAAGTTTAATCTTTACTGCTTTTTCTGCGTAATCTATCCCAAAAGTCTAATCTTTAGAGCTGTTTCTGTGCAGTCTATCCCAACCCACAGCGTGGCAGCCAGCATGAGCTCGTTGGAGGGAGTGGTGATGGAGATTATCATCACCTTCGCACTGGTATACACAGTGTACGCAACTGCTGCTGACCCCAAGAAGGGAAACATCGGGATCGTTGCACCCATTGCAATTGGGTTTATTGTGGGCGCAAACATTTTGGCGGCTGGCCCCTTCTCTGGAGGCTCCATGAACCCTGCTCGCTCTTTCGGCCCCGCGGTGGTGAGCGGGGACTTCAAAGACAATTGGGTATACTGGGTGGGTCCTCTCATTGGAGGTGGGCTTGCAGGTCTTGTTTATGGAGGTCTCTACATTGACCACGAGGAACACATTCCTCTGTCTCAGGATTACTAAACGGGCATTTTGGGCTCCTCTGTGTTTCTGCTTCTGTTCTAATTCCGCGCTTAACTGGGGATTCTGCTGCTCTTTCATCGTCTTTCAGCGAATAAGAGGTTTTTTTTGTTAAGTGTGTAAATCAAAGTTGTTCCCCTCTGCGGGTCTGCAGGTGATCAAAACTTGTGACCGTGTACGGCCTTATTGTCCATTCCGTTAATGTGTATGTACGATTGTGAATTAAAGGGATCCGTTTTATGTTTTATTTTACCCCGTTTTGTTCTGCTGGGAATTGATTTAAAATAAGGAATATTGGTGTGTGAAATGGAAACTATGAATTTTTTAATCTAGTTGAACTTCTGCAGGGAAAATATCTGAACTTAATGTACCCAATAATTGCCCAGTGCCCCGAGTGCAATTATTGACTATGCTTTACAGATTTATTGCATTTATTGTGTTTTTTACTCGATCCATTTAGTGCATTGATATTTCAATGGAAAAGGTCTGTTGATGTTGACTGATGGGCAGCTGGTACGGGTGTAGCATCGCTGTCGGCCATCTTCTCACGGCTCGTATCTAATGACACACTCCGTAAAGTTTGTTTTTTTACTGTTGAAGAATATCTTTTCCTATTAAGGATAAGGTTGTTCTTAAATTATTAAGAATCAAAATTCTTCTAGCAGTTTTTTTAATCATGTTGGAGAGGTTAGCTGTATATTCAAGTGAAGGAAGATAAATTTAAATAATAAAATTGTTGATAATAAATATTAATGTTAACAGTAGAAAGTAAATAAGAAGGTTAGAGTATATAATTTTAGATATGAAATAAGTATATATTTGGGTGTTTCAGATTGAAAATGATGTATTTTTATGTGTACTTTGTTTTGGGGTTTGAATAGTTTGTAAAGTTTGTGGAGGGTTGAATCTATAGGTTTAGGTTATTTATATAGGAGCAATGCACACTCTTGTTATACATTTTGTTAGATTTGCTATTGTTTGGTTTACTTCAATAGGGTCATTGGGTCACTAGGATAAATCTTCTCCTAGGACAACCTCTAGAAGAAGATCAACTTCATGGTCATGTACAGGGTCAATGACAACAAGCTCCAAACATTTAGATGTTTCTAGGGTGATTATGTATATGTTGGTTCATTTTAACGAACCAATGTAAGTGTCTATACCACACTTCTTTCATAAATGAGAATTTTATGTAAATAATACTTAGAATGATCAAATGATAAATGAATGCAATTTAATGCCTTTAAAGATAAAGACATGGTAAAAAAATGTGCAAAAATGTACCAAGTTAGCTCAAGGAGGGAAAAGATAGGTGGAAGTTAATTTGACACGGAAAAGGTATGTTGATGTTGACTAATGAAAAGATGGTACAAGTGTGGTGTTGTTAGTGGCCATCTTGCCACGACTCTTATCTAATGATAGTCCATAAAGTTTGTTTTTTCCCTCTTGAAGAATATTTTTTCCTATTAATGATAAGGTTGTCGTTAAATGATTAAGAATCAAAATTCTTCTAGCAATTTTTTTATATTGGTTGGTGGAGGCAAGTTACTAGTATATATTTGTGAAGGAAAATAAACTTCACATAAATAAATGCAATATATAAATATAAATTGAAATAATAGAATTTTGGGTATTAAATATTAATTTTTTAGTGTTGAAAGTAAAAAAGGAGGTTATATTATTTAGTTTAATATGAAGATGATATATGAATATACTCTAGACATTAAAATTTGAGTGTTTTGGGATTGAAAATGACATATCTTTGTGTGTATCTTGTCACGGTGTTTGAATAGTTTGTTAATTTTGTTGAGGGTTGAGTCTACAAGTTTGGGTCATTTGTGTAGGTACAAATTTGATCTTTGGTTGCATATACAATTTGGCACAATGCACACTCTTGTTATATAGTTTGCTAGATTTTCTATTGTTTTATTTGTGTTATAGGTTTGGGTCATTTGTATGGGCACAAATTTGATCTTTAGTTGCATATTTGATCTAACTATCGTAGGGGAAATATGGATTACTTGCAAAAAACATAATTCAAGCCATTAGAGTACAAAACACTAAAAACCCATGAAAGATTAGTCATATAAGCCCATACTCAATAAAATTGGTAAACAATGCTATCAAAGATTCAATTAAAAGTAATGAAAACACAATTTAGGACAATTGAATCTAAAAGAACATGCAGACCTTCAATCCCATTGGGGGTTTATGCTCCAAATGTATGTGGATTGCTCTATTAAGCATAACCCATGATTGCAATGTTAGAGTTATCGTGCATTAGCTAATAATTAATTAATCTTTAATTGATTATTAGTCTAATTTATTCTCTACACTTAAGCTAAACTTAGGAGTATTTTATGCTTTATTAGTTGAGCTAATATTAGATCATTATGTCACATCTCATGTGATGTTGACATTTGTCATGATTTGATCCCTTTCTCATTTAGGGCTTTGCTCTTATAAGCATTCAACCCTCATTGTAATTAACTCTCAGATATTATCTGGAGCTTTCATATCTTCTTGAAAGTCTCTTTTGTAGCTTTTTCTTGTTGAAGAATATAGCAATTCTTATTTGCAGATCTCTTGTGTGGAAGGTGTATTTGTTTGTTGTTTGATCTTATGGCTCGTGGTTTCGTGCTTGTTTCACAATTCTAACATAGTATCAAAGTGTGGATTCAACAAACCCCTTCTTGATTTAATGAGGTTTTTTTTCTTCAATGAGGGTTGTAAGCTTCATATCTAAATCCCCTTTGCTCTTTTTTGCAAATTTTGGAGGTGGAAAATTTTTAGTGCATTTTGGTGTGAAAAGGACCTCGCTGTTGGATTCAGAGTTGTCAAGAAAGTCAAATTTGGCTTTTGTTTTTCCTGATTTTGATTCCTAACGCTAGATCTACAAGGTTTTGAAGCGGTTGCTCTTTTTTTTAGCTCTAGAAGGTAGCTTTCTTTTTTGTGCATTTTGGTGCAAAATAGATGTCACCATCGCACTTAGAAGGCCCAAAAACCTTAAGATTGCCTATCAAATCATCAAATTTGGTGAAGTTGGCATCTGAGGCAAAAAAACTTGTTAGGGAAGCCGTACGACCTCCCCAACACGAAAATCGAGACACAAATAAAAAAATCTAAAAGCTCTACTTTTTTTTATAAATTTCAATTTTTTGAAATTTGTTAAAAAAATAAATAAATAAGTGCAAGCGTTTTTATTTTGTGGGGACAAATTTATTTAAATGGGGCACATTTAATGCGCAAGGTACTGTACATGCCCTATTTAATGTCGTCATCGACTTCAGGATAGCAGTGTACTTCTTGATTTTTCCAACGACCTACTTTCCCAACGACAATCCAATTTTCCAGGTGGCATTTTATTTTTTGTCAGTTTCGTCAAAATCAGTAGGTGGTTGTTTTACCAGCAATTGCATTTTTTTTGACGCATTTTTCCTGATGAGCAAATTTTTTCTCGGGCAGTATTTTTTTCCCAACATCGGCGAGGAATATTCTGTCGCATATGCGAATATACCAACAATTGCTTTTTTTGCATAGGGAGTTAGATTTTTTTCGGCAACAGGGAATATTCTGTAAATATTCTGTTGACGTCATCGGTATGGAAACATGTACCTTGGCCTCTTTGACTCCCTTTGTGCCCTAAAAGGGGTGTTTTTTGCTTTAGGCCATAAATTGGGAAAAAAATATTATTTTTCAGCAAACGAGATATCATCGAAAAGCTAATTCTGTCAACTTTCCAGTGGTGTGGGTCTCATTACTTTATTTTACTGTTGGTGCATTCTACAACCTGTTGAAGTCAAAGGAGTTTTTTTTTAGTCTTGAGCTCGTAACTTTTGACCAGTTTCTTCATTTTTCACAATTCCAACAGCATTGGAACCATCTTTTAGAGCTCTTCAGTTCCATCCATGCAATTTTTCCAAATTGTTCTCCAGGTATACCTTATTCAGATTTTTTGTTTTGTTTTCACACTCTAGTGAATTACTTGAATGTTTTAGCTTCTGGAAACTTTTCGTTTGTGTGGGATGCTTCGTTTTTGGCTATTCTTCATGTATTTCCATTTTTGTGTCTTTTCCTAATATTTTGAGCTTCAATTGTAAGAACTTATCATCTGTAAATGCACTAAAATAAAGTGCCTTAGCTTTGTATATGTATTATGGGATCTTGCACATCATTTTTTTCCTTATTATAATCGCATTATGATATAAAGTGACATGGGGGTTGATGTTTTCCTTTGTTTTTCCTTCATACATTTCTCATGTGTGTGTGCCTTGGTTTGCACATCCTTTATATCTGCTTGTACTTTCATTTCTACGCATTCAGATGTTCTTGGTTCTTTATCATGCACTACATTCAAGCATTTAGTTTCAGTGTACCTATCATACCTCTCCCTTGTCAACATTATGGGGGGTTTCTACTGTTGGTGCTAATGCTTCCTTGGTTTCACATTGGAGTGAGTTATGCATACAGTATTTGTTCCTATGTTCTAGGCAGATGCAACAGCTAGTTACCCATGCATTTTGATGAGAGGGAGCACTTATCATATGGAAACTCTTGCATTCCTATTTCTGGAGACGACCTTCCATTTTTACTTGATCAATTCTTAAGACTATTGGTACTTCTGCCATCTATATCTTTGAGTTCTTGATGTTTGCCTTGGTTTGCCATCAGATTCAAGTAGTGTCATTGGGGGCACTCATACAAATTCTTGTCTTCTTGTTCTTGATCATCATATGTTTTAGTGGAGGTCTTCTTTTGACATTACAACAGTCATTCTTCGACAGTGTTTGTAGCTTCTTCATGCTTCAGTGGTGTCCTTCTTGTTCATCCTTTGTTCCTATCTTTTGGGACAACATTATCTTTTATGGAGGCTTCTTCAGTCCTTCACTTGGCTTTCATCTCTTTTTGGAGTGATTTTTTTCCCACTAGGTTTTCTCTATTTCTCCACATTATAGAGATCTTTTGTTTGTACATGGGTACCTTATTTTTCCTTGTTTGTCGAGACCCATCATGCATTCTTTTTAGGGTTGTTAGCTACTCCCTAAGTTCATCCTAAGGGAGGATGTTAGAGTTATCGTGCATTAGCTATTAATTAATTAATCTTTAAATGATTATTAGTCTAATTTATTCTCTACACTTAAGCTAAACTTAGGAGTGTTTTATGTTTTCTTAGTTGAGCTAATATTAGATCATTATGTCACATCTCATGTGATGTTGACACTTGTCATGATCTGATCCCTTTCTCATTTAGGGATTTTCTCTTATAAGCATTCGACCCTCATTGTAATTAACTCTCAGATATTATCTGGAGCTTTCATATCTTCTTGAAAGTCTCTTTTGTAGCTTTTTATTGTTGAAGAATATAACAATTTTTGTTTGCAGATCTCTTGCGTGGAAGGTGTATTTGTTTTTGTTTGATCTTGTGGCTTGTGGTTTTGTGCTTGTTTCACAATTCTAACATGTAAAAGCTAAGATTGATGATTGATTCACAAAAAGATGCTCAAATTGCTCAAGAACTCAAGAATGCCTATGCTCATAAAAATTGTAAATGATTTTGATGAGGAAATGACTTGTTTTATAGATTTGTAGATATCTAATCAATGGTCGGGATTAAATCTTAGGATCGACAACTAAGATGAACTTGAAGAGATCAAGGGTGGAGGATGAATGAGAGCACAAAATATCCCTATTTTCATTAAAAAATTGGTTAAATATTTTGGAGGGAAAATATCTATTCAAATTTGAATTACAATATATTCCTTTTGGAGGGAATATGCCATTTAGATATTTTGGAGGGAAAAAGATATTTTGAAAAAGGAATATCCGCAAGTTGGAGGAAAATTAGGGAATTAAATAATCATGAAAATTATTTAATTGTGAGGATGAGAAGAATAAAAAATATTTAATCAAGTGGGATTGAAGAAAAATTAGATTCAATTAAATAATCAAAATTTATTTAATCATGATGGAAGGAAGAAAATTGGATTTAATTAAATCATTCAAAATTATTTAATTAAAAGAAAATTAGTAAGAAATGATAAAAAGTGATGAATTAATCAAATAACATCAATTATTCAATTAATGGAGGAAAATGGTGAATTTAATCAAATAATTGAAAATTAAAAGAGGAATTTAGGTGAAAATGAGGAAAATGATGTTAAAAGGAGAAATTGAGATGTGTGATACACCTGAACAATTTTAGGTGTTTACTTTTTTCCCCTCTTTGAGACAATGTACACGTTGCATTGTTTCAAAGACCTAATGTTGCTTGGAATTTTTTTAAAAAAATTACTTGATGCTCCACTATACCCTAGTGGAAAAAAGATGGATGGTAGGCTAACCCCTTGAGAGATCGACCAAAAAAATTAATTTTTGGGTCGAGATTGTGATAGGATGACAAGATTAGTTATGTTGAAAAGAGGACAAAAAATCCAGTCCTAGGAAGCATAAAAAATGATCAAGATGGATAGCCTCATTTGTACACTTTTCTTTAAGAGATTATTAAGCTCTAAGCCTTTCAACTTCGCAAACACCTATGCCATATGGCACTTGTACCTCTTGCTACACACCACATTGATTAAGTCTAACAATTCCAGTTGCCTGTAGGAGCAGACCCCTAAGTATGTATTTAGCTATTTTGCTTTTGCACATAGTTTTAGGCATCAAATTTCATAACTAAAGGTAGGAAAACAAATGTGTCGATCTAGGATTGACACATATAAAATCCGACACATCACATTGGAATTAGTGAAGCAGTGCTTTTTCCATATCATGCCTAGTTGTGGTATTGTGACATGATTGAGATATCATTTGTGTTTAACTACCATATAGTGACATGTTTGAAAACGTGATCGCATTTGAATTGGGGAAATGCCATGTTTGAAAATGTGGCTAGTTTTGGCTACTACTAAATGATTTGCTTGCATAAATGATGTGTTTTCTTAACCCTTTGACATGCTTAGGTTTTTGTCAAAAAATTGACAAATTAACATTGTGGGTGTTATGCTTGTGGGCAATACTACAACTATTTATTCCTGAGAGCAAAGATCAAGGATCTCAAATCAAATGGCCCTCTTGGGTGAGGTAGAGATATAATTTCTATTATCAATTGGCCTTTTCTATATTTCTTATATGCTTGAGATTTGAGCGCATCAAGCAATGATGATGACTATCATGGAGCGATGGTGCTTAGAGATTGTGACCTTTGGCTTCCCTACAAAAGAGGCCACCATCACTTTGGAGGATATTTGGCACATCTTGAGGGTCCCTATTGAGGGTTTCAGAGTAGTCTATGCCATGGAAAAAGGTGCAGAGTCCTTGGAGAGATTGTTGGGAGATGATGACCTAGAGATCGAGGATGGATAGATCGACTTGAGACCATATATTGGCACGATCAATGATATTATATTAGTGCTAGCAAGACTTATTATGGTTCAAATCATGCTTGATCGATGGTGTAGAGGTTTTTTGGTTGGATGGAGCTTCATTATTGAGAGCATGATTGAGGATGACACCGTGTTTGTGTGGGGACCTTGCATCCTCATGTACCTTTACTATGGTGTGCACCATGTAGTGCAAAGAGAAACTTCTAATTTATCTATAAGTGTGATATTGCTCCACATTTGGGTGTGGGAACATGTAGTAGTTACTCGATCCATCAAAGAGGCACACAGGGCTGCTAGTGATTCATATGTTTACCTATATGATACTATACTCACATATCGAAGGATGGGAGATTTGCACTTCTTGAGAGGTATCTTTGATGACATGGATCAGTTTACATGGAGGCCTTGGATATGATGCAAAATGTGGACCAATGATCACCTACATCTCACATACTACCACAAGAAATGATGGCTTATCAGACAAACTACTCATATAGTGGAAAGATACCTACCAAAGTGATTATACCGACAATTTGGAGAGGTTCAAGATGTACCTATGAATGACTATCATGCAATATACACTAGGATTTCCAAGGAGATTACTAAGTGGGTGGTATTGAAGTTCCATAGGTTATAGTGATCAAGTTCACATAGATGGCCTCCTTGGCATGGGGTTGGGTAGGTGGTCTTGAGGATCTAAGGACCCTTCTTGATAATGATGCATGGTGGGTCCCAAGGAGACCATTATGATTTACACAACTAGATGGTGTAGCTAGAGTCGTAGGTGTTTGGAGGTGGAGGGATGCAAAGCTTGGGCATTCTAGACACCAGAGGTAGAGAGAAAGGGTTGAGGTTGAGGTGGCCAAAGGAGATGATGGTAAGTAGCAGTAAGCTGTGCAACTCAGAAGGATGTGCAAAAGCAAGTAGTACCTGATGTGGCCCCTCAAGTAGAGGAGGTCGGGAGAGATGACAAAGGACACAAGGACTAGGATGTCCACCTTACACTAGTACTATCTAAGAGAGATTAGGCTTATTGAGAGTGAGATGGCTACCAGAAAAATTGGGATAGCTTGGTCATGTAGTTGATATAGAGGACTATGGAGATAGACCAAGCCATAGCTAATAGAGATTAGCGAATTACAAAGAGAAATTAGTGCATAGTAGAGAGGGACACCAAGATTACCCATCATTGGTAGGTGGAGGCATAGGTTTCTCAGCTTCTAGCTTAGCAGGATATTGAGAGATCTTAGAAGACACAACTAGAGATTAGTCAAGTCAACATGATCTCCATGACCCAACATATGCAAGAGATGTCCCTTATCTAGGAGTCCACTTATTATCTCACCCTCTATCAGGAGTTCCATGAGATTTGAGGCAACCCAATTTTTTTTGCAAGTAGCATAGTAGGAGGATTAGGTAGATTAGATGGTGGATTTGTGGGAATACCCTCACAAAAGTTACAAGGGTCATAGGGATAGGTACATTAGTAACAACAATTACCAATGGGTCCCCCACCTCCTTAGCCTCCTCCTGATAGAGAGGAGCAAGGTAGTTACATGTAGATATATTTGATATAGACATATTTATGATGTATATACATTCATCGACTTTTGAGATCCTCTTGTACATGTATTTTTGGTGTATATTATTGTATCACATGTTCGATGATTGTATCATATGCTCGATGTATCATGACATTTTAATTTTGATGATATATGAAATGAGATTATCTTTTTTTATGCAACTATGATATGATGTTATGTGATGCCTTGATTATGGATGCATCTATGATGTATGCTTTGATTATAGATACATGATATATGAATGCATGCTTATGAAAAATTTGTGTTTTCCATGTATGATGATGATGTATGATAATGAATGCTAGTGATTTGTGGATGCAGGATACGATGCACATTTTTGTTATGTCATGATATTTCGATAGAAATGTTAGTATGATAGAATAGAAGAATGGATGCCGATTAGATAAATAGAATGAGATAAAATAAATGATGATGTTGAACATGTACCAATAAATTTATGATTATTAAATGAATTCAATATGTTATTGGATATGTGATGAGATAAGATAGATGATTTTTATTTTTCTTTTAGGTTATGATAAATAATGTAGAGCAATCCTTATTTTAATAAAGCATGTAGACATGATGCACCAAGGTATGAAGAACTAGGGTGGTGTTGTATCTATTGCGTGGACTTTAACTCTACAAAAAGATAGGAGTATCCTTGTTCATATCCAAACAAGTAGACCAATACAACAAAGGTATAAAGAACTTGATATAAGAAATCCATTGTATTACTTGAGACTATCCATGAATAGACAAGGCAAGTATTCACCAAGGTCATATTACAAGAATATCCAACAAACACAACACACGAAAGCAATGACTATGCCCCATTACGTACCCTTCTAGAAACACCAATATATTGAAAATCAAGGTAGTTTCAAGTGAGTAAAGGAATGAGACAAAATATAAAACCAAAATATATTACCAAATGAAAAAAACACATCAATACCATCAGATCTCTTGCTAGAGAGAGTAGGTTTATATGATATCCAAAATTTGATGTTTATTGTAGGAAAGATATATTTGTTAAGACATTCATTGGATGTTTTTTATTGACTTCAAAAATGATTTAGGTCATTGATATGAGGGCTATTTGATAGGTTTGACATTGATCAAGACATACGATTTCATAGGAAAGTTTGTGTTTCAATGATCGCTATATTTGTTTTTGTTTACTTCGTCAAAGATGAGGATGACGATAGGTTTATTAGGGATTGAAATTTTATTACGAATGGATGATGGGAAATGAGCTAGATTATTTGTTTACTTTTTGGAAAAATTTCAAATGTTTTTGACCTTTTTTGAAATACTTTGAGGTTGTTTATTTGACATTTTTTTAGTTTGCTTTTGGAATTTTGATGTTATCTAGATGTTTTTGGAATTTTGATGTTATATGGATTTATTGGATGTTTTTGGAAATTTTTAAATGACTTGGGTGATATACAAGAATCTGATTTGATGACTAGGTTCAAGAAGATTCTCCTAGTTATATGTTAGACTACTTCATTATGAGCTAGATAAAATGACCTTAGGATTATGCCAAGTAGTACTGATAGTGGTAGATACTATTCTAACACCAATCCATGCTAGGGATGTAAATGGATGGGTGGAAGATGAATGGATGGATGAATGGAGATTTATTATGAATGGATGATAAGAGGAAGAGTGCTTGATGGATGATAGATGATGCATATTTACACAAGGCACCTATTTTCCAAGTTTCACCAAGGTACTTTCCCAAAGCACCACCAAAGTGGTTTTCACTAGAGGATGATTTTTTTCTTTACTATTTGGTCTTTTATTTTTTATTTTTATATTTTATTGATTTTTTTGGATTTTTGAAATAAGATAACCTTCATGGGTCAAGCATAGAAAATTTTCAGATGAATTTTGTTGATAGGCTCCTACAAGGGATCCCCTTTAGGTGTTGCTAGATGAGATGCCCCATATCCATAACTTGCAATGATAACAAACGATCCCAACTAGTTAGGTTCAAATTTTCCTTTGTTCTCCTAATCCAACAAATTTTTTTATTCTCTTTAAGAACTAGGTCTCCTACTTGAAAGTTTTGACCCTTTATTTTCTCGTTATATCTTATATGGAGATGAATGTGATAAGTTTGCAAGTTCTTCAATGCTTCTAGATGTCGCTCATCCAACAATTCTAGCTCATTCAACCTAGACATCTAGTACTCTTCATCATCAATTAGGTGTTGTAGTGAAACCCTTAGTGATGGGAGCTCAACCTTAATGGGTAAGATGGCTTCAGATCCATAGACCAAGGAATATGGAGTGGGACCAGTGGGTGTTATGATACTTGTTCGATAATCCCATAAGGCATGATTTAATTGTAAGTGCCAATCCCTGGCATCATCATTAACAATATTTTTCAAGATCTTTAAGATAGGCTTATTAGATGCTTTTTCTTGACTGTTCCCTTGGGGATAATAGGGTGTGCAGAAATGATGGATATGAAATTGGTTGCAAAGTTCTTGAACATCCTAGTTTTTGAAGGGCATTCCATAGTCTATGATAATGGCCTGAGGAACATCATATTGACATATTAAATAGTTTAGGATAAGCATGGATATTTGTTTACCTGTAATGTAAGTCATATGAATGGCTTCAATCTACTTTGTAAAGTAATCAGTGGTAGTGATGATGAATTTATGTTCATTGGATGATGTGGGTGAAATATTTCCAATGAGATCAAGATGCCATTGTGACAAAGGCCAAGGTGTCATTATAGGTAGTAGTTCCCGTGTCAGAGAGTGGATGAGATTGCCATGTTGCTAACATTGTAGGCACTCTTTTGCAAATTGATTTGCCTCTTGTTCCATGGTAGGCCAGTAATACCCCATTCTAAGAAAACTTTTTGCTAAGGTAATGCCACTCGAATATGAACCAAAAATGTCTTCATGTATCTCTTTTAAGGTAGTTGAAGCTTCTTCTTGGTTAAGACATCTAAGTAACATTCCATTGAGAATTTTTTGATAAAGGGTATAACCAGTGATGACGAAGCAAGAGGATCTTTGGATGAAGGTTTTATAGAGGTTAATAGTAAGGTTTGGTGGGATGATACCATCATGAAGGTATAGGTAAATTTTATGGTACCATGGGGAATTGAGACCAACAACTTCACACACAAATTTTGGTTCAGGGATTTTGAATACTGGTATGAGAAGTTGCTCCACAAGAAACTCACACTTAAGTTTGTTATGTGACATATCTAGTAAAGACCCAATGTTTGCCATAGAATTTGTTGCTTTGTTATTGACTCTTGGAATCTTCACAAAGGTAATGATCATGAAATATTCTTTGAAACTTTCAACCATTCTTTTGTATGGCATCAAATTGTCATCCATGGTTTAATAGCTTTCATTAACTTGTCTTACCACCAGCTGGGAATCACCATAGACCTGAAGTTTTTTTATTCTCCATTGAATAACCATTCTTAACCCCATGACGAGGGCTTCATACTCAACTATATTATTGGTGCATGGAAAATCTATCTTGTAGGATTTTGGAATGCAATCACCTTGAGGGGTGATGAATAAGATCCATGCCTCTAATCCATGGTGTATATGTGAACCATCAAAATATAGCTTCCATTGGTTTTTTGATGTTATGGTAAATACTACTTCATTTGGAAACTCAAACACCAAAGGGTTTTCAAAATATATGGGTGCTTCTACTAACTGATATGTTATGACCTACCCTTTGATTACCTTTCGATCCACATATTCAATGTTAAACTCACTCAAGATCATAACCCACTTAGCCATACAACCTGTAAGAGTCACTTTGGATAACATGTAATTTAATGGATCAACTTTAGAGGTCATCTTAATTTTATGACTAAGCATGTAATGTTGTAGTTTTTGAGAGGAAAAAACTACTACTAGAAAAGCTCTTTCAATAGGGGTGTAATTAAGCTCATATCCGACCAAAGTCCTACTAATGTAGTAAACGGTTCTTTTCTTGACTCGTCATGCTATGTTAAGAGAGTGCCTACTATTGTTGATGTTACTGAGATATATAATATCAAAGGTTTATTTGCAAATGGTGGCATCAACAATGATGGTGATGCAAGATAATCCTTTAACTTTTGAAAGGCTTGTTGTCAATTATGATTCCATTTGAATGCTAAACCTTTGTAAAGAAGGTGTTTAAATGCTTGGCATTTTTCGATCAATTGTGCAATAAATATCATAATAGATTGTATCTATCCTTGTAGAATTCAGAGTTGCTTGAGTGTTTTAGGCATAGGTATCTTGATGATCACTTTAACTTTGGTAGCATCCACTTTGATTCCTATTTGTGATAATATGTATCCTAAAAGTTTACCTAAAGTGACTCCAAAGACACATTTCTTCGGATTAAGTCTCACTTGATAATTCTCTTGTTTGTCTAGAATTTGAGTCAATACCTCAAGATGTCCTTTTCTTGTTACAATTTTTTTCTAGTATGCCATCCACATAATCTTCCAGAATCTTATGAAACATGCCATGGAAAATTAAGGTAATTTCTCTTTGATATGTTTCTCCAACATTTTTGAGGCCAAAGGGCATGTCGTTCCAACAATATATTCCCCATGGGTGTGTAAATGTCATTTTACGCTGATCCTCCTATACTATCATTATCTAATAGTACCCTAAACACCTATCCATAAGAGATAACATCTCATGTCTAGTTGTGAGATCCACTATGATGTCAACATTGGGTAATGGAAAATCATCTTTAGGACATGCTTTGTTCAAGTATCTAAAGTCTATGCATATCTTGATGGCCCTAGCAGGTTTTAATACTGGTACAAGGTTTGAAACCCACTCAAGATAATCTATAGTCCTAATGAAACCTATGTCTAAAAACTTCTACAATTTTAATTTAACCAATAATGCAATCTGGGGATGCATTTTTTTGAGTTTTTATTTTATCGGTTTGGCATGTGGATGCACTACCAAATGATGTACTACAAATGAGGTATCAAGTCCTCACATGTGTGAATACAACCGATGAAATTTTATCTTTCTCTCTTTTAAGAAGTTTTCTAGATTATGTTTCTCTTCATCATCTAGAGATGTAGCATAATATGTTACCTTCCAACATTGACTGGTTGCACATATTTAACAAGAACTGCTAACTTTTCCTAATCCATAACAATACTAGGTAGATTGAATCTTTCATCCTCAGGTGCCTTAGAGAGGTTTTCACCTTTGGATGCATCCTTTCTTTTTATCTTTTCATGATCTGGAAATGTTTCTTTGTGGTTTTCGCTAGGGGGTCTTGTTTTGATTTTTAAGTTTGTCATTTTGTGACTAAAGGAAATTCAATCATGTCACCATAGTATACTTGGGTATCAAGTTCAATGTCAAACCCTAATTTATGATCACCCATAGGTAAGCCATCCTGGAGCCCCATTAATTTGGCAATAACTTCATTTTTTAACAAATCAAGAATTGGTGCTTGTTGATGGTCCCAATTGATGAGGTGGGGATAGATGAGTTTAAGGCCATTATTTTGGATAGGGGAAGTGAATGATGTGGTAGTGATAGTGTATATAGAGGCATTTTTAAATAAATTTTTTATACACATGGATAAGTCTTTGATGTTATTGCTATTAATTGAATTATACCAAGGATAATCTTCAACTTCCTCGATAAAGATATCCTTAGTGAGAGGAGTCACATTTTCATGTAAGCCATACCCAAGGCCTTTATTCCTTGGTTGTTTTTCTAATATGATGGGTTCAAAGATACATTTTTTCAAACCAAGTCCACCATTACTTGTATAGCCCATGTTCATCAACTGGAATCCTTTGTTACTCTGATCAATAAGAAGAGCTTCTTCTTGATTTTCTTGATATATCCATTTCGAAAAGTATCCTTCATCTATAACCTCTATAATTAGTTCTCCCCATTTTCAAAAAATAGTTGGTTCAAACTTGATTGTTTTAGACACTTTCTCGATATGATGAGGTTGACCATAGTTTTTAGGAGAAAGTTGTAGCTATAATGCAATCACCACAACCATTGTCTTGTATTTGTACCTTGACTTAAAAAAGTGTTTGTTAGGATTTAGAAGTAGGTAATAGTGTCACTAGATCAACATAAGAAGATGAAGGTGGAATTGCATATTTGTTAGGGACTTGGAGCAATCTATGATACTAATCTTCCATGCTCTTGCAATAATAGAAGGGTTCAGGGTCACCATGGATGGCAACCTCTTTATCAATGTAAGGAAAATTGAGGCATTGATTGTAAGTATATGCAATAGCCTACATGGCATGGGTCCATAGGTGGCCTAGAAGGATGCTATAAGGCAAGTGAAGGTCTAAAACTTGACATGTTTCAGTTGTTGCAAGACCAACTTGTATAGGAATCTTTATGGTTCCTTTTGAGTCTCTTTCACTATCATCATATGCCTTGATAGTTATTCATTTTTTTATTTCAATTACTTCCTTATAATATCCCAAGTGTTTGACCAATTGAAGAGTACATATGTTTAAGCCTGCACCTCCATCTATTAGAACTCTCTTAACCTTATGTTTGTGGACATAGACCTCAAGATGTAATTCATGATTATGAAATATTTGAGAGGGGAGGTCTTTATCCATGAATACAAGGCAGTGAGTGGATGCAATATTCCATACCATGGCTTGGAATGATTTTGTATGTATGTTGGTAGGGACAAATTATTGTAAAAGAGCCTTGTCTAAGACTTCTTTGTGTGTGAGAGAGATTCTCAAGAGTTCTAGGATTGAGATTTGTGTCAGGGTTTTCTTAAGATGGTCTATTAGGCTATAATCCATTGCATTTTATTTTGATGGAAATTTTATTGGTAGGGGAGCTCCTTGGATGGTGATTCTCCCTCTTCGTGTGGTAACTCCACACTAGATATTTTTTCCATGTATAGTGACAACAAAGATATGATGGTTGGTATGGTTTGTATGTCTTATGACATTGTCATAGGAGTGATTGACTTGATTGTAGACATTCAAAGTTACATCATTTCCTTTACCATGGTCAACCATAGGATTCTTGTACATACCTAAGTCATTATTTCCAAAGTTCCCTAGTCATTGATCAATGCTTACCTCACCATGATCTATGAGGTCTTGAATGATGTTTTTAAGCTTCATGAAGTTTGATGTTTTGTGCTATTTTGTCTGTGACACTCACAATAGTTGTTATCATTGTACGATGCAGGTTTAAATTGAGGTTCTTCATACTCTCTAAAGTTAGGGAGCTTTATTAAGTTTTTTTTAATCAATTTGTTTAAAACTGTTTCGATCGGTTCCCTTAAGGGACTGTACTTGCATCTAAATGGGTAGTTATTTGTTCTAGGTGGTGGTTCTCTTCTAGTATTAGTATTTTGTAAGTTTTGTTGATTATTCTATTGATTTTGTGTATTTTGTACAAATTTTGTGTCCACCAACCGTCATTGGTTACATTCTTGTTTTTAGCCCATATGCAGGGTTTGTCATTGAAACTTGACGGTCGGTTGTTGTCTTTATAGATATTTACTAAGCCCTTAGAATTAAGAGCTCTTTCAATGTTAATACCTTTTTCTATGACTTTGTCAAACATTGTGACACATTGCATACGTAGTTGAAAGCCAAGTTTCATGTTTAGATTATTTGTGATAATGTCTACTTGTTTTTCTAGAATAGGCCATTTGCATTTGATCACCTCATGTATCAATATTTGTAGGAAGGAAACAAAGGTTTCTTCACTTTTTTTTTGATAATTTATATAGTTAATTTAGAGTGACCTCCTCATCAATTTTGTAGAAGTGTGTGATGAATTGATCTATGATTTCTTGAAAACTTTTGATGCCAAGGGGTAAGTGTGAGAAACATTCAATAGCCTATCCACCTAAGTTGCATGGAAAGAGGTGCATAAGATATTTGTTCAGGATACCTCCATGCAAGCTACATAAATATCTCATATATGTTCTTTTGGATTACTGCGTCTCTTGTACTTGTAAAAATTTAGTATTTTGAAGTTAGCGGGAAATGGTAACATCGTTATGCTCCTATCAAATGGACAAGGACATAGATCTTGGAGAGCATATGATTTCTTAGTTTTTCCCATTTGTATATTGCGGAACTTTTGCACTGAGTTTTGAATTTATGATGATAGATCCATAGGAGGGTTGTTGGATGGTGGATTATATGTGTTGTATAGAGGGAAGGTGGATGAGCTGAATGTTGGGTCTTGATAAGGGGGACATTTGTGTTAGATGGATTGTGTTGAGGTTGATGATTCATTTGGTATTGTGGATTTTTTTTGTGGAGGTATGTTATATGGACCATATCAATTTTGAGGAATTATGTTTTGTTGAGGGTCTTGTGGTTGGTGATGGATGTATTGTTGGTGTTGGGGGTGTTGGAAGGTTTTTGTTGTTGTGTGATGAGTTGTTATTCAAGTGAGAGTATTTCTTGTTGCAAGTAGTTGTTGTGCAAGCAGTAGTTGTTGTGGGTAGGAGTTTGTTGTTGGGGAGTGATGTATTGATGTTGTGGAATAACATTTTGTTGAGGATTGGGAGTTTGTTGTGAAATGTATTGATGTTGTGGGATGATATTTTGTTGAAATTGTTGTTGATGTTGTTGTGAGGGTTTTTTTTTTTATGTTGTTGAGGATGTTTTTGATGTTGTTGTTGGGGTTGTTGTTGTAGTGTTGATAGATGTTGTTGTATGTTAGGAATATTAGGGTGCATATTTTGTGAACGTGGTGTTGTATATGGATTTATCCCATAGTTCATTATATTTGGATTTGGAATGTTGGGATTAGGTTGATTAGTGTATGTTGGTAGAATTTTTGTGTTTGGAAAGCCTAGGTTTTTTTGAATCCCTAGACCTTGATTGTGAAACAATGTATTTATGTATTGTTGTGCAATTTTTTTCAGATTTGTTTCTAATGGAGGCACCATAGGTTGACCTGATACATTTGTAAAAGGAGGTTCAAACATTTATTATATAACGTGATGTACCAAGGGTTCATTTTGACATGGACAATTTATTGATGCTATAAGAGTAAAGTCTTGTTCTCTAAGTGCATTAACATCAAAGTGTGTAGGTAGTTTAGCACATCCTTGTGCAAGTTTCAACATGTATTGATTTGGATAAGCCTGTAGCATAACATCAAGTGCTCTAACAAGAAATGGGTCTTGTGTCATTTCTAGTAGCTATTTGGGAGTAAATTATAGGAACCCTTTGTGGGTGATATATTCTATGATGAGAATCTAATTTTGAGATGTTTGGGTTTTCTTTGGAGTACTATATCCTTTGGGCATTCCTAAGGTTGTTTCAATAACACTCGTTGTGGTGGGTACACTAGAACCACTAGGATTTTATTACACTTTTTTTCTTATGTTGAGATATTGTTGTAGGCATAAAATTTGTAGCAATCCTAGAAGATGTGGGATGTGAAGTTGGATGAAGATGGTTTTTTTTAGATGTTCAAGTTGCTTCAAATTAGGCTAGTAGTGACACCTTAAGTGATTTTGGCCCAATATTTAGTTGGTTTTTGGATGAGTGGAAGATATGAAACCTTCAATTTAGACAAGGATTTTGACTAGATATCGTGTTAATGTGTGTTTGAGGATAATCCTTGCTTGTCTTAGACAAATGAATCCAAGCTAAGGGAGATGATAATGAGGTCACAAACTTAGGAGTAGACTATGACTCCAAAGAAATCTAACTCACAAATATTTGTCACTAATTTAACTAGATACTTGAAAGGAGACCATTTTATAAGCAAGAAGCTAAACTAGAGGATGAGATTGAGATCTAAACCAAAATGATCAATATCGAATGTAGGTTTTTGTTTGGATGGATTATTTTATAAGTTTTAAATATGGGGTTGATTTTGATCTAAGGATGACTAGGAGGTGTTTAATGAAATCCAAGATGAACTAATGATATGGGATGGGGATGAATAGTTGTATGTTGTTGTTTTTGATGGTGATGGCTACTACAAGTTTGTTCTGTACAAGTATCATGTCATACACAAGCTATTAGTTAAAAATAGGAATCTAATATTTTAAAGGTTCTATTGTTTTGGAATGACAATCAAACACGTGACTTTGCAAACAAGACACTCATACAAAGTGTACTTCCTTTGATAGAGGTGCAAATATTTTTCAAAAGTGCAGGGTTATAGGAAAATGTGTCACTATGTGATATTCAAATGCATAGTTGTAATGTGTTTTAGGATTTTGGTAAATGAATTTTTTGAGACAAACACACCAAGTTGCATAGACATGCAAATTTTCATATAGAAGCACCAATTTGAAAAGTAAAACACATCGAGATGCAAAAAAGAGGTGCAAGATGACAACCAAACACATCACTTTGAATTAGAGATAAGGTTTTTGCAATTTGATCCTAAGTACATCTAGGGTCTTGAAAATTCTTGATATGTTTAGGGACTAATTTGTGTTTGTTTCATTCTAGCAAGTGATGAAAACAACAAAGAATAGCATAGAGGAATGTCTCCAAGGATTTGTGTGTCTTCTTCAACAAGATCATGTTAATTGGTGTCACAAGTATTTGAACAATAAAGACACACCATAGATATACAACCTAGATAGTAGTAGATCCTGTGTATTAACTTGGAATAAGCCCACTTGTTGGAGAAAACACCTCCACAATGAATGGGTGACTAGAGTACACAAAGGTCATCTACCACCTTCACACCTCTCACCTTAAAAAGGACAAGGTCCTAATCAAGGAATATTGATCACCTTAACAAGGGGAAGTAAATGGCGAGTTACTTCATGTATGATACTATATGTTGCATCTTTCCAAGCTAATGACTAAAAAGTATTAAAGGCTACTAGATAACAAGGTTCATATTGGAGGATCGATGAATAATGAGCCCATCCATGGATGCCTGAGTTAAAGGGGGGTCTCCCCTTTCCTCTTCACCTATACATGTCTTGGTGGATCAAGGGTCATAAGGCTTGGCTTGAAGGACACTAGCCACACCTTGGGGTACAAATTCCATTCTCTCCCTTTATATACCCCACCCAAAAATGTGGTTGAGGTCAACCTTGAGGTATTAATCACCAACCTGGCCTCCTACTTGAATTAAATGGTAATGGTGTTGTTTCTAACCCCAAGATTGTTCTTAAGAGTTGTGAGGGGAGAGCATACACAAACATTCACACCTCAAGTGTACAAACAAAGATTTCAAGTTGATGGTGCTTTTGATTTCCAAGTCACAAAGCACAAGGAAAGAGCATACACTAGCACTAAAATACCAAAAACATGACATAGAGTTCATATTAGTGCACCAAAATTCAAAATGTGGATTCGATTTTAAAACACCAAATTCAAAAATGCAAGTTGTTCATTTTAAACCCAAATCTAAATGTGCAAGTTGTGAGTTAATTTTAAAGCACCAATTGAAATTGAATATTTTATACTTTTTAATGCACCAAATTGAAATGTGGAATTTGTGGGTTGATTTTAGAACACTAATTGAAATGTGAAACAAAATTAACCCAACCCTACAAAACCAAATGTTAGTAGTTTTTCAATTATTCTTTTCAACATATGCCACATGCTGCATACATGTTAGCTTAGGTAAAAAAAGCACATGTTAGGGTTAGCAAATGAAAAATTCAAAAATTATTCTATCAAAACCCTAATAGAGCAAACACAAACACGCCATTTTTGTAAACGTGTCACTATAAAAAAGGATATAAGCATCGATCCTCTACAAATGTGTCATTGTAACCTACAAAACAAAGAATATAAGAATACAAAAAAGTGTTGAAATAAAGAAATACACTAAAGTGTGACAATCAAAAGCATTGATTTCTTACAGAAGTGTTGATTTATAGTAAATCATGCCATTGTAACCTGCAACAGAAACAAAGAAGTATGTCAGACAAACACATAAAAAAATCAAAGTAAATGTTGTAATATTTCATATGCGTTGAGTTTTAGTAAAGGTGTCACTGTGTGAAAAATAAATGTGTCGTGATGATACACACATGCCTTTGTAACCTATAGGTCTAGAAAATACCAAAACATGTTAAATGTGAGATGTGGGTCCCACCAAACATGCCAAAATATCATAGGGGAAATATGGGTCAGTTGCAAAAAGCATAATTCAAGCCATTAGAGTACAAAACACTAAAAAACCATGAAATATTAGTCATATAAGCCGATACTCTATAAAATTGGTGAACAATGTTATTGAAGATTCAAGTAAAAGTTAATGAAAACATAATTTAAGACAATTGAATCTAAAAGAACATGCAAACCTTTAATCCCATTGGGGGATTATGCTCCAAATGTATGTGGATTGTTCTATTAAGCATAATCATGATTGGAAAAGCTAAGATTGATGATTGATTTATAGAAGGATGCTCAAGATTGCTCAAGAATTCAAGAATGCCTATACTCATGAAAATTGTGAATGATTTTGATGAGGAAATGACTCGTTTTATAGATTTGTAGATATTTGATCAATGGTCAGGATTGAATCTCAGGATCGACGATTGAGAGGAAATAAAGGAGATCAAGGGCAGAGGATGAATGAGAGCCCAAAATATCCCTATTTTCATGGAAAATTGGTTAAGATATTTTGGAGGGAAAATATCTATTCAAATTTGAATTTGAATTATGGAATATTTTTTTTGGAGAGAATATGTCATTTAGATATTTTGGAGGGAAAAAGATATTTTGAAAAGGGAATATTATCTTTTGAAAAAGGAATATGCTTTGTGCAAGTTGGAGGAAAATTAGGGAATTAAATAATTATGAAAATTATTTAATTGTGAGGATGAGAAGAATTAGGATTTTAATTAGATAATTAAAAATTACTTAATCAGGTGGGATTGAAGAAAAATTAGTTTTAATTAAATAATCAAAAAAATATTTAATCATGGTGGAAGGAAGAAAAGTGGATTTAACTAAATAATTCAAAATTATTTAATTAAGAGGAATTTAGTAAAAAATGATAAAAAATGGTGACTTAATCAAATAACGTCAATTATTCAATTAATGAAGGAAAATAGTGAATGTAATCAAATAATTGGAAATTATTTAATTAGAAAGAGGAATTTAGCTGATAATGAGGAAAATGATGTTTAAAGGTGAAATCAAGATGTGTGATACGTTCAAACAATTTTAGGTTTTTACACTAACACAATCTACATTCTTTGTTTTTTTTAAGCAAAGAGCATAAAGCCCATATAATAATAAGTATATATAAAGGATTTACATTATTCATTACAAACATCTTTCAAAATTTGAGATTAAACATCTATAAGCGGCAAAGCAAGGATTTCATTGAACTACAAGATACATCGCCCAAGTTCGCATGACTAAAGAAAAAACCACCCGAGTTCAATGAACTATATAAAACACCGCTCAAGTTCAATGAACTACATAAAACACCGCTCGAGTTCAACGAACTATATAAAAGTGCGCTTGAGTTCGAATATCATGTTAATATTTCACTTAAATAACAATTATAGAAAACAAGCTCAAGCAATAAAATAGGGAGTGTAATGAACTACATAAAACACCACCCAAGAGTTCGAATATCATGTCAAGATGTCAAACTTGATAGAAAAAAAGTTCAAGCAGTAAAGCGGGGAGTTCAATGAACTATATAAAACACCACCCAAGTTCACATGACTAAAGAAAATACTGCTTAAGTAGGACTAAAGTTGGTCATGTTCCTTAAAGAAAGACTCCATCCTCAAAATGCATAGAAGGAGCAACAATTAAATTTGGAAAAATCGGGAGGAGATGAAGGACAATGGGGCTTGTAGAATCATGAGCAACAACCCTTGGAGGTGATTCTAGATGATCATGTGATAGGAGCTAAAGAATTGCACAAGCCCTTATGAGGATTTTGAAAGACAATTCTTCAACCACCTTAGTAGCGAACCTTTCTAGAGCTTGATTTACAACTTGATGTGCTACCTACAATGACTTTTGAAAACCACCACAAGCTACACATTATCAACTGATTTAGAGAATGGAAACTCCCTCTCTCACATAGGAAACTCCCACTCCCAATCTAAAACAATCTATATTCTTGTTAGATATATTATTTGCTTTTCTATTGTTTGGTTTCCATTAATAGGGTTGTCAGATCATTAGGATAGATATTATTCTAGGCCAACCTCTAAGAAAAGATCAATTTAAAGGTCATGTGTAAATTGTCAATGGCAATAAGATTCAAACATGTAGATGCTTTTAAGATGATTATGTAAACTTCAATTTATTTTAGTAAACTAAAGTGTTCCTAGCATGGATTTTTTAAAATGAGAATGATATGTGAATAGTACTTAGAATGATTGGATGATAAATGAATAAATGTATGGACATAGTGAAAAAAAGTGTAAAAATGTACCAGGTTAGGTGAATGAGGGAGAAAAATAGGTAGTAGTCAACCAAAATTTAAATTTGAACGTTAAACTTTTAGGGATGATATTCGTAGTTGCAAGACCAATTCAACTCACATAGGATCAACAAACCAAATTCAAAGAGAAAAATTATTCATATTTTTTTGTTCCTCTTCCAACACATATAAGAAGTTGTAATTTTGAGTTATGGTTTAAACATCATTATCAAAATCTAGAATAAAAAGCATTATCAAAACAACATGCATCGATCATTTGACCATCGTAATTAACTAAGGGCTTTATTTATGTTGTTTTTAGGTAAGTGTAATAAATGTAAAGTGTATGGAGAAATGTATGGGAATGGATAGGATAAGGTTAAATGTATGAGAATGCGTGTAAAGGGGGACAAGTGAAAGATCAAGGAATGAATCCAACTTTTTCCAATCTAGTGCACCATTTATTTGTATGTATTTATATTAAGAAAAGTTAGAGTTTTTCATAAACAACAATTTGATGTAGGAGCATCCAGTGGTGTGAGGGAAATCTTGCATCACCTAAAAAAATTCTTTCCATTTATGTTCCTTTTATTTTCCTTTTGTAGATATTTTTGCATTTTTGGATACCCTTTTCGTCGAATAAGAGTTCCCAACTTTCAGAATTGCTTTGCTACTCAATTGCTATTTTTAGCATGTGTGAATTTGAAGGTGTGGGAAGAAAAAAATTATGGGAAGGTTCAAGACAGAAAAATAAGCACTTTGGCAAAAGAATCAGGTCAAAATCATTCACGGTTTGAAAGTTATTCAAGTTTCAGTTTCTACTTTTTGCCCTGAAAAACCTTCTGAGTCTAGTTTGAGGCACTAAATGGTCCTATACGGGCCCATAAATTGTCAAAACCAATAGATCCGGTTCTTAGCATGTTATTCACTCCAAGACCTTTCCAACGGCTCAAATGGTTCGAAAAATAGAGTCCCGAATCAAAAGTTATGGCTTCCGAAAGTTGGCTGATTTTTGGAAAATTGCCAATTTTTGAATTAGGACACAATTTCTGAATTTCAAATTGTAATTTTTGGTGCCAAACCACCAAAAATCAGAACTTGAATGTTGTTTTTGGCTCCAAACCGAAAAGGGGCTATTTATGGGCTAGTTTCTAATTTTTGGGTAGTTTTTTGGGGAAAAGAGTTCGCATGCTGCGAAAGGGGAAATTCATTAGTTTTATGAAATTTTTGTAGCTTGCATGTATTGCAGAGCTCGCGGGTTTGAGATCCTATGCATGTAAGAATTTCCATTTTGAATAATAATAAATTTTCTCTGGTTGTTTTCATCATTTTTTGTGTCTCGGGTTGCTCTGTCGTCACAATTCTACCTATGACTTATTGCTTATGATCTAATCACAAAACCAAGAAAATGAATAAATATATTTTGTTCAATATAATGGAGCATAATTACAAATTTATATATTCCTCTAAGATGTATGAATAAAGGAGATCACATGCTCAATAAGTACGAGTTTAACTCTTAATCACTTCCAATTAGGAGGTGAGCTAACTTAGTCTAATTGAGATAGAGGTAGCCTTGAATAAATAGAGGTGACACCAAATTACCCTCAATCAAGGATTGATGAGGTAGTAGTTGTACCTCAAGTCAAGGTGTACAGATTCCATTATTAGCTACCTAGGAAAGAATAATTAAATTTATTCTTAATATCTTAAGTAAACTTATTAATTAGGTATAATAGTACATTTAGGATGAAAATATCCTAGGTGAAATGAAATAATAACACCAAAACCCCTCTTAAATCTAACTTAAGAGGATATAAATGGTTTTTATTGGCAAGGTCATGTTAGATACATGTGTATAATGATACCCTCCCAAAGAAGGAGAGAGAAACCCCCAAAAGAAAGAGAAAAGGAAAAGATAGACCAAGCAACTCTCCAAAACATGATGCCTCCTATTGGTTCCTAGACATATAAGTTCCCAAATCCATTAATCCAAGCTGTTATCTAAGTAATAAGGGTGTAAAACCTAGAGGAAAAAACCTATAAATTATTATTGAGTAGGGTAATAATGGATCAATTGTTTAGAGTGGGTAATATCTTCTTCATTGCTAGACCCAAGGGGGATTCCCTAAAGATAATTTTAATATAATTGATCACAATGGAAGATAGATAAATAGATAACCTTGCAATAGTATCTAATATATGATTGGTCCCAAAAGTTATCACTAGACCAAAGACTAATGTACTACATATAAGACATCTTATTAATTTGATAAGAACATCATTGGACAAGTGCAAGATGTGGGTATGCAAAACATGATTCTCAAAATATAAGAATATTTAAGATTGTTGGAGATGTTTTCCTTGATTGAAATATCAAATCTTGGGGTACATATAAATTATTTCCTAATTGTAATCTATTGGTGACTAATACCCTCACTTTAGGTGCATGGTGGATCATTACTTCTATGATTGGTTCCTATTCATTGGTTATAGACCCACATCATACCAATACAAATAACAAATATAAATCATAAATGAATATAAGTTATGTAGATTCATAAACCACAAATAATGATATCAAGAAATTGAACATTGTTAATTATCCATCCTAGACTACAAAAAATAGTATGCAATGAAGAAAAGACCACAAATAGTATTAGAAAGAAAACTGGGGAAACACATGTTGGAGTTTTGAGCCCCACGTACTTTTTGAGCATTGTAGTTTATATCCTAGACTCAGTTATATAAAAGGAGTAATGGTTTGATTAAAACAAAGGATTAACTAATCTACTATAGATTCACATAATGTCAAATATCATATATATAAAATTTTGATATTATTTATATTAATGGATTAAATTCATATATCTTCCCCTATACTTTGTACATCTTTCTCTCCTTACATATATTATCTCCTACATACATTATTATACATAAAGCTTCTTACATATACTTTCATATATCTATTCCTACATATATATCTTCTTTATCTCTCTCTCTCTCCCTCTCTGCTATTCATATATTTTCCTATCCATATATCTATAGGATGGGACATGACCCATAAATCCTATCCCTACCCTAGAAGGTACCTTTTGAATCTTATGGTCCACAAGCTCTTTGTATAAAAATGTGATAGGATTTGCTTAGTGGTGTCTAAATTATTTCCCTTTCCTGCCAACATCATCCCCCCTTTCAAAATGTTGACTTATCCTCAAGTCAACTCTACTTTTTTGAAAGAATATCCTTATATATCTCCTTGAGTTTAGAAAAATGTTCTCCCACTGTGTTTTGGCTAGGTCTAATTGTTGGGTTTGAACTTGGATTTGTAGTAGTAGCCACTCTTCCTTCAAAAGTGTTTGGGGAATTTAGATTTTCTATGATAATTGTTGTGCTTCTTGGAGGACACTCATGATGTGTGATAGTATTAAGCTTACTACTTACCTTAGTTGGTGGAATCTATTTTGACTTGTATCCCTTTGATCCTGTAACAATTGAAAAATAGCATGTAGTGCTTCTATCTGCACTTGAGATTGGTCATCTATATCTTAGAGGGAATTATATAGCATGGCTCTCTAAAGTATTTGAACTTCTAGTTGGTCCATTTGAGACTTAATCAGAGCTGTTATTATTGTCCATTATAGAAAAAATGGTAAAGTGCATTAAGATCTCCTTAGTGTTCTTTAGGGTGTTGATCTAGGACTCTAGGATAAAGTGTGTCAAAGCACATTTCTTCCTTTCCTCCTCGGTTTTGGCTTTTGGTTCTCTTCCTAAAGAAGTGTTGGATATGTGAGAACTTACTTTGGATATCCTTCACCATTTCCTCTAGCTGGTTGGAGTTCTCAACATGAATTTTCAATATTTCTTCCCTTTTTTTGGTGTAAGATGTCCCCTAATTAAAATTTGTGTAGGGATGAGATGCTCCCAATATCTATGTGTGATCCTACAAGTGGAATTTGGAGTAGATGATAAGATGCCACTATTTGAATTTGATTATGATTGGTGAAAAAGTCCTTAATGGATTGCATATAAGAGGTTGTGGAGGAGGAAGGTGTTTCATATTCTAGAGGATGAGTAGATTGTACTTGCTCCAATGAGGCTACATTATATTTTTCTTCTTCCTTGCACAATTATTGACAAGCTTTTTTGTGGCCTTCTTGATCTCTTTTTGGATTGTTTGAGTGATCTTTGGTTTCTCTATCATGATTTTGTCTAAATTTTTCTTAGAATAGAGCTTTGGTCTATATCTCTACTATCCTTTTCTTCTACAAAGGTGTAATTGTAGTGGCTAATTCCCTAATGGACAAAGATTTTAGTTTCTTCTCTTCCTTAGCTTCTCTCTCTCTTCTCTATTTGAGTGCAATGGTCAAGGAGTCCAAGAATTACTCCATTAGGTCATCCAACAATATATTGGATGCTACCATGTACATGATTATGTCCCTTTTGTGATCAACAAGTTCAAAATAACCATATTGGGGTATTTTTGGAGGGTCATATCCAACACTTTTTCTAGAATAGACCACTATACAACTAATCTTCATCTACTAGTGGTGAAACTTTGGGGATAGACATGTCCTCCGAGAGAGAGGTGTCCTTTGGTATTGCTTGCTCCTCATCTTCTATATCTACTATTTATAGGGAGATCTATTTATGTGCCTTCTATTTCCTCTGATTTGGTTTCTTCTCCACACTCATTTATAGGAGGTTCTTTGTTGCTTCATATTTTGATTGTTCTTTATAGGGAGGCATGGTGGTGAGTCTTCTCTTCCTTGGTCTGCTACTTTCACCTTATGAAGGTTCTATAGGGGGAGTACCAATATGGAGCCTTCTAGACCTTCGGTGAGTGGATGTACTTTGTTTTTCTATCTCTTACTTTTGTAGACCCCACTTCTCATGCAGTTTCTCTCGATTTTTCTAGATGCATTCTTCTAATTTATTCTTAGCCAAATTATCCATGTACTCCCAATAGGTTGTGATTTTTTTAGCTTATGGATCCTTGGGGAGGTTGAGGAATGTGGAGGCATATGAGTGGATCTCTTTCTAGGCTTAATTGCCTCCATGAATGTATAATCCTTGTCAATAAGGAAGATAATATCTTTAATGTACTTGTGGACCACCTCATAAGAGATGTGTTCCCTATCCTGTAAACTTTGCTGAAGGGATTTGAAGAAACCCCAATAGGTTGTGGTGTCTTGAAAGTGTTGAACAATCTCTTGAATTTGGGCCACAAATGGGAGTTATTGCATAAAGTAGAAGGTAAGACAAATTAATAAGGTCCCATACTTGAATTGGTAATATGATTGTTTGGTGCATTGGATGTTATCTAGGAGCTCCTACCACAACACCTCACATAATTCAATGTCCTTCCCATCCATGACCATCTAACAAATTGCATGAATGGTGATAGAAGTAGTTGAGTCCTCTCAGTTCATGTAATGCACCTTGTAGGTGATGCCCATGGTGGCATACTTGATTGTCAGATTTATTATCTTGGTGACATTGAGGCTTCGATCGTCTAATGTCACTCTGGTTAACTGTGTGACTTTTGCATTCTTGATGGCCTTTTTTGGTGGTACTTCTCCTTGTTCCCATAATCTTGTTACTACTTTGATGGCATATTTGGTGATTTCATAGGGCTGGTCCAGATAGAGATATATTTCATCATGGAACTGACTTAATATAATATGGACCCAATCTTCTTACATTGTGAAGTCTGGAAACTCCTTACAAAGATCTAATTGTTTCTTAGAGATATTCTTGTACTGAGGTAGATTGTTACAATTTAGGATCTTAGGATACCAATAATTATAAATAAAATATAAAATAGATAAAATGAGAATCATACAATAAAATATTTTATACATTACACAGATATACATGGGGAAAACCCTTTCTAGTAAAAAATCCATAAAGCATCATTTTATTAAAACACTCATAATAATGGTCTATTATAACATAGAACAAACCTGGGGAATACTTCTCCATACTTCCACATAGCCAATAATACCTCATGCACACATAGTGATAGATCTCACTACCAATATCCAAATTCCTCACTTCTCAAATGGGAGGCAACCTTCTTAAATATAGGAGAAAGGGTGGCATAATAACTTAAGGGGTATTAGTCACACCTATTCAAAATAGCAATTCATAAATAATTAATAATCCAATAGTATTAGACTATAATTATTTCCAATGGGATATGCTTAATAAAGCATATAATATATAAGGTTTAATTTATATTAAAACATTATATAAGTGTTATAAGGGTATGAACCCTAAAAATCTGTGTTCTAACACTCTCCCTTAATGTTAATAGGGGGTATCACATGTGAGTTTCCATAAAAGAAAAAATAAAGTATCCTAGTAACGTAGATCTTCTTTTATAATGATAAATAGGGACACAAATATATGCCAAAATAAAAGTTAGGTATTCCAAACTACATGAAATTCATCTTGTCATAATTAATAATTCCAATGTTTTAAAAATGATGCTATATATGAGGTCTTATAAATATTTTTATTGGAGCCCAAGTCTCCTCAAATCAACCTTACCCTAGGTTTATTACATAGTGCCCATAGGACTTAATATAATGTGCTTGTAGAACCTAATATAATGTTTTTACAAGTGAAAGCTTTACAAAGAGAAGAATTTTAATAAATGCACATAGGAATTATACATAAAATGGCTAATGGACTTGCTAATTCCTAGAGGTCTTATGTTTTGCCTATTAGGACTTTCTTATGCAAATTGGGTCTTAAATATACCCAAAGGACTTACTAATTCCTAGAGGTCTTATATTTTTCCTACCGGGACTTTCTTATGCTAGAATGAATTACATTTATACATAGAATGCATGATGGACTTGCTAATACCTAGAGGTCTTATGTTTTTCCTACTATGACTTGCTTATGCTAGAAGGACTTAAATCTAGGATTTAGAAACTAGGTGGTGTTATCAAGACATGTAAACTCCCCCTCAATGGCATCACCTTTGGCCAAACATTGATTTGATTTTGGAGAATTTTGCACTACACAAAAATATACTTTTTCTTTAATAGAGTTGGAGACAAATTTTATGATGGAATACTTGCACTTGAGTTAGGCGCCCATGATCTTCAATGTGTTTTTATCTCTTTGAAAATGAGATTCTTTGGTAAGAGTAAAATAACTCCACTTATCATCTAGTAAAGTGGTACTTTTACAAGTATCCATTTGGAGCTCTTCCATAAATCTTCAAAAATTTCCACATTGATTCTTCAAGAGCTACTTTTAATTTTTGGTTTTGATTAAAAAACCTTAGAAGATATCTTTCTTAAAATTATTACATCATTCATGTAAGAGCACTTTCACCATTTATTTTGAAGACATAATCTATGATATATTTCCTATAAATGGAATCACTAGTCAGTAACACAATAATCAAATAAATTCGATTCTTGGTGTAATATATATATATGCATGTGTCAATTGCCAATGAGCATAAATCTAGAAAATAGTCTAATGATCATTAGAAAGGAGATCATAAGATATTTTCATGAATAATTTTCTTATTTCAAGATTTTTTTTTTATGTGCTACTAATCATGTAGTAATTATCCAAAAAAATAAACCAGCGAGTGATTTATTCTTTCCAAGCTTGCTCCCTAAACAGTTTATTAGGGCGATAGCCACCCATTATCAGTATGTACTTTTACACTCAATATATTTAGAACTAATTAAAATTGTATGCCAAAGAAATTATGTTCTTTTCAGACATAAATTAATGAAAAATAATTAAGATAAATATATCTAATTTGATATGATACACCTTAACCTTTTATATCTCTTTCTTGAATGATCAATGATTATATCAATATTACAAATTATTTGGGATATGGGAACTTAGTGTTCCAACACTTAGCTATATCAAATGAATTTATGACTAAAAGCATGTGTATATGGATACCTCATGAGTCATAAAAAATATCTTAATAATTTTATCATATATGATTGATCATATGCCAATAAATTTTCACATACCAAAAGAGGTAAGTGGTTATACAATGCATTCTCTTTGATGTCCAAAAAATGAAGCTCTAGGTATTAAGGTGATTTGACAAGAATCATCATGCTGCATGATAAATTATTGCTATGTTGCTTAACAATGTGGGCCAAAACAAGATGTGTGGAAAAAAATCTACATTCCTAGAAGATCTTATTATGGATCGAGTTTAGTATAAAATATTTAATTTAATTATTTCAATCTATTGTTGGTATGATATATACAAAAAAAATGATATCTGACATAGATGAGGCAACAATAATACAAACTTGATAGAGGCACAACACATTTTGACATGGTGTAGGATTATTTGAACATAAGACAAGAGGAATACCATGATAAGGAAATGACACAATGCCATCAAATATTCAAATAAAGCATATGTAATTGAATTTTATGGATTATTCTAGTGTTGTAGTTTGAATTCTGAAGGAAGATACAATACATATGGGATTAATTATGCTCTATTATCCATACATTCAAAATTGGAATTTTCCCCTAGAAATTACATATACTATGTGAAGCAATATTATTCCACACCATTGATGCTTTATTATACAAGAGAGTACTAGTGACTCATTGCATATGTCACTTGGTTGCCTCCTAGTTTAAAAGGAACAATAAAATGTGGTGCTTGGCATCATTTTACAAGATAAATGCCACATTACATATGTTTTTTTATGTAATAAAAATACACTAAAGGTGCTGCACAATGTTTTTCCAAATATTTTAAAATGCCATGCCACTATGATTAAAATATGATCACTAACTACTATAATTTTGAGATTTAAGGTCAAGATCTCATGATTTTAATATAATATAAAGACCAACAAATATTCAATATATTCAAACATAATAATATCAATTATGTTGGAGGACACTCCTAAGAGACCCTAGACACAATACAATGACAAGAAGAAACTTATGCAAGTAAGGCATTGGTTTCATATAATAAATGCACTCATGCTTTCATTGAATATTTAATTACTAAAATGAGTTATGAACTACATGAATAGTATTTTTCCTTCCAAGAAAAATATGCTTGTGCACTCACACTACCTAAACAATGAGATTTATTTAATGATCACAACCATCTCATTAAATTGTTTTTATATATAATGATAAGGATACTAGTGCCAACATTGGTTGAGAACATACCACAAAAAATATGGTCTCATGGGAGTAACAATTTTAAGATATACATAAAATGGATTTGATGAAAAATCTTTAGAAAATTATGAGGAAAAATGACCTTTGTCAGCATCCTTCTTACTTGTGTGGTATAGAAGATATGGAAAATCATAACAACTTAAAGAATGCAAGTGCTGGTAGAAATCCATGCAAAATGTGGAAGCATAGATAAGGCACACAAACCATTTGAATGAGAAAGAATATGATTAGTGTTGTTGATATTGGAGACTAAAACATAAGTATCCATCAAGGATGTCATCAAGCAATAGTTTAACTTGAAAACCAGTGTCATTGATTTTAATTCTAGAGTATGATTAAAAGATTTTTTGTGTTCTATGTTTTCAAGGATAAGACAAATAATGAAAGAGACATAGAGATTAGATGATAATTTAGAGAGTTCAGTTGCTTGGATAAGAAGATTGTCCTTGATTTTTATCTAAGCGCAACATGTCATTGAGAGGATCAAGTATGATTTTGTTCATGTATCAATCTGATGGGTTGAGGATATCACATGAAATTTAACCCATAATAAAAAATATCTTCTCAAAGAAATATATTGTGGGAGATCGAATGAAAGAAATCAGCCAAGTATTGAAAGGTGTGGAACAGGTGATTTCTTTAACGTAGAGATCAATTCCAAGAATGGTTATTAATATTCAAGAACTATTCAAATGTGCAGAGCATTGATCATTTATTTTAACATTATTTTTGGTGCTCATATCCTCTATATTCATGCTTTATCTCAACTTAAACCTCTTGCATATTATATTTTGTAGTGGTTAATACCATTCAATCACATGGAACATGATATTTTAAGTGATGAAAATGACAAATTTTCATGTACATGGTGCAACCCTTAGAAACATGACCTTTAACACAAGGGATATAAACCTTTAGAAATGAGATATTTTTTTAGTAAGGACCCCATATTAGATATATACAATCATTCAAATATGTGGAAAATCATATTGTTAGCAAGACGATTTAGGGAATTATAGTTTGAAGATTTGTACCTTAGTATCTCTTATGTAGTGAGTTTATACCCTAGAGGGTACAATGATAGAAGAGAGTGAATGTGGTAGGAATATATATCTAGTAGCAAATCATATATAACTTAAACAAGAATAGCAACTGTATGTGTATAAAATTGGTCATGTCTAATTAATCCTAACATTTAATTAAATATTTATTATTTAATTAATTTCTCTAAAGTCTTCTACATGTAATTAAATTTAATCAATTTAATTATATTGTTCATTCATTTTATTTTTCCCACTATAATCGAATAAATTTATTTTATTTGATTATTTCACATATCTACTTGATTAATTAAATAGCTATATTTTATTTATTTAAATTAATTATCATCCTTTTGAATTTAATTAAATATTTTTTTAATTAAATTTAAATATTTCTTTTCTTCTATTTAAAACTTTCTTCTAATTAATTAAATATTTTTGTTTAATTAATTTCACACACATGTCATTTCTTCAGATTTAATTAAATATTTTATTTAATTAAAGATCTTCTGCTTTCTTCATATCATAATTAGATATTTCATTTAATTATGAAATCTTCTGATTTCCTCAAAATCTTAATTAAATATTTATTTAAGAAAAATCAACATGCACCCATAAATAAATAAATGAATTGGATTATTCATTATCTATCTTCTCAGTATCTTTTCATTATCTTCTAAAAAAGATGATTTTTTATCATCTAATCTTATCTCTTTTAGGAAAATAGAAAAATCCCATTTTTTTGTTTTCTTCTATTTTTCTCTTCAGTCTCATCCATCTTCGACCGTTCGATCTGTCAGGAATTATCACAGCCATTGACCAACTCAACCAATCAAAATCCTCGAAAAACTCTATAAATACAGGTGTGAATCCAAGCATTGGTTACACGCACATAGGAACATACACACGAACACATATACGCAATTACGCTTACGTACTTGCATCTTTTAGCATTTCAGCAATATTCATATCTTAGCAATAATCTTGCATTTTAGCATAATATGCATTTTAGTTTGAATCTCATTCTCTAGTAGTCCATTTTGTTGAATTTAGCATATCAAATCTGAGAGCAACTTGAACCAACGAAACGCTGGAGATAGAAAGCAATAAAACGACTTCAGAGAAGCTGCCATTAATAGTTTGTTTATTTATTTTTCTTTCAATTTTCTTTGATCTAATGTTTTATTAATTGTGTTTTGAATCCTTTATAACAAGACATATTTTCATACACACATAAAATGGCACCCACCGTGGGGCCCATGCCCCGATTTTGACATTTTTTTGTAGAATATTTTGACAGGTTTTCGCATTTTGGAGTTCGGCTTTCTAAAAAATCCAACGTTTTAGCGCATCCGAGACTTTCTGCAGCACATCTGGGGATTAATGTTTCTGTTTTGCAGGAATTTCAACGCATCTGAGGACTGTTTTAGCGCTTCTAAGGGTTAATTTAGTGCATTTGAGGGACAAAATAGCGCATATAGTCTCATTACACTAGCTTTAAATTTGCATTTAATTAGAGTAGCACATTTAAGAACTGTATTAGCGCATTTAAGGTTTAAAGTAGCACATTTAAGGTAGATTTTAGAGCATTAGCTACGATCATTTACAACATTAAATCTGTACTTAATTAAAGTAGTGCATCCAAGGACTGTTTTAGCGCATTTAGGATTTTTCTATAGCGCATTTAGGGTCTGTTTCTGCGCATTTAAGGTCTGTTTCGGCGCATATACTGTCTGTTTCTACGCATTTAAGGTCTGTTTCAATGCATATACTGTCTGTTTCAGTGCATTTAGATTGTAACACAAAAACAAGATTCTGAGTCTGATGCATTCTGCAGACAGGATCTTTTTCTGGTTTAAAATGAATTAATCTAGGATAGTCACCACACTTTGATCATGCAGTTAAAATGAACCCCATGTCTGTTGTGAAGCAATATCTTCACTTAGCTTAAATCATTGTGATATGGTGCATTAAAATGAATCTATTTACTCTACTTGATTGTGCTTGAAAGTGGTAGGTGACTATGCTCTCACCCTATGCAAACTAGGTGATTAGAAAGCCAGACCCACTTTATCCCTGTGTAACCCTCATGATTTGGTATATCAGAGTATCCTCTCCCCTTGCGCATTCGTGCGATCCTGGGTGTAAGAGAAACAGTTACTAACTCTAGAAATTGGGCCTACCTGGGGATTTCATCACCCCAATGCGACTCAAACCAGCAATGGAGCTAAGGCCAAGCTAACCTCGACCGGTATACAAATGTGAATCTTAAGGGAAAACCTAAGATTACGAGTGCGAATGTGTCATACAGAGTAGTACTCCCATAAACCCTGTTGAGCTTAACCTCTTCAGGATGGAGTGCCACCTAATTGGTGATTAATCTCTTGCCCCATGTATGGCCACTCGAATGGGGTCCCGAACTAAACACCATTGTGTAGTAAACCAAAAACCTTCTATTTGCTAGCGCAACACCGGTCAGTGTGAAGGCATCCACACTTTCACAGTTTGTAGTAGAGGTGATCAATCTGCCATGGGAGTTTCATGGGGGTTGGAAGCTTGGTTGGCCTGAGAAGAGAGTGCACTGTAAGGGGGAGCCCGTGCATCCAAGCTTCTGAATTCACATGCTACCGATATGCAGATGGGGAAACCCGCGTGGAATCTAGTGGATATTGTCCTGGCTTTACCATAGGATGTGCTTGCTTTATTTGTGTTTGGTTACATTCCATTTAATTCAAAGTGTTTGTTGTGATTTCATTCACATTAATTCAAAAAAAGATCATCCGAAATGAACATGAAAAACAACAATTGAAATCATTCAAAAAAAAAAACTATTCGAAAAACTTTATTTTTCATAAAATTGACTTTCTGACATCTTTGGTCCAGTAACATACTGATATTTCCCCCATGCTTAGAGAGTGGAAATCAACAAAATTTGTCAAGAAATCAGTTTCCAATAGGATCAAGAAACCCAAGAAACCTTTAGGGTACAAGAAAACATTGCAAAGGAGAAAAATTTTGTACAAAAATCGACACGTCTTGCTTCATTACCGTGGATTTCTTCATAGATACCAAGACTTTGTTAGGGGATTCACTGACATGTATGCTATAGATCCTTTGGATTCTCGAGCTTATTTTAAGAGATTAGATCTATCTCAACGGCATAATTTTAATCAACCTCTTGAGTTTGATAATATACCACAACCTTCTATTGAGTATCCATCCCACCCCAGTCAAATCCTTCAGCGATTTTGAAACATTTCTTCGAAAACAAAGATCAAATCTTTAAGAGTGCACTTTTCAAATAAATTTCTAATTATTGATTCAACTTCCCCAACAGGATTCTGACATCCTTCATCATTGGAAGCCACAATAAAAAATTAGGAACATCTTTGATCATATCATAGGATTCCCATCTTATCAGATCAAGATATCATCATTATCGCACTTACCAGAACTGTGATCTAAGTTTAGAAGAACTTGTTAAAATCACAAGCCTATCTTTACAAGATCTCAATACAATAAGTCAAAGGATGAGATCCAACAAGAAGGTCATACCCAAAAAACTCAAGAAGGAGGTGAAAGCAGTAATCCCCTTTACAGTATAAGTCGTAATCCACTTTTCAACAACGACATGGATAACAGAGAAGAGAATCCATTCCATAAGTACAAAGCTATAAACAATACTCTTGTAGATAGTGATGATGAACATGAGGATGAACGCCACCTTAGGGAGGCTAAGCAAGATCCTAAATTTCACAAAGCCATAGAAAAGATCTTGCAACATGATAAAGAAAAATATTTCCTCTATCTAGCTGACCAAGGAGCTAAATTGCCACATGCCTTTGATACTAAGATTTTGAAGAACAAACCTGAAGAAACACCCCTATCTGATCTTAGTGCTTTGACTCAACAAATTAAGGCAATTCAAGGACAAGTTAAAGAGTTATAGGGGGGAACCACCACAAAGAAATATACTCTTGAGGAAATTTGTCCTTACCCTTTCGATCAAAGTCTCAACATGATTCCATTTCCCAAACATTGCGAAATTCCAAGATTTGATCGTTATAATGGGAATCAGATCCAATTGACCATGTTAGAAACTTCTGGAACATGACATTAGAGTTCGCTCATGAGGACACTTGACGCGGTTGTTTCCTAGGAGTCTTGGAGCTCACTCTATGGAATGGCTATCAAAGATTACACCTCCTGTCAAGACATTTGAAGAGTTAATCAATCTATTTATATCACAATATGCTTACAACATCCAACACCAAATCACTATGATAGATCTCTGCAAAATTGCGCAAAAACCTAGTGAACCTTTTATTACTTTTCTTCAAAGATGGAGAAGAATATTCGCTAGATATCCACGTCCTGTTCCTGAAAAGGAAAAGATGGTCACCTTCATTAACAACTTGAATTCAGAAATGAGCTATTGTTTGAATTTATATTGTCCTCCCTCTTTTGAAAAATTGATCGAAGATGCTATCACCATTGAAAGTGCTTTGGTCAAAAGAGGAATAATAAAACTTGATAAGGACAACCCTAGCTCATCCAATCATCATAACAATCAGGAGAAGTCTAAATTTTGGACTCGCAACAAGAACATGGTAAATGATGGTGTTGTTGATGCAAATCATGTCTCGACTAAGCCATTTGTCCTTAGTACTCCAAGGGCTCCTCGCAATAACAACTATAACAATGTCAACTCTCTTGCAAATCAAGGAAATAATCCTCCTCCTCCGAGGAACAATGTGAATCAAAATTCTACTCCCAATCAAGGGATTTCCAACAATCAAGGTTACTAGGGAACCAACAATAATAACTCCTTAGGGAATACCTCGAATACAAATCCACAAAGATTTTCATTCTTCTCTAGTAGAAGAAATTTCACTCCACTGGGTCAATCTGTGGAATCTGCATTCAAAGAGTTGATGGCTAAAAATGTCATTACATTGCCACCTCAAGAAAACTATGAACCCAATGTGAAGCCTCCATCATGGAATGAGGCATACTATTGTGACTATCATCGGTGCAAAGGTCATCACACAAATAACTATCAAGCCTTGAAGAATGCCATCCAAGACTTAATCAAAAATGGCACCATCACAATAGAAGGACATCAACAGTCAAATGAAGACCACCAAGCATTTCGCAACCCTTTACCCAACTATCAAAAGGGTGAGTCTTCTAGAAAAAGTGTGAATCATATTGATGATCCGATAATCAATCATATCTACACCGACGATGAACGGGTCAATGTTATTAAAGTCTCAAAAAGGTGGAATATAGATAAGTCAATGCAACAACAAGGGCATAGGCTAAAGTTGTCTTAAAAGGTGCCTCTTCAAAATCCATTGGACCTCCACCTCAACATCAATATGATCTAGTCAACCAACTTCGGAAAACTCCCACTCAGATTTCCATCCTAAAACTCTTGAAGATTTCCCCAACACATAAGGAAATTCTTGAAAAGGCCCTCATTGAAACAACTGTATCCACTGATTTGGATGTGGACCAATTTCAAGCCATGGTAGGACACTTGTATTCACCCACATGTCTCTCATTTTCTAAAAAATATGACACTTCCATGACTCATTCCCACAATTCGTCGTTATATTTAGAAGTCATGATCCACAAGTTTCGTGTTAGACGCGTCCTAATAGATGGAGGGGCTAGTTTGAACATATGTACCATGAAGTTGGTTCAGGCTTTAGGATTTTTTGAGGACTCCATTCATCCTAGAAGAAAAATTACTATTAAAGCCTATGATGATGAGGAAAGAGCATCCAAGGGTTTAATCATGCTACCAATCAGAGTGGGACCTGTTATCAAAAATACTTTCTGTCAAGTATTAGACCGTGATCTTGCATACAACATATTGTTGGGTCATCCTTGGATCCATGAAATGCAAGCTGTCCCATCCACGTATCATCAATGTCTTAAGTTTCCTTATGATGGACAGGAAATCACAATACCAGCTGATAATTCAAATATTCGAACTTGTTCCAATGTCAAAGCTAATCAAGACACTTTGGTTCCTAACAATTGAGAAGCTCGTGCTAGTACTTCTCTCAAGATTGATACACAAATCAGTCAGTTGACCAATAGTTTTGACAAGAAATTGAAATTCAAGGGCCACGGAGTTGGGGAGTACTCTCTTTGTCTTGTTAATTTACCTATGTCACCTTGGTCACATGGACAACCTTCTATTGCCCAACATCAACTATTAGCAGCGTCAACATCAATGCAACCACCAATAGAACCAAGCACAAATTTTAATGGATAATTCATCAAAGAGAAATTCCCCATGGAAGATCCTGAAGATAGAGAAATCCTAAACTTGCTCTATAAAGATGAAGATGAAACAGTTCTTAATGTCAAATTACCAACAAATAGATATGGAAAAGAGTATACAATCATGCAAAAGATGGGATATGATGGTAATGGTCCTATGGGAAAGAGAAAAGAAGGAGTAGTTGAACCTATTAATCCTCCAAGACTTGCTGCGAAAGAGAAAACCAAATTAGGTTATGATACTACCTCAAAAGAAAGAACATCCAAACAACTGCATGACACTGTTCTCACATTACAAGAAGGTTCGGATTCAAGAGAAGCATGTTTGGCAACAATTCAAAATTTTGTGGATAATAACTCTGACACAGACTCTGCTGAATATGAATGGGACACCATCTACAATGATGAGTTCTGGAGGGATAAAGAGGTTGATGTAATACACAAATATACCCCAAATCTAATCGAAGGTGAAGGGTTAGGGTCCCAAACACAAGAATCTGAACTACAAGGTGACTATGATTCTAGTGATACTGAGTCAGATTTAAACGAACAAGATTATCATGAGAACAATACCATCATTGACCCACCTCATACCTCAGATCCTACAGTAAACTTAGTTATGACCATAACCATAGCCAATTTCACGCAACCCGATGACCCGCTATCTTTAATATATCCCGATCTCATTGATTGGGATTCATCTGAACCTATTGATATACCTATGCTTCCAAGTGATGAATCTATCATCAACTTCCTTTCCGCAGATGATATAAATGATTGTTCCACTAGCGATTTTTGGCATAGAGTCTTCAATCAGGAGAGTGTCAAGTCTCCTACCTGCAAAAGTAAAAATAAAAAAGAAAGATCTAATGGTGAAAACCAGAATTTGGTAGTATTAGATCAAACAAAAGGTAAAATAAAGAGCGTATCGGATGGTGAAAACCTTTTTAAGGTGCTAGATGATGGGAATCTTGACACTCTCCCAGAGCACTACCATGAGCGATTTCCTATCTTGATTGAGCCTACAAAAGCCGTCAATCTTGAAATTTCAGAAAAACCAAGGATTTTATAGTTAGCTGCATCAATGACAAAGGAAGAAATACCAAAGTTCATAGATTTTCTAAGAGAAAATCAAGTCAACTTCGCTTGGTCTTATGAGGACATGCCAGGTCTTTATCCTGATCTTATCATGCATCACTTGTCTATCAAACTAGGGGCTAAGCCTGTGAAACAAAAACTCAGAAAGATGCACCCCCATGTTGCATTATTGGTTAAGGAAGAACTGAGAAAACTCCTCGATGTGGGCTTCATAAGATCAATCGACTACGCAGAATGGATCTCCAACATTGTTCATGTGTCCAAGCCGGATAAAAGTGTCAGAGTGTGCACATATTTTAGAGATCTTAATAAAGCATGTCCTAAGGATGACTTCCCACTTCCAAACATCGACACTATAGTTGATTTGACAGCTGGCCATGCCATGTATTCATTAATGGATGGTTTTTCTGGTTACAACCAAATCAAGATTGCACCTGACGACCAGGAGAAAACAACTTTCACATGTCCATGGGGAACTTATTGTTGGAACGTCATGCCTTTCGGTCTAAAGAATGCCGGGGCTACTTATCAAAGAGCCATGACTACAATATTTCATGACATGATGCACACATTTATGGAAGATTATGTAGATGACATATTGGAAAAGTCATACACCAGAGAAGGACATCTACAAATATTGTCCAAAATCTTTGCAAGATTGGAGAAATTCAAAGTTCACCTCAATCCCAAGAAATGTGTTTTTGGGGTCACATCTGGAAAACTCTTAGGGTACATTATTTCAGAAAAGGGAATTGAAGTAGATCCTGCTAAAGTTTAGGCAATCATGGAAATGCCTCCCCCAAGGAACATCAGTCAATTGAGATCACTACAGGGATGACTTCAATCTATACGAAGGTTCATTGCACAACTAGCTGAAAAAAGTCTACCTTTCACACATCTATTGCATAAAAATGTTCTTTTCAAGTGGGATGACAAGTGTGAACTGGCTTTTCAACAAATCAAACAGTACTGAATGACTCCACCACTTCTAGTACCACCAAATCCAGAAAAACCATTGATCTTGTATATTGCCGCAACAAAGACATCCTTGGGTGCATTGCTAGCACAAGAAGACCATACAGGGAAAGAACGTGCAATTTATTACATCAGTAGAACACTAACAAGTCATGAGCTCAACTACACTACCATCGAGAAGGCTTGTCTAGTAGTAGTCTTTGCTTCACAAAAGTTTTGGCATTACACGTTAACTCATACAATCAATCTTGTTTCAAAGATTGATCCACTCAAGTATTTGTTAAGCAAAGCATCATTGATAGGAAGGCTAGAAAAATGGGTAATGATTCTAAGTGAGTTTGACATCCATTATGTCGATCGCAAGGCAATCAAAGGACAAGTTATCGCCGATCAACTAGCTGAAGCGCCACTACAAGCAGACCATCCTCTGCACATTGAATTTCCAGATGCTGATGTCTTTTCTGTAGAATCCAAACAACCATGGTCCTTATATTTCGATGGCTCTTTCACTCAACATGGATCAGGGGTAGGCATACTCTTTGTCACCCCTCAAGGACACATCATTCCTCGATCATATAGGCTAATGTTTCCATGCACCAACAACATAGCCGAATATGAAGCATTAATCATTGGACTTAAAATAGCATTGGAATGGAGGATTAAAAAATTATAAGTGTATGGCGACTCACAGTTAGTCATTAATCAGATCAATGATGATTATTATACCAAAGATGACAAACTATTGACATATAAAAAGATGGTTGATGATTTCAAGAAGTACTTTGTGGACATCAAATTCACACAAATTCTAAGGCTTGATAACAAAGCAGCTGATGCCATGGCTATGATCGCATCATTGTTACAGCTCACAGAAAATCAGACTTGCTATGAATTTCTGGTGGAACAATCATTTACTCCTGCTTATGACACCCCCAAAAGCCAAATCATTTGCCACTTGGTGGGATCCGATTCACCTTGGTATGGCAAGATTTATGCCTACCTAAAAGACGATATCTTACCACCTGATTTATCCCATAACCAAAAATGAAATTTCATCTGCTAATCCTCTCGTTACACTCTTATCACCAACACCCTTTATCGCCGTGGTCTTGATGGTACTTTACTTCGATGTCTTGAACGTGATGAATTTGACAAAGCTTTACAAGAAGTTCATGGTGGCATTTGTGGTACTCATTCAAGTGGACTGACCTTATCTAAGAAATTGATTAGAATGGGGTACTACTAGCCTACAATGGAGAGGGAATCATTCACTTTTGTGAAAACATGCTCAAATGCCAGATTCATGGGAATCTCATTCATGCTCTTGTGCAGGAACTTCAACCATTTACGCCAACCTGGCCATTCTCCCAATGGGGGTTAGATCTAGTGGGTAAGATTCATCCTTCCTCATCAAATGGCCACAAGTTTATCATTACAACAACAAAATACTTCACCAAGTGGATTGAGACAGTACCTCTCACTAAGGTGACTGGCAAACAAATCTCAGCTTTCATACTCAACTATCTCATTTGTCGGTATGGTATTCCCAACTCCATCATCATCGATAATGGATGACCATTCAAGAATCAGGATGTTGATGAACTTTGCGAAAGATTCCATATTCAGCACAGATACTCAACACCTTATTATCCACAAGGGAATGGCCAAGTAGAGGCCTCAAATAAAACAATATTGAAAACATTGAAGAAGACTGTGAATGATGCAGGGAAAGATTGGCATGTTCAACTTAATCTCGCATTGTGGGCCTACAGAACTATTATCCGAACGCCAATAGGAGCGATGCCATTTTCTCTTGTCTATGGAGTAGAAGCCATTCTACCTCTAGAGGTCAAGATTCCATCACTTAGGGTATCACTGAAGGGTCTCATAACTGATGATGAATACAGAGTTTCTCGATTGCAAGAACTAGAACTTCTTGATGAGAAGAGACAACGAGTAGCTGACCATCTAAAATCCTATCAACAAATGATGTCTCGTAGCTATAATCACAGAGTCAAACCGCGTACCTTTTAGGTTGGTGATCTTGTTCTAAAAGAGAACCCACGCAATTAGCAAGATAGAGAAAAGAAGGGAAAGTTTGAACCTAATTGGCTGGGTCCTTATGTGGTCATAATAGTGTACGGTTCAGGAGCATACAAGTTGTCAACACCAGAAGGGGACCTGTTGAATGAACCCATCAACAACATGCACCTAAAGAAGTATTATGTCTGAAACAGTTATCATCATCTGGGAAAAAATCTTGAAAAAATCCAAAAACAACAGAAAAAGTCATGAAAAAATCCAAAAACATCAGAAAAAGTCCTAAAAAAATCCAAAAACATTATAAAAAGTCCTAAAAAATCCAAAAACATCAAAAAAAGTCTTGAAAAAATCCAAAAACATCAGAAAAAGTCCTGAAAAAATCCAAAAAAAAGTTAAAAAAAATGTCATAGGGTGAAAATCTAGTAATAGGTAGTCTATTGACAGGAAAAACACAGAAAAATGCAATAAAAACAAATAGTGAAAATTTGGAAAATAGATGCTATTTGTAGCTCTCCATCTATTAGTTCTTGTTCTACACTTGGCTTCTCAGTCTCCATTTTCATGCATTTTTTTCATCATCTTAGGGCCATACCAGCATCATGCTGTCATCATTTGCCTAAAACGATAACGCCTTACCGTGGCTTGATCATTGTACATATCCATTTTGAAAAGTTATGTCAATATTGGGGGCAAACATTGTCATACTGGGGGCAATCAACTTTCAGGTTTTACCGAAACAGCTAGACAAGGACATTGAATCAAATCCTATGAACAAACAATCAAATCCTATGAACAACTATCCAATTATTGATACATAGCACAACAATTTTCAAGCAAATAACATATCATGACTCATATCAGGATGATCTAAAATCTAAATAATGGTTGGAATAACAACATTATATTTTGAACAATGGTTGTTTAATTTTTGATGTCATCTCTCTGGAGCACACTCGATGATGTACTGTACTAGAGTGGCGAGGAAAGAGAATGACTTTTCTTTGTCTGCTGTTTTGAGGTTAACTATTGATTTGGTGCAAATATGTCACGAGACATGATTTCCAAAGCAATATCATTGATGACAGTTCCACATTTGCATCAAAAAGTGGTTAATATTTATCTGTTTATGCAAGAAATGCTCAGGTCATCTCGGTTCAATTATACCTCGATGCTTGTGTTTACTTGCTATATCAAAAATCATGAAAGTTGTACTTAGGTCATCAGTGGTGCTAATTTACCCTCTAATGCTTGTACATGCTTCCAACATTTTAAAACACTCTATGATGATTCAGGAAAGATAACAACAAGCTCAACAAATGGTTGATTTCATTTAGTTGCATTTCATCTCGCTCATTGTACATATCTGCATACTAGATTTGCATCAGAGTTTTTGAAAGGCTAACAAGAACATCAATGGCTGCCATGTCTCTTTGGACTATTTGTGGAGGACATTCGAACATTTATTTCATCATCACCTTTCATATTCATATCATTAACATTTTATCATTTTCATATTCATTTCATTTTCATTTTTGCATCCCATTTCTCACATTATATCATTTCATCCATCACTTATCATATCATTATTCATTCCTTATCATTTCATTTTCATTCATTTTTTATCATTCCATTTATCATTTCCTATTTTATCATTTCACTTATCATTTCCTATTTTATCATATCATTATCATTCCATTATCATTTTATTATCATTATCATTTCATATCACTTTCATTTTCATATTGGTATTTCACTATGATTATCATTTCATCTCACGTTAATTTTCATTATCATTTCACTATCATTATTATTTCATTATTAGGTCATTATCATTATCCTTTTATTCACATTCTTTATCATTTCAGTATCATTATTATTCATTATCATATCACTTTCATTTTCATATTATCATTATTTATCATTTCATTATCAGTTATTTTATTATCATCTCATTTTCGTTTCATTATCATTATCATTTCATATCATACCAATCTTTTATCATTTCATTATCATTATTATTCATTATCATATCACTTTCATCTTCATATTATCATTATTATTATCATTTCATATTATTCAAATCCTTTATCAATTCCTTATCATTTATTTTATTATCATTCATTTCACCTATCACTTAACATTTCATTATCATTTATCTCATTTATTTCACTTATCACTTATCATTGCATTTCATCATCATTTACAATACATTGCATTTCATCACGTATCATTTATCATCTTATCATACATCATGTTATTATTCATCATTTCATTTCATATCATTTGTCACATTACATTCATATCATATCTTTAATCATCCTATAATTTTTCATAACAATTCATATTACAAATTCATGATGCATATCATAAACACAACATTCATTTTCCATCATAACATCATTATTCACTCGCATTTGAAAATCCAAAAATAAACATTCCATACAAACATTTACTTATCATTTTCCAAAACAACATTTTTCATAAAACATATCACATATCCCATGACATATTTTCAATAATCACCTCTTAAGTCATCCACCTGCATGACATCATTAGTACGCATCATCAATCATTTTTTCATCATCATAAAAACATCATATCAAATCATCCTGCATATCATGTTAGTCATTAAATCATTCCAATGCATATCAAAATACCATAACATATAGAAATAAATGCATATCACATAATCATCACTGCCGCATATCATCACTCATCATAAATAATACAAATGTCTAATGTCCAAGGAAACTAAAAAGTCCAAAGAGAGATACATGGGATATGATCAAAAATCAAATATACATGCTCCAAAAATGATATACATGTGTGAAATACATCTGCATCAGTTGGTCGATGCCCTTGATGGGCTGGTCCGGAAGGAGGTGGTCTGCCACTAGTACCTGCATCTAGATCCCGTCGAGGCCCAATAACCCCCATACTCTATGTGGCTATCCGTGACCTGCTCTTGGTCCTACTGTGTGACCGTGGGTATGGTTCCCTATGCTTAGGAGGACACTCCTCATATATGACATGGTAGTACTCTGCCTCCCTCGCCATCTCCATACCCTCTGCAATAGCCTCTCGTAAAGATGCACTCTCTATAGTGCCCATGAGCCTCTGAGTGATGCCCTCAACCTCCACTCCTTCCGTCTCAAAGAATCCCTCTCTATGATCAGTTGAGCTATTTGTGGGTCTGGGGTAGGCTGAGATACCTGTGTCGGTGCTGGAGCCTAAGCCTGAGCCTGTGCCAGTGACAGTTGTGACTGTAACTACGCTATCATACTCTACGCCTAACCTAGCTGACCCTGCATAGTCTGCACCTGGGCCTGCAAAGTGGCTATCTGTGCCTACTGTGATGAGGAGGAAACCCTGATAACAGTTCATGGTCTGCCACTAGATCTAGGCCTCTGTACAATCTGTGCACTGGCTAAGCTGTCAACCCTCTGCCTCACTGCCTTCCCCTCCTCCCCTCCATCATCTCCCCCATCATCCCCATCATCTGGGCTATCATCGTCTCTACCACCCTCCTCATCTCTGCCACCCTCCTCCTCATCTCCACCCTCCTCCTCATCCCCACCCACCGCCTACTCTCTGCCAGCCACACCCTCTTGTCTCTCCTCCCTTGGTTGTTGTACTACTGCAATGGGCCCTGGCTCATCAGGGCATGTAAATCATGGGAAGCGATGTGTATAGAAGTACTCTAAGTACTCATCTAACATCCCTGCATCTGTAACCTCTGGCCTGTATGCCCATACCTCAGGCTATAAGCTAGTGCACTCTATATAGGCCACCTAGTATGTAATGCATCGACCCCATCCAGGATCATCCTTGTGCCGCCCATAATGAGCAACGCCCTGTGGCATACCCTGTGTGAATCCGTACTGTCTCTGAACCCGCAAGGCTAAAAATCGCTCAATAATGAACGGGGTCTGTCCTATCAGGTATCGGGGTATACAGACAAATGGAATCTCCAAATGATCTGTGCCCTAGGGCTTGCAATCTGTATATGGCCTCCATATCACTACATCCACATCATCCAGCACACGCCGCCAGTACTCCAACTTTCCCAGCTTGGGCTAGACAAGTGCACTTGAATATGCCTCCACATACGGCCTGCCTGGTGGCCTAGCCCTCGCACACTCTGGCCTCGTAACTGCAATATGCTCCCATGCCTAGATCTAGAGCAGCGTCACACCACTGGCCAAACTCATCAACCCTCGGTATACAACCTGATGTAGATCATGATATAAGTGGGGAAATATGTAGCTCCCCCAGGCATACCTCCGTGAATGCGTCACCATCCACTCCAACATCCTACCCCAACCAACTAAGAATCCCTTCGATCAATGGTCCAGTCCAAGGAAGCCTCCAATGAATGCAGCTAACACAACAACTAAGGCCATATATCTACTGAAATCCACCCACAGCACCCAATATCCTGATATAGACATGTCATCGTAGATCCTTCTCAGTGCATCCATCCCTCCTATCTCCTTGTGGTCATAAACCACAAGGGAACCTGCCACAGGAATCCCTAGAATCCTGTACACATCCTTAGGTGTCACGGTCATCTCACCCGTTGGCAAATGAAAGGTGTTATGATCAGAGTGCCACCTCTCTGCCAATGCAGTCAACAGTCCCCTATTGACTCGAATCCCTCGCGGGATAGTCAGCAAAGATCCTAGTCCGCAGGCACCTATCCACTGTACCTCTGCAGGAGTCAGCTTTCCTATCCGATCCCAACATATCGGGAACCACTCTCTAATCTGGAGGTTGTCAAAAACCTCCTATTTTTGGTCATCACAAGGACAATTAATCAAACTCATACCAATGACACATATCATGTGCTCTATCTATCAAGTGAACTATATCACTGACCCATATCAAATCAATCAGAGAATCATGTCAACACATCATATCAATGACCCATATCATACAATTCATCATATCATGCAATCATGACTGCGTCTATCTATCTGAATATCAAAAGCAATCTACTCTATCATATTATACTATTTGTTTTTCTTTTTTTCAGGAAAGCAAATTTATCAACATTCCAATCATTTTGTACTTCAGTCATGAATACAAACACATTTGAAAACCATCATTTACTATTTGGTTTCTATCATAGAAAGAAAATTTATCAGTCATCTACTCTTTGTTTTCTGTTCTGCTTCGAAGCAAAGTTATCAGTTCATCAGCCAATCAGTCAATCAATCAATCTACTCTTTGTTTTTCATTTCTGGGAAACAAAGTTATCAACTATCTACTCTTTGTTTTTCATTTCTAGGGAAGCAAAGTTATTAGTTAATCATCAAATTTTCTATCATTTCTACTCATATTAGCATGATGGAAAAATAATTTATCTATCTATTGACCAAGGAAGCAATGTATACACCATTTTTCATCATAAAACACATACTAGCAAAATTTTCCTAGATGCGCTAATCTGTGCCTCCGATGCACTAAAACTCAAAAGTGCTACAATTTACTTTGAAAGTGCTAAAACTCATTATGCCTGCTTTTGCACCCTAAAAGCACTAAAGTTTCTCCTATAAGCGCTAAAACCCTATATGCGCTAAGATACCCCTCATATGCGTTATTTCATCATCCAAAAGTGCTACAACCCTATATGCACTAATCTACCCTACGGAAGCACTACTTCATATCCTATATGCACTAATACACCCCTGCGGTGACCAATTCCTCAATGCGCGACTCTGTGCCCTAGATGCGCTAAACTTTTCTAGCCGGCTTTCAAATCTATAAGCGCTACTTTACACTTCGTATGCGCTAGAACAACTAATTTTACCCTGTACCTAAATGCGTTAAAGAACACCCTATATGCGCTAAAAAAACTTTCTAAAGCACTAAAACAGACCTGTGGATGCGCTAAAACATAATTTTTAAACCTAAATCCGTGCCAAAAAGCTTGAAAAATTGATCAAAATCAAACAGTTTCAAATAAAAAAGGATTGAATCGACTCACCGGTGGTCCATACGTGGCTGGTCTCTGAAATCGGTGGGCCCGCTCAAATCTATGTGTGTGATATGGAATCGACATCTCGCTAAGTCACTGTCAGAGCACGAAATTCACTATAGTAAAAGGGTGCAAATGACTTTTACTTTTACCCATTTTACCTTATATGGGTGAATTTAGGTGGAATTTTGGTGGCCATTACTTTAATTTTTTCCCCAGGGGAATCGTTTACATCAAATATCAAGAGCTAAATCACTGAATCACCATATGAACTTCATCATCCAATCAAAACTCATATCATCATCCATGATTTACCCCCCGAGGGGGCATCATCAGCATCAGCATCAAAAACATATCAGGGGAAAAACTTTTATTTTCTTTGAAGCAATGTGTTTCACACATCACTTCAAAGAGGGGCAAAATGTATGTGTATAAAATTGGTCATGTCTAATTAATCCTGACATTTAATTAAATATTTATTATTTAATTAATTTCTCTAAAGTCTTCTACATGTAATTAAATTTAATCAATTTAATTATATTGTTCATTCATTTTATTTTTCCCACTATAATCGAATAAATTTATTTTATTTGATTATTTCACATATCTACTTGATTAATTAAATAAATATATTTTATTTATTTAAATTAATTATCATCCTTTTGAATTTAATTAAATCTTTTTTTAATTAAATTTAAATATTTATTCTCTTCTATTTAAAACTTTCTTCTAATTAATTAAATATTTTTGTTTAATTAATTTCATACACATGTCATTTCTTCAGATTTAATTAAATATTTTATTTAATAAAGATCTGCTTTCTTCATATCATAATTAGATATTTCATTTAATTATGAAATCTTCTGATTTCCTCAAACTCTTAATTAAATATTTATTTAATTAAGAAAAAGCAACATGCACCCATAAATAAATAAATGAATTGGATAATTCATTATTTATCTTCTTAGTATCTTTTCATTATCTTCTTAAAAAGATGATTTTTTATCATCTAATCTTATCTCTTTCAGGAAAATAGAAAAATCCTGCTTTTTTTGTTTTCTTCTATTTTTCCCTTCAGTCTCATCCATCTTCGACCGTTCGATCTGTCAGGAATTATCACAGTTGTTGACCAACTCAGCCAATCAAAATCCTCGAAAAACTCTATAAATACAAGTGTGAATCCAAGCATCGGTTACACGCACATAGGCACATACACACGAACACATATACACAATTACGCTTACGCATTTACATCTTTTAGTATTTCAGAAATATTCATATCTTAGCAATAATCTTATCATAGCATAGCATAATCTTGCATTTTAGCATAATATGCATTTTAGTTTGAATCTCATTCTCTAGTAGTCCATTTCGTTGAGTTTAGCATATCAAATCTGAGAGCAACTTGAACCAACGAAACACTGGAGATAGAGAGCAATAAAACGACTTCGGAGAAGTTGCCATTAATAGTTTATTTATTTTTCTTTTAGTTTTCTTTGATCTAATGTTTTATTGATTGTGTTTTGAATCCTTTATAACAAGACATATTTTCATACACACAGCAACCATCCATACCACATATATCCATTGAATCCTTATAGCTCCTTATATATTTAGATAACCATTACTTTAGGAGGTCTTAGTCTCTACTTTGTCTTACAATCTCTTCCTCTATTCAAGTATCTTATCTAATATCTTCCTAATCTGTCATCAATTACATACATATATTAACACTTAGTATCTTATAGAGACACAACCCTTATAGGGTACCCCTTAGTCTATCTCTCTTATCATCTTGATGTTTCACAAGTTCTTTATAGTGAGTTGTGGTAGCTTTTACTCTCTTCCCTATACCTTAATAACATCATCCCCCCTTTCAAAATTATGTCTTGTCCCCAAGACATGCTACTTAGTTCCCTGAGAGAATGTTCTTGTATATGACCTTTAATTGCACAATTGCAGTATGCCATTGTTGTTTGGCTTGTTGGAATTTGATGTAGCCTTGTGTACTTATTGGTGTAGCTTCTTCCTTTGTAAGGTTATTAGGAATTTGAATTTGCTGAGCTGCAATTTTGGCCTCTCTTAATACTCCGTATAAGTGTGCTATCTTGATGTCGACTATTTCCCTTAGTTTTTTTACTTGCATATTTATATTATCCCTTTGCTCTTGTAGCTATTGCAACTAGGTGTGTGTTCTTCAACTGGAGTCTGATTGATCCATCCATATATTTCAATGGTTCATAAGATGAGGCAACTTGTACAATCTGAGCCTCTAGTTGTGATATTTGGTCCTTCAAGGTTTAGGCGAGGGTGGGCCTTGGAGAAAAAAATGATATAGGATGTTAGCTTCTACTAGGCTTCCTCCCACATTCTTTAATTGCTTCTCCAATTGAGAGTGGGCTACCACACACCTTTTTGTATCTCCTTTGTGCTCTTCTTCAAAACTTTCTATTGAGCTTCTTGCCTTATTTTTATCATTTTGTGCCTTGAGGTCTAATTTCAAACCATCCACTAGCTATTTCAGCTATTGCGGTAGTGGAAGGGAAGTATCCCTTTGCATATGTGGAATTGAGTTTTGTAGTGTTTGTACTACCTCTTCTAGTTGCTCTGCATTATCCATGTGTTGTTGAAGTATCTTATCCTTTTTGCTAGCATGGAAAATATATCCTAGTTGTAGTTTTTGGAGCAAGGAGATATTTGCTAGATTTACATGGGAACTTATCACTAGTAACTTTATCAGTTGAGGAGTGGGTGTTGGATACAATTGTTTTTGTTACACCAAGAAATATTTTTTGGTGTCATTTTCATCTTCTTATCCCAATTTAAAATAAATTATATTTTTATATTCTAGAATCCATTATACACATATTCAACAATTTTTTTTATTAGTTTTCTCAAAATTAAGGTCATATTATCAATTTCATTTTTTAGGATATGTCCGCTTTGAAAATTAGTAAAAATTCATATGCTCACTAAGAAAAGAAAAAGGTTTAGGAATAAAGTTATATGATATTAGCTACCATTTTACCAAATGGATTTATGAAACACTTTTAAAAAATCAACATTTTATGGTGAGCACATTTACTGCTATGTTATATTTTTTTTGAGAAAAATAGTACCATTTTATATGCTCCCCCTTTTTGAACCTCTTATTGTCCACCATTTAATAAAAGTGGTAGATTAAAAAGTAGAATTTGAACACTATTAATCTTGTTCTTTTCATATCTTCAAATTTTGAGAGTGGGCATCTTAAAGTTCTTGTTCAATACCATTTTTTTTATTTCTAGAAAAAAGTGGTCATTTTGAACCACTTTTGGCCCTCCATTTTCATGCAAATGCTTGAGTATAAATTAGAATTATAGATTGTTATGAGGATGGCCCATTTTAAGTTTCTTACTAATGTTCTCAAATTACATTGACCATTTATATATATTGTAAATATAAATTTATTATTATTTTCTATTAACACCAAAACTAATCAGTTATGAATCTAAGCACACAATTTATAAAGTATTGAATAGAACACTAATATATCAAGTAGAGATAAGAGTGCATTCCTCACACTTTTCTAATTTATTTTGTACTTATTTTAGAGACCACTTACAATAAGGGTGATTTTGATTAATTTGACCTCTTTTAATAATAATTTTTCTTGAAAGCACTTTATCTCAAATGCACATCACCTCTCACATAGAAAAATATTTGTTTCACTATTATTCTCCACCTTTTTATCATTTGGGACACAAATTTTTTCCACTAGCATTCAATGGTGTTTGAGCTTGTAGGAGGCCTTGATCCCCCTCCATGACCACTCACGAACCTGCAAATAATAATTTAAAAGTGTGCATTCCTTTTTTCTATAGGTCAAATTTCACCAACTCATAACCTAATCCCTATGGACTACCATCCACTTGAAACAACGTACACCCAACAAAAACCTCACTCTTAAGCAAGAAAGCATAAATATGTTGTATTTTCAACATGAAATATTTAATAAAAAAATGACTTTTTCTATTACATGAACTTAAAATACATCTTTATAATTGTAGACACTTAAAATCAATCATTATATTTAATCAATTTTATTCCTAATTTTAAAAGTCCTACTATTAAAGATAGGGTTTTGAGAAAAGGTCCATTCTAATTTGACAAAACTTTCTTGGGAACTTGTAATTAGCAACCTAATTTACCATTGGATTCTATTTTACCTCGTAAACCTATTTGCTTCACTCTCCCCAATCATTCGATAGAGTACATGGAATCCTTTGTGATTAAAAAATTAGTTTCTCATTTTGGGGATTTTTAAAGAACAAATTTGAAATGGTAAAGGGATTACCCACCATTAGGGTTTGGGCTCTAGTTTCAAACTTGAATAAATTCCATCATGCCATGAAAATTCTTACAGGAAAAGGGGAATGACATCAAAATTTAATGCTAGATTCCTCTTCTTGGAAAGAGGCTAAGTTTATTGTAGACTTTGAACTCTTCTCATGGGCGGAACCCCTGGAATTCTTCTTCTCTAATTCTGTTAGGGCTATTGGTCTGTCGAATCAACCTTCTTCATCTTCTATCCCAAAACCCAATCCCTCACAACAAATTTTGGTATTCAACTTTGGGCCAAGTTTGAACCCTCCTTAGAATAACTTCGATACATCAAAAAATGTCTCACAGTTTGAAGAAATTCTAAAGGGATCAATAATTGAGGATTTTTTTTTGGATATTGTTAATGAGGTATGTACAAAAGCGGGTGAAGATTTCATAGAGGAAACAAAAAATGAAGTTCTAGTAGAACTTGAATCGGAGAAAGAAACTCCTTTTTTCCCAATTTCACAATTTGATTCAAAGGTTTCTCTTTCTCCTAAAAATTCTTTGGCTTTAATCAAGGTTAATAATGAACTTCCTTCCTTAGGCCAAACTTCTACTCCTCCTACTCCCCTCTCATAGTTGGATGCCAAAATTCTAGTTTCCTCCAATAACAAAAGGGGTAGGAAATCTAAAAGTGAAAAAAAAAATATTGAGGTGGCAATAGGCATATAGATGACTCTTGAGAAGAATCTAAGATCTACCACAAAAAAGCTCAAGGGTTTGGATAATTATAGTAATCTTTCCCAATTGGGACAACCATATTCTGCTATGGGGAATAAGATCTCTAAATTGAATAACAAAATGAGGGGAGACGTTATCTCTCCTTGAGAAAAATGAGGGTCTTAAGTTAGAATGTTAGGGGCCTAAGTGCCCCTAACAAGAAAAACTTTATAAAGTGTCAAATTTTGAACTCTGATTCAAAAATTGTTCTATTATAGGAAACCAAATTATCAAATCAATTAGCTTATGCATTCTTTGCTACTTGGCATAACTGGGATTTCATTTCCTCTCTGACATAGGGTACTTCAAGTGGTCTTTCAATTCTATGGAATATGTTTTCTATGAATTTAAAAATGCTTGCTATTAAGGAAAGTTGGATTCAAGCCTCTGTTCAGTGTTTGAGAACAAATAATATCTTCTATATTTTCAATATTTATGGCCCTTGTGCAACTTATGCCAAGAAATAATTATGGTCACAACTCACTTCTACATTAGCATTAGTAAAAAAATGATTTGAAGATCTTGTTTGGGAATTTCAATGCAATTCATTGCCTATTAGAAAAATATGGTGGCATCATCCCCCCATCCAAGGTTATGGATGATTTCAATAATTTTATTTCTAATAACAATCTGTATGATTGTGCACCAAAGAATGGTTGTTTCATATGGACTAATAAACGTAGAGGTTTCTCACAAATTGTAGAAATATTGGATCATTTTATTTTGTTAGATAATTCACTATCTCCTCCTTGGGATTTCTCTTCATCAATTCTAACTACTCTAGGATATGATCATTTTCCAATATCCCTCTCAATTTTTGGCAATAAACCAATCAAAAAGGGATATTTTAAATTCAAACCGATGTGGTTTAGAGACCCGAATCTTATTCCTCTCCTTAAGGACTTGTGGTCTGAGTTCCCTTTTGGGGTGGGTACTCATATGTTTCAATTGCACAAAAAATTAAACTTTATCAAAGGGAAAGTAAAGGATTAGAAGAAATCCCATTTCAAGAACATTTTCTCTAAAAAATCATGGGTTGAACTTGAGTTGGCTAATATATATGAGATTGTGATAAAAAATGGTATGGATGCAACCTTGTATGAAAAGGAAAAATTTCTAAAAGTGGAATTAGATGAACTCTTGGCTAGGGAAGAACGCTATTGGAGATAGAATTCAAGAGATATCTAGTTAAGGGAAGGTGATAGAAATACCAAATTCTTTCATGCTTCAAAAAAAATGAAGAGGCAAGCAAATAGGATTGATTCAATTAGATCTCCTTTTGGGAACACTTTAATCAAAGATGAAGACATAAAAGCTGCTACAATATCTTATTTTAAGGACTTATTAGCTCCCATAAAAGCTAATAGATCTTTGGAAAACAATGTTGTTTTGGATAATATTTAATGGCTGAATTTACCATGGAGGAAGTGAAAAATATTGTTTTCTCCTTGAATGTTGAAAAGGTCCCCGAACCTAATGACTTCACGACTTTTTTTTTTAGAAATGTTGGGATTTTGTTGGTAGAGACATTTTTCTTACTTTGGAGGAATTGAGGAGAAACACAATTGTTTTAAAGAATTTTAATGAAACCTTGATTGGTCTAATTCCCAAGAAATTAGAGCCTTTGTCCTTCAAGGATTTAAAACCTATTGCCCTTTGCAATACCATATTCAAAATTTTCACAAAGGAAATTTCCCTTAGATTAGCTAAAACCCTCCCTTCTATCATTTCAATTGAATAGGGGGGCTTTGTTCCAGGAAAAGATATTCCTGAAGGGGAAATATTAGCTCATGAAGTCTTACATTCAATTACAAAATAAAAATCCCCTTCAATGATCCTGAAACTAGAGATGGAAAAGGCCTATGATAAAGGGGAATGGCATTTCCTCTTAGCTTTTCTTAGAAAATTTAGATTTGCTAACAGTTGGTGCAATTGGATATCTTCATGTGTATCTCATGCAAGTCTTTCTATCTTGGTAAATGGTTCCCCTACTAGTAAATTTGTTCCCTCAAGGGGAATAAGACAGGGTGATCCCCTTTCACCCTTCTTATTCATTTTGATGGTAGAGGGTTTAAGCCGGTCAATTATTGCTGCAAGAGACAAGTTGCGGAATGGAATTATGCTTAATCCATTCCCCACTCCAATTTATCACTATCTTTTTGCAGATGATACTCTTCTTTCTGGTTAGGCTTCTATAAAGGAAGCAAGAATAATCAAAACAATTCTTTTAGATTATTGTTTGGCTTTGGGCCAATCCTTCAATGCTAAGAAATAAAAAATATTTTTAAATGTGAACCCCTTAGTCAAAGCTAAACTTTTAAAATTTTGGGGGTTCCAAAGTGGCACACTACCTTTTAAATATTTGGGAATCCCCTTCTTCTTGAGTAAAGAGAAGCATAATTTTTGGGATAATCTTGTCTCCTCCACTTCTAATAGAATTCTTCTTTGGAAATCCAATTGGCTTTCATTTGCAAGAAAAATTTTATTACTAAAGGTTGTCCTTCACTCTTTACCCATTTACTTAATGACAATTTTGAAAATTCCACATGGGAAAGGATTATCTCTACAAAAAAAATTCAAGAATTTCCTTTGGGCTAAAAATGTCACACAGAAAAAGAAACTCCCCCTTGTAGCTTGGGAAAATTTTTGTAAGTTGAAATCTTCAAGGGGGTAGGCATGAGAGACATTTTCTTACAGAATAGAGTCCTTGGTGCCAAAATGGTTTGGTAGTTGTACTTCAATCTTGAGAAAAAATGGTGCCAAATCATGAGGCATAAATATTTGGATTCCATATAAAGGGAAAGGATCTTCACCCAAAGGTCCCTCCCATTAGGATCAAAAATTTGGAATTTCATATGTGACTGTAGACATGTCATTATTCCTCACCTTTCTTGGCTAGTTAACAATGGTGAGAAGGCCCTTTTTTGGGATGATACATGGAATGGTTATCAATCGCTTAAACTTCTAGGGGAGTGGTCCCAATTAGAGAATATTCTAAAAAATATTTGGTGTGATAAAGTAAAAGATTATTTTACCATTGATTTGGAAGATCCTTTACACTCTTTTAGATGGAAGGAATTAAATTTCCTTCCAGTACCTACTCACATGAAGGAATCCCTTAAAACTAAACTCTCAAAAAGAAAAATTATTTTTTCAGATAATCCTAATGAAATAATTTGGAGAAGATCAAAATCAGGAAAATATATTGTTAAATATGGTTATATTTCTTTAGTAAAAAATGATGTTCTTCATTCTTGGCCATCCGATCTGTGTTGGGGTCCTAATGTACTTCCAAAAGCAGGTTCCTTTAGCTGGTTGGAAATCAAGGATAGAATACTTGGGCATGAGACTCAACAGACTAGGAATAACTCCTCTTTTCCCCTATGTACTTTGTGGCAAGGCATTTGAATCTACCGACCATCTCCTCATCAATTTCAATTTTGCATATGAATGCTGGACATGGTTAATGAACACACTGGGTTGGCACTCTCCTTTACAAAATTTGATCTTCCACCACTTCTAGAGTTGGCCAAGATTACATTCTTCCTCTAAGTTTTCTTGTCTTTGGGAGATCTCTTCCTCAATATTTATTTGGAACATATGGATCAAAAGAAATAGATGAATATTTAAAAAGGATCATCTTCCAATGGAACAAACCATCCAAAAAATTGAAATTTCCATCTTTGAAATAGTGATAGCAAGTTTTTACAAGAATGGTTCTACTAACAACTACTTCTCCTCCTGGGATTCTTTTATCCTTAGAAATTGGTCTCTCCTCAAGATACCTAGTGCGGGCTCCATAATAAATAAAAAAACTCATGTGGATAGATCAATTATCAACTGGATACCTCCTCCTAAGGATCACATCAAATTGAACTTTGATAGAGCTTCTAGGGGCAATCTTGGAAAATATGGGGCTGCTACTATTCTAAGATATTACCAAGGAAACTTCATCGGAGCAATTTTTTCAAGTCTTCTAGATGGCACAAATAATATTGTAGAACTAAATTCTCTAAATTTGGGCCTAAAACTAGCAACTGAATTATCCATTTCCCATATTTTGATTGAGGGTGACTCCATGATTGCAGTGTCTGCAGTCTTGAAGGTTACTTGGATTCTTGGCATCTGGATTATCTTGTTTCTCATATTTGTCATCTTTTGTGCAAAGTTTCCTCTTATGAAGTAATGCATTTTTATAGGGAAGCTAATAAACAAGAAGATCATCTTGAAAATAAAGCCATTGATCAAAACTTGTAGTTAAAAGTACTTTCATATCAAGAATATTTGAATTTGGCAAATTAATAACATCAAATATTCCTCTTCTAACTCTCAGTTGTCTGCTCATGCTACATATTTCATAGATTTGTTTTTGGTTACCAGAAAGAAATAATGTTCTTCATGATCAGGTTTGAAACTGGATCAATTCTCTCATCTTAATTTTTTGACATGTATTTGGTATATTGGCTATAATTTGATCTATGGTTCAACAAGAAGCATAGGTGGAATTTCTGGCCTTATCACTATGTTGAGGCTTGAAAAGTGGCTATATTCTCTAATATGATGTGGCATCTTTGACTTGCACATGTGGCATTCTTAGCTATGAAAGCTCGTGGGCCCCTCCATATTAATTGTATTTAGGAAATTATTCTCTTCATCAGTTAGTATGTGGGAGCATTGGTAGCGAAGTTTAATTTTTCTTCCTCTTGGGAATAATGCACAATACGGGTTATCCTTCATTCCCAAGACAAGAATTTAGTGGTTAACAACTCTTTCTAGCCCCCAATTTGGGAAAATATTCCCATTTGTATGGGGAAAGGTTCACATATATATCAACATTTCTAAATTTTAATTTAGCAGAGATAATTGCTATGACATCTCATTTATTGTGTCATTGCTATTGTCTTCCTCTTGGTACTTGTGGCTTGTGTGAATGTCTTCATCACATGTGTATTTCCATGATAACTAGATTTTTTTGTGTACATGGGCCGCCATCCATCTTTGTGCTCATACACCTAGTGGATTTGATGATCCTCATTTCTTATCACCACTTCAATTTTGCAGAAGTTGTGTACAGTGAGATTAACAAAGATCAAATTTGAGACACTTGGAATGGCTATATTTTCGACACATTGAAGTGGGTTTTCTTTGTTAATTGTGCACCACCCTTTGGTGTAGTAAGCTTACAATGGCATTTACTTAATTTTTGCACTATATGTTTTCCAACGTGTGATGGATTCTTTAAAAAGTTATATTTGGTTATTATCTTCACATTTTTATGGTTTCTTGTTGAAGACACAATGCAAAACTCTTTTAGAGTGGTGGCTCCTCCAAGATATAATGAAATTCGAGATGAACGTGTTGGAAGAATGAAGAAGAATGGCTATCTCTACAGTTTTGTGTTGTCATTGATGTCACCATGTTGTGATTGCAAGTCTAAGTCAGTGCTTGATCTGGTATTTTGGTCTGGTATCTGAACCGGTAGTCAAGCTACACCCTCTGGTATTCTAGTATGCAATCCTCTGTAGTTGGTAGTTGTTGCTTGCGGTTTTGGGAAACAGATTATGATTACTGAAAGCATGCATGTTCAAAATATCTTGTGCTTCGGTGCTCATACGACATATCGACATTATTTTGTTGATTACCTTTTGTAATTAAGTTTATTTCTGGCCGACTTCTTGGATAAGTGGTGATATGGTGAATTAGTTTTATTATGCAAATATATGTGTGACCTATCTTAGGTCCATGCTGACATGATGTAGTGTGTTGAATGTTTGAATCACCTTTTTGGAAATTCTTTGTGAAAGCTTGTAGCTGACAATTGGTATTTTTGGTAAACAAGGAAATGCATCTAATTAGGCTGACCTAATTGATGCTTTTGGATAGATCAAGTATATATATATGTTGAATAGTTTTTGAAGATGGTAAGCGTGAGTGATTTTTAATGAGGCAGTTGTGAATGCAAAGGTGAAGAAGAGAAAAAATGATGAAGTGTGTTAAGTTTGTATATTGAGCATCACCGAAACTACATCAACACTTGTCAGGTGCACTCTTTTTAGTTCATTTTGGTTGTAAAGCCCAATTTTGTTTTGTAAATATCTTTGTAAGTAGTGAGCCTCCTTGTAAGTAGTGAGCTTTTGTATCTAGATAGTGAACCTTATACATTCGGTTTTGGAACTACTTTATATTGTGAGTTAATCGTCACCGTGGTTTTTCCCTCATTGGGTTTTCCACATAAAATCTAGTGTTCATAATTGTGTTGATTTTTCTTTCTGTTATCTGCATTTCATGTTCATACTTAATAACAGAACAATGTGGTTGTGAAGTTAATAAGTGTTGAATTTTTGAGTTTAATTTTGGTGACAATTGATTCACCCCCCCTCTTAGTTGTATTGTGCCTTTTTAACAATTGGTATTAGAGCTTTGGTTCCTCGGTGTAGAGCTTAACCACTTGAGGTAGATCCTAAAGGTTGATCAGATGGACAATAAAGAACACTGAACTGTACTTGAAGATCTTGATAAGGTAGAAAATGAAAATAGATACTTGAAATAAAATTTAGATGAGGCTAATGAATGTGTCCAGAAGTTGAAAGAATAATTAAAGAAATTCAAGAAAATACATAGAGAAGTAAGTGAGTAGTAGAAACAAGAGATCATCGAATTGAAAGTTCTTGTAGAAGAAAAGAAGTGAATTGAAGAATGTATGAATACAATGGTGTAGAAAAAATCTGATGAATGCTCTAAACTTGAATAGGAGGTAGTAAAATTGAGAGTAGAACTAGAGAAGGCAAAACTTTGTGAGAGTAATTTGAGATCTAGCTTCGATAACTTGGAGAACTTCTTGTAAGACAAAAACCAAGTAAAGACAAAGGTGGCTTGGGAAATGAAGCAGGTGAAATTTCAAAGGATAATCAAAAGATTCAAGACAAATGGAAGCAAAAAAGAAATTCAAGAAATTTTGCAAGGAGACTGCTTGTGAGATAGCCTAATGCAAAAAGGTATGCCTCTTCCAATGGTATTTTTTTTTCTTGTAATAAATATGGTCACAAGGCTACAGAATGCAGGAGCAGGATGAATCAGTTTCCTCGTTCTTTCTTTGGACAATGTTTTTCATGCAAGAAGGTTGGACATAAAGCTACTGAATGCAAATCTTAGGTGAGAATGATATGTCGAGTAGTGATGAATAGGTTTAATGGAGGCAAAATGAATCAATATTTTAATGGCTACTGTTATACTTGCAAAAAGTATGAACATAAAGCTAATCAGTGTATAACAAGAGTCAGTGGAGATTAGAATAATAAAAAAAGCGTTGTCTGCTATAATTATAACGAACCTGGACATATCTCAAAGGTTTGTAGAAGTAAGAAGGGAAAGCAGTCTGCTCCGGTAGAGAAGAATGAATCAATAAAGAAGATCAACAAAGAAGAGATGAAGCAAGATATGAATAAGATATGGAGGAAGAAAGAAGAAGAAGAACCTAAAACTGTTGATGTGTATGTGCCCTCATGCAGTACATACAATTCCTCCAGGAATTAGACCTAGCATGGTCTTAGGGGGAGCATTATCAGAAAACTATAAAAACCCCCTAGATGAATGGCGTGTTAGAGGTTGGCATGACGATGGAATGTGAAGAATGAATAAACAAAGGTGTTGAAAAAGGAACTGGAAGAAAACATGTTTTCATGCTAATTTGCAGACCGAATTAGGGTTTTCTATGGTGAGAAGAATGTTTTTAGTAAGTTTTTGATGTCTACCGCATTTAATGCAAATTAGGGAAAATCGATGGTGTATAAGGTAAAATCTGTAAGATTTTTGATTAGTTGAGAATTTGAAGAGTTTGAAAGGTGTCTTGGAGTGATCTTGAAGTTATTTGAAGAATTTATAAAGTAATTTGAAGAAATTATTATGGATATTCAAGAAATATTATTTTTTAGTGTGCAAGGGAAAAAGAGAAGTCTTGATTGAACAATAATGAATTCAAGAAAGTTAAGCACAAAAAAGGACATAGGATCGAGTGGAAAAATTCCACTAAAGTTGAAAGGAGTTGAATTGGAATAATTTGATCATAGGAAGATGAAGGAAATGAAACTAGGGCTGAAGGAAAATGAATTACAAAGCATAAAAATCCTAGGTATGAATTTATGGGGAGAATTTCCTTGGTTTGCTAATAAAGATTTTATCTTTTTCTTGTTGAATCGATTCAAGAATGGAAGCATTGTGTTGGAAAATCCCTACCTAATCACAAAGGAAGTGATTATTGGCTTATGTAGTATTGGGGATCTCCCTGGAAAGAAAATTGTGAAATACAAAGATGTGGAGGAACTTACTGGCATTAATAAAGACCCTCGAGCCCTATTGATTAACACTCTTGAGGATTCCACTATATGGTATGTTGCATATGGAATTTCTTACAAAATCTATTTCAGAAATCGTGAAGGCTCAACTTCGGCTATTGTTATATATATTGCACATGTGATGGTTAAGGAAAATAGGCAGTTTGATTTGTGTAGCCTATTGCTTGAAAATTTAACTGAGAATGCATGAACGTCATTGGTTGAGGGTTATCCCTTTCGGTTTGGATCCTTGCTTGTGTGCTTGTCCTTTTACTTTTTGAACTCCCTACCGGGAAGAGAAAATGTTGTGTGGGAATCTGATATTCCTACTGGGAATCATTGGAGGATAATGTAAGAGACTACAGATCATATTTCACATCCTTAAAAATAAATCTATTCTCTGATATTTCTATACCAAGTTAGTTTGAAGTGGGTTAATCCTTCGGTAAGAGAGAGTTGGAAGTTATCATTGGTGAGTCTCCTCTAGAACTAAAAAAGAGGAAAACTATTGTAACAAATGTCTCAAAAGAGAAGAATGAAGAAGAATTTTTGTTTGGATCTAATCCAGAGGACATACATATGTTACTGGATAAGGGTGAGATGAAGAAGATTGGTGAAATGTGGAATGCGTGCTCTCTGATTGAGAAACTTAAAATTGATGATGTGTTGGTTGATTATTTGTTGAATAAGGGTATTTCAGTTTTAGATGTGTCAGATTCTTTTCTGGATGATCTAGTAGAGATTGTTGAAGAGAGAACATTGCTGGAAAGATCCAAAGGACATAAGTTCAAAGCCATTCATGAAAGAATATGTAACAAAGGAAAGAAAATGCTATCCAAACACATGAATGAGACAAAAGAATGCATCAAAGAAATATCTGACATCTACAGGTATTGTCTTCGATTGCCGACATCAGTTGACAATTTCAAAAGCAAAATTAAGGCCATTGAAGCTGAGATGAACAATATTCGAAAGAACTTTGATTTATTCAAAGACAGGGATGGAAAATAAAGAATAAGAGTTGGAGAACTGCAGGTGGAATTGTTTTCTACTCAAAGGAAAAGAGAAGATATGGTTAGAACCTTCTGGTTGGTTAAGGAAGTTGTTGAGGTTCGGTTAGATCATCTCTCCAGAATTCTCTCTGATGCAAAAAATTGTGAACTGTGTCTGTCTTCTGATCAAACATCATCCTTTACATAGTTATCTTTATTGGAAGGTACGAGTGCAAGAATGAATTCGGTTGTGCTTATGTGGAAAATAATTCTTTCGATTATAAGAGAGAGGTACAAGAAAATATTTCATGTAAAAAGTGTCATTCTTGTTTGAATGCTTGAAATGGGAAGCTGTAATTCTTTTAAAAAAAATCATCACATACATATATTTACATTCTACCTTTTCTGGTCACCCTTTTCAATCAATGTCAAAGAAGGAGAGAGTTAGAGCATAAAGTTATGGGGAGAGAGTCATGCGATCAGGGAGAATGTTGTGTTTTGAAAATTTTGGCACATGTTGCCATCAATGGCAAAGGGGGAAATTGTTGGAAGAATGAAGAAAATGTATATCTATACAGTTTTTTGTTGTCATTGATGTCACCATGTTGTGATTGCAAGTCTAAGTTAGTTCTTGATCCAGTATTTTGGTCCAGTATCTGAACCGGTAATCAAGTTACACCCTCTAGTATTCTAGTCTGCAATCCTCTGTAGGTCATAGTTGCTGCTTGCTATTTTGGGAAATAGTTTATGACTACTGAAAGCATGTATGTTCAGAATCTCTTGTGCTCTAGTGCTCGTACGACATATCAACATTATTTTGTTGATTACTTTTTGCAATTAAGTCTATTTTTGGCCGACTTCTTGGATAAGTCATGATATGGTGAATTAATTTTTTTATGCAGATATATGTGTGACCTATATTAGGTCCATGCCAACATGATGTAGCATGTTGAATGCTTGAATTTCCTTTTTAGAAAGTCTTTGTGAAAGCTTGTAGCCAATAGTTGGTATTTTTGGTAAACAAGGAAATGCATCTAATTAGGCTGAACTAATTGATGCTTGTGGATAGATCGAGTATATATATATATATGTTGAATAGTTTTTGAAGATGGTAAGCACGAGTGATTTTTAATGAGGCTGTTGTGAATGCAAAGGTGAAGAAGAGTGAAAATGATGAAGTGTGTTAAGTCTGTCTATTGAGCATCACCAAAATTGCATCAACACTTGTTAGGTGCACTCTTTTTAATTCATTTTGGCTGTAAAGCCCAATTTTGTTTTGTAAATCTCTTTGTAGGCAGTAAGCCTCCTTTTGTATCTGAATAGTGAGTCCTTTCAGGGTAGTGAGCCCTTGGCAGTGATCCTTATACATTCGATTTTTGAAATACTTTATATTGTGAGTTAATCCTCACCATGGTTTTTCCCTCATTGGGTTTTCCACGTAAAATTTTGTGTTCATTGTGTTGATTTTTCTTTCTATTATCTACATTTCATGTTCATACTTAATAAAAAAAAATGTGGTTGTGAAGATAATGTGTTGAAGTTTTTAGTTTAATTTTGGTGACAACTGATTCACCCCTGCCCTCTCAGTTGTCCTACCTTTTTTAATAGAAAGGCCCTTTTGCACAAAAAAATTAAGCCGAGCTTGCATCATAGAATGCAAGTCACTAGAGGGGGAAATTAGAACTGTCCTGGGGAATGATTGGTTAGAATTTCATTCCATGTCACTTCCGCATGAGGCAACATCTTGATTTGTTTTGAATTTAATGGATGTTTTGTGTTTTGGTGAGATGGTTAAATTTTTAGTTGGGTTTTATATTTTACCTCACATCTATCCTCTTTCTTCATTGCAAAATTCTCTTGAGAATTATAACATCTTAAATGGTTCTAATATTGTTGGAGGTGTTCTTTGTTGGAAATTCATCCTTTTCGACCATTCAATCTTGACTCTTTTGAGCGCGATGGCTCATGGATTGCTAGATGATTATTCATATGATTTTATCAAAAATTTACATGGTCTCAAACCCAAATTGGGCCATACAATTTCCAACATGCTCTTGGACCTCTTTGATGCAGTGCAATTTCTTATTCACCATGATTTGGTGGAACCTCATTCCACTCCATATTTCCCTCTGCCTACAGTCTTGGAGTCTTTAGAGGAAAGTGGGATTTACTCTTAAATCCTATTTTTGCATCTCTTTTGATTCATTTTGTTTGGAATTTCCTAAAAGTTGAGGATTTTGTATCGGAACTACTCGGTGTGATTTTGTGGTGTAGGTTCTTTTCACTCAAGCTTTTTCCATTGTTGTAGCTCATCTTCATGGCTCAACTATCAATTCTTGTTGCAAGTTTCATGGTTGTAATTTGTTTCTAAGTCTTAATATGTTTTGGAATGGATCTGCATTTTCCTTGGCTCTAGTTTTCTCAAGCTGAAGTTCTTATCTCTCTTTTAATCTTCATGTCTGAATCTTCTCCATACTTTCATCAGGAATATTGTGTAATAACTGTTATCCCATCTATGGGATTTAGGGTTCCTTCTCATTGTATCGTTGCACTCACTATCTTATCTATTTTTGTATCCGATTACCTTAGTTTCTACAATAATTTTTGTTCTGTTAATGCCATAGCCCTCTATGTACTCTTTTCTTTATAATAAAGGTTTGTGGCTTAACCACCTTTTTAAAAAAAAAATCCTAATTTATGCAATTTCTTATCCTTTCTATTGATTAAATAATATCTTATTTTAAAAAATCTCCCATCACCCCTAAGTCCCAGTGTAAGATAAATAATTAATCCTAATTTTACATCCATTCCTACTACTACCCTTATTTTATTCAAAAAAAAATTTATTTATTTAATTCTATCCCTCATGTCATGTCTTCCAAATTTTCTTATTAATCTCCTAATCCAAACATAACCCCTTCATTAGCATTTGCACTGTAGTTCCCCCACCATTTACAACTTGTTGATATTCCAACTTTATCATTTCCTTATGATTTTTGTTGTGGTTGTATTCTTTCTTTGAATGGTGTGTATAAACCACCACATGTTAGAGATGAGGTTCTTCAATATGTCGATTATTGGCATTTTGTATGTTTATATTCCTAGCTTATTAATATGCTCCAGTTTAGTGATGTGCATTATGTATGGAGTTATTAAATGTGAACTTGATTATTGATGTGCAAAAGGAATGATTTATATAATGAATGTATGGATGCTATTTTTATGCTTTATTCTATTGTACCTTGTTGGGTGATTATGTTGTTCTTTGATTATATAAACATTGAGTAGGTACCCTTGACATGCATTGAGTGGTTACAGGTACATGGTTATTTCTCCACATGGCTATATAGGTTTGAGTTATTCCACAATGGTGGTTATTTTAGAGATGTCACATTGTGATTCCCTATCTATTCCCTTATCGTACTTGAATCAAGTATGGCATGTGCCATATTTGACTAGTATTGACTTGGATCTAAGTTAGGGTTGATTGAAAATCCCTACATGTCATGAATGACTAATAAATATATGATTTAATTAATGGTTTAAATTCCATGTTTCTATAAATAAAATGTTAGTAATTTAAATGATATATTATATTGGTAATCGAAATGTTTTTGTGTTTCAAAAAAGGGAAAAATAGAAATGATGTTAAGTGTTAATTAATTTGTGAAATTCCTTGGGTTGGGAAATGTAGGTTGTGTGATTTAATTAATTATCTTGTTTGAATTCTTATTTCCATAATTTAATTGAATACAGGGTTATATGGATTTAAATCATGAATTAAAATGATATATGGTATTCATAAATGAATTTAAATTCATATTTGGATTTTAGGTAAAATGAAGGGAATTGCAAATTAAGAAATAGGAAAATTAGTTTTATATTGTTTTAATTGGAAAGTTGGGAAAGGGTAAATATGAAAAAGGGGTTTTATTTTGATTATGTTTTTATTTTTTGAAGAATTTTGGTGAGCAAAAACCCTCTTTTTAGCCAAATCATGTTTCATTTATTGGGAGGGAAATTTGTGGAGGAATTCAACAAGGTTGGATTCATTGGTTTAGGAATTGGGAAGGGAGAACACATTTTCCAAATCTCTCATGTTGTTGTTTGGTGTGTGTGGCATACCCTCCATTTGAAAAATTGACAAGAATTGGGGTATTTTGCTTATTGCTTTTAATTTAGTTAATTTATTTCAAGTTTAAGTATTGAAATACTATTAGGGGAGGGTAGAAATCTGCCAATGCAATTCAACTTATACAACCTCATGCTCAATAAAAAATTTTGTAATTTTTTTGAAAAAAATCATTTAAACAGGGTTATGATGCCCATTTTTTTAAGAATTCAATAAAATGTGAATTTTATAACTTAGAATGGGTGTTGGGCACTTTTGGCACCAAAGGGTATTCTTGGGTTTTTGAAATTTGAAAATTTAATTTTTAATTTTTTTTAATGGAGTCTCGAGAAATTTTATGGTTTTTGGTATGTTAAAATGTTGAGAAAATTTGAAGGTTTCCAATGAAATATGATGTTTTAGAATGTTTGAATGAAAGCGTAGTTCGTGAAATATTGAGATAGATGTAATTTTTTTTTGTGAAATTTAGATGAAAATAGAAAATTTCCTTTATTTTCCATGCCACACTCATTGGCGAGCATGAAGAGCCCAATAATAAGGTACTAGAGAAGGTGTGTGAGTGGATCTCAATGTGTACTCAACCCAAATTAGCTTGTAGGTTGATCACAGGTGGCCCAATGGAGAGTCATTTAATCAAGTGAAAACTAATGAAACATGGGTAATTAGTTAACACATATAATGGATGCCCCTCTCATGCCTTAAATGCTTGTAAAGGCTAAGAATGCTTGGGAAGACATGCCAGATTAGGGAGCTTGGGTCTTGTAAGATGAAGTATCCTCATTTTTATGAGAGGGTTAAAGGATTCTACACATGTCATACTAGTGAGCACCGTGTTGACACTCCCTACTAGATCTCTAACATCTTACCCTAGTATCTTGTGTGTTTGCGATCCACCATTAGTGAGTTGGGCCAATGATGATCCTTGTGCTTTGACGAGTGGTGATTTACCTAAGATGATTATGTGATATAAAATTGGTGAGTTTTCCCAATATGGATTTGTGATGTGACATTGGTGATTTTTCCCAATGTGGACTTGTGATGTGATACTGGTGAGTTTTCCCAATGAGAATTATGTGATGTGACATTGGTGAGTTTTTTTGATGATGGTTTTGTAGAATATGTCATCAATGCTTGTTTCCAATGAGATATTGAATTATCTTCTACTTGTATTTGATCCATCTATTGATATTGGATGAGTGTTTTGTATGATGTGTATGTTGAGTGTATTCTTTGTGTATGGTGTGTGTAAGCTTGGCATTAGTATTTTTATTATGGCACATGTGACAATATCCTAGCATGGTGGGAGTGGATTCTTTTTATTCCACGACGTTGGATGGCCTAGAAACCACCATTAGGGATCGAAGGATCATAGTAGAGTTAATGATGGTCTCAATTTGACAAAGGTTCTCATACTTATTTCATGTTTTCTTTCATTTGATTTATTGATGCAAATTGTTTTTGTAAATGAAATTTGGCTCATATTTGATGTAATTATAATAATGTGATGCTTTTGACCTCTATTCATGAGATGGATTATAATAAAAGATAATGGTTATTCAAAGTAATCTTAGTTACTTGACTCAGTGTTGGAGTTGAGCATAATTGCATAATGAATGCTTATGCTTATGCAATGTAATGGTAAAATGAACATAGGAACTTTTCATTTGGGTTTAAAATAAATGTAGAAATATTTCCTTTGGATTTATAAAGAATGTAAATGTCTTGGAGTATTATTGGGTAGTGTTTGGAATCATCATGTAGCTTTCCTACTTCTAAGAGCCCGTTCCTAAAGCATCTTGTCTTTTATGGATCTCCTCAAGCATCTCGTTAGGCCTTGTAAAATCACAAATGTGTTGTATCTTTTTATTTAGGTGTTTTCTTTCTTAGAGGAAGAGTTAGGGGTGTTGGGGGGGGTGATTACACTCCTCCATACCTTCTCATTTTTCTTGTCAACAATGTCTAGTGATTAGGGAAATTGAACTCTTTGATCTTGAGCCATGTTGTAGGCACACTTAGGTGGTTCCTTCATGCTTGGGGGGTCTTGGAGGTCCTTCCCTAGTTCGAGGAAGTGAATTTTCCAAGACACTAGTTCCTTGCAAGGACACCAATGCTTGGAGGTGTGCCAAGAACAAATGTTCACTAAAAGGACATAAGAACCCCTAAAGGATATCAGTGCTAGTGTTCCAATTAGGTGCTAGTATCCCACGATGTGTTTCTTTTTTTCTTTTTTATTGGTTGCAAATGCTTAAAGGCCTCATCTATGGAAAAATTATGAATGGAATTTGTTCCTCATGGTCTTGGGAGTCTAGGGATTGTTTGATAATTTCCTTATATATTTTTTCATTGAATTTATGACATATCATTACCTTGGGAAGTGTGTGATTGTATGGAAGTGACCCATCATCATTCCACTTAGTAGAGATTTTGTGCCTCCCAGTTAGGAAACCTCATATGAATGTTAACTATGTTTTAATGTGGATTGGAGGTCGATTATTACCTCATTCTATCTTGGTTTGGTGTTGCAAGAGAACATGATCATGGTTTAATAACAAGCCACTATGTAGGTGTCTTCCTCTGCATTTTTGTCATGGTAGATTTATCCCATGAGTGGTTAGTCTTTCGTTGTTGTCACCTTGTTTATGAAATGGTGAGGTTGTCTTGTTTATGTTGGTAATATTTTGTTGTGTTTCACATGACACTCTTGTGCACATTGTTGTGCAAAGTGAGACTTGTTGTTATCACATTAACAACATTGTTTTTGTTGTTTAAAAAAAATGTCATTCCATCAGGTTTTTTATGAGCATGTTGGCTTGGGAAATTACATGCACATACTTAATCCTTGATTAAGTGGGGTCAAATCCTTTCCATATCTACCCTCACCCACCTTGTCCTATTTTCATAAATGTTTCCCCTTTTGGAAAAGACCCTTTGTCCTTGGGGAAACGGGTCTTACTTCCTCAAGTACCTAAAAGGAATTTTAAATTCCTTTCCTTGTCCCTTTTGAGTGTAAGGGACACAATTTTTCCTGTATGGAAAATCCTTCAAGGTACCCCCAGAGTACCCAATATCCTCTCATTCACTCTTAATGTACCATTTGGCAAAATATCATCACTTGAAAGAACCAAATAAATCTTGACCCTTGATCCTATGATCTCATCCTAGCCCTCCATATTTCCAATCAAAAAATATATTTAACCTCCCAACACTTAGTCATTTTCATCACCCACATTTTCAAAAAAGCAATGTTATGCTACCAGATTTTTATGAGCACATATTGAATTCATAGTTGGGAAAAATAAAATGTAACAAGGTAGTCTTGCATAGGTTTTATTGTGAATTTTATGCTTTTTTAGATTCCTTTTAGCCTAATTTGAGTCTTTATTTGGTTTTGTGTGTGTTTGGATTAATGCTCTTAACCATTCACCTTGACACAATTCCTTGCACACAATAATAATTTACATTGGCCATTTTATTATGAACACATTTAGAGATTTGAATCTCCCTTATTCTCTATTTCTTCTTGTTTACTCTCTCCCTCTCCTACCTCCTATCCTTTTCAAACATGATCTAAATCTTTACCTCTCAGCCTCAAATAACCCATTTTATATTTCTTTGTCATAACTTCCATAACTTATGTGCAGCTTGGTATGTATATTTTGGATCTACTAGTGGCTTCTCTCCTTACGTGGCCTCCATTCTCTATTTTCTATAGTTCCTTCTTCGAGATTTTTCTAGCTCTCTTCTTTTCTCCCTCGAGGTTCTTTATTTTTTCCTCCATGTGAATTTTTTATTATGATTTCCTTGTATGAACGCATCCTTCTTGTCCTTTCCCTATAGTATATGGTCCAAAAACATAGCTCCCAAATATTTTTTCCACCCACTTTCTTAGAAACTTCTTTCTGGTGCCCCTTTTTCTCTCTTAAAATAGAGCACTTTTATCAAGGATCTAGTTTTTGTTATTGTAATATCATTACTTTAGGATATATTTTAATCCTAACTATATCATTGCACATGTTTTTAATTTTATTTAGGTAATTTTTTTTTAATTACTTAAGTTGGGAACAATAATGTAGCACATTCATGGGATTCTACTGATTTCCTTATCCTTATGGATCTGGTAACTTGGATAAACAATCCCTTACCTTTTAAATGTTTTCCTTATCCTTTTCCTTATTATGTTTGGAAATTATAAGGTTATATAATTTATTTCTTCCATATTTTAATTATCAAAATAATGAAGCAATAATTTTAAGAGAAAACTCTATTCAAGAAACTTAGCTAATTTAATTTTCATTAAGCTTAGTTTAAATATATTTCTACGCACTAGATTTTGGGTTATAGATTTGAATTCAAATTCTAAAATGGTATCAAAGCATATGTTCTAGGATAGGTTTGTTTTATTTTCTATTTTTTGGAGATTTAAAAGCTTGTCAAATTGCATAATTTTTTTATAACCCTATATTCTCTTCTCTTACATATTTACATTACTTAGAGAATTAGAAAAGCTTAAACAAAAATGACCTTTATTATTCCATTTACACCATTTTATTCTAACATGGTGAAATTTATGGTTATGGTGTCTTCAATGAGATTATAAGCTATTTTATTGCATCTAAAAGGTCCAAGAAATTCAAGTTTGAATTTCATTTTTCCAAAATCAAAGCTTGTTGAAGAATAGTTGCAAAAGAGGTGGTTGGAAGATTGGATCTAGTAAACTATTCATACACAACAAGTTTTAAGGCCAAACAAGCCTTTCCATTGCATATAGAAGGACTAGCAACCCTAATTTCCATATAATATTTATGATTCTTTGAGTTAATTGTCTCGAGAAGTTTAATTTTTTTCCTAGCACTACTTACTCATATAGTCATTCCATCATACTTTATATACCTATGCTAATAAATTTCTTATTATTGTACATTATTGAAATTATCACTTCAAAAAATAAATCCATCTCCATTTGTTTATTTAATTTTGAACCTCAACTTTGGAAGATCATAACTTGGTCATTTAGACTCAAAATTAGGTGCAAATTTTTTATTTGGAATGGAATTTCATGTTATTTGTATTAGTATAATATTTTCTTAATTTCTCTCTTTATTTTTTTATAATTTTAGTTTTATTAGAGATTTTTTTATTTAGTTTTTGGTTTTGGAGCTTCAATCACTTGCAACTTTCACAAACAAACTCCTTTTTAGGTGCCATTTTTTAAATTTTGGTATTTTTTCTAAGCTTTACATAGTGGTGTAATTTTTATTTTATAACAAAATGATGATTTAATCAAATTGATTACTTTTGGGACATCTAAAAATTGATCAAATATATAATATTGTATTTTAATAGAACTAAAGTAAAGTGTCAAATATTATACTTCTTGGGGGTTCATTTTAGCAACTAGGAGTGTTAAAATTGAATAATTTGGCAAGGTGTTGTTAATGAAACAAAATATACATCCACCCAAGATAATTTCCATATAACCCAAATAGAGAAATCTATGCAAATTAGTATTTAGAATCTATATGAAAAAGAATAGACAACATACCATAAAATTATGATACAAGATATACCTTGGGAAAACCCTCAAGAGGGAAAAACCAAGCCTCCAAAAGCATCCATCACTCATGTATTATTTGAAACAATAAGTATTACGATACATCTTCAGAGTTCTCCATGAACACCTTTGAAACATCAAGCCCTATACAAAAATTCTATGTGAATAAGCATGTAACCACACATCCCATACCATGCTTTAACCATAAAAAATGATAACAAGAGATGCTCTGAACCCCTTAGCCGAAATGACCAATTAGCCAACCTACCAACCTTAGAAAAATACCCATCTACTTTCTTTTATAGAAACAAGCTCACACAAAAACACCAAGTGGTATTACATAAAACCATGTGACTAATACCACGAGCTTACAAAACCATTATCACCCACTTTTAATTTTTGGCACTAAGTTTTCCCAATATTAAATGTTTTCCCAATATACAAACCCACATTAAATATTTACCAAAATGTTACATACAACCCATAAAGTGGCCCCAATAATGATAACCCATGTGATGCACACATCCCTAGATCCGTTAGGTGCACCACATGATAATAAAACATTACGTTATAATATTATGTAAGGTGGAAAGCACACATTTTTCTAACAATCTATTACTTGTATACATTGCATAAGGGGTAAACAAGTAAACTCAAACATGAGTTCAAGGAAAAATCCCTATAGTCCCATATACCATCAAGGAATCAAAGTGCTCCATGTTTTGGATCAAGATACCTACAATAGGAATCAAGGTAACCACCATCTCAAGCATGAATAATCTCATCCTCCATCATGCTAATGCACAAATATAAGAAACCATCGAAAGAGATATCACACTATCTACCACAAAGAAGCATAAGTCCCACCTCTGACTGATATCCCAAAATGCAAACACTCAATTCAAAGATAACAAGTATGTATTAGTTCCAAAGATTGTTGTTTCCTTCATAAATTCTCTCAATTTTTATTTCAAATCTCATTGATTTGTTACAATGCTATAAGCCCATGGAAAAAATTGCAAGTAAGCTGATAAATGAGGTTTTCCTAGAAAATAATGCTTTACTCAAGAGAGTTTGGGTGTATGAACTTTAGAAAGGTCAAGGCTATTACAATACATATTTAGAGTTCTCCATGAACAAATTTGAAACATAAAGCCCTCTACAAACACTCCATTTTAACAATCATATAACCACACATCCCATTCCATGCTTTAACCCTCACAAATGCTAACAATAGATGATTTCAACCCCTTAGCCAAAATGACCAATTAGCCAACCTTCCAACCTTAGACAACTACCCATGTGCTTACTTTTATAAAAAAAATCTCACAAAAAACCACAGAGTGGTATTACATAAAACCATGTGACTAATACCATGAGCTTAAAAAACCATTAACCCCCACATTTACTTTTTTATACTAAGTTTTCCCAATATTAAATATTTTCCCAATTTTCAAACCTACATTAAATATTTATCACAATGTTACATACAACACATAAAGTTGCCCCAAGAATGCTAACTTATGTGATGCACACATCCTTAGATACCCTAGGCACACCATATAATAACAAAAATATTACATTATATCATTATGCAAGGTGGACAACACACCTTTTCCTAACAGTTAATACACTTGCACTTAACTTATAAAATGCAAAATTAATATACTAGTCTTGGGTGATTTATTTGTAGGAATTTTGTAATCATGAAATAAGATAAGGTTCCATTTTAGGGGGTTTCATAATGTATTTAGTATTAAATTCAATAATTTTATTTTAAGTCTAAACTCATAGAACTATTTTCCCTAGAAATAAGGGATAAATAATCATTGTCTTGAGTAGGACCTACTGTCTTAGACTCATTCTTAAGTTATGTAACTATGAATAGAAAATACATGGTTTAACAAAAATAACATGGTATATGGACTAATATTTCTTACTATTTTTGAGGATATTCTACATCACATAGAGCACACTGAGTGCCCTTTCATTTCTTAGACAATCATCCAACAGTTGTATGAAGATTATATCTTCGTCTAATTTAGTGATATTTCCTTGGATGACCAAGTGCATATTGATAGTTTGATACCCTTTCTTGTGAGGACACATCCTCATGATATGATCAATCTATTTTGTTAACATAAATTAATGCCTAGACATTCTAGATCCTCCTTCTACTACTACTATAGAGTTCAAAGTCCTTTTAAAATTTCTAGAGATTCTCTTTAGTAGGACTCTTCATGCCTAAAGGATCCAGTTAATTGGGAGGTGTACTTTCCAAACATTCTATATCTATTTGTGGATACTTGCCTTTCAAATCTTGATAAAAAATTGAGGATATTAAACTTCTCTTTAATGATGTAAGTCACATCAAGTCACATCATCTACTATTCTATATTTTTTAATTCTCTCTTGTCCACATCATGATCTACTCATATGACACATCCTGATTCAATTTAATCCAAGTATCACACTTCAATGATCATTATTCTTGAATATTGTATGGCATAGTCATAGTTTAACATTGGTATTAAGAAACATGAGAACCTTCTAGACCATTCATCTTGATTTCTTTCTACAATCCACTTAAGCCCCATAAATGAACTATTTGATAGCTCAATGTTCATCTTTTACTTGCTTTATAATCTCCCTAAGTTGCATTTAAGGGGGTTATTAGTGTAATATTAATACTTTAGGATATGTTTATTCCTAAGTATATTATTGCACATATTAGAAGTTTATTGAGATCATTTATTTTTAATTACTTAAGTTAGGAAGGATAATGCTGCTCATTTGTAGGATTCTACTTGTTTCTTTATCCTCATGGATTTGAAAACTGGATAAGCAATCTATCACTTTTTAAATTTCCGCCTTATCTTTATCCTCATTAGATTTAAAAACTATAAGGCTATATAATGTAACTATCCTTCCATCTTTTAACAATCATAATAATGAAGCAAGAAATTTATGAGCAATACCGATTAAGAAAAAATAGCTAATTTAATTTTCATTAAGCTAGTTTAAATCTATTTCTATGCACTTAATTTTGGGTTATAGTTTTAAATTTGGGGTGAGTGTAGGATAAAAATGGGCCAAACAGTGGCAATAAGAAAAAAATGCACTTTTACTTAGCCAAAATTGCAAAGAGATATTTGACATTTTATATGGATTAGATAAAAAATTGATTTTGGTTTGGTAATATCAAACCAAAATGGATATTTGTTTGCTAAAATGGATTAATTTTATGATTAATTTTATGGATTGGTAATATCAAACCAAAATGGATATATGTTTCCTAAAATGGATATATTTCGTTAATTTTATGTTTTTAAAAATGGATATTTGTTACTACAAAATGGGTGTCCATTTTAGAAAAAAGATATACATTATTGCAAAAGATATATTCATTTTTAAAAGCACAAAAAAGATACTCTTCAATAAAATAGGCATAACTTTTGTGTTGTCAAATTTTTTATTTTTTACATGCTTTGGAAAGATGATTCAAAGCTCTACACAATGAACAAGTTAGTTTCTCAAGATTATGCACCAAAAAATAATTATTATCATTTGAAATTCATTCTTCTTTTTGAAACTTTAAATGCCACAACTTTTACATATGAAGTCCTTTTTGCGATTTATTTTGCAACAATCATCTCAAAATACTTGAAACCTTAAAGGAGTAATCAATACCCCTTTATCTTCCCCCTTTATATCTCCCAAGCTAAATATATCTCTAGATATATCTCCCTCTTTCTATCCCTATCTCTCCCTCTCTCCTTGTTGCAAGGTGTGTGCCCTTTGTTTCCTTGTGTTGTGCAATACAACTCTTGGGTTTGTGACATGGATTAACCACCTCTTATGGATTCATTAACTCTAGAAATTGTATCAAGCATTATAGTTCAATCTTTTGGTGCAACGACAACCATTTTTCTAACAATTGGTATAAAAGCCTAGGTCACAGGTTCAAACCCCTTGCTTGCACTAGGAGATTATTGCAAGGTGTTCCCTCTTGGTCTCTTTATGCTATAAAGTGTAGTGCTTGGGTTTGTGACATGGATTAACCACCTCCCATAGATTCATTAAATTTGATAGTTGTATCAAGCATTAACAAGTTGATCTTTTGGTGCAACAACTATCTATCTAACACTCCTTATAATTCCCCCTTTCTACACCTCTCTACTTCTCCTCTCTCTTATATCTATTTCTCTCCCTCCATCTATCTCTATTTATATATCTGCATACCTTTATATCTCTATCTCTATATCTCTCTCACTTACTCATACACACACAAACACTCCGTATTTCTCCCTCCCTATCTCTATCTCTTTATCTCTTTCCCTCTCTTTATCTCTCTCTCCCTCTCTTTCTATACCTCTCTCTCCCCCTCTCCTTAACTATCTCTATCTCTATCCTTTTCTCTACTTATTTATGTTCCTCTCTCTATATCTCTCTCCCTCCCTTCTCTATATCTCCCCCTATTTCTATACCTCTCTCTCTCTCTCTCTCCCTCTCTGTATACCTCGCTTCCTCTCTATCTATTTAGCTCTTCCCCCCCTCTCTCTCTTCTTCTCTCCCTCTCTACCTATCTCTCTCTCTTTCTCTTCCCCATGTATCTTTCCCTAGTTATATATATCTCTGCATATCTCTCCCTCTTTCTATCCCTCTCTCTACATATATATCTCCCTTTATCTCCCCTCTCTATCTTTCTGAAGTAATTTCTGTCTATAGACATATCTCCCTCTTTCTATCATTATATCTCTCATCTCTCCCTATCACTCCCTCTCTCTATATCTCTCTATCACTCTCTATCTCTATTTCATCTCTCACACATATTCCCTATTTATCCCTCCCTATGTATATCTCTTTATCTCCCTCCCTCTATCTATCTCTCTCTCTCCCTCTCTTTCTATAGATCTCTCCCTTTGTATCTACTTATCTATATCTTCATCTCTTATCTCTCTCTCTCTAACTATATATATCCCTTTCTCTATCTCTATATCTCTATCTCTCTCTCTCTCCCTTCCTCTTTATCTCCCCCTCTCTCTATATGTCTCTCTCTCTCTATCTAATTAACTATCTCCTCCTCTCCTTCTCTCACACTATATATATGACACTCCTTATCAACCATTTTGAACTTGTCTTCCTATACGTGGTTTTGAAAACACCATGCCATTAGCAAGAAATCATTTTATTTTATTATCATAAGTTATTTCAACAAGGATCCACTTTGAGTTTGATAAATGTCTTGCTTGCAAATTATGCATCCATGTATGCTCAATAAATATGCATGTTGTGGATTGGAAATTTAGAATAGATATTGGGAAAATAAATTAGAAATTATAGTATTGTAGAGGAGGAAATTTGACACCCCCTCAAGGGAGAATGTTCCTCGACTACCTCAAGGATCAAAGCTTAGGTTAAAAAATAGGAAAATAAGGGAAATTATTTATAATTTATGTTTTATGATGAATTAAAGGGTAAGAGTTTAAGGGATCGAAAGCATAGGCTATAGAGGTCTCATGAGAAAATTGATAGACTCTTGGATAAGGATGACAACACAAAGTGTGGACATTCTTGCAACATGTTCTAGTCTCATATGGATTGAAAATAGAGTTCAGTAATAGAAACAACAAAGAGCCTATTAACTATTGGTCAATTGAAACCCCTAGAATGTGTTTAAATGATATAATGATAGAAATAACAGAATAATGATAACAAACATAAACTAAATAAGATTTAAAGGAAATGATGAAATGAAAAGGAGGAAAGAACACTCACAAGAGGTCCATGAATGAAGCCTCTCACACTGTTCAAACTTCAATACCTGCACACACAAAAATGGGGAAATTTTTGGGGCTATTTTAGGGGTTTGCCTCAATCAAATCCCTGTGTAGGTTTTCCCACCTCCACGAAAAACTATATAGATAGACAAAAAATATAATAGATGTGTTAGAACAACAATATGCTACCCAATGTGAAAATGATAATGCAATGTAAAATAAGAATGTAGTTATGTTCCCTTTAACAAAGATAGTGATGCCAAAAGGATAAGAATGTAACACCCAAGACATGCCAAGAGAACCAAAGTGTTGGTGTAGAGAGACAAGATGTGATAGAGCTTGCAAGAATGAGAGAAGAATTCTTGAGAATGAAGAAGAAAGTAAGATAGATCAAATAGAGTGAATAGAATGAGTGATGAAATGAATAGAATAGAAAAATAGGAAGTTTGAATGGGATATAGGCATGAAAATGGGCATTTTCAGTGTATCTACAAGTTGCAGAGGTGTTAAACTTCACAAGAAGGTGGGAAGTGTAACATCCCAATTATTACATAGGCAAGAATCTTTTCGGGATGTTTGTGCGACACACAAATGTTTTTGTGATGCATGATTGTCCATGAATGAAGTTCAATTTAATGACCAAAAAAGAGGGGTAAAGACAAGATTAAGGTTAGGTAAAGGGAACATTACATTATCAAATTTAATTAAGCTAAAGGGGAGGTTATGGATTATGAAATTGCATAGAGTGTAAGTTTCGGCATTACAAGTACCAATTTTATAATTTTTATCTGTTTGGGAATTGTATTGAATATTATCCCATAATCAAAATTACTGACATGGGAAACCTAATCGATTATATAAATTTATGTAAGGTTTGTAATCCTGGGATCAACCTTGTCTCTCTCCCTTTCTCTTCCCCCTATATCTTTCCTAGTTATATGTATCTCTAGATATCTCTCCCTCTTTCTATCCCCATCTCTCTCTCCCCCCCTTTCTCTTCCCCCTCTATATTCCCCAAGTTATATCTATTTCTAGATATTTACCTCTCTTACTATCCCTATCTCTCCCTCTCTCCCTATCATTCCATTTTTATATATCTATCTACTTCTCTATCTCTTTATTTATCTCCCTTCCTCTCCCTCTATTTATATATTTATCCTTCTCTATCTCTATCTCCATATCTCTCCCTCACATACACAAACACTCCTTGTTTCTCCCTCCCTATCTCTATTCATCCCCCTCTCTATCTCTCTCCCCCTCTTTCTATACATCTCTCCCTCTCTATCTATTTAAATATATCTCCCTCTCTCCCCCCTCTCTTTTACTCTCCCTCTCCCTCTCTATCCCTTTGTCTACCTCTATATCTCCATATTCCTCCCTCTTTTTCTCCCTCCCTTCTTCTCTATGTCCCCCCTCTCTACGCATATCTCCATCTCTCCCTCCCTCTCCCTCCCTCCCTCTCCCTCTCCCTCTCCCTCTCCCTCTCCCTCTCTCTCTCTCTCTCTCTCTCTCTCTCTCTCTCTCTCTCTCTACCTATCTCTCCCTTTCCCTTAATCTACCTCTATCTCTCTATCTTGCCTTCTCTATTTCCCTCTCTACCTATCTCTCTCCCTTTCACTTCCCCTGAGCTATATATCTCTAGATATCTCTCCATATTTTTATCCCTTTCTCTTCCCCCTTTGGTCTTTCCCAAGTTATAATTATATCTAGATATCTATACATCTTTCTATCCCTCCCTCTCCCTCTCTCCTTATCACACCCTCTTTCTATATATCTATTTCTCTCCCTCTCTCTCCCTCTATTTATATATATATATATCTCTCTCTCTATCTCTATCTCCATATCTATGTCACTCATATACACACACTCCCTTTTTCTGTAGGTCCCTATCTCTATCTCTCCCACTCTATCTATCCATCCCTCCCTTTATTTCTATACCTATATCACCCTCTCCTTCTCCATACCTATCAAACTACCTCTATCCATTTCTCTACCTTTATATCTCTATCTTCCCCTCTCTCTATACCTCTCTCCCTCTTTATCTATTTAGCAATATATCCCTCTCTACCTATCTCTCTCCCTTTCCCTTCCTCTGCTTCTATACCTCTCTCCTCTTTCTCTCTCTCCTTATCTCTGTTGGATGCACAAGACAACTAGGGGGGTGAATCAATTGTTCATTAAAACATAAAACCCTCATTGATAATTTAGATCTACCCTTATTAGCCTTTAATTTTTTAAAGTGATTTAACATATAAGAAAATAATAGAAACTGAAACACAACAACACCATACACATTAGAACACAAAATTTAGATGGAAAACCTAAGAAGGGAAAAACCATGGTGAGGATTAGCTCACAATATAAATTAATTACAACAACAAATATAATAGGCTCTTTGTTGGAGGGATCACTACCTAGAAGAAAAGAAGGGATCACTACCAAGGGCTCGCTACTATATTACAAAAAAGAAGAAGGAATATTGTTATAATGAGAAATCCATCTCAAAGCAATAGAAAATTTCTACCACTATCCACTAGTATATGCACACTCTTTTTGGAGAATGTAGACACCTTCTACTAATTGCTTCTAATAGTCTTAGTCATTAAAGCTCACACTGCACTCCACACTTTTTAAATTTACATTACAATTCACATCACGCACCTCATTCACACATCCTCCACCAACTCAATAAACATATATACCCATCACAACCTTGAAAACAATTTACAAGGTTAGTTATGCACCTCAAACATGCAAATTCAAATTAGGTCAGCACTAAGAATTCTTGTGGTGGAGAGGAATGGAAGTGGACCACATCATTGATTTTTACTTGCTCTAATCATCCTTAGGATATCCATCATTCTTGCTCAAATTGCAACCAGTAACCATAGGAGTACATACTAGTTTAGAGTCTTCTATTCTAAACTTTATCAACATTTCCTTGACATATTTTTATTGTGAAATAAAATACCCTTTTATGTCTAATTGATTTGTAGTCCAAGGAAGAAATTCATCTCCCCAAACATTGAAATTTCAAACTCATTTTGCATCTCTTCTACAAACTTCTTACACATTTCTTCATTACCTTCAAAAATTATATCATCAACATACACAACCACAATCAAGATTTGATCTTTTTAAACCTTAAAATAAAGATTTCTAATTGTGGTACCTTTATTGAATCATGTTGTAACAAGTACCTATCCAATCTCGCATACCAAGCTCTAGGAGCTTTCTTGAGTCCATATAATGCCTTCTTCAAACTGCATATCATATTAGGTTTATTTGATAACTAAAATCCTTCTAATTTTTCAATGTAAAATTCTTCTTCCAACTCACCATTCAAGAATGTAGACTTCACATCCATCTAATATACTTTGAAATCCTTGTGTACTACAAAATCTAAAAAATATCCTAATAGCTTCCTGTTGTTCGGTCAAATGAGCACAACAACTATAAACATAATATTACTATTCTGTTCTCTTGAAAGAGAAAGAATAACACATGGATATCTAACTCCCAAGATCTTGGTAATCGGTTCTCGACTATGCTGATTTCACTCAATGGTTGATGTGAACTATAATGTTCAAGGGGCCTGCTGGTGTTGAGCTTCTGGATTGTGCTAAGATCAAACATACATTTAAACCTACTTTAACCGGTGGTTTTAAAGAAATAGAAAAAGAAAAATCAGAGTTTGTGAACTAAAAAGAATGTTAATTCATCCAACTTAATCAAACTTGTTACCTTTCAAGGAATTCCTAACTAAAACTGTAGAACAAAATTAACTTGTGATTAACACACAGTTTCATACATTCATAGTGCTAACTTCAATCAACAAATGCAAATTATCATTTAAACAAAATATAAGATAAAATTTCATTCCTTGAAAGCTTTGTAAATCAAATAATTAACTCAAGATAAATACCATTCTGGAACACAATATGAAGTAGATTTAAATTTGGTTGCTTCTACTGTTAGTGAAATAGATAAGCAACATTTACAAATCTGGCAAGATCACCAGTGTACAAAAAACCTATGTCTTCAGATTATCTCCATCTACACTAAGAAAATCTGCTAGATACATCACCTCCTTCTGTTGAACTTAACTCCTACTCTATTGCTACTCTTAAGTTTCTCTACCTTCTAACCTTAACTTGCTAACTCTAACCCAGAAGAATAGAAAAAGATCCTCTTACAAAAATAACTTTGTAATGTCTCTCCTATCCTTCAAAAAATTCCTACTGTTCAAAAAGTTGTATATATCTCCTTCTTACTACCTTCCCGATTCCTATCTCTCTCTCTCTCTCTCTCTTTTTACAAAGAGGCCCAAAAAGTCCCATATACAAAATGTGTCCATAAGAAAGTGTCGGCTCCTATTTTAGGGTTTACAAAAATGAGTCGGTTTCAGAAGGGTCAGCCCTCAAATCTTTTGGAATAAAGTCAATGATGCATTAAATGTTCATACCCTATCCATGCCGATAAAGGATTTCCCTCAGGAGTGGACCTCAAATCTTTTGCAACCATCGCATTAACTTTTGGCCCCTGTGTCCACCTTCGAACTTCCATCAGAGCTTCCTTGAATGTCTTGAAGCACCATCATTAATGTTGATCTACCTTTGCCAGTAGACATCACAATTGTCACTGAGACTTGCGGTTTCTTCTCTTTTGGCTTTCCTCTTGCTCTAGATCCCTCTGCAAGTTGACCCCTTCGAGAAGCAACATCAGACTTTCCTATCTAGATCCAAACACCATTGTTCACCGAGCTGATTGATCACCTTCAATCTCAAAGTAGATGTTGATCTTCTTCATAGGATGGTCACCATAGTCAAACTGCAAATGGTTCACCTTCAGCCTGCTCTGATTGGTTGAACATACAACACGTAATATTTTCAGGCAGTCAAAAGTCGTTCAAACATAATCGCATGTCGATGAGACACTAGCCATGTCTCCCCAATGCGATTATACTCCACAACAACAATCAACATAGCATACAATTGTCGACAAGAGTTCATAGTGAGCGGCCAAAGTCATATCGATATCCAAAACCATCGGCAAGACTGTCACATTCGACAAGAGGTCATAATGAAAGCACCTGACAGTATATACCATTCCAACCAGACCATTGGCAAGAGTCTTGGTGATGCTTAGCATGAACACACCCATCGGCAAGACAAACAAATCGGGAGAAGGTCTCAGCGAGCTCCCATTAATCACACTGAGGAGTTAAATCATCAGCGAGAACCTTCAGTCAGCAAGACTTCATAGCAAAGACAAACCATTCAGCTAGGAGTCTTACCGAAGCCATATACCCATTGGTGAGACCACCTTCGGTCAGTGAGAGGTCATAGCGGGCTCTAAGAGTCATACCGATATCCTTTTCAGTTGCCTAGACCAACGTTATCAACCAGACATCATAGCAAGCCATTAAGAGCTATACTGATGTGTTCCTCTGTTGGGAAGGCAATCTCATTCGGAAAGACATCATTTAGTCGGTAGGAGGTCATAGCAAGCAAGACTTCCTTTCCCCGAGTGCAATTTATTTCGATGAGACAAACGTCAATCAACTAGACATCATATCGATGACACCTCCTTTTGGTGAGATCACCTTCAATCAGTGAGACATTACACCGAACTCAAACCCCTTCGGGGAGACTTCTTTCAATCGGCCAAACATCATAGCAAGCTCAAATTCTTTCAGTGAGACTCCCACCAGTCGGCCAAACATCACACCAAGACCATTCCATTTTGGCGGGACAATCGTCAATTGGCCAGACATTACACTGAAGGCAGAATCCTTCAGAGAGACTCCACTTGGTCAGCAAGACATTACACCAACTATAAACCATTCTCCCCAACACCGGCCTTGTGAACAACTATCGGCGAGACTTCTTCCCAAGCGGAGAGAGATGGAAAAACTCACAGTGACTAAAATGTCTAGGCGACCAGTGTATTTCAAATGAATAGAACACAACACTGCTAGTCGGCAAGACATCTGGAGGGTCTCACCAACTTTCTTCTTTGAGGAGTTTTATGCCATATCTTATTGAGGCATGCTTTCCAATAGACTTCCTTGAGAAAAAGCATCAGATGTTTGATTTAATCCTGCAAAACAATGCCTCCATTAGTCCTCAAAAACATAAAAAATACATCATTCTTCATCATTTCATTCAATTTTTAGCAAGAAGAAACCCAACTCTGGGGGAGGCAGAACCATATCTGACAGAACAAAAGATAGACTTAGGAGGAAAACAAAAGAACTCCTAAGACCCAACTAAACAACCAAAAGCGATGAAAGCAACAGAAAAAATGGGACCGATTTTGTTCCAAAATAAAATGGGGTGGTTATGCAAGGCATAACAAATGGTGACTCGGCTGGGAAAATTGTTTAACCATTTTCAAGAAACTAAAGGATTCAGCTACCCAGAACTCCTAGTTTATGGACATCACAACTCTAGTTGGGTCAGTTTTAATGACCAAGGTTGAGCTAGAATCTCAAATGTAAACCAACACTGGCTAGCCCTGAATCTATGTGTGTGCTTGATGGTGTATCACCCTTTTATAAAGTTTTCCTCATCTTTTGAACAACAATGTTCAAGATTTTAACTACATGAGTTGATTTCCTTTAGCTGTTGTGCAATGATATCCTGGGAATTGCTCCACTACCAGTCAGGCATCCATAGCCCTGATAGAGATACCTCTAGTTTTCTCACAGCATTGCTCTACTGCCATTCAGGCATCCATAGCCCCAGTAGAGATACTGGAATCACCCATTCATATTGAGTCTTATTTTCTTTTAGATAGTTCTCTATTATTTTCTTTTGGAGTTTTCAAATATTTCATTCAATTTTTTCTCAATATGTCAGATGATTGACATCTGTTATGGGTTGAAAACTACCATGGACCTCATAATAGTATCTAGGGAATCTGATTTTTCACTCAGATCTTACAACACTATCATCCTAGGAAAAATATACCATTTCAAAAGGAGATGCTCTTGATGATTTGTGACAGATTCAGAGGTAGTCAATGAAGATTGTTTACTTTGCACCTTGTTTTCAAGAATTTCCACAACTTTTATTGACAATGGGCATAAAACAACAAATTTAGGACAAAATCATCCAATCAGAAAACCTAAAAATATCTAAACCAACTTCCCTCCCAATAACCAAAGTATGCTTCAGATAACAACCCACCATTTCAAGGTGGAAAGAATAGAGAAACCCCAAAGAACTAAACAAGACATACACAAAACAACAAAGGAAACAAAAGGATAGAAAGAAAGAACAAACAAACAAACAACAAAACTATTTACAAGCAACACGAAAAATTATTTACATATGCACAACCCAACAAAAATACCAGACTTTATGACTCAAAATAATGTTTAAGAAACTATCCATTGACAGGAAATGGAATAGGTTCTCCCATTAAACTACTCAGCTAGAAAGCATTCTCTCCCAAGATTTCAGCAATTTGATAGGGACCTAACCAGAGCTTATCAAATTTTTGGTGATTGCCCTTCTTTTCATTAGCTTTATCTCATAGCAACACAAGGTCTGATATTCTAAAAGCCTTGATTTTGGCTCTTTTGTCAAACCAACGTTTGACAACAACCTGGTGTCTAAATAATTACTGCAAGGTGGTATCTCTATGCTCTTCTAATTTCAACAAGCCACCCAATCTTACTTCAATCCTATCATCACTAGAGTAAAATTTCTGCATAAACTTAAGGATAGGTATTTGAAAGTGAATAGGGAACACAAGCTCTTGGCCATACACTAGCTTGAATGGTGAAGTCTTTAAAGCAGCTTTGATCCTAGTCCTATCTACCCATAACGCAAATCTTAGCTGGGTATGCCAGTCCCTAGGATTGTCCTCTAGTAGTTTTTTAATTACCCCTAAGAGATTCTTATTAGTTGATTCTGCAACTCCATTTCCTTGTGGGTAATAACTTGAAGAATACTTTAAAACAATTTTGTGATCATAAGCCCATGAAATGAACTCAGCAGAAGAAAAGGAAGATATATTGTCACATACCAATGCGAAGGGTACTCCAAACTTAGTCATGATGCATTCAGTGAGGAACTTGATTACTACCTCCATTGTGCTATTCTTGCAAGGTATAGCCTCTATCCATCTTGTGCAGTAATCCATGGCAGTCAAAATAAATTTGTGTCCTACAGAAGAATTTGGGTTAATTACCCCAATAAAATCTAGCGCCCATTGGGCAAATGGCCTTACCTCATAAACAGGCTGCAATGGCATGGTTGAATGGCATTCTTTTGATGCAGAAATTTGGCATATGTGACATGTTCTTACATGTTGATGGGAATATTTGAACACACATGGCCAATAGTAACCAAATCTGAGGATCTGATGTGCTAACGAATTTGCAGAACCATGACCTGTGCCATGTTTCCGATGAAATTCAGCAATCACATGTTTAGCCTCTTGTTGATCAAGGAATTGTAGGTAAACTCCCTCAAAATTCTTCTTGTATAGCAATCCTCCTTTGAGCATATAATGGGAGATTTTCATTCTCAGTGCTCTCCTTTGAGTTGTATTCATTCCCTTTGGGCACTGATTATTGAGCATGAAATAGATGATATCAGCATACCAAGGGTCATTGGAAAAGGACTGTGTTGTGTATTGTTGGAAAATAATGTTCTCACCAACATCCGCTATGGATTTAGACAGGCCTAGACCTCAGACAATTTTCATAGGGAGAATCTCCAGATTGAATTCTTGCAAAATGGCCATCCATTTCCCTCTTTGTTCTCCCAATTCGCTCTGCATAAGTAGAGACTTCACAACAGCATCAGGAACTACAACAATAATTTGAATTCAGAAAATGTAATGCCTGAACTTCTTGATAGCTCTAACCAACACAAAAGCTTGTTTTTCAAGAGGTGGGTATTTGACTTCAACATTCTTAAATGGAGAAATCATGAAGGCTATTGGCCTCTCATCCCCCTCCTCTTTGCGTTGAGTCAGGACAACTGCACACAAGTGTTCAGAAGCAAAAGAATAAATATATAATGGATTCAAGTAGTCAGGGCTGGTGAGGACTGGTGCTTTTGAAATGGATTGTTTGACTTGAGAAAAAGTAGCCTTTGCCTCGTTACTCCATTCTATTCTAGCATCTTTCTTCATCATTTCATTCAATGGCTTAACAATTTCTACAAAACCTGTGATAAACTTTCTCACAAAGATGATCTTTCCAAAGAAAGATCTCATATCCTTCTTACTTCCTGGCATGGCTATCTTCATAATGGACTCAACTTGGTTTGGATCTATTGATATTCCTCTCTCTGAGATTATGTGTCCCAAAAGTTTCCCTTCAGAAACCCCAAACACACACTTTTTAGGATTCAGGGAGACGCCATATTGGATACATCTTTCAAGAAATTTAGAGAATACTGTCAGGTCATCCATGTAGATGATGATGCATTTACCAATCAAATCTTTGAACGCTATGTCCATGGCATGCTGGAAGGTTGCTCTAGCGTTTATCAAACCAAATGACATCCTTCTGTAAGCAAATGTTCCCCACTTAGTAGTGAAGGTTGTCTTCATTCTATCTTCATAATTAACAATCACCTGATTGTATCCAGAATAACCATCCAAGAATGATATCATCTGAGACCCATTGACAGTTTGCAAGACTTCGTCTAGAGAAGGGAGTGGGTAGTTGTCTTTTTCTGAAGCTCTATTCAGATTCCTAAAATCTACACATAGCCTAATCTCTCCATTTTTCTTATAGACTGGAACCAAGTTAGCCACCCATGTTGAATGTCATACAGGGAAGATTATTCTTGTAGAGAGCAATTTCTGAACTTCCTTAAAGATTAGTGGTTCAATCAGGGTGTTGACAGGACATTGTTTATGCCGAAATGGTCTAGCTCCAAGCTTCAAAGGAATAGTATGAGTTATCACAGAAACATCAAATGTTTTTAGGTCTTCGTACTCCCAGGCTATTGCAACAACATATTTCTTTAGTGCCCTCAGTATATCTTTTCTAATTGCTTCAGGGCAGAATTTCCCTATGTAAACATTTATTTCCAGGCTAGAATCAGCTAGGTTAACAGTTTCATATTCACCTCCTTTATCTTCAACCGATATCTTCTCCTGAGACCTTGGTTCTAAATCAAAAATTCTTTGTAAGGCCACCATTCCCTTGGGAATTCTATTACTTTTTAAATTGAGGACCCTCTATGTATCGTAATCTTCAGGGTTCTAGTCTCCTTGATCTCTATTGGACTCATCGATGATCTATCCTTCAAAAATATCTTAGCTTGCTAGAAAAGTAAGGATATGTCGATCATCATCAAAAACTTGAAAGTTCCTGACATTATCAGGAATAGCCGGGGTGGATATCAATTCTACTGAGAATCTCTTAAGCTTGGAGCCTTGCATGGGTTCTAGGGTACTTGCGGCAACAACTAATGAATCAACTATTTGATTATCCTCTCTGGGAATTAAACTAATCCCAAAAGCATCAAAGTCTTCAATTAGGTTCCATACCCGATTTCTATAAGCTGCCAGCCTTTTATTGTGACATGTGTATCGGCTACACACTTGCTTGATAATTACTTTTGAATCTCCTTTAACCATCAAGGCAGTAACTTTCTTCTTATGTGCGAACATCAGTCCCCGAGCTAAAGCTTCATATTCTGCTATGTTGTTAGTGCATCTAAACTGCAACCTGTAAGAAGCAAAAAAAGTTTTCCCTTTCGGGCTGGTTAATTCAATCTCAACACCACAGCCTGTTTTGGACTTGGATCCATCAAACGTGAGGGTCCACAGCTGATCATGAGCTGAGGTTGATCCCTTTGAGGTTATTATAGGCACTTGGATGAGATGAGCCATAGGTGGGGCCACTTGATCTTTTGCATCAAATATTGGGAAGGGGTGTTCAACAGGTTCCTCAGGTGCAATTTCCAATTCCTGCTCAAATATATCATGTAGTCTGAGGCTATCCTTCTAACAGTTACTTGTATCTTTCATTAATCCCTTGGGTTTTGGTATACTTGTGAGTGCAGGGGTATCAAACAAACCTTGGGGTGGTTCTTTGTAACTATGTTGGTCCGGTATTGTGACCGGGGTAAGTTCAATTTGAGGAGGGACTTCCTTTGAATTTATATTATCCCTAGTTAACATTATTGCATTTTTGGCTTCAAATGAGAGGTGATCTGAAACAATCTCAAGGTGACTTAGGCTAGTTTCCTCAGTTTGGGAAACATGATTTAAAATACTGATGCAAGGTTGGCAGGTCAATTCTGAATGATTTTGGTAGTGTACCCTGCACCAATTAGGGAGTAGAAGACTTTGCAAATCAATATTTTCCCCTAAGACTAGTTGATCCTGTTGCAACTTCCTGATCAATGCCTATTGATTTTCATAAATCATGGGATCAGGGAACTTTTGTATTGACAAATCTTTAGAATCAAGAACCAAAAAGGTTAAAATTTCCTCTCTTTTATAAACCCCTATCTCGGTTTCAAAATAAGCTACCTCGTTGGAACAATCATACTCAGTGATGAAATGTTTGAGATGAGGCTCACTTTCAATCCTAATCTGTGTAAGCATTCCCCTCCATGGTAGCCACATATGTGAAAAGTCGAGGGAGAGATATCCCCCTATACTTTTCATCAAGTCTCTACTCAACAACATACCATAAGTCTCATGAATTTCTGCTCCTTGAATATCTATATTGGTTAAAATCCTAGGGTCAGACCCTACTTGCACATGTATATTTCTCAATTCTCCAACTATATTAACCTCTATTTTATCAAGTTGGATGGCCTTCTTGTTTGTTTGGACAGGGTTCAATCCCAATTTCTTGCATATAGAAAATGGCATAACATTACCAGAAGCTCCTGAATCTAGCAGGAAATTATGTAGATTCTTCCCACAGATTCTCAAACTTAAAAGGAATGGTGGGGTACCTACCTTTCTTTTGTACAAAGTTGCATTCATGTTTGCAGTGAGTGCCACCTTGGTTTTCACTTTTGATTTATCAACTTCTTCCAAAACTTTCAACACTATCTCTCATTGAGCAAGGCACCACTTTAGGATGTCAAAGTATGATAAAGAATTTTTCTGTTTCTGCATCTCAGAAACAATATCAAATTTTGTGTTATAGCTTGCATTACTTTTGACAACACTAAGTGAATTACCTTTATTATGGAAGTCAGGTGGACCTTTTGGCGGAGGAGGGTTATTATCAACACCTTGATTCGGAGGCACCATGTGATTAGGTGGTGCTGATGTAGTGAACAAACCCTTATTTTGATTCCTTAGGAAGTGTCCTCCCTTTGTCTGAAAAGCTTGGGCATCATATGCATCTTCCTCCAGTTCATTTTCATTTTGCATTGGGAATGAAGGTTCTTCCTCAAAGAGGTCATAAGTCATTGTTGTATCTACTGAGCCACCTTTATTTGAATTCCCTTGGAATGTTTGGGCATCTACCTGTGCCATCTTCACAACTTTCTCCATTTTAGGGCATTTTACCTCAAAATGGGTTGCAGTATCATGTAGCCTGCACCAATTACTCATAAAATTAAGGTCAGCCACATTTGCAATATGTGGCTTGTCCTCATTAGCTTGATAATTGTGAGAAACTCCACTATTTTTTGGCACTGTATTCCATTTTCGGTTGTTATTTGGTCTCTGGTTATATCCTCTATTTTGGTTTTGATAGCCTTGGCTAGGGGAGTTTTGGCCTTGATAATTTCTTTGGCCGTGATTGTAGTTGCTTGGGTAATTACCCTGATTGTTATTTCTCTTATTAGGAAAATTACTTTAGTTCTAAGAGGGGTTCAGTTTAAGTTAAGCCATGTCATATGTGACTTAAGACAGAGTTTTCTTTAAATTCTCCACCTCGTTTGTGAGTTGACCTATCTTTTTACTTTCAACACTCTTAGCAACAAGTGGCTGACCGACATGATTTGGTGTTCCAAATTGATTAAGATGACCATGCAGACTATGATGAACCTGTGATTGTTGAAAGAAGTTAGGAGCTCCATTGGAAAAGAATGGAATAGGAGATTGAGTGTGCAACTCAAATGTAGGCCCATAATGGGAAGGAGACATTCCTGGGACAGTATTGAATAAAGGGGTTGGGCTAGGCATCTGATACCCCATTGAAAGAAAACCTCCTCCCAAACTTCCTTGTTGAGAGTTGATTTGTTGTTCCATCTTGATGGCTAGATGATAAACTTTAGATAGAGAATCAGTAGCTGTTGGTTGATAAGTCCTTTGTAAGAAAAAGCCAAGCAAAGGGTCTATAACTCTAAAGTATGCTTGAATGGAACTATTCTCAGCAACTAGATAGGGGTCCTGCAGTCTCCTATACATTCATTAAAACCTGGTATTAAAAAATGGAAAGGATTCACATGGCACCTTCCTAATGGTAGCGAATTGGTGGAACAAAATGGCTGGGTCCAAATAAACTTTGAAATGATTGATGAAAGCATTCTCTAGGTCTGTCCAGTTCAGAATAGAACCTTGTGGAAGATTTAGGTACCAGTTGTACGCCATATCCCCTAAGGAATAAGGGAACAACCTACAAACTACATCATGGTGAGCTATCTGGGCTCTGGTACAAGCTTCCTTAAAAGCTTGTATGTTCTCTTCAACACTCCTTGATTCACCATGAATGTATTTGGGACATAATCTCTTAGGATTCTTAGGCATATCATGAAAACCTCTAGGAATAGTCCCCAATGGATAGGTATTATTCTAAAAAAATTCCATTGGTGGTGGTGGTGGTGGCTGAGCCAGCTGTAATGGAACTTGAGATGGATTCGGTGATGGATTGACAAGTATCCACTAGAGTATTGGTGAAAAGCCTGGTGAAGTGAGTGGAGCTGACAAGGGTGGTATGATGGTTGCCCCAGTCTTGTGAATCTTGTGTCTTATTGGGGTCTTGAGCTCCATCAGAGGTGGTGGGTTTTCAGTTGATCGAAGAACTCTATGGGACCTTTCTGGTGAGAAAAACCTAGTATTATCCAGCTTGCTCTTCTAGGCCCTCCTTCTAGTGCTAGTCTTCTATTGTTCGGTCAAATGAGCACAACAACAGTAAACAAAATATTACTATTTTGTTCTCCTAAAAGAGAAAGAATAACACATGGATATCTAACTCCCAAGGTCTTGGTAATCAGTTCTTGACTATGCTAATTTCACTCAATGGTTGATGTGAACTATAATGTTCAAGGGGCTTATTGGTGTTGAGCTTCTGGATTGTGCTAAGATCAAACATACATTTAAACCTACTTTAACTGGTGGTTTCAAAGAAATAGAAAAAGACAGATCAGATTTTGTGAACTGAAAAGAATGTTAATTCATCCAACTTAATCAGATTTGTTACCTTTCAAGGAATTCCTAACTAAAACTGCAAAACAAAATTAACTTGTGATTAACACACAATTTCATTCATTCACAGTGCTAACTTCAATCAGTAGATGGAAAATCATCATTTAAACAAAACATAAGATAAAATTTCATTCCTTGAAAGCTTTGCAAATCAAATAATTGACTCAAGATAAATACCATTCTAGAACACAATATGAAGTAGATTTAAATCTGGTTGCTTCTACTATTGGTGAAACAGATAAGCAACATTTACAAATCTAGCAAGATCACCAGTGTACAGAAAACCTATGTCTTCAGACTATCTCCATCTACACTAAGAAAATCTGCTAGATACATCACCTCCTTCTATTGAACTTAACTCCTACTCTATTGCTACTCTTAAATTTCTCTACCTTCTAACCTTAACTTGCTAACTCTAACCCAAAAGACCAGAAAAAGATCCTCTTACAAAAAGAATTTTGTAATGTCTCTCCTATCCTTCAAAAAATTCCTACTGTTCAAAAATCTGTATATATCTCCTTCTTACTACCTTCTTTCTTCCTATCTCTCTCTCTCTCTTTTTACAAAGAGGGCCAAAAAGTCCCATATACAAAACATGTCTATAAGAAAGTGTCAGCTCCTATTTTAGGGTTTACAAAAATGAGCCTATTTCAGAAGGGTCAACCCTCAGATCTTTTGGAATAAAGTCAATGATGCATTAAATGTTCATACCCTGTCCATGTCGGTAAAGGATTTCCCTCAGGAGTGGACCCCAGATCTTTTGCAACCATTGCATTAACTTCTAGCCCTCGTGTCCACCTTCGAACTACCATCAGAGTTACCTTGAATGTCTTGAAGTACCATCATTAATGTTGATCTACCTTTTCTAGTAGACATCATAGTTGTCACTGAGACTCGTGGTTTCTTCCCTTTCGGCTTTCCTCTTGCTCTAATCCTTCTGCAAGTTGACCCCTTCGAGAAGCAGCATCCGAATTTACTATCTAGATCCGAACACCATTGTTTACTGAGCCAATTGATCACCTTCGATCTCAGAGTAGATGTTGATCTTCTTCACAGGATGGTCACCACAATCAAACTTCCAATGGTTCACCTTCAACCTCCCCTAATTGGTTGAACATACACCATGTAAGATTTTTAGGCAATCCAAATTCGTTCAAACATAATCGCATGTCGGTGAGACACTAGCCGTGTCTCCCCGATGCGATTATACTCCACAACAACAATTGACATAGCATACAACTGTCAGCAAGAGTTCATAGTGAGCGGCTATAGTCATATTGATATCTAAAACCATCGACAAGACTATCGCATTCGGAAAGAGGTCATAATGAAAGACTTGACAATATATACCATTCCAACCAGACCATCTGCAAGAGTCTCGGCGATGCTCAGCATGAACACACCCATTGGTGAGACAAACAAATTGGTACAAGGTCTCAGCGAGCTCCCATCAGTTACACTGAGGAGTTAAATCATCTGCGAGACCATTTAGTTGGGAAGACTTCATAGCGCAGACAAACCATTCGGCCAGGAGTCTTACCGAAGCCATATACCCATTGGTAAGACCACCTTTGGTCGATGAGAGGTCATAGTGGGCTCTAAGAGTCATATCGATATCCTTTTCCATCGCCTAGACCATCATTATCGGCTAGACATCATAGCGATCCCTTAAGAGTTATACCACTGTGTTCCTCAGTTGGGAAGACAATCTCATTCGGCAAGACATCATTCAGTCAGCAGGAGGTCATAGTGGGCAAGACTTCCTTTCCCCGATTGTAACTTCTTTTGGTGAGACAAACGTCAATCGGCTAGACATCATACTGATGACACCTCCTTTCGGTGAAATCGGCTTCGATCGGCGTCTCATTACATCGAACTCAAACCCCTTCAGTGAGACTTCTTTCGGTCAACCAGACATCATAGCGAGCTCAAATTATTTCGGCGAGACTCCCACCAGTTGGCTAGACATCACACCGAGACCATTCCACTTTAGTGGGACCAACGTCAATCAGCCAGACATTACACCGAAGGAAGAATCCTTCAGAGAGACTCCACTTGGTTGACAGAACATTACACCAATTGTAAACCATTCTCCCCGATGTCAGCCTTGTGAAAAACTATCAGCGAGACTCCTTCCCAAGCGGAGAGAGATGGAAACACTCACGACAACTAAAATGTCTGGGCGACCGATGTATTTCAAATGAATAGAATACAACACTGCTAGTCGGCAAGACATCTGGAGGGTCTCACCGACTTTCTTCTTTGAGGAGTTTTATGCCATATCTAATTGAGGCATGCTTTCCAACAGACTTCCTTGAGAAAAAGCATCAGATGCTTGATTTAATCCTGCAAAACAATGCCTCCATTAGTCCTCAAAAACATAAAAAATACATCATTCTTCATCATTTCATTCAATTTTTAGCAAGAAGAAACCCAACTCTGGGGGAGGTAGAACCATATCCGACAGAACAAAAGATAGACTTAGGAGGAAAACAAAAGAACCCCTAAGACCCAACTAAACAACCAAAGGCAATGAAAGAAACAGAAAAAAAGGGGACCCATTTTGTTCCAAAATAAAATGGGGTGGTTATGCAAGGCATAACACTTCCATTCTTGCCATCAGAGAAAAAGTATCCTCAAAATCTATTCCTTCCACTTGTGAGTAATATTTACACACATGTCTTTCCTTGTTCCTAACAAATTCTCCATTCTCATTCAACTTGTTTCAAAATACCCATTTAGTTCCAATCACATTCTTGTTTGTTGGTCTTGGGACAAGTTCCCAAGTCTGATTTTTCTCAATCTATATTGGTTCTCTTCTATAGCCTTGATCCAATATTCATCTTTGCATGCTTCACCCACTATTTTAGGTTCAACTTTGGAAAGTAAACATAACTTTACTTTTTCTTCTGTCATAGCAACCTTCCTTCTTGTCAGTACACCTCTTCATTTGTCACCAATGATCTAACCTTTGGAATGATTCTTCTACACATACTTAGGGGTCTTAGGGATCCTTTTTGGAGATTCTTCCTCTTCAACTTGTACCTCAATTTCCTTACCCTTATCTTTTTCTTCTTCTCTGCAAGAGGACTCATCTGATCCATATCCATCTATCATCACTAAACTTTTATGTAGATCTTCATCCACCTTGACACTTGCACTTTCAAAAATCCTTTTCAGCCTCATTTTGTAGCGCTGATAAACTTTGTTTTTTATAGAATATCCAAGGAAGATTCCTTCATTACATCTTCATCAAACTTGTTATAAATTTGAAATAGATTGAATAACCCAAGGAACATTTTAAGATAAAATCAAAGTTACATAAACTAGAAAAACATAAGAATGCAAACTAGGACTCTGAGAGATTATGCAATGTATATGTGACAAAATTGCATTAAGAGATTCCAAGTTGAAAAGATACAATATCCCTTTTTCTTACTTAATTTGGGAATAATTATCATTGAATTAACCTAATTTTACCTAGGCTTAGTGTTGTAATGTGTTGTACACATTCACACTAATCTTGGGCACTTTTTAATGAAATGTACCTAATTTGTACCTTATTTTATGGCATTGTAAAGTGTTGTAACAAACTTTCACACTTACCTAGGGTCTCATTAATTAATTGTGGTTTATTAGAGTTAATTAGCCCCTTTAATTCAAATTTAAGCCTTATTTGTGACACCTTCTGAGGATCCATCCTGACACCAAGTATTCAAATTGCATAACATTAAATTTGGAAAAATTAAGGTCCTAGAAAATGGTGCTAGGACCCATTTTCCCTAGGTGGCGAATGGGTCCTCCCTCTATAGGACCCCCTTTCTTCAAGCACATTTTACATGGGTTTTTGATGTTCTTTCACCCTCTTGAAGCAAGGTCTTCAAAACTTGTTCCAGGACCCATTCATCTTTAGTGGCGAATGGGTCCTCCTTGAGTAGGACACCCATTTTTGAATTTAATTTTGGTGGGATTCTAATAAGTAGATCTTGTGTCGGCTTGAATTATTTGAATTTTGGGGTTAATATCTAGATTTAGTATAAATATGGGGTTAACTCACATTGTTCCTCCTAGCAACTTCAAGAGAGCATTATAGAGCAATTCAAGATAATTTCAAATGAATTCTAAGGTAGATTATCAAGAGTTTATTGTAGCAATTCAAGATCTTTCCATCATGTCTAAGGCATAGTGTATTCAAGCATGTTGTTGAGCTAAGACAGTTGATGTAGCATTGAATATCTACTTGCAAACATTGTTTCACATCTTATTTGAGATGAAGATCTACATTCTTCATGGTCACCACATATTAGTTTGCATATTTACACTCTAAGACAACTTCCAAGGTATCAAATTTCCATTATTTCATGCTTCACTCACATTATTTCATCATTTGGTTTAATTACCTACAAGGGGTTTGACTTAGGAAAACCCCCATTCACTAACAATCACCAAGCTTTTCTCCTTTGGAATGTGTATTTGCATATCTACAAGTTGAAGATCAAGCGGAGAACAAGTTGGAAGAAAAATTGTCAAAGTTGTCACATTACATAGTTGTCATCAATAGTGCAAGAACATAAAAAGAAGGCTAAAAAATTTATTCTAGACTTTCAGGAGCTAAAAACCTGTGAATTGAGAGTGCAGACATTGAAGTACATGACCCAAAAATCAATTTTTTGAAACCCTAAAAGGACCCATTTGCCACTAAAGGTGAATGAGTCCTTAGCGAGGCCTGAAGTAGTGAAAATCTAGGATCTAGGCATGTAGACTGAGAGGAATAAATCCCAAAATTCGGTTTCTGGAACCCTAATAGGGACCCATTCTCCACTAAAGGCGAATGAGTCCTCTATGGCCTAAAACCAACAAGTTTTCTACAAGGTATACATCATTCTAGCCTCTAAAAACTCCCCTCATAGTTGCTATAATAGTTAGGATTAGTTTTTGATTGTTATTTTCATTTTTTGGCCCTCATAATTGAATGAAACACACACCTATTGAAAATTAGGTTCATCATTGATACCTTATTGATGGTGAACCTCTTTTTCTATGTTTCATTTTAGTGAATCCGATCCCTTTGAACATCTTAATTTATGATCTGGTGTGAATTACAACCCTAGATCCTAGTTTGCATTAGATTTGTATTGCATTTAGGGTTTCTTCATTGTGCATTAGTGAACATTACATATAGGGGTTTAAATTTGCATTCTTGCATTGTTTAAATCTAAAAAAAAAAAATATTACATGCATATTACATCAATTTTGCATAGTTTTGCATATTAGTGTACTTTTCATCATTTAAATTAAAAATTGAGTCAAAATTGCATTTCAAAAAGTGTCATATAGGTCAATGAGTTTGACTCGAAACTACATGGTTGAATCCTGATAGCAATATCATAGTCATATAGGTCATTATTTACCCTTCATTTCACTTGCAAATTCTAGAAATTTTTGTCATAAGTGTTACAATTTGAAATTGGGCACAAAAAACACATAAAATAACTTAAAAATTACAGTTTTCACCTTTTTAAAACCCTGATATGGGACCCATTCTTCTTTACTGGTGAATGAGTCCCTAATCAAGCTGGACTTGAACTTTCTGACATTTGAAACTCACTAAAAATCACTGAAAAATCAGAAAAAATATTTCAAAAGTCCTTATCCAGGACCCATTCGCCTTTGTTGGTGAATGATTCCCTGATAGATCCTAATCTACATTTTTTGGGATTTAAAATCTCTATTTTAGGCTTATGTTTGTTGTTGTTACTTTCTTGTTTCAGTTTTTTGATTTTTTGTTTCATCAAATTCATTGAATTTAGCTTAATTTTCTTCAATTAGCACACTGTAAAAATTCAAAATTGTATTTACAACATTTCATTTCTAGTGTATTGCATGGTGTAATCAGTAAATTACCTTGTTTAGAACCTAAAAAATGCATTTACACATTTCATTCTAGGTCATTGCATTGGATGTCATAGATTATTTTTCACAAATATTAATATTCGTCTTTTCTAAATTTGCAAAGAAAAGGTTCATCAATAAGCATGTTAGTCATTCATTCAGTACATTTCCTTGTTATGCGAGTCTCTTTGTGCAAGAGAGTGAAAATATTGATGCTTTCCTTAAACCTACACCCCCTCTTATCTCTCCTATTTTTGGGAATGATGTGATAGAAGAGGATACAAGCATAGATAACCAGGACCATCATAATTTTTCTTCTCCCAATACCTCTACTGTGAGTGAGAAAGGTATCTTGGTGAAAGAAGATGCAATCGTTGAGAATCATGAAAGTCTTGCTTCTCCTTCTTCTCCTTCCCCTTGGGAAGATATTATGGCACAAGAGATTGAGATCATAGACACATTTCTAAATATCACCTTAACTAATCTCCATTCATCTCTTGCTTGTGAGAATGTTTTAGTGAAAGAGGATGCAATTGTAAGGAATCATGGCAATCATATTATAAGCAAGGATGATAAGTTGGTTTTAGATGATAAAATATTGAAGATCTATAACAACCCTCTTTATGTTTCCTCCCCTACATATCCTATTTTGGAAAACATTATGGAACAAAGAAATTAAATTATGGACAATCATGACAATCACATTTGTCCTTCTCCTAGAATCCCTCCTAGTTGTGAAGAAGATACTTTGAGGTTAGAAAATACAATCAGTGAGTCATGAGAATCTTAGTTGTCCCTCTTCCCCTAGGGAGACCCTTATTGAATAAGAAGATCCAACCATTAATCATTCCCCTATAGGTGATGAAGTCATTTTAGAAGAACCAACCTTGAAGTGTCATGAACATCTAGTTTGCAGTTCTCCTAAAAACTCTCCTACTAGGGAGGATATCATGGTGTAAGAAAATAAAAACATTAACAATATTGATATGGTTTCCTTTGTTGATGGTGAAAATATGACACTAGACTCCCCTTCATTAGAAATACCTCAAATCGAAACTGCTAAAGTTATGAATGCACAAGTGTCCATTAGATCCCCCTTGATTATTGGACCTCCTAAATACCCTATGGGGCATCCTAAGAGTCCTCTAATTATTTATCCACCTTCACAAAAACCATAAGTTAAAAAAAAACCTATCCTTATCCTCAAACCACCTAAGAATAATGTTTTGCAGCAGCCGAGTTATAACACCATTGCTCATACATATAATACTAGGAACAATCCACAACCAAAACAAAAAACTCCAATATCCCTTCAATTTCCTAACCCTATCTTGCCTGGTCCTCCTTGTTTTCCTTTAAAAAGTGGAAAGGATTATGATCATGTCAAAAAACTAAAGAATACTCCTGCTAAGATATCCTTATGGGAACTTATTCACGCCTCACCTATTTATCATAACATGCTTCAAAGTGCTTTACAAAAAAGTTCCTACCATTCCTAATGTGCAATCAAATGATGTGGCAATCCAAATTCAAGCTATAATTCCAGTCAACCTAGACATTACTTTCCATCAAGATGAGTTACCTCCCTTAGAAATTCAAAAAAATGAAGCCTTCAATATAATAATCTAGGTTAATCAAATCATGATAAAATGAACCCTTGTTGACAATGGTTCAACCTTATGTGTGTAGTGTGAGCCTTTTGGAAAAGATTAAAATGAGTAAAAGCAACATTAAACCTGATTCTTTGTCTATTTGAGGATTTGATAATATAGGAAAATAACCACTCGGAGTCATCACATTACCTATCAAAGTGGGGAAAGTAACGTTACAAACTCCAGTCCATGTTATGCCTCACAATCTTTCATATAATCTCCTCTTAGGTCAACCATGGATTCATGAGATGAATGGGGTGCCTTATACCCTTCACTATGTAATGAAGTATGTCTATAACAAAAAATTTTATACAATCAAGGCCTACCCTGAACTAGATAGCTTACTCATTGAGAAAAACAAGGAAAATCCTTTGAAAACATTGACACCGACTATACAAGTGGAACTCGTACAGGAGCAAGAAAAAGAGAAGCATATCGAAGAAATCATGAAGTTATTGGAAGATGATTGGGGTTCCTTAGATTTCACACCTACATTAATGGGAAAATACAAGATCATAAACAAAGAGTCTTAAAAGGGAAAAGAAAAGTGGCAATTTCAATACAAAATTCAAAAGCATCCACCTCAACCACTTTAGAAGAAACAAACTACACAACAAACTTTGATGAAGCTGATCATGAGCAACCAGTGAATCCAAAATAAATTCAAAAGCTTTATGGAAGAGGTTATGAACTTATGAGAAAACTTGGTTATAGTGGAAAAGGATGTGGTGCTAGAGAACAAGGTATCCACGTCCCTATAGAGATTAACATGCAATAAAAAACTAATGGTATTGGTTATTGTCCCTTGAAAGAAACAAGCAAGCCTTCAATCAACATCAACACTCTTACAACAGATTCTCCTAAGCCAACTTTAACATTAGTGCATCCTGAATTGATAAAAACTAGTGGTCTTGGTTATTATTCTTCAGAAGAAATGAAAGAAACAAAGAAGTCCTCACTTAAAATTAATTTCATCACGCTAAACACTAATGATTCAAAATTTCCCCCTATAAAGGAGAGTTCAAAATCTTGCAATATAAAGAGTCTTGTGTAAATATGACACCTTGTACTAAGCAAGAGATATATTTGTTGCAAAACAAAGGAATATCTTCTACTATTGATCAAGAGAGTATCTTGTCGAGACTCCTCCAAGATCATTTGATATCTCTCCCTCCAAGAATGTGAAATAAATTTTACTACAAAAGTTCATTTTGTGCATATCATAGAGTTCATGGTCATTCTACTAATGAATGTAAGGCTTTGGGTAATGAAATTCAACATCTTAAGGATTGTGGTGCTCTTCCTTACATGTTGCAGCACCTAGTTCCTCTAATTGATACCAATTTTCATGTTTCTCATCAATCATCTAGGCTCACCCTTGTCCCACACTCAGTGGGGGCAAGGGGTTAGGTATCTTTGTCCTTGTATGTCACTTGTCATTGTCTCTTGTGGCTAGTTGACCACCTTCCATGTGCATATAGGAGCAAGCCTGGGATGTGACTGCCATGCCTTAAGTTGGCTTGCATGTGACGTACTGAGTTATCTTTAGTATTGTATTTTTTGGGGAAACCCTTCCTATTTCATGGCATAGCTTTAATTCAAAAAAATATGACTTGGCATAGGGTTTTCCAAGGAAAGCTCTCATGTCTTTGGAAAAAACATTGGCTACTTTAAAGCAATTGCTCATAGTGATGATGTAGCAACTTCTTTAAAGTGGGGGCATACATCAATGACATCTTTCGACAAAATTCATGGCATGATTTTCTTTTTTCTTGTGACATGTCCTTTTTTTGGTGGTGTCATTAGGTTTGATGTCCTCCAAGTGTTGGATATTTCTAAGCATATGATCTCCCTTTGTGGCATGATGTGAATGAGGCATCCTAGAAGTGGCAATCTGATATCCTTGACTTGTCCTCTCTTGGATACATTAGGCATGATGCTCCCTAAGAAGAAGACCTTACATGAACAAAGCAAAATTACCTTTAGAAAAGAATTTCATGACATTCAAAAGCATTTACAAAAGCATTACATTGTGGTGCCTTATCAAAGTTTTCAGGAGGATAACTTTGGTATGGTATGAGAGGCTAATATGATTCTCTCATTTTCCACCTCATTGGGATAACTCACCTAGTGGATAGACTAAGGTTCCACTACCCTAGATTGAGTGACACATATTTTGGGACAAATCACCAAGTGGACAAACTGAGGTTCAACTACCCTAGAGTGAGCAACATATATTATAGACAAACAACCTCGTTCCACATCACATTGAAATGGTTATTCTTGATCCTTTTGTTTTTCTTTATTTTTCTTGGCCTTTGACAGGGTATGACTATGTATCTTTGTTATTGTTGCATACATAAGTGTCTTAAATGTCTACTTTAGTGCAATTTCGACATCGGATCATCCTCTCACTAAAGTGGGAGAAAAATGTAGTAACGGAAAAAGTATCCCTTTTTCTTACTTAATTTTGGAATAATTATCATTGAATTAACCTAATTTTTCCTAGGTTTAGTGTTGTGATGTGTTGTACACATTCACACTAATCTTGGGCCCATTTTAATGAAATGTACCTAATTTGTACCCTATTTTATGGTATTGTATAGTGTTGTAACACACTTTCACACTTACTTAGGGTATCATTAATTAATTATAGTTAATTAGAGTTAATTATCCCCTTTAATTCAAATTTAAACCTTATTTGTGACACCTTCTGAGGATCCATCCCAACACCCAGTATTCAAATTGCATAACATTAAATTTGGAAAAATTAAGGTCCTAGAAAATGGTGCTAGGACCCATTTTCCCTAGGTGGTGAATGGGTCCTCCCTCTATAGGATCCCCCTTTCTTTGCACATTTGACATGGGTTTTTGATGTTCTTTCACCCTCCTGAAGCAAGGTCCTCAAAACTTGTGCCAAGACTCATTCGCCTTTAGTGGTGAATGGGTCCTCCTTGAGTAGGACACCCATTTTTAATTTAATCTTGGTGGGATTCTAATGATTTTCTATCCTAGATTTGGTGTTAGCTTGAATTATTTGAATTTTGGGGTTAATCTCTAGATTTATTATAAATATGGGGTTAATTGACATTGTTTCTCCTAGCAAGTTTATAAGGCATCCTAATAACTTCGAGAGAGAATTATAGAGAACTTCAAGAGAAGTTCAAAGGAATTCTAAGGTAGATTATCAAGATTTTATTGCAACATTTCAAGATCTTTCCATCATGTTGTTGAGCTAAGATAGTTGATGTAGCATTGAAGATCTACTTGCAAGCATTCTTTCACATGTTATTTGAGATCAAGATCTACATTCTTCATGGCCACCACATGTTAGTTTGTAGATTTACACTCCAAGACAACTTCCAAGGTATCAAAGTTCCATTATTTCATGCTTCACTTACATTATTTCATCATTTGGTTGAATTACCTACAAGGGGTTTGACTTAGGCAAATCCCTATTCAGTAACAATAAACAATTTTTTCTCCTCTTGAATGTGTATTTGCAGATTTATAGGTTGAAGATCAAGTGGAGAACAAGTTAGAAGAAAAAATTTCAAAGTTGTCACATTACAAAGTTGTCATCAATAGTGCAAGAACATAGAAAGAAGGATACAAAATTTATTCTAGGCTTTCAAGAGCTGAAAACCTAGGAATTGAGAGTGCAAACATTGAAGTACAAGACCTAGAAATCAGTTTTCTGAAACCCTAAAAGCACCCATTTTCCAATAAAGGTGAATGAGTCCTCAATAAGGCCTAAAGTAGTGAAACTATGAGATCTGGGCATGCAAACTGATAGGAATAAAGCCAAAAAGTTGGGTTCCTAAACCCTAACAGGGACTCATTCACCACTAAAGGCGAATGAGTCCTCTGTGGCCTAAAAACAACATGTTTTCTACAAGGTACACAACATTATGGCCTCTAGAAACTCCCCTAAACGCTATAATAGGTAGGATTAGTTTCTGATTGTTATTTACATGTTTTGGCCCTCATAATTGAATGAAACACACACCTAATGAAAATTAGGTTAATCATTGATACCCTATTGATGGTGAACCTCTTTTTCTATGTTTCACAAATATGCATGAATGGATGCAAATGCAAGCTAGGTAGTGAGTTTATATAGATTTTTGGAGAGGAGGTAGGTGGCAAATCCAACCAATAGGAATCAACCTCAAAAAGTGGAGATCTACCACCAAAAGTGGAGGATGCCACCAAAAGTGGAGAGTGGTTCCACCCTTTAAGGAAGGGGACACCACACACTTATCTCCTAGTAATAAAATCACTTTATTATCCTAAGAAAGCTTAATTAAGTGTAGGAAAAACCTAGGACTAAGGGAAAATAAATTAACCCATTAGGAAAAAAAACCTACACCAACACCCCCACTTAAGCACAGCTTAGGAGGATGTAAAAGATGATGGGTCTCAGAAAATGAGGCCATGTAAGGCACCCATGTACATATAAAATTACCCCCCAAAAGAGAAGAAGCCCCCCCCAAACAAATAGAGAGAGAACACCCCCCCAAATCGAGAGAGAAAAGACTAAGTAGCTCCCAAGGATGACACCAACTGCACCCCAAGAAAAGCTCACAAATGAAGGAATTTTATCTTAGTGAAGGGTTGGTGAAGATGTTTGTAGTCTAATATGATGTTAGATAGTACTTGAGATTGATGATCTCTAAATGAATTAGCTCCTGAATGTAGTGTATGTGGATCTCAATGTGCTTTGTCCAGTGATGATGGACCAAATTGTGAGAGATTTGAATCACACTTTGGTTGTCACAATAGATGATTGTTGGATTGTAGAAGGGAATGCAAAACTTAGTGAGAATGTTCTAAAGCCAGATGGCCTTAGTAGCAACATTAATTGCTCCTCGATACTCAACCTCTATAGATGAAAGTGCAATAGTAGATTGTTTCTTGCTCTACCAATAAACTGGACCGAAACCAAGGGAGAAGCAATACCCTAAAGTAGACTTATGATCCTGAGAATCACCTACCCAATCTAAATTTGTGTGTCTCACCAAGTTAAAATCCATGCCCGTTGCATAATGAATCCCATAATTGTGAGTACATGCAACTCATGTGGCTCCTACATGAATCAAGATACCATGCCTATTGCATATGAAATATAAGGCCTCATATGAGTCAGATAGATGAGACTACCAACAAGTTGTCGATATAGAGTTGCATCAACCAAGGGTGAAGAACACTTAGCTACAAGTTTGACTCGTGACAAGAATGGATTCGGTGCAGGCTTACAATCAGCCATGTGAAACCTCTAGAGCACATCAAGTACATACTTAAATTGTGAAAAAGTGATACCTAAGGGAGATTAAGTAATCTCAATTCCAAAGGAGTAGTGCAACAAGCACAAGTCTGACATCGAAAACTGACCATGAAGGGCAATTTTCACTACCCAAATAGTGGATGAGTGACTCCCTATGATAAAATAGTCATGAACATAGAGAACCAAGAAAGTGTGAGTATTATCCTACTACAATATGTAGACATTAGGATAAGAATGGAATCAAGTGAACCCCACTTTCAAAAGGAAGGAGTCCATCTTGGTGTACCAAGCTTGAGGGGCCTATTTGAGGCCATAGAGAGACTTCTTAAGATGGCACACAAGTGAAGAATCCTAAAAAAACCCCTATGGCTGCTCCATTTATATCTCCTCCTAAAGATCATCATGAAGAAAATCACTCTTCACATCCATCTAATGAACATCCCATCTATGTGTTGTAGATGGAATTCATTTTGGTGAGTAGTGCAAAAGTCTCAGAGTAGTCAATCCCTAGAACTTGGGAGAATCCTTTGGAAACCAAGCAAGCCTTATGCTTGTCAACCAACCCATCTACTAAATATTTTATTCGATAGACCCACTTGCATTGAAAAAGTTTCCTTCCCTTAGGAAGTGGGACAAGATCCCAAGTGTGGTTTCTCTCCAAGGAACTAAACTTCCTTGGATGGCCACATCCCACTCAGGGACACCAAAAGCTTCCCAACAAGTTTGTGGATCAGAAGCTAAAGCAAGGAAGACATGTGGAGCATCTTGAAATTGTAATCTTGTTCTCCTATGATCTGAAGGATCCCCTACCCAATCACCTACTGACTGTAGAGTGTGACGAGCCCAAAGAGGCCCTACGGTTGGAGGAGGAGAATCTAGAGGAGAATCATCATCCTTTGAAGATTAACTATGTGCATCCTCATGATCACTATCATCATTTGAAGTGGAGGAAGAAGAATCCTCATCATGATCTGAAGTATTATGAACCTGTGAAGAACTATCATCATGATACAAGGACTTCAAGCTAATGGTGACGGGAGAAGTGTCGAGAGAAGGACTAGAAGTACTCTCCTCAAATTGAACACTCCTCTCAATGAAAAACTCATGTTTGGTAGGATGAAGAAGCCTATAGCCTTTGGCATCATCTGGATAACCAAAAAATATGCAAGGCTTGCTCTACTGATCCATAGCCTTGTGTTTCTCTACTAGAATGTGATCCCATTCATTAGATCCAAGCACTCAAAAGTACTTAACTAATGGTTTTCAACCGATTCAAGCTTGAAAAGGAGTTTTCACAGCTTTGTGGGGAATGTGGTTCTAGATATAACACACACAGTTAATGGATTCTACCCATAAAGGTGGTGTGAAAGACTTGGAGTGAATCATACAATTAGCCATCTCTTTCAAGGACCAATTCTCTAAAACTCCATTTTGTTGAGAATTGTAGGGGATTGTATGCTACAAATCAATACGCTCTGAAGTACAATACTACACAAACCTGTGGCTGACATATTCCCCCCATTATTTGTACGTAAAACTTTGATAGATTTTGTAGTTTGTTTCTTTGCAAAAATCTTTATACTCCAAGAATGAATCAAATACTTCAAACTTCTATTTGAGAAAGTACTCAATGGTGTACTTGGAGAAATCATCAATGAATGTTAAAACATATTGGACTCTACTAAAATATGGTTATGGAAATGGCCCCACCAAATCACTACGTACCAACTCCAAAAGTTGTGGGGCTCTCCAAGCCTTTCCCTTATCTTTAGGATGCTTTACAAGAATGCAACCATGACAAACACCTTTAGAAAATAAAACTATAGGAAATCTTGTAACCATGTCCTATTTGCTGAGTTGCTGTAGGTAGCGGTAGTTCAAGTGACCAAACCACTAATGGCACAAGTTACTCATATCATCTGAATGAGTGAGTAGAACAGTTAAAGGAGGATCAGGAGAAAAGTGAGAGAACAAATAAATCCACTAATGATGATATACTCTCCCAACTACAACTATAGAATCATTTTGCATCTCATGAATCACCACTAAATCAGGAGTAAACTAAACACTCTTGCATGTGCCTATGTGAGTGATTTGATAGATAGATAGGAGATTGGTTGATAATTAAGGAACACAAAAAACATCCTAGAATGTGTCATCCTCCATATCCACAAAACCTCTCCCACACACCTCAAGTGGAGTGTCATCACCCATCAAAATAGAGGGCAAAGAACATGGCTCCATAGATTCAAGTTCATCCTCAGTTGAAGCCATGTGATGTGAAGAACTTGAATCAAGAAACCATGTAGATGGTGGAGAATCAACTACTACAAGGGACTTTCCCTTTCCTTTCTCCTTGTTGTTCTCTTTGGCCTTGTGAGAACCCTCTTTTGAACTCTGTTTGATGGAATCGGGAACACAAATATTATTCTTCTCAAGAATGTGTGTCAAATGATCAACCTATTTCTTCAAATATTTATGCTCATAATGAATGGGTTTCTTACAATAGGCACATTTTACCCTCTCTTTATTAGGCTTGTCACCTTTTGAAGATGAGGTCTCATTACTTGCTTTTGGAGTAGCCAATTTTTGATTCTTCTTTTCTTTGCTATTCTTTAGTTTCTTATCCTTATTACTACTTTTCGCTCTTATTTCATTTGTGCCAAGATTGGAAGACAAGGCATGAGACTTAGAACACTTAAGAGTGCCCATCTGAATTAGCTTATCCTGCTCCCATGTGAGAGAAGTAGCAAAATCATCCAAAGATGGCATCTTGAATTGAGATCCAAGTGCACCCTTAGTAGCATAGAAGGTAGAAACAAATACTGAATATTTAGAACTTAGCTTTGAGAGAATGCTTAGAATCAATCGTTCACTTTTCTTATCAATTCCACATTGTTGTAGTTGTAGCCTTAGTGATTTCATTTTATTGAAGAAATCTTGAATTGTGTTGAAGTTGCCTAGATTTAAATTGATTATTTCATTCTCTAACATATGACCCCTCATAGAATATTGTGCACCAAAAAGAGATTCTAGCTTTTTCCATATTTCATTTGGAGCATTCAAAGATTCAACATGAAAGAGTAAATCAGGAGATACAAACACACACAATTATCCATATGCTTTATCACATTTAAACCACTCAAACTTTTTTCCATCTCCAGTAGGGACTATTGTTGCCATGATGAAGAAATGCAAAAGAAAATATAGAAAGAAAGTGAATACAAGAATGCCAAGAACACCCCCACCCTTTTCACTAGAATCAAAGATCCCCTCCCAAATATTATAAGGTTGGCACTTTATAATTTAGTACGTTTACAAAGCCTTTTCCAAGATACAATGTTCAATAGACTCAAAATACAAAAAAATATGAATTTTGCTAAAAAATGAACCTTAAAAAAAATATAAAAAAATCAGCCTTATGGTTGTGTAGTGCTCTTCAAGACCTTACAAATGTTTATTCGTTTCTAAAAATTGAAGCACCAAGGAGAAAGTTATGGCCTGTTGAAGAAATTAGCACAAGACAACTTCAACCTGAAATACTTGGTACAAAATGGAAAAATATATTCTCAATACCTTTGTGGATGGAAAGTGCTCATCTCCAACTATCCAACAATATCTTATTTACTGAAATCCAATGCCTGAAGCAAAAGATATGAAATTTTGAAAAATTGGTTGAATTTAGTTTGTAGGAAACAATTTTTTCTAGCAAAAAGTTTTACTTCTAATTTGATTTTTGAAAATATCTACTCATTTCTTACTGACAATAAGAGAAACCCATAAATATTTTGATGCTAAGAAAAAAACCCATAAATCGTTTTTTGATCCAAAAAAAAAAGATGAAAAAATGATTTTTTTTAACCTTCAACCGGTAGAAAAATGACGTGTGATGCTTTTTGGATAGTGATTTTCTTTAGATTTGTGCAAGACATGAAAAATATAAAAGAAACCCAAATGAGATTTTGACTTTGGCAACAAAACCCATAAATCATTTTTCCTACAAATGAGTGGAAGATGGATTTTTGAAGCAAAAATAAAAATGGCTCCAATGAAAAATGATTTTCTTCAAACCCCCACTTGCAACTATGTCAAATGATCTCCAATTTGGATGAAACAAAAGCAAATTTTGACTTTCTCGAGCCTTGTGGATGTGTTGGAATAGTAAAAAATGTTGTGAGTATAACAAAAAATGTTGCAATCACTCAAATATCACAAAACACATATGCAAAATAAAGAGGTTATTAGATCTTTGTAAATCCTTTCTAATTCTCCAGATCGATCAAGAACAAAAGACAAGAGCATATGGGAATTTATAAGATTTTTACAAGAAACTCAATCTCTCAATCAGGAATCTAAGAACTTAGATTTCTCAAAACAAAAGCTCTAATATCATGTTAGAAATCTGAAATAGATTGAATAACCCAAGGAAATTTTTAAGAGAAAATCAAAGTTAGATAAACTGGAAAAACATAAGAATGTAAACTAGGACTCCAAGAGATTATGCAATGTCAATGTGAAAAAATTGCATTAAGAGTTTCCAAGCTGAAAACATACAATGCAAATATGCATGAATTGATGCAAATACAAGCTAGGTAGTGAGTTTATATAGAACTTAGGAGAGGAGGTAGGTGGAAAATCCAAACAATAGGAATCAACCACAAAAAGTGAAGATGGATCACCAAAACTAGAGGATACCACCAAAAGTGGAAAGTGGTTCCACCCTTTAAGGAAGGGGAGACCACATACTTATCTCCTAATAATAAAAGCACTTTATTATCCTAAGCAAGCTTAATTAAGTGTAGGAAAAACCTAGGACTAAGAGAAAATAAATTAACCCACTAGGCAAATAAAAACCTACACCAACAAAATTTTTCTAGGTTTTCTTCATCTCTTTTGATATAGCATTTTCTTTCAAACACTTTGAAGTATTTGATAGTAGGAGTCATTTCATACCATAACTCATAAGAAGTCTTTAAATTGTTTTTCCTTGGTTGTGCTCTGATAAATTTGTAGACTGTAGTATGAATTGCTTCTCTCCAATAGAATTTCAATAGATTTTATTCTTTTATCTTGTTCTTATTGCTTCTTGAACAGTCCCATTCTTCATTTCAATTACTCCATTCTATTGAGTAGTCCTAGGGGTTGACAAATTCCTCTTTATTCCTTAAACTTCATAAAAAATGGTAAACTCATTGGAGGTGAAATCTACACCTCTGTTAGATCTCAAACATTTTATTTTGATATCCATTTCATTCTCAACCATAGCTTTGAAATCCTTAAACTTATCTAGAGCATCTAATTTTTCTTTGACAAAATTTACCCAAGTCATTATAGAGTAATCATCAATCAACAAACAACATTGACGTTGACTTTGAAACTCTTTCTAGCTTTCTTACCAATTTGAAGTTCCTTACAAACAACATTGATAGGCTTTGTAATCTTTGGTAGATATCTTACATCTTGAGCAAAGTTGATTCTAACTAGGCTGTCAAAATTGATGTGATACATTCTTCTATGCCATAACCAAATTTCATTAATGAGTCATAAAGCACATACCATTACCACCCTTGAGATGATAAACATTTCCATCTATTCTTCTTCTTGTAGCAATTAGAGTTTCGAAGCCTTTCCTAATATCACAAGCATCTTCCTGAAACACTAGGTTATATCCTTTGCTACACATTTTTTCTACACTCAGAAGGTTATTCTAGAGACCCTTAACATAAAGAAAATCATTTGTATTATGCTTGACATCAAAACTAATTGAACCTTTTCCACATATCTTAGTAGATGTATCATCACCAAACTTAACAAGACCTCCTTCAAGTTTCTCAAGTTTAACAAACTCACTCTTGTCACCAATCATGTGATTTGAGCATACACTATAAATGATCCAGTTATTCTTCTCTTCTCTAGCATGAAAAGTAGTCACCATTTCTCCTTCAATATTATGACCTATTTCAAGAGCACTTTCCTTCATACATCTCTTAGAATTAGAGAAATTAGTTTCATCATTTAGAGCCATGAACAAGAATTCATTATCCTCATCATTAGGGTAATCAAATTCATCATCAGATATATTGGCATCTTCTTTAACATAATAACTTTTCTTAACTAATTTACTTTTGTTCTCCTTATATTTATCTTTTGAAGCTTTGAAAGGACATCTTGAAGCATAATGACCAATATTTCCACAATTGAAACATTTGAAAGGTAACTTACCTCTGTATTTTCTAGTGCCCTTTTCCAATCTCCTTACAAAGTTTAATTCTACATCATCAACATCATCTAGAACTGATTCTTCATTCTTTTCAGCTTTGACAACTTTAAAAGCAGTTTCATTCTTTGAATCACTTGCACCAAACTCTCTAATTTCAAAAGCAGTTAAAGCACCAAAAAACTAATCTCTAGAATATAGATTTAAATTTTGAACTTCTTCGATAGTAGAGACTTTATGACTATAAGATTTAGACAAAGTTCTCAAATACCTTCTTTACCACCTCATCTTCTTCAATTTTACCACCGAGGCCTTTGACAGAATTGACAACTTCACCTACTTTATGCATGTAGCTTGTAATATCTTCATCCTCTGACATCCATAAGGATTCAAATTTGATCTTTAAGTTTTTCATCTTAGCTTTTCTTGACTTTATCATCTTCCTCATAGATACTTTCCAGCTTCTTCCAGATTTCACTAGTAGATTTTAGATTCATAACTTTCACAAGTTCAGTATTAGAAAGACCACTCAAAAGAGCATACCTTTCTTTTCCATTTTTATCATAGGAATTGATCTCATCATCATTGCTTAGACCATTTACAAGCATATTATATCTAGATTCAACTGACTTCCAAATTCTAAATCTTAGCGAAACAAGGAAACCTTCCATCTTGGTCTTCTAGAATGCATAATCTGATCCATCAAATAGAGGGGCATCCTTCTTGTGCACAATCCTAGATCTACCTCAAGCAGTTAAGCTTTCTTCTAAGGAACCTTGCTCTAATACAAATTGTTGGATGAACAAGACAATTGAGAGGTGGGTTGAATCAATTGTTCATTAAAAAATTAAACCCTGATTGATATTCAAATCCACCCTTATTAGCCTTTAATTTGTTAAGTGATTTAACATGTAAGAAAATGATAAGTGGTAAAATGGTTGCTTTATGGTTTAGGACATAGAAGAACACTTTTCTCCCACAATCATTCAAGGAAAACCCTAGAGATCTCAATCTAAGGTATGCAAAGGAGAAAGAGATCTTGCAATAGGGTTGTCCTAGGGTTTGATTAGAAACTAAAGAGGGGTTCACCACCAAGCTAGGGCTTGTAAAGACTAATGAAATGCAAGAGCTAATGCTTAAACCCAGTGTAATGCAAAACTTCACTAAATGATCTAAAAATGCATGTAAATTAGAATAGAGAGCTGAGAGATCAGAGGTGTGCACCTAGGAATTTGAAGAGGCCTAGATGAAGACTTGAAATGATGAAAACACTAAAATTAATTCCTGTTGGGACTCATACGCCAATCTGGGCGATTTAGTCCTAGATTAGGGTTTTTGGGCAGGAACAAAAATATGGCAGAGATATGTCTAGAACTCCTAAAATCTATAATTTTGACTATATTGGGACTCATACACCAGAAGTGGCATATCATTCTAGTTAGGATTTTTTGGAAATTCAAAGTCTAATTTTGCTCTTCAATGTCTGCTATGTCCTTTCCACCTAATTTCTGGATCCGAAACTATGATTTGCAACCTGTAGGTGTCTTTCAATGATCTCCAATGGAAGGTGAAAATTTTTGACAACTTTGAACACTTGACAACTTTCTCCAAAGTTTCTCTTCAATATGTCTTCAACCTAGATCTACAAATCATACACTAAAGAGAGGGAAAAATGTTGTTTTGTTAGTAGAAATGGGTTTTCTTTGGTCAAACACCGTTTTAGTGATCAAACTTTGAAATGAAATGAAATAGGAAAGGAGAATGATGAATAAACAAAATGTAATGTTACAACTCACCAAACCCTTGCAATAAAGTGTTGCAAACATGTATGAAATCACATCCAATGGATGTAGATCTTGAATCTTGCTTGAATGTTGTAGATCTTGAGTTGAATGCTAGCTTGAATCATAAAACCCTACATCCCAATTGTTAGCTAAAAAAAAACATGATGCATGGTGAATTTGACATGATACTTGATACTTGAATAATGTTCTTAAAACACTTGATAATCAACCCTTTAAGACTCTTGAATGCTCTTGTAAAATCTTGTAAACTATGGAATGCTTCGTTGGTCACAAATTTTCTATAATGCATGAATACTTGAAAGCTTCAGATGAAAATGAGTGAAAGAAACTTGTATTTGTACTTGTTTATGCTAAATTTCTTGAAATTACAACACTACAATCCAACATCAGATCTAGGAGAATAAAATACCACTAAGAAATTGAATTAAATTTAATTAAGGGCCACATGGGACTCATACGTGACTCATACACTAGAAGTGGCGTATGAGTCCCATTAGGCTTAACTATGGGACACATTTTTAAAATGCTTAAAATGATGTAAAATACAGATCGGGGCCCTAAATCTTAGGTGGGACTCATATGCCCAAGGTGGCGTATGAGTCCTAGATCACTAAATCTAGGCCACACAACCTAAAAAGACATGAATTATGATTGGATATTGATTTATCTTAGGATTATCCTAAAAAATATGCATTAATTAAGGCTTGTGGATGTAAAATAAAGCCAATTAAATCATAAAGAAGCCCAATTATTTAATAAGACCATAGAAAAGTGTGAAAGTTTGTTACAACACTTTCCAACACTCTAAATAAGGCATCAACAAGCTCATTTAGTTCACAAGGTCCCAAGACCTAATGTGAATATGTTATACATATTACAACACTAAATCAAGTCCATGTTAGGGAGTACTTTTTCCATCATTACATCTAGCCTCCACTTTAGTGAGAGGAGGAACTTGCTTCCAACTCACACTAAAGTAGACCAACACACATTAAGAGGGGTACCAATAATCCAATGCTAGTAAGATAGGACAGTGATGATGAAGAGGGTTGCCCAAGCCCCTAGGACCAAGGTCCTCTGGCAAACTAACATAGGCACAAAAGAACACACATGAAAATGATATAAAGAGAAATAACAAGGCACAAGCATACACTTCCAAGGATAAAGAGAAATGAAAAACAAAACAAAAGAGGGGGTGGATCAAGCTTCGGTCATTTGTCCAGCACGATGTGGATAAGATCTAGGTTGTTTATCCAAAAAAATACATGCTAACTCTAAGGCAATAGAACTTCAGGTTGTCCGTTGGGTGAGTACTTCAGAAGGGTGAGACATATACACACACGAATGGTATGCACTCACATAGACACGTGAGTGGTTATGGGAAAGTCATGCCTTGGTTCAACTTCTTATCCAACAATACCAAAGTCATACCTCCTGATAACTTTGATAAGGCACCACACAATAATGAACTTCAAGCTTCACGAGGCAAGCAAAGCTTCATATGCTTGGAACTTATGAACAAACAAGATGGCTCCATAGGAAAAAAAGGTGTGTTATGTGAGGTGTCCATATAACCAAAATTACAAATGCAAAAAAATGTAAAGAAAATTCAAAGGAGTCTTGCTTAGTTCATGTGAGGTCTTAAACTTAGGGAACATTATGCCTAATATCTCCAAGAGAGGACCAATCGAAGAATAAAAGATTCATGACTTAGGGGATGCAGTGTGTCGCATCAAGCCACTAAGAGGAATGTAACATGCTCATATAGATGATGCTCTTGAAGGAAATCATACCCAATGTCATCCACAAAGTGAAAGCCACATCACATGAAGCAAAAAGACTACACCATGAAACATGAAAAATGCAAAAGAATAATGCCAATGTATGCCCCACTTTAAAGAAATTGCTAAGCACCATGCTATGAGCAATTACTTTAAAGTAGTAAATGATAAATGATAATAATAAAGAGGATATGGGAGCTTATCTTGGAAATCCCTATGCCAAGTCATATGTTTCCAAGTAAAGCTATGTCATGCAAAAGGAAAGAAAGGGGTTGCCCCCAAAATGAAACTCCAAACACATGAGGGATCCATGGATTTGGGGTCAGTATGTCTTTCCTACAATGTTTTTAGAGAGCTCAGAACTATCATCATTCCCCAAATACTCATAGAACTAGAAGAATGACACAAAGAGAGTGAAATAAAATAAAAACCTTTCAAGTCAACATGGAAGAGACATGAATGTCTCAATGCCCTATGTCATCCCCAAAAGGAAAACACAAGACAAAGAAAAGATAAAGGAAAAGCTTTTAGGTCAACATGGAATAGACATGAATGCCTCAAAAATTGAAATATATAAAGGAAAAGGTAAAAGATTTACGACATAGAGAAGAATGAAGGTACAAATGGAGGAACATCACGAAGAGAGATAGATACATCAAATAAAATGACATGGGGGATCACGTTACATAAATGAAATCACACAAAAAAGAAAAAAAAGGAACAATGAAAAAGACTTTTTAGGCACATGCAAGTCAACCTAAAGCAAGGACCATCCACATCCCAATCATGTTTATTGTGTATAGGTGGATAACTAGCCAAAGGGACAACGATATTTACCAAAATATGAAAAGGATAACTAGTTCTTACCCCCACTGAGTGCGAGACAAGAATGAGCCAAGGTAGGTGATAAGAAGGATCATGTAATAGTGAGCATACAAAGATTCTACAACTATTTACATGTTAGGAAGCAAAAATGCACATAGACCTTAAGGGATGATTTCTATGAAGTCAAATTGTTGAAGGATCCTTATTTAAGTATGAAACTCATCAGTAACATTCCTAAGAGTTTATTATAATATTGTTTCCCTTATGAATGGAATGGCGGAACACGAGCGTGGACATGCGCGGGAGAAAAGGGATTTCAAAATTCAAAGCAATGGAAAAGGAAATGGAGCAAGATCAGAAAATCTACAGCCGAATCAGGAGCTGGAGGTGAGTTAGAAGCAAGGTAAGGATGACCAGGATGATGTGGACTCCGAAGACAAAATACAGGTGGAACCTGGGGGAAAGGAAAATCTAGAGATTAACCCTGCTGCATCCTCCACCGGTAAAAATGAGAAAGCTAAAGGGGGAGTGGGGACCACAGGCAGCATTGGAGGCAATCGCAAACCCTGGACCTCTCTATTCAGGGTAAAACCTAATGGAAAATCATCTTTCCCTCTAGTGCAAAATATCTCATCCCCAGTTAGAGGTAAGTTTTCTATTTCTATTCCAGACCTACTCATTGACCATAATATAGCCCTAATGGAACAAACTCTGGTTGGTAAGTTCATGGGCCCTAGACCAAATATTGAAGTAGTTAGGGAGTTTGTTAAAAATAAATGGAGAACTAGCAGGAAAGTCTCAGTTGCTGCTCTTCCAAAGGGTTTTTTCGTGTTTGAATTTACTTGTAGAGAGGATATCACGACTGTTAGAAGTGGAGGTCCTTAGGTGATAGGGAAATCTTCCCTGGCTCTAAAGAAGTGGTCCTCCAACTTTATCGGATTCCATCTTTGAGAATGTCCTAGTTTGGGTTAGACTTCCAGGCCTGCCCCTGGAGTACTGGAGTGAAGACGTCTTTCATGGTATTGTGAGCTCCTTTGGTGAGCTCCTTTCGATTGACACAATGACAACTGCTAGAGAGAGATTGGTTTTTGCGAGGATATGTGTGGGAGTCTCCCAGGAAGTAGATCTTCCATCTTTGATTAAGATCCAATCTAAACTGGGTTCCTGGGTACAAAATATAGAGTTTGAAACCATCCCGTTTGCCTGTTTCAAGTGTAGGAAATTTGGTCACTGGGCAAAAAAATGCCCCTTAAATGCCACTTCAGAGAAAGAAAAACTAGTAGGACCTAGAAAAAAGGTGTGGAAAAAAGAAAAGAATGACTCAGGAGAAGAAAGGAAGGAAAATAAAGAGCAGGAACTGGAAAACAAAGAGTTTGATATTCAGAGTAGCTCTCTAGAGATTGAAGTGGTCATGGAGTCTAAAGGTGAGATCCCTAATGATCCTCATTACATGAATCTTGTTAAAACGTCTTCATCAAAGGAAAGGGATTCCGATGAGGACACCTTAGTTGGAGGAGATCAGAACCTTTCTACTTCCTTATCCCAAATGACAGTCCCTTCTGATAGAAATGAAGAGATCCCGGGTTTGGAGGATATTCCTAGTGAGGGCTTGTCCTTGGTTCTGAATATTCCTCTTCTCTACGGATAGCCAAGATGAGACTGATAAAGAGGAGAATATATCAAAGATGAAGATGGAGAAAAACAAACAACGGAAGATCCCAAGTGGCATTTCTACTAGATCAAGAGTCAAGGTAGATTGTGGAGTAGTAAAGAACTCAAGAGGTAAAAAGTCTTCGAAAAGAAAAGAGAGCTTAATAGTTTTCAGGATATTGCGGATGGATCTCAGAAAACCATCCTAGAATGTCTTAACTTCCCCAATATCTAATGAAGATTATGTCCTAGAATATTAGGGGACTCAATAGCCCCCACAAGTAGGATGTTCTTCACAATTTCGTTAGAGATCACAAGCCGGATATTCTTTTAATTCAGGAAACTAAAATGTCAAAGGAGAAAATTGAAAAGATGAAAATTTTCCAGTATTACAGTAACCAGGGTAATAATTCGAATGGTGCCTCTAGAGGCATTGTGACTTTCTGGAATAGCCACACAATCAAAAGTGATCCAATATTGGAAGGTACGAATCATATAGCCACTAGATTTACACATATAAGAGATAACTTCAATTGGATTCAAGTGAATATATATGCTCCTAATGGAAAAAGAATGAGAAAATCTTTTTGGTTGGAATTAGTTGCCTTTAGGAGGATTTTTGATAAAGAAGCTTGGATTGTTATGGGGTAATTTCATTGATAATCAAGGGCTGATTGATCTGGATCTTCATGGAGCTTCCTTTACTTGGTATAATCGTAGAAAGGGGTTGAATCTCATACAGGTCAGATTAGATAGATCTTTAATCTCCAATCATTGGTATTTTGATTATTATTGCTCCCTTAAAGCTCTTACGAGAATTGGTTCTAATCATTTTCCTATCAGTTTCACTACAGATCCAATAAAAAAGAACATTCCTTTCAGATTTGAAAAAATGTGGATCTCTCATCCTGCTCTTAAAGAGGAAATAAGGAAATGGTGGAATATAAGAATTCAAGGAACTATTGTATTCAGAATAGCAAAAAAGTTAAGGGAAGTGAAATGTAATTTAAAAAAATGGAAAAAGAAATCTTTTGGGAACATCTTTAGGATTAAGTCTGATCTAGAGATGGACTTGGGAGAAGTTCAATTTAAAATACAGAAGGAGGGTTACTTGAATGACACTAAGGAAAAAGAGAATGAGCTCCTTACGAAGATGCATGACATAATTGGAAAGGAGGAGGAGTTCTGGAGACAAAAATCTAGAGCTCTTTGGTTATCAACAAGAGATAGAAACAACAGGTACTTCCATCTATCGACATCAAAACACAGAGCTATAAACAAAATATCTCAAATAGAAGTGAACAAAATTAGGTATGAGGAGGAGGAGGATATTAGAAAGTATGCAAGCTCCTTCTTTAAACATCTTCTCTCGGCCAGTGATGAAATAAACCAAAATGAGCAGGATCAGTTAGTTGAAGCTATACCAAGAATTATCAACCAGGAAAACAACTCTTTTGTGACAGCTACCCCCACCAATGAGGAAGTCAAGCGGGTTGTCTTTTCCTTTGACGAGAGTAAAGCTCCAAGTCCTGATGGTTTCCCTTTATTTTTCTTTCAATGGCTCTGGGAGATTGTTGAAGAAGATGTGGTAAATGCTGTTAAAGAATTTTTTGGATCCAGAAGTCTTCTAAAAGAATTAAATGCTACCTTCTTGGTTCTTATCCCCAAGAAACCTGGAGCTAATAATTTTGAGGCTTTTAGGCCTATAAGTCTCTGTAATTCCTTATACAAAATCATCTCTAAGGTCTTAACCTCTAGATTTTTAACTTTTTTGCCTTCCTTGATTTCTCCTCAATAGAATGGCTTTGTCCCTGGTAGACAAATTCTTGACTCTATTGTTACGGTACATGAGAATATTCACTCCTTAGTTGAGTCGAAGACTGAAGGCTTCTTATTAAAGCTTGATATCTCAAAAGCCTATGATAGAGTTGACTGGATTTTCTTATTTAAAATCTTAAAGGCTTTTGGTTTTTGTAACAGGGTTATCCAATTGGTGGAACAACTTGTGTCCACGGCTTCCATATCGATTATGGTCAACGGATCCCCCACCTCTTTTTTTCAGAGCACTAGAGGTCTAAGGCAGGGTGATCCTATCTCTCCTATTTTATTCACTATTATGGCTGAAAGTTTAGGCAGGAATCTGAAAAAATTGGTCGACTTTAAATTTCTTTTTGGTCTCAAACCTTCCTCGGGCAATCTGGTGTGTTCCCATCAACAATTCGTTGATGACACTATGCTTATGGGTCAAGCTACGGTGTCTGAAGGAAAATCTATAAAACAGTTGCTTGACAATTACGGGAGAGCTTCAGGACAGCTGATCAACAATAAAAAAGCTCTTTGTTCTTCTTCAACACTCTGGATCATAGACAGGCTAAAATTGCCAGAATTCTGGGTTGTAGGGTGGATTCCTTTCCTGCCACCTACCTTGGTCTACCCTTAAGCTTGAAACCTCCTGAGTCTTTCTGGCTCTCGCTGGTTGAAAGATTCAGCAAGAAGCTTGCGGGCTAGAAAGGAGCCCTGCTAAGTCAAGCCGGAAAACTTCAGCTCCTCAAAGCCTCTCTCCAGAATCTGCCTATCTATGCCCTGAGCCTATTTAAGATTCCTGCTAAATTTGCTGATGCCATTGAAAAAATTCAAAAAATATTTCTTTGGTCGGGTGTTGAGGAAAAAAAAAGACTTCCCTTAATTGGCTGGAATCTGGTTTGTAGACCTAAAAAGGCCGGAGGACTTGGTTTAAGAAGAATCAGAATAGTCAATAAAATCCTCTTAGCTAAACAAATCTGGAGAATCTCCTCTTCTTCTGGGGAGTGGATTGATATTCTGGCTAGCAAATATTTAGAAAACAACTGCTCCTCCATTATAAAGAAGGATCCCCACCTTCTTCCCAGAGGGTCTACATGCTGGAATAATATAATCAATGGAAAAAAGATTATGGATGATGGTATTGGATGGCAAGTGAGAAATGGTAATCATACTAGATTCTGGGAGGACAGATGGCTTTTTAAGGAGCCCATTATAAAAATCAACTCCTTCAGTGAATGGGCAGAGATTTGTAAGGCACGGTTTGGAACTTATGTGAAAGATTACAGAGCGAATGGTAATTGGGTGGACTTGTGCAGTGTTAGTCAGGCTTTGGCTCCTATCCAGTCTTCTCTGCTGGCAGTTAGACTTAGTTCTGAGCAGCTGGATGATCGTGTAGGTTTGGATTGATGAACCCTCTAGCAATTTTTCAGTGTCATCTACTTTTGCCAGGATTACTTCTTCTCTGGACCATCCTCCCTTCTGGTCTAAAGCTTGGTTCAAACATTTGATACCTAAAATTAATATCTTCTTCTGGATCCTTCTCCAAAACAAGGTGCTCACGATTGATAACCTGTGTAAACGCGGATTTCAAATTCCTAATAGATGCTTTCTTTGTAAGATGGAGGCTGAATCTGTGCATCATTTATTCCTTCATTGCTCATTTGCTGCTTCTATCTGGGAAAAAATCATCAGGTTATGGCACCTTCCTTGGGTTTTCCCTTCGTCCATTGAAGACTTCTTCACTCAATGGAAAGCCCCGACAAGAAATCCTATGCTCAGGCTTTTATGGGATTTATCCTTCCCTCATGTTGCTTGGGGCCTCTGGAAAGAATGCAACAATAGAATTTATAGGGGTAAAGAAGCCTCTGTGGATATTGTCTTTGATAAAATTGTCAGATCCTTGAAGGAAAATTTCAATGCCTTGGTTCAGAAGGACAACATGCCCATGAAAGCGGAGCATTCACTCTATGACCTAATTGTTGCTAAGGATTGGAACATAAGTCTAGATTTGTCTAGAACCATAATGAAGGCCAAGAAGGACAGAGAGGGTGTTTGTTGGTCTTTTCCACCAAACGGTTGGATCAAAGCTAACTTTGATGGTGCGGCGAAAGGTAATCCAGGGGCAGGCGGGCTGTGGTGGAGTTATAAGGGATTCCTTTGGCAATTTCATTGGAGCGATTGCCTCTCCTCTTGGTTCCCAAACAAATCATCTGGCGGAGGCTGCTGGTGCTTTTCACATCATAAATTTAGCCCATAGTCTTAACATTAAAAATCTGTGGCTTGAAGGAGATTCCAAAAACATAATCGACTGCCTCTGTGGCAAGTCTCCCCCCTCGTGGACCATTAAATCGTGGGTTGAGGATGCCATATTGACTTTGGCTAAATTTGAAAAAGTTAAAATATCACATGCTTATAGAGAAGCCAATGCTGTTGCAGATTTTTTCGCTAACGAAGGAGTTAGGAGTAAAGATGTGCGTACCTGGCTTAATACTAGTGATCTAAACTCTAATGTCTGCACCCTATTAAATTATGATAAATCACATGGAAAAGCGACGTGTTATCCCTTTAATGAGGACAGGTTGGATCTTTCACATCACAATCATTAGAGTGCATGGGACCGAGCCCAGCGGCTTAATCTGCAAGAAAGCTCCGCACGCTTTGTGGGTTCTAAGATTTGGCGGGGCCAATTTTAGTAAAGCTTTCGTTTGGGTCTACCCCACTGTGTTGGCCGAAATGGGAGGAGATAGAAAGCGAATTGAGCCAGACAGCTATGATACACACATGAAAAATGCCAAGGCTTGGAATAAGGTTAAAAGCGGAGGGTTGCTTCCTTTCCTGGAGAAGCTCCATGGCTCTAACCAGGAGGCTACAGATTTCTTTGTTAAAAAGTGGAATAATGGAAACTTGACCCTGTTTGGTAGGAATGTGGAGCTCAGCGAAAATCTTATCGCTGATGTTACAGGATTATCTACTGAAGGGAAGAAGTTCTTCAGGGATAGGGATTTTTCTGATGAAGTTGTGATCAGATTTCCTAAAAAGGACAAAGAAAGGCTAAGTCTGGTTAAAATTGCAAACAGCTACTTCGATGCAGACACCATAAAGGCCATTTGGAGAAAGGTTCTGCGGGTCATCATGGAGTACATTACGGTGGACAGGTGCTTCACCAGAGTCTATGGCTACCACTTTTCTCTTCTCAACCACTTCCGATACAAGGTTAGGGTCTCTCTCCCCTATTATCTTTTCTGTTCATTGAAGAAAAGCTTGGAGAATAATAAGAAAAGCCTTGAAAGATTCCCCATCGTGCACACTGTGTTAATAAGGTTGATTGTTGAACATTTCCAAAAAATGCTTGCCCCCGCTATAGTGGAAACTATCCCTAATTCTGAGAGTGACGACATTGAGCCCAGTGGCTCGGAGTATCTGCCTAACTCTAGTCTGGCTAGAAAAGTCCTTAGCTTGCACACTCTCCCTTCTGGGAATTCTGGTAAAACCCGCGCTGAGCTTGAGCCTAATAGCCCCTCCCTTAAGAACAACTCTATTGATAAGAAACCCCAGGCCAAAAGCCTTGTTTCCTATTCCGAAGAATCCTTTGAGTCGGAGGAGTCTAATGCCAACAAAACTGAGCCTTGCACTGAACCTCTGCCGGATAAACATACTAATGATCACTCCCCTGTTATTCCTAACCCTGAGAAAACTTGTCCTAATACTGGAAAAGAGCCCTCTCTAGATGTTCTGAACCTTGCCAAAACCAATTCTGAGTCCCACTTCAAACTCTTGGAATGGACTTTCATTGAAATTAATGAATTGAAAATAAAAAATTGGGCCCTTCAAAGCAAGATTGAAGAGCTGGGTGCTAAGATTGCGGAGATTGAAAAGAAAGATGTGGATCATAGTAACAAAAATATAGATTCCAAGGTTGAGAACATAAGGAATACCATCAAAACCATTGTTGAGCAAAACAACCGTATGGCAAGACACAATGCCATTATCATTAACGTGATGATTGAAAAGCTAGATAAAGCCCAATAGGGTTCTCTGGTGGTGGATCTGGAGGAAATAGAGGACAAAATCCAGGATACGGATGCAGGCATTTCTAGAACCAGAGCCAATATGAAGCTCAAGGCCCCCCCTACTTCGAAGATGATTCAAACTTTTAAAAAGGGAGTCAATGATATCCAGAATCTGGAGGCGGAGACAGAGTCTGTCCTTAAGATTCTGAATTAACGGCTGGGGTTTTTGTGGTGCTTACTTTGCTGTTCCTTTTGGTTTGACCTTTCTGGTCTTTTTCATTTAGTTGCTGTTGATCTTTTCTCGGGCAGCTGGTCTTTTTGGTTGGACTTTGGTGTCCTCTTTTCTGTTTTGTAAACGTTGTGGTTTCGGGTCCTTGTAAAACCCGTTTTACCCTTTTATCAAAAACATTCCTAAGAGTTTGATGGTGTGAACAATACTTTGTGTTATCTTTAGGAATTTTGCTTCTAGTAGGGGCTAGTAGTTTAAGTAAACCTATGTCTAGAAGGTGTTCCATCTGTTATTCAATTTTTGTTTGAATATGTAAGAATGGTAATGGTTTGAGCTTGTAAGGTCTTTTGTTTTTATCAACTTCTCTAGTTAAATGTTGAGGAGGACTTAAGATGATCCTATCATCCTTATCAATCATTGGCTGTTCATTAGGAAGGAGGAAACTAATATCAAGAGGAGGATCTTGATATCCTAACCCTTTAGTATCTTTAGTTCATATTTTCTCTAAGAGTTGATGAATTTCATGTTCACTTGTTGTATCACATCCTTTTTAACTCAAGATCGTGAATCCTTTCCATATGTCTCTTCTAGATTGATGGGAGTGTTTGTCACTTTGTTAACATAGAATGGGTTAGTGTTTTCTTGACTAGAGGAACTAGGTTCACCTATTATAGGGAACTTAGGTTCAACTTGTGTCTTAGTTTCTGGATGTAAGTAACCAAACATCTTAGGTGGTGGTATTATAGGGGGTGTTGGTTGTTTCATTGATGGATAAAAGGATGCATTATTTTCAAGGTTGTTAAGGAAATCATTTAGGAATGTATTAATGTTGTCATATTCTCCAATGATGTCAACATCATGAGGATGACATGCATTAGGAGTTGAGTGAGCATGAGTAAGTTCAATTTCATTAGGGTAATTTCCAAAAGCACAACTTGACACATCCACTAATGATTTCAAAGACATCCAAAGCTTACCAAAGCACATATCCATGATGTACTACAAATTTCAGATTCTAAACAAGGTAATTACACTATGCAAAAATCTAAAATGAAATGTTTTAGATACAATTAACCAATGCACAAGATGGAACAATTAAAAAAGGTGCAATGAAGTGAATGAAACAAAAAAATAGAAAGTTATCAATAGCAAATAGAAGCTTAGAAATAGAGTTTCTGAATTCTGGAAAATGCAATTTAAAATATGCATTGGGACTAAATCACCCAGAGGGGTGTATGAGTCCTAATGAGGGTTTTTTCACAAATTTCAAAAAAATTTAGGTGATTTTTATGCTTTACAGTTTGGATGGATTGTAGACTAAATGAAAATGCAGATTTTAGATGATATTCAATGATGCAAGATGCAAAAATGCAACCTATCAACACTTTCACTATCACAAGATTTGGAAGTTCCCTAGAAGCAAATTAACTAGTGCAAACACTAATACAATGTTAATGCAAGCAAGATCTAGGACTATGATGCACTCCAAATAAAAAATGATGTCTTCTAAATGCAGGTTCACCAAAATGATAAGTGGGAAAATGGTTGCTTTATGGTTTAGGACATAGACAAACACTTTTCTCCCACAATCATTCAAGGAAAACTGTAGAGATCTCAATCTAAGGTATGCAAAGGAGAAAGAGGTCTTGCAATAGGGTTGTCCTAGGGTTTGATTATAAACTAAAGAGGGGTTCACCACCAAGCTAGGGATTGGAAATTCTAATGAAATGAAAGACCTAATGCTTAAACCTAGTATAATGCAAAACTTCACTAAATGATCTAAAAATGCACATAAATCAGAAAAGAGAGCTGAGAGATCAGAGGTGTGCACTTGGAAATCTGAAGAGGCCTTGTTGAAGACTTGAAATGCTAAAAAAACTAAAATTAATTCCTATTAGGACTCATATTCCAGTCTAGGTGATTTAGTCCCAGATTAGGGTTTTTGGGTAGGAATAGAAATTTGGCATAGATATGTCTAGAACTCCTGAAAAATGTAATTTTGACTATACTGGGACTTATACACCAGAAGTGACGTATCAGTCTAGTTAGGGTTTTCTAGAAATTTAAAGTCTGATTCTGCTCTTCAATGTCTGCTCTATCCTTTCCACTTGATTTCTAGATCTGAAACTCTAATTTGCAACCTATAGGTGTCTTTCAATGATTTGCAATGCAAGGTGGCAACTTTCAACACTTGACAGCTTTCTCCAAACTTTCTCTTCAATATGTCTTCAACCTAGATCTATAAATCACACACTAAAGAGAGGGAAATTTTTTGTTTTGTTAGTAGAAAGGGATTTTCCTTGGTCAAACCCCATTTTGGTAATCAAACTTTGAAATGAAATGAAATAGGAAAGGAGAATGATGAATGAACAAAATACAATGTTGCAACTCACCAAACCCTAGAAATAAAGTGCTACAAACATGTATGAAATGGCTCCAATGGATGTAGATCTTGAATCTTGCTTGAATGTTGTAGATCTTGAATTGAATCCTAGCTTGAATCATAAAACCCATAAAACAATTGTTAGCTCAAAAACAAACATGATGCTTGATACTCGAATAATGCTCTTAAAACACTTGATAATAATCCCTTGAAGACTCTTGAATGCTCTTGTAAACTCTTGTAAACTATTGAATGCTTCCTTGATCACAAATTTGCTATAATGCATGAATTCTTGAAAGCTTTAGATGAAAATGAGTGAAAGAAACTTGTATTTACTTGTTTATGCCAAATTTCTCAAAATTACAACACTACAAGTTGACATCAGATCTAGGAGAATAAAATCCTACCAAGAATTTGAATTAAATTTAATTTTGGGCCACACGAGACTCATACACTAGAAGTGATGTATGAGTACCATTAGGCTTAACTATGGGACACATTTTTAAAAAGTTCTTAGAATGATGTAAAATCTAGATCAAGGCCCAAAAACCTAGGTGGGACTCATACGCCCAAGGTGGCGTATGAGTCCCAGATCACTAAATCTAGGCCACACAACCTAAAAGGACATGAATTATGATTGGATGCTGATTTATGACAGGATTATCCTGGAAAAAGATGCATTAATTAAGGCTTGTAGATGTAAAATAAGGCCAATTAAAGCATAAAGAAGCCAAATTATTTAATAAAACCCTAGAAAAGTGTGAAAGTCTGTTACAACACTTTACAACACTCTAAATAAGGCACTAGCAAGCTCATTTAGTTTGCAAGGGCCCAAGACCTAATGTGAATATGTTAGACATATTACATCACTAAATCAAGGCCATGTTAGGGAGTATTTTTTTGTCATTACAAAAAATAATAGAAACTAAAACACAACACCATACACAACAAAACACCATATTTACATGGAAAATCCAAGAAGGGAAAAACCAAAGTGAGGATTAGCTCACAATATAAAGTAATTGCAACATCAAATACAATAAGCTCTCTTTCGGAGGGCTCACTACCTAGAAGAAAAGAAGGGCTCACTATCAAGGGCTTATAGTACTAGATTGCAAAAAATAAGAAAGAAGATTGTTATAGTGATAAATCAATCTCAAAGCAACAAAAAGTTCTCCCACTGTACCACTAGTATATGCACTCTCTCTGAAGAATGTAGATACCTTTTGCTCACTACTTCAAGTAGTCTTAGTTGTTAAAGCTCACACTGCAGTTGTACTTTTGTACTTAACATTACAATTCACATCAGACACCTCATTCACACATCCTCCACCAACTCAATGCACATATATACCCATCACAACCTTGAAAACAATTTACAAGGTTGGCTATGTACCTCAAATGTGCAAATTCAAATGAGGTTAACAATAAGAATTCTAGTGGTGGAGAGGAATGAAAGCGAACCACATCACACTTTAATTCAAACCTAAATCCACTCAGACATGCCATGCCATGCTTCCACAAACACTGAAGAAAATTCATAATTAGTGTAAACAACCAAGGTCGACCAAACCTATATTAACACCATTAAGCATTTAAGTACACGCTTCCTCAAATATAAAGAAGACTCATAGAACAAACACAAAACTTAAACATAATCTCAAATATTCCACAAAAACCCTTAAACCCAACAAATCCCTTCACAACAACTTTCACTTGAAGAACACATTCATCCTATACACCCAATTATCTTTCCACATACTGTAACACATGAATCCAACCTTTTAGAGCACCCAAATTCAAAAAACTTAGACTAAAGATAGATATGATCAATATAAGAAAATCCTTATATCTAGAAGACCAAAAACCATAATACGAAGAAATGATGAGCAAAACCATATCTCCCAAACTATACTACTTTCATAGTTCACACAATGGTGAACACAAATTTCTCTACACAATGATCCAGGACAAGAAATGCTGGCTATAACACCTCTAAACACCTCTAATTAACATATCTAAACCACATAAAAAAATCTTCAACCATGAAGAAATGTGGAACAAAACATTGAACACTACTTTGCTACAATGAACACTTTACCACACTATTTCCTCTTCTATTCAAATTTTTGCAAAAGAACTTGAAAATAAAGCACCACAAACATCATCTCATCATCTGCAACACTTTCTCATCACCACCAAAACAACTACACTACATTAATTCAACCATACTCAAGAGGTTGAACATCTACCAACAAAATCTTATCAAAGTAACAATAGAGGTTTACACTAGTGACACTACTAATGACAACATAATGTAGCTAATCAAAACATCATCAAATATTTCCAACAATATCCTCACATCAATGACAACACAAGCTATATTCATACTTCCAACAATCTCTCTCTCCCTTTCTCTTCCCCCTCTATCTTTCTCTATATATCCCTCTTTCTATCCTTATCTCTCCCTCTCTATCTATATAGCCATATCTTCCTTTCTCCCTCTCTTCTCTTTCTCTCTCCCCTCTCTCTCTCCCTTTATATCTATCTCTATCCCTTTCTCTTCCCCTCTATCTTTCCCAAGTTATATCTATAGATATCTCTCCCTCTCTCTACCGCTATATTTCCCTGTCTCTCCCTCTCTCCCTATCACTCCCTCTTTCTATATCTCTCTACTTCCCCTCTCTCCTCTCTATTTCTCTCCCTCCTTCTCCATCCCTATATATACATATATCATTCTCTATAAATTTATCTCCATATCTCTCACTCTCATATACATACACACTCCCTATTTCTCCATCCCTATATCTCCCCCCCTCTCCCTACCTTAGCATTTAATATCACAAAACAATAGCCAAAATAGTTACCCCCAAATCATTAATTTCGGTTAGTTGATTATTTTTGTACATTTCATTGGATTAGATTGGATTAACCCTAAAATTATTTTTTATTTGCATTTTAATGAACCCAACCAATCCTATACAACCTAGTCTTATTTTAGGGTTTCTTATTTATATTAGAGTTTCTCATATCTATACTTTTATGATATTTACATCTCAATTTTATATTTGAAACTCTTTGCATGACCATTTCTTGTTTTATTTTATATTGTTACATCTTTTTCAATTATCTTTATTATAAAATTCATTTTATTTACCCTACCAATCCTTGGCAACCACATTAGGGTTTCATTTCCATATTTGATACATTATTGATATTGATATTTATACTTTTTCAATATGAAAGTGTACCTTGAGGATTGTTTTTCCTATCTTTTGTTTATGTCATGAGTTACTTACAATCTTAATCTTTCATTGAGTGAGTTATGAGTTACATCAAGTACACAATTATGCATTCATCTTTTGAGTTTGGACTCGATCCTACATAATGTTTACTTCTATTCTCTTCTATTCTTCTTCCCACTTAGTTGATCTTCATATTATCAACTTCTTTATAGTATCTAATAATTTAATATATTTAAAATACCTTGGAAGATTTATCGTTATGTTGAACAAGGGAACACATATTCTCCTAGGTCAACTTGGGGAAAGGTGTGCATAAGATCAAAGACAACAAGAAATCTTTCTATGATGATTTATGATTTTTTTTTACTCTCCTTAGTACACAAAATCTAAATTTCTCATTATGGATATTATTTTAAAGTTTTAATTATAATTTTGAGATGATTGTTACAAAAAAAATCACAGAAAAGAGACTTTTTATGCAAAAGTTGTGAGAATTTGATGTTTCAAATATGAAGGATCAGATTAAAATAATTATAATTATTTTTTGGTGGATAATTTTGAAAAATAACTATTACATTATGTAGAGCTTTCATCTGCCTTTTCAATGACTATAAAAATCAAAATTTTGATTAGTAATGAAAAATTTATGCCCATTTTTTATTGAAGTATAATTTTTGGGATTTTAGATAATGGATATCCATTTTGCAATAATATATATCTATTTTGTCAAAATAGATATCCATATATCCATTTTGGAAACAAAAAACTAATAAAAAACCTTTAGGAAACAAATATTCGTTACTAACAAATATATGTTTTTTCTGACATAAAGTTTTTCCCTTGGTTTTTCCCTTGGGAAAGCTTTGGAATTAGGCTTGGTATTTTCAAGCCTAAAAGGTCAACTGATCCAATGTTTTTATAGGTTTCATCCTCATTTTAAGAATTCACCCTTTGTGTTGATGATATTTTTTATTTGAATTTAAAGGCCTAATTGATAGGTTGATTAAAAACCATCCATAACTTTCAAACCATTTCACCGTTTTGAAATCCAAAAGATGTGTCACACTTTATGCTTCACTAGCTGTAGCATCAAAAATGAATTCCATATTTTTTTAACCAAGTAAAGTTGGCCAAAAAATTATTTTCTAGTATTTTCAAAAAGTACTCGTAAAAACTTTATAACTAATTATTTACTTACAAAAAATTTAAAAAAAATATGTCACTTTTGAGCTTATATCATAAATACTTATATTTAGCAATTCAAAAAAAAAAATATCATACTTATGTGTGCTAGAATGACACCTACTTTTTCTTCAAAAATTATAGTAGTGCTTCATTAAAATTTTAAATTTTCACCAAATAAATTTACATTTTTCTAAAAATAATATAGTACAACCTATGAACTACATTTAATTTACTAAAATATATGCCCCTATATACTTTCCAAATTGTTTCAATTACCTATTCATTTTTTTATGTGAAGTTGCTTAGCTATGTTTTTCTATATTTTCATAGCCACTTAGAGGTATAGTTTGGCCCATCATGATCTTGCACTCACCCTTTAAATTCTAATTTTTTTCTTGAGTACCACAATCTTAAATTAGATATTGGATGTGTCTCCAATTTTTAAAATCACCTAGAACACTTGCTCCCTTCAAATGGATAACTCTATGCATTAATGAGATCCATAGGTAGATGAAATAGATCCTTCATCATAGCTTTAAGTAACAACTTATCCAATTAAAATTAATCTTGCACATAATTAATGCGACCCTTTTTAAACTATGTATCATTCTATCATTCATGATTCCATCCACATCATCTTCAAATTAAATGTCAACTTAGATTATCATGGGTAAGCATATACTAAATCAAAACAAACATTTAGATACTAAAATTAACCTTTCAAACACCTTTGTGGCTACTTTCTATATCTTATTGCCCCTTCTTTTTGCTCCCTCTCCATCTAGCATGTCTTCTTAGGCTCTTCCACAATCCATTGTACTTTTTAGTGGTGAACAACCCAACCAAGTGTCACCCCTCATGCAACCAACCAACCTTGTTGGAATTCTACACATTAATGTAGCCAATGATCAAACTCTACTAAACTATTAAAACTCTTTTGTAGCTTCCTCTCACTTGATGTAATCTTGATTCATTTAGGCTCTATTCATCACCTCTATTAGAAACACCTCATGTACCTCTTTGCCTCTAAAAAGCCTACATCTCCATTTGAGTAGGTTCATGACCTATCATACAAACATGCTCCTTAGGAGTATTAATTTAGCTCATGAACTTAACTCAAATATTTTAGCATCACACCTTTTTATGTGGTCTAAAACACAAGACACTATCTTAATTGTTTATGTTGGTGTAAATAAGTATTTTACTTATTACACTTTACTTAAGCTTACTTAGGGAATGCATATCATTATAGGTTGCACTTGTGACACCTAGTTATTTGCATCTTGCATCTAGGTTTGTGCATACATTGAGAGATATGAGTTGGCCACTTAGGGAAGTGTGTGTAGGAGAAATTCCACTCTTTGTGGTGTGATCTAGTTATCACCTTTTTATCTCCACCTTTCGTGGCATGATAATTCCACTTTAGGTGGGTGATCCACCTTTCATGGGATTATCTATTATTTCTTTCTACCTACCACACACATGATTGGGACACTTGTCTCATTCATGTCCCTTCATTGTGTCCTAGCTTTCCTTTATAATTAAGCCTTGTACATGCTTGTAATTGAACATCTTCATGCATATTGAGAATACAGTCATCATATTATCTCATCTTGTCTCTCTCTTTTGTGCTATGTTTAGTCTCTTGATCCTATTTTTGCTTTTCATAAGTTCTTACAGTTTCAAGTGTGTTCACTCTCCAATAATTCTCCCATCCTAGTTTTTATAAGTTCCTAGCCACTCACTATTGACAAAATTTTGGTTGTTGTTAGTAACTCCACTATTGAATCTTAACTCCTATTATTACAACAGAGTCAAAACTCACATCTTTTATCATTTCAAGTGAAAATTATCTTTTTTATATAGGCATGATGGTCAACACTATGAAAAACTCTCTATAGTGTCCACAATTAAAAGCTCACAAACATTGCAAATCTTTAGCCTCTAATATTTGCAAGTACCAAAATTTAGGATGCTCTTGCATCAATGTCCCACATCAAACTTGTCTTTATTGTCTAAAACCATTCTTTTTTCACAAAATTCCTATCCTTATCTCATACATAATAATCAAATTATCCCTAAGCATGCTTATTTATGTGTTTGGACTAAAGTGTAAAGAATTTATCACATCCATCTCATCTACTTTGATACACACACACACTTTTTACCTAGGATAATTCATCTCTAAAGCAATACCTTATCACATGCATGCATGTTGAGGGAATAATTTTGATTAATGTGGTATAGGTAGATATTAGGGGTTGGAAAGCATGCACAAAAGGAGGGTGATGATTTTGTAGGTGGTAATCCAAATTCACTAAAAAAAACCTTGCATAGGTCAATAAGAGAAAATGACATTCAAAAGCTAGTCTTGCTAGGGTTGTGAAGCTATCCTTTTTCCCTATCACATAGTATTGTGTTGTGTTAGAGCCTCATAATCTATGTTATGATTGCTTAATCCCTAATCCAATATAGTTAACAAAGGAAACGTTGGTCACACCAAGATTATGTAAGTTTAGTACAACTCTCCCCAACCTTCTTAAAACTAGTTATTGGAGACCTTTTGGTAATGCCACAACCCTACCTAGAAGAATCACCATTTATCTCTAAAATACTTTCATTATAGTTTAAATTAATATGTATACTATAATTGGAATATTTGTGATTAAGAGGATTTATAATTAAAGTTGGTGTGGCAATTGTTTGGGGGAACTAAGATTTATAAGTTCTTTTAAATCATTTTTTTTTAAATGACATGTTTGTCATAACTCATCTATTTTTTATGAGTTGAGGCTTTAATGTATTAGATGATAATAAAAACTAGTATTGTGTTAGATGTGAGTGTGGGAAGTCCCCTTGGTTGATATTATAGAAATAATAAGGGATACAAAAATGCAAGAAAAAAAGGTGTACATAAGATATTTGGTGAAAATGGGAAGGTATATTAATTGCAATAGTGAATGCAGAGGGGGCATAAAAAACATAGAGTTGAGGGGTAGAAATGATACTAGAGGTGTTTCTTAATATCCTACAAATGCAAGTGCTATGTCATTGGTTTATTAAGTGAATCCCTTGGGATTTTTACACCCACTTAGGGCATCCTCCATTGTTGCACACATCCACCACTATAGCCTAGCTTCTTACACACACTTAGGAAAAAACACTTTAAAACAAGCATTCAACTATATTTGTTCAAGTATGTTTAAGGTTTGACTTAGGTATGCCCCTAAACATGCTATAGGTGCCAAGTTTTTCCACTTCAACATTAACATGTATTGTAGCCCATGGAGAAGCTAACAAGAATATGTGTTTAATCAACATGTATGAAGGATATAGTTGGGTGTAGGAGAACACTAGTGCATAATATAGGACACTAGCACACATAAAAGACATAAACAAACACATTAGAGTCCATAATGAATCTCGTGACAACACATAATTCTAACTTCAGTCTAATGATGTAATCATCTCCTATCTTCCTCCAACAAATTCATTGAAGATGAGAATCTTAACATACCTTCTATCTCTTATCTTTCTTTTTATATCATACAAATTTAACCTAACTCCTTATATAAAAAAAAGTAATAATGATTGTTTAGTACTTAATTTTTTCTAAAACTATATTTGAGGCAAAATTAAGCTTATTTAATAATTAAAAATAAATCCAAGAAATTAGAGAGATAAGTAAATGCCAAACTAGCAATGGGTGAGAATGTGACAAGAAAAAAAAAAAATCCAAGAAAATTAGAGAGATAAGTAAATGCCAAACTAGCAATGGGTGAGAATGTGACAAGAAATGCAGCCAGCTCACCATTGTGAGATTCCATGCTATCAATATCTTCATCTCATTCATACCAATCGCAACCTCATGTACTAGAACAATTCAGAACCATACAAAAATGGGAACACAATTTCAACATGATAGGTCGAAAAATGTTTAGATGATAATCCAAATCCTATTGCACTGGCAGATTATCAATGCATTCATTTTTCTATTCTTTTTTTGTTTTCAATGCATTCATTGAAGTCCTTTTTTCTTCTGGCTGGCTATTTTAAAAGCTTTGTTCTTTTGCGATTATAATTCCAGACGAAGTTAAGTTGAAATCACCAACTAAACGAAGGTCCAATACGACTGAGGCACAAACATGCAGCCAATGTGTCCCTTTGACAGCATCTCAGGGGCCCATTAAGACATGCACGGAGAGGTGAAGACGGAAAGAAACAGCAACGGGCCAAGAAGCCCAACATTAATGGAGGAAAACTTGACATTAGAGCATTTATTGAACTCCGTCAACATTACATCATCCGAAAACTAACCTTAAATTTCTTTTTCTCTGTTGGACGGTCAGGTCGGCGCTGATGAACATCCATTCACATTTATTTTTAATGTTTCTTTCCGTCTGCACGGAGAGGTGCAGACGGAAATGAAATGAAATGAAAAAATTTAATGACGTCCACGAGGCCAAAGAAGCCTATGGGACTCAAGAGCAGCACCGGAACAACCCACAGTCCTAGACAAAATGGAGGCGCCGTTCGAGATCAACCCTTCGAGAGTGAATTTTGATGATGAAGTTTGCAATTTTGTCGAGTCTTGAATCTTCAAACAAGGTATTTAAATTGTCAACCTGCACTGTATCCCCATAGCTGGCCCGGATGTCTTTATATGCCGAGCATTCTATGATAAAGTGCCATTCCGTCTCCACCATACCCTTGTCACAAAAACAGCATATTCTATTTTCCCACTCTTCTTTAGGAACCACCCACCTACCCGTTTCACACCTAAGATGGTGTGAACTAGTCCGCAATTGGGCTATCAACATTTTTGCTTTCCATTTGATATTCGCTCCTATATAAGCCTTTTCTTCATGGTCCCTTGTGGGATTGAATTCTTTGATATAATAATCTTTTTTACGCCCTTTTTTTTTCGTCCATATACCATATTTAAATTTTTCTCTCACATAATTTTTTATTTCTCCATTTATGTTTGGACACTCATGCATCACAACATCCCATTTCTTCATCCATTTGAAAGAAACAGCAACGGGCCAAGAAACCCAACATTAATGGATGAAAACTTGACATTAGAGCATTTATTGAACTCCGTCAACATTACATCATCCGAAAACCAACCTTAAATTTCTTTCTCTGTTGGACGGTCAGGTCGGTGCTGATGAACATCCATTCACATGTATTTATAATGTGGGGTGGACCCAATCCGAACACTGGGTTTTTTTTAAATAGATTGAGTTGGGTGGTGCAGCTAATCATTTGTATTTTAATCTCATAAACAAGAGTAAAATCATTGTTTTGCAGCATGGACGGTCTGTCCTGGAGCTATCCATTGTCCAGTGATAGCTCCACCTGACATCTTCATCCTCATCCCTCTGCCTCCCCACATTTCTTGAATCGCTCATCATATATATAGCACCAAACATATTACCACACATTTCACTGATAATCTTGCAATACTATAGCATTGAGAGTGCAGATGGCGTTGGGTATAGATTTCGGCAGCTTGGACGAGGCGTTCAAGATTGAGTCTTTGAAGACGTATGTTGCAGAGTTTATCTCCACTCTGCTCTTCGTCTATGCTGGCGTCGGGTCGGCCATGGCCTACGGTTCGTCTGCTCTTGTTGCCTCTACATACCCAATTCTGTTGCTCTTTTTATAATGCCAGATTCTTGTTTGAAATGCAGATAAGTTGACGTCGGATGCGGCGCTGAGCCCGGCGGGTCTGGCAGCAGTTGCAGTGGCTCATGCGTTGGCACTCTTTGTGGCCATCTCCATTGCGGCCAACATCTCCGGCGGCCACGTCAACCCGGCGGTTACTTTCGGCCTTACCTTGGGCGGCCACATTACCGTGATCCGTGGCATTTTCTACTGGATTGCTCAGCTTCTTGGCTCCACCGTGGCTTGCATTCTCTTGAAATTGACCACCGGCGGTTTGGTAAGCTTAATTCCGCTGGACAAACTGGCCGCTTATTGTTAATAATGCAGTTGTAAAGCTTACTGTGATATGTGTGCAGGCAATCCCAACTCACAGTGTGGCAAGCGGCATGAGCTCAGGAGAGGGAGTAGTAATGGAGATCGTGATAACATTCGGACTGGTGTATACTGTGTACGCAACTGCCGTAGACCCGAAGAAGGGTGATGTGGGGATCATTGCACCCATTGCAATTGGTTTCATTGTGGGAGCCAACATCTTGGCCGCCGGACCCTTTTCTGGCGGGTCGATGAACCCTGCTCGCTCCTTTGGGCCGGCCTTGGTGAGTGGTGATTGGACAGACCACTGGGTTTACTGGGTGGGTCCTCTGGTTGGAGGAGGGCTTGCCGGTATCGTCTATGGATTCATCTTCATTGATTCTCATTCACATGTTCCCATTGCAACGGAGTGCTAAGTTAGCTTGGAAAACATTGTCCTTTTCACTTCTGTACCAGTGACGTGTGAATAAATTAATGTACACATTTTGCCTAGCTCATGCTAAATTCTGAGATTGGTTCCTTTACATAAGCTGGCTGTGTACAGACAATAATCAGTGACCCTGTTTTCCTATCAAAGAACTGTTAGCTTGTAACGAATCTTTAATTCATCACATAAGCCAAAAGTCATACAAGGCACATAAGTCAAAAGCACACAGAGTGGTGATTTGTGAAATATTTTAGGTTTAATCGCCGGATCATAAAAGATCCCAACTAGTTGAAAAAATGGTATTCAGACAATCAACCCGGCAAATACGGAACCATCACTAACGTACTAAAGGATAATATTTCTCTACTGCTAATATCTACCTGCACCACCGCACCCTACTTAAAGGGAAAGGGCCCTCATATTCTCTATTACTAGTACCTAGAAACTCCACCACACCCTATTTAAAGGAAAAGGTTCTATTATTTTTCATATTATTAATATTTATGTATTACACAACATCTTATTTTCGTGATAGCGTTCTATTATTTGATATCTACATATTCCATTGCATCCTATTTGAAGAAAATAACCCTACTATTTCTCTTGAAGATCATCCCACTCCACCATAGGAAAGGATACTCTACTACACCCTACTTAAGGGAAATGGCCCCATTGTTTAATGTGGGGTGTAGGGGGCATGCAAATTATGAGAAGAAAATTAGTCCTTATTATTTCAATGGGAGTTGTGTATATCTTACAACAATGTCAAGAAAGAGAAGGGGTTCAATTTGCAACTGAGTTGGTATTCGATAAGTAATGTTCATTACATAAATGAGGATTTAAGTGTAATGTTAATTAAATTAAATTTAGAATAAAAGAGTTGAGATTGAAAAAAATGTTAGCATTAGAATATTGAGATTGAGAAATCAAATAATTAAGAGGGAAATAAGGAACTTATATCAAGTTTTGACCTTGTTGAATGTAAAGCTCTACTCTCCATTTTCCCTTAGAACAATATTTTAATTTGTATTTTATCTTCTTTCTTGTTTTCAATAGTCAACCATTTTGTGAGAAGAAAATTAATCCCTAATATTTCAATGGGGGTTGTATATATCTTATAACAATGTTAAGAAAGGGAAGGGGGTTCAATTTGCATTTGGGTTGGTATTCGATAAGTAATGTTCACTATAAAAATGAGGATTTAATGATAATTAAATTGAGTTTAGAATAGAAAGAGTTGAGATTGAAAAAAAATGTTAGCACTAAAACATTGAGATTGAGAAATAAAATAATTGAGAGGGGAATAAGAAGCTTACATCGAGTTTTGACCTTGTTGAATTTAGAGCTTTGCTCTCCATTTTCCTTTAGGATAACATTTTAATTTACATTTTATCTTCTTTCTTGTTTTCTCTAGTCAACCATTATTTTTCTCCTTTGGCTCGATTATTAATCAATTGTGAGATGTTACATGGTTTTCTTGTGTTACATCTCAATTTTTTAATATAAATTGCCACATTTTCAAGCAAGTTTGCAAGGTTTCCTTTTCTCATGGCATCAACAACAAGACCACACTACTAATCATCTCAAAGATCATCATGGCTAGCACAATATTTAGAGGTTGTTAGTTTGACCCCTCTTTCCTATTATGCAATTAGTTAATAATCGACATATTGGCTTGAGTGGGCCCCATAATAATGAAGTTCATAATTTAAATTTTTTAATGTAGTGAAACCATTAATTTTTCCAAAAGTATCATACAACTAGCACGATGTTTTGAAGTTGCTAATCTAACAACTTGGACATGTTGCACTCTTTGGATAAAACTCAATGAGTTGGCAAAGCTAGTAGGCCAAGTTTTATTGATACCCTTTATGGGTACAAAGAATAAAGTAAGGAAAAATTATAATATATGATACATGTCACCTTGATGCTTCTCAAAAATATTGATAGATAAAGTGGGTCCTCCACTTTAGTAACAACTCCAGAAAGTACAAGTTGGATTTCCTATGCAACAAAACTATTGATCATCTCCAAGATCAATTATGTGTGCAATATTTCAAAGATGTCAATATGATATCTACTAGATCAGAAACATTGCACCATTACTCAAAATTATACATATCAACTATTGGTGGAACCCACTTTAGAAAGGAGCTTCATAAAGGGTTTAATGTCATGACACGAAAAAATGACACCTCAATGCTCCTTGGAGACATCAGTAGGCTAACACATGTATTTTTACATTATTAATGGAGGGTAAATATAACTACCTAGGAAAATGGACTCCTTAGATTCATTCAATGTGGTTCAAAAGGGACTCATCTAATGGTCGAAGTAAAAGGCTCTTCAAGAAGGGGAGGCATGAAAACTATTTCATTAAAACTTGTTCAAATGGATAAGCTAATCTTAGCCATGTAGATTCATAACACGTATGTTCAAATTTTAAATTATTGAAGCTCTTTTTCTTGTTGAAAGGGACTTTCTATTTTGGTAGAGGAAAAGATAGGTCTTTTTGATATTCAAGACTCTAATAAAGATATTGTATTTCATTATATCCATTTAATTAAGAAAATTACAATTTTCCAAGACTAGTGTTTCATGCTTTGTGTAACAAAAAAAGATATGTATAAATTATCTCATCTTACTATCTTCTTTGTGACTTTTCCTCTACCATTTTTATCATTATTCAATTTTAAGTTATTCTAAGTCTTACTTAATTCATTTGAAGCTTTGTTATCTACAAATAAAATTATAATTGTGCATATTTATGCCCCTTCCTTTTTACTATAAGCTATTTTTTTCAAATGATACAAACTCTTTGCAAATTTTTTAATGTCAAAAGTAAATATCTTATTCAACATTTCACCTAATAGTTTAGGATTTTATTTTTTCATATCTTCTTTCCATTTCCTTTAACTTTGATAAGTATTAGGGTAAGTGCACCAAGCTGTGACACGAAAATGGCTCTTAAGATGCCACTTTTTTTTTAAATCAACAAAGTTTGATGTTCACAAGAAAATGAAGCTAGTTACGCTCAAATTTTGAAGATGCAACAAGAAAAAGAGTTGTAGTGCTCTGAATCTACTTTCTACGCTACATTTTTTTTTGAAAATAATGAAGATTAAGGATTTAAAAAAGGGGGGTCACCAAAAGTGGTCTTGTTTTTCTCAAAAAAAAAGCATAGTGTTTGTCGTGACCCCCATGTTTCATTATGTTTTTTTAGAATTTCAAAAATTTGACTAGTGAGAAATTAACTAACACCATGTAGTTTATCCTAGTTCTTTTGGATAATTTTTTAATGAATATAAATATTTTATAAATTTTTGAAGTGGACACATCTTGAAAAGCTAAAATCTGAGTGTGATCCCCCCTAATTTTTTGAAAACCAATCAAAAATTTTAAAAAATCATTATGTGTAGAATATAGTCTAGTTTATAAAAATGTAATTTGTTTTAAAAATTGATGAACGAGTAAAAATCTATACTAAAACTAGTACATATTGGTTTTTGACAAAAAATGGAGCACTAACAAGAGAAGTTATGGATGGAAACCTTAACATAATCAAAATGTTAAAATAATTATATGGTTATATAGGTAAGACAAAGCCTAATGTTATCACAATTTTTTTATAAAATTTTATTGAAATACATGCAAACCTGATAGTTCTAAGCATGGCTAAAAATGTGTGAAATTTCATTACCCTTCTAGAAAATCACATCCTTGGCATGAAATGGTCGTCCAACACTTTGGATTGGATTCCCAAGGAAAAATCCAACCCTTTGGGTTGGTATTTCCCAATGCAAGATATTTGGTTCTCACCACATGTCTTGCAACATTTGATGAGTGCCAAATAGATTACATTGACAAAAAAAACCTTCACTTTCTATTTGTCTCTCTCTACCCCACTTTGATAAGGCTTAAAGTTTACGGTTTATGATCGATGATGGATAGTCAAGGTTTTACCTTTCACTCCCTCTTTGTCTCCTTCCCTCTTAACCAATACTTACCATATTCTCTCTCAACCCTCTTTAGGTCTCTCCACCCTCTCTACCTTTCCTTCCCTCCTTAACCCCATATCCATCCTTGCCTCCCTACCTCTCGCTTCTTCTATCTCCCTTTGTTGTTATTTCTCACCTATCCCTCTCCTTTCTCTTGATTGCTACCTCTCTCTCTCACCATCTCCAAGTCTCTCCCTCCTTGTCTCATTACCCAACTCTCTCCCCCCTCTATCTCTCACCTCTTTCTTCTCTCTCCCCATATCCAAGTCTCTCCAACCTTGTCTCATTATCCACCTATTTCCCCCTCTATCTCCCATCTTGTTTTTCTCTCTCTCATCTTCTCTCTCCCTTCCCTCTCTAGGTCATCACCTCTTTACCTCCTCCTACCTATGTATCTCACTCCCCCCATGTGTACCTCTTCATCCACCCTTTGTTACTCCTCTACCAATACTTCCATTTCACTCTCCATCTCTTCTCTCTCTCCCCTCTCTAGGTATCTCCCACTCTCTCCTTATCTCCCTCTTTATGTTGTCTTCCCTCCTTACCCCCATTTATAGCCTTGCCTCCCTACCTCTATCTTCTTCACTTTCCCTCCAGGGTAAGTGCACTAATCTATGACACAATTTAGGTGTCAAATTGTAAAAAATCACAAAAAAGGCTAAAATTGGCCATTTGGCATGCACCAAATTTTGGGTGCACCAAATGCAAAAGGTAAATAAAAGAAAAAAATGCATTTTGAAACCTCATTTCACTACAACTCGTGGCTTAGCTTAGAGGATTTGAGGTCTGCAACTCGCGCTCACCAAATATCATCCATTATTTGTATCCTTAGCTTGCTATTTTCATGAGGATGCCACCAACAAGTCAGAGATGTTGAAGATTGCGAAGAGGTATGCATTTTTATTCTATTTTTTTAAATTTTATTTATAATATAGATTGAAATAAGTTTTTATAATTAAATTTTGTTTGAATTCTCAGGGAATGAAACTCCACCTCCAAACATTGAGAATTCACAGTCACCCCCTCAGGAAGAGCTTCCAATTCAAGAACAACCTAAAACCCCTCCATCAATTCATAGGAATCCTTAAGGAACACAATAAAATATTCTAAATCAAATTGAAAACAATAAAAGAGACATTGAACAATTAATTGGAAGATTAACCGAGCATGCCGAAACCCACCCTTATAGGAGAGGGATTGTTGAATCATTGAAGTCAATTCTATCTCATGTAGGATAAATGAGCGAGAAAATAAATTTTTGGTCAAATAAGAGGCTTGAGATGAGACAATATTATGCTAGAGGTTTGTCATATGCATATGTTAAAAAACAAAAAATTAGCAAAGCCGACTTGTGTGCCCTATTTACAGACCCAAAAAACCAACACACCTTTGTCTCATACATGCAGGAGGTTCCCCATCCATTGGTGCTACCATAAGTTAATTAAAAATAAAATTTGGGAGCGGTGGTGGATGGTATTTGACCAACCTCCATGCAATAACCATGAAGTACCACAATAATTTTTGAGGAAACTCTATTGTTTGTTTATCCTCAATAGGATGCAAAATTATTTTGACATCTTAGACTTTCAAGGTAGAGGTGAGGGCTCCACACATGATAGACCTATTGCATAATGTAATCCATAGTTGGCACCGAGACCCTTCTCTAGACCCATGGTGGAGCATGTCAACATAATGATGGATGAAGCAATTGAAAACCTTGTTGAACCTATCACATTTGAATTTCCAATAGAAAACCAAGAGCATTCACCTACCCTCAAGAACATACCTCTTTGAGATTTACCTAACTTCTATTGTTTGATCGTAGAGGTTCCTAATACATTTCTATTTGAATGTGATGTTTTATGTCAGAGTTATGACTGTAATATTGATGCACACAAGCTAAAACTCTTTCTATCCACACTTAAAAATTCCACTTCATGATGGTTCATGGGGTTGGGAAGAAATGTAGTAGAAAACTAGGGAACCATGAAGGCAACGTTCTTGCATAAATACAAAGATTAATTTCATGTAGGAGATATGCAAAAATGACATATTCTGAATGTTACAAAATGAGGATGAACCCCTCTAAGATAATGTTGAGAGATTTCAATTATGCCTCAAAAAGTCACACCAAAATAGGCGCTCTCTAGAGTCACTCAAATTAGTAATCCTAAGGAGTGTGAATGAGAATTTCATGGATACATTGAACTTGATTGGAGTAGGGGACATCTCGTAATTGACCTTTAATGAAATCTTCCAAATTGTACTTTCTCTTAATGTACTTTCTAAACAAAAATAAGAGTTGTAGTTCTCTGAATGTACTTTCTAAACTACTATTTTTTAAATTGTTGAGATTAAGGGCTTCAAATAGGCGGGCCTCACAAATTTCTCCTATTTTTGTCCAAAAATATAAAATAGTGACTAGTATGGTCCCCCTAAATATTAATTTTTTTTTAAGTATTTCAAAAATCACTTCGATGAAAAATAGCTAACATCATGTAGTTTATGCTCAATTTTTCTATTTTTTTTTAATATATGTATTTTACTAATTTTCAAAGTGGACACATCATAAAAAATGAAATATTAAGTGTGCCCCCCCTAAAATTCTTGGAAATTAATCATTTTTTTTTTTAATTTGTATAGAATAGAATCTATTTTATAAAAATGTGTTTCAAATTTAGATGACTGAGTAAAAAGTGAAACCAAAAATACCATACACATGTTTTAAATAGAAAATGAAGACACTAGAAAAAGAAATCAAGATCAAAACCTTAACATAATTGAAATGTAGAAAAAAATACAACTAGGTTAAAAAGCTAAGAGAGAGCTCAACATTATTGTGGTGTTTTTAACTAAGCATTGAAAAATGTGCAAACCTAATGGGGAGCATGCTCAAGATTTAGTCATTTTTTTTTAATTTACAAAAAAACACATCTTTGGGCATTCACATGTAAGTCCAACCCTAAGGGTTGGAAATACCTAGTGTAACTACAAATGTGAGTGTATTATAGCACACTCACATTATAATGTGTGCATATTATAACAAAAGCACAATATAACACACTCATGATTTTGAGAAGAAAAAATACAAGTCTCCCTCTCCCTCCTCTACTATAAAGAATAAGATTGTAGAGAAATATATAATAATACTATTATTTAAATATGTATCTAAAAATTTTCTTCACCTCCCCATAATGAAATGGTCTCCAAACATGGTTGTGAAAACACCAAAAAATTATACCTTTAACAAGATTAGGCTCCATTTCCAACACTCTACATATTCATTATTATGTTTTACAAGGAAATCCCCCCACACCCCCTCATTAGGAACTAGGATCCAAACACAACTAAAATAACACCTCTAAATCCAGAAGATAATCAAGCTCCATGATCAATAGGGAGAGAGATAAAAATGGAGATGGAGATAAAGAGAGAGAGGGAGAGGGATATGTGTGTGTGTGTGTATGTATGTATGTGTTTATATATGTGTATATATATGTATATATATATATACATATATACATATACATATACATATACATATACATATACATACATACATACATACATACATACATACATGTATATATATATACATATATACATATACATATACATATACATACATAGATATGTATACATGTATATATATAAATGGGAAGAGAGAGAGAGAGAGAGAGAGCAGGGGGGGAGGGGTGGTAGTGTTGGTAATGGAGTTTGATTGTCTTCTTGATTTAGAGGTTTTGTTTCATCTATGTTTGGATCATAATTCTTGATGGGGGTGTGCGGGGCTTGCATTGTAAAATAAAATGATGACTATTTAGAGTGTTGGTTATGGAGCTTAATCTTGTTAAAGCTCTAATAGAAAAATTTTATTTATATATTGCTCTATGATCCTATTCCTAACAATAGAAGAGAGATAGGGAGACTTTTATTTTTTCTTCTTAGAAACGTGAGCACATTATAGTGCACTCATGTTATATGTACTCACATTATAGTACTAACATGTTGTAATGTGAGCGCATTATAATGCATGCACATTATAACACACTTGTGTTCTACCCTCAATAGTCCAAAAAGTGGTTTTGGTCACTTTTTGGTCCCCTATATTTTTGCACTTACCCATTAAGAGAGCCATTAAGTGAATCTATCTTTTGTGGGTTATGCTTGCACAATTATATCAACTATATATGGGTTTTGAGATAACTAGTTATTCTTGGTTCAAGGAAAACCTTTGAGGCTAAGATACCATATTAAGTTTGGTTGTCAATATTTTTGGTTATCCATTTTGTTTGATTTCAATAATTATGAAGGTATACCCCTAGGAACACCCTTTTGAGTCTAATATTATCTTAAAGAGTAGGAGATGATACCCACTCTTGTAGAGGTGACCTTGAACCCTCCATGGTTTTTTTGATGAACTAATTTTGCTTACTTGAATGGCAACCCTAGCTTTTTGAGAAGTTTTTCTCTAGCAACTAGAGTAGCAGTTTTGAGACCCAAGAATGCTAATTAGTTTAAATATATTTCTATGCACAAGATTCTTGGTCATAAATTATAACATGGTATCAAATCATAGATGCTAGGGTAGGTTTTTTTTTAAATTTTTGGAGATTTGAAGGCTTAACAAATTCTATGTAAACTTTTTGATAACCTTGTATGCTCTTCTCTTACATATTTATATTATCAAAAGAATTAAAAATATTTTTAAAAAAGACCTGCACTTTTTTATGTGCATCATTTTCTTCTAACATGGTGAAATTTATGTTCCAGTGTCTTTGATGAGCTTATAAGCTATTTTGTTGCATCTAGTAGGTCTAAACCAATCAAGTTTGACTTTCATTTTGCTAAAATCAATTCTATTGGACATAATAGTAGAAGACCTGGGTTTGAAGTTTGGATCTAGTGAACAACTTATACACAAATAATTTTAAGGCCAAGAACAAACCTTGTCAAATGTTACATTTAGAAGGCCTAACAATGGCAATTTCCATATAATATTTATCAATTTGTTTAGTTCATGGTCTCAAGAAGTTTGAATTTTTTGGCATATCACTATTCATTCATAGGTTGTACAATCATACTTTTTGTACCTAAGCTAATATTATACATTTTTTACATCATCGTTTAAAAAAAGTCCCCATCTCCATTTTTTTCTTAATTTTGAACCTGAACTTAAGAAGACCATAACTAGGTCATTCAAACTCGAAATCAAGTGCAATTTTTTTTATTTGGGGTGGAATTTCACACTATTTGCATTGGTATGATATTTTCTTAATTTGTCTCTTCAATTTTTTTATAATTTTACTTTTATTAGATATTTTGTTATTTAGTCATACTTTTTGGAGCTTTAATGCCTTGTAATTTTCATCAATGAACTCCTTTTTAGGTACCATTTTTTAAAGTTTGTATTTTTCTAGGCTCTACATAGTGGTTTAATTTTTTATTTTATAATAAAATATTGGTTTAATCATTTTTTTCACCTTTGATTCATGTAAAACTTGATTAAATATGAAATATTGTATTTTAATCTAACTAAATTAAAGTGCCAAACATATACTTATCGAGGGTTCATTTTAGTAATTAGGAGTGTTAAAATTGAATAATTTGGGGGGGTTTCTAATACACATGCACTTAAATTATAAAGTGTTAAATCAATATACTAGTCTTGGTTGGTTTATATGTAGGAATTTTGTAATCATGTGAACTAAGATAAGTTTCATTTTAGGGGGTTTCATTTAATGTATTAAATTCAATAATTTTATTGTAAGTCTAAACTCATAGAACTATTTTTCATAGAAACATGGCATAAATAATCATTACATAGCTTAGGAATGATTATTTATGCCTTATTTCTATGAAAACTATAAATAGAAAAGAAAATGGTTTAACAAAAATGACATGTTATATGGACTAATATATCTTGAGGATTCTCTACAACACACAGAACATATTGATTGCCCTTTCATTTCTTGGAAAATCATCCAAAAATTGTATGGAGACATATCTTCATCTAATAGTGATGTTTCCTTGGATGGCCATCTTCATATTGATAATTTTGATACCCCTTCTTGTGTGGGAACATCTTCATGGGATGATTGATCTATTTGGTTAACACACATTAATGCCTAGACATTCTAGATCCTCCTATTGCTATTATAGAGTTTAGAGTCACTTATTTCAAATATTATAGATATTATCTTCAATAGGGTTCTTCATGTCTAAAAGATCCACTTCATTGGGAGGTCTACTTATTAGGAATTGCATATCTATTTTTGGACACTCACCTTTCAAATATTGATAAATTATTGAGGATAGTCAACTAATCATTAATTATGTAACTCACATCAAATTGCACCATATCTCATTCTAGTTTTTCTTACTCTCTCTCATTCACATCATGATACTCACATGACACATCTAGATTCACTTTTATCTAGGTCTCACACTTCAGTGATCATTATTCTCGAATCCTTTATGGTACGATCATAGTTCAACATTGGCATCAAGAAATATGAGCAACTTCTAGAACCATTCATTTTGATTCCTTTCTACAATCCACTTGAGTGGGAAATCAACTATTTGATAGCTCAAGGTTTCTTTCTTCCAAGAGGAAGATGGATCAATTATTATAGAGGGACTTTTTATAGTGTTCACTATGTGACATTCTACACTCCTCTCTATCTCTATCTTTTTTTTCTTTGTAGAGGAACACATGGGCATTGTCTTACATGGAATTTAGGACACTCACTTAGGGAGACTCTTAGTCATTTTTTATTTTCTCTCTTTTTGGGGCCCAGGGATTTTTTTCCAATATGTTTTCTCCTTTTCCTCATCTATAAGATTGTGTTTGTACATTGGTACCTAACATGGATTTCTTGTCAGGACTCATTCTTGCATATTTTGATTTCTTTAGCATATCCTTAAGTTTCATTTAAGGGGGGAATTAGTGTAATATTAACACTTTAGGATATGTTCAATCCTAAGTATATTATTGCACTTATTTTAAAGTTTGTTGAGGTAATTAATAAATCTGAATACTTAAGTTAGGAAGGATAATGTTGCACATTCATGAGATTCTACTTGTTTTATTAACCTCATGGATTTGGAAACTTGGATAAGCTATATGTTATTTTTTTGGATTTTTTCCTTATATTTGAAAAGTATAAGCCTATATAATGTAACTCTCCTTCCAAATTTTAATAATTAGAATAATGAAGAAAGCATTTCATGGCAATATCAATTAATAAAATTTAGCTAATTTAATTTTCATTAAGACAGTTTAAATCTATTTATATTCACTAGATTATAGGTTATAGTTTTGACTTGAATTCTAATTGGGCACCAAAATATCAAATTAGAAGTTGGATGTGTCTCCAAATTTTAAACTCACCTAGAAGAATTGCTCCCTTCAAATATATAGCTTTCTGTATTGATGAGACACATAGGTAGATGGAATAGATCCTTTATCCTAGCTTTACATACCAATTCATCATATTTAAATTAATCTTGCAAATAATTCAATTTGAACTAAATTATCAAACTATGTATTCTTTTATTATTCATGCTTCCATCCTACCATCTTGGCATTAAATGACAAATTATTATCGTGGGTAAGCATATACTAATTCCAAATAAATATGGTTATCAAAATTAACCTTTCAGACACCTTTGTGGATACTTTCTATACCTTACTGCTTCTTCTCCATCTAGCATGTCATCTTGGGATTTTCTAAAATCCATTGTACATTTTAGTCATGGACAACCCAACCTTGTCACCCCTCATGCAACCAACCAACCTTTTTGATCTTCTGCATAGTAATGTAGCCAATGATCAACCTCTACTACACTATCAACACTCTTTATTAGGGTTTAAGGGTTAAGGGATTAGGATTGAGGGTTGAGGGTTTAAGAGTTTAAGGGTTTAGTTTTTAGGGTTTAGGGGTTGAGGGTTTAAGGGTTGAGGGTTGAGGTTTTAGGGTTTAACAGTTGAGGGTTAAGGGTTTAGGGTTGAGGGTTGAGGGATGAGGGTTTAAGGGTTGAGGGTTGATGAATTAGGGTTTAAGGGTTGAGGGTTGAGGGATTGGGGTTTAAGGTATATGGTTGAGAGTTGAGGGTTTAATGGTTGATGGATTAGGGTTCAAGGGCTGAGGATTTAAGGGTTTTTGTTGAGGGTTTAAGGGTTGAGGGTTAAGGGATTAGGGTTTAACGGTTAAGGTATGAGGGATTAGGGTTTGAGGTATAGGGTTGAGAGTTGATTGATGATGGTTTAAGGGTTGAGGGTTGAGGGATAAAGGGTTAAGGGTTTAAGGTTTGAGAGTTGATGGATTAGGGTTGAAGGGTTTAGGGTTGAAGGGTTGAGAGTTGAAGATTGAGGGTTATAGGGTTGAGGGATTAGGGTTTAAAGGTTGAGGGTTGAGGGATTGGGTTTTAAGATACAGGTTTGAGGGATTAGGGTTGAGGGTTGAGGATTTAAGAATTTAAGATTTTATGGTTTAAGGCTTGAGCCTTGAGGGTTTAAAGGTTGAGGGTTGAATGGATGAGGGTTGAAGGGTTGAGGGTTGAAGGTTGAGCATTATAGGGTTGAGGGATTAGGTTTTAAGGGTCGAGAGTTGAGGGATTAGGGTTTAAGGTATAGGGTTGAGGGTTGAGGGTTGAGGGTACAAGGTTGAGGGATTAGGGTTGCGGGTTTAGGGTATAGGGTTAAGGGATTAGGGTTGAGGGTTTAATTTATACGGTTGAGGGTTGATGGATATAGGTTTAAGGGTTGAGGGATTAAGGTTTAAGTTATAGAGTTGAGGGTTGAGGGATGATGGTTTAAGGGTTGGGGGTTGAGGGATTAGGGTTTAAGGATAGAGGGTTGAGGGATTAAGGTCAAGGGTTGAGGGTTTAAGGGTTGATGGTTGATAGTTTAAGGGTAGAGGGTAGAGGGTAGAGGGTTGAGGGTTTAAGGGTTTAGGGTTTAAGGGTTGAGGCTTGAGGGAATAGGGTTTAAGGTATAAGGTTGAAGGTTGACGGTTGAGGGTTATAGGGTTGAGGGATTAGGGTTTAAGGGTAGAGGGTAGAGGGTAGAGGTTTGAGGTTTTAAGGGTTAAGGGTTGATCATTGAGGTTTTAAGGGTTGAGGGTTGAAGGATTAAGTGTTTAGGGATGAGGTTTAATTGTTGAGGGTTAAGGGATTAAGGGTTGAGGGTTGAAGGTTAAGGGTTATAGGGTTGAGGGATTAGGGTTTAAGGGTTGAGGGTTGAGGGATTGGGGTTTAAGGTATAGGGTTGAGGGATTAGGGTTGAAGGTTGACGGTTTAAGGGTTGAGGGATTAGGGTGTAATTTATAGGGTTGAGGTTTTAATCCTTCTCTACCTCTCCATCCCTCCTTATCCATCTCTATGTCTCTCACTCCTTGTATCATTACTACTCCTTTAGGTCTCTCCCACTCATCTCTTATCCTTTTCATTATCAATAAAGCTCATTAAATATATCTCTCCATCCCTTGCTAATTTACTAGGTCTCTTTCACTCTTATCTCTCCCCTTTGTAGGTCTCCATGAAGTGTCAAGGATTTCACAATTAAAAATTATTTATATAGCACATTTGGTGCTCACCAAATTACAAGGTCTCCAAACATGAAATTTGGCGCTCACCAAATTACAAGGTCTCTAAACATGAAATTTGGTGCTCTCCAAATTGTAAAGATGTTTTGCATCACATTTGGTGAGCAACGAATTGCCTTTGCCAAAAATTGTAAAAAGGGGAGTTGACCCATGATACAAGCCCACAATTCTCTACATTTGTTTGGTTCTATGCTTTCTCCAATAGGAAAATGTCTTTTTATGTATTTGACTTGTTGTAGTACCATATTATACTTGCTCCATCACCTTTTGAGCACCAATTTTTTTTCTAAAAAAATTAGAAGAATATAATTTGAAGTTTTTACATCATATTTGATTATCTCAAGTAATATATTCTTTTTGGTAGAATTGAAATGCTTATATTGAGTTTTTTTATTTAATTTTTGAAAATATAGATCATTCCTTTTAGAATTTTATTAACCATAATACGTTTACATAGAATTCGACATTGAATAAGATGAAAGTTGCATTAAAAGTTTAATTTTTAGGAGTTTTAAGAAAAAAATTGAAAAACATGACATAATTTAGATGAATTCATGTAAAATTATATAGAGGATTTCAACTTAACACAAACATGCTTATCTACTCCATTTTCATTTCTTATAGTAGTCCTTTTCCATCATGTTTAGTGAAATTCACTCTTTTTCATTGTAGATAGATCGATTTGTATGGGATTTTTACTTGGTTACAAAGAACTCCCAAGCTATGCCTTGTGTGCTTGTCCAATAAGAGTCATTTTTGTGATTTTATCATTATGTTCTCTACTATTTTCTTAATTTCCTTTTAGTTATAAAATATTAGTGCAAGTCGGTTAAACCCTTGAGGCAAATTTGTCACTAAAATGAAGAATTAATAATGTGAATGTAAAATTCATTAAGCTCCCTTTTGGGTTTTATTTTTTGCTAAGTAACGACCCATTCCTCAAATAAACATCATCAACCCTTTTTGATAAATGATCATCGGCCTTCACCACATGCCCGCTCAGTGCTTCCTAAAGGGATTCTTCCCTTCACTTTTCAAATGGCCCTCACCATGTTTCCACGTGTCGTTGTTGAGCATGCTTAAAGGTTGCTTCCCTTCACTTTTAAGTCAACCCCTAACCGTGTGCCACGTAGCCTTCATCTACATATTCTTTGGCATACCCCACAGTCAGCACCAATGAAAAGGCACGCTTCCACGTGTCTTCCTAGCACAAGCCTTCAATGACGAGGAGGAAGAATGAACCATGGGTTGTGAAATGAACCATGGGTTGCGAAATGAACCATGTTTCCACGTTTCATTGTTGAGCATGCTTAAAGGTTGCTTCCCTTCACTTTTAAGTCAACCCCTAACCGTGTGCCACGTAGCCTTCATCTACATATTCTTTGGCATACCCCACAGTCGGCACCAATGAAAAGGCACGCTTCCACGTGTCTTCCTAGCACAAGCCTTCAACGACGAGGAGGAAGAATGAACCATGGGTTGCGAAATGATGCCACACATCTCTTCAGTGGGTACTTCTTCAAAGAAAAGGATGGAGTGAACTATGGGCTATGATATACTATCGGGTGTTCTAGCTGCCTATATTGGGTCGCAACACTTGTTTGCACAGGACTATGCCAGGACCATTGCCATCATTCATAGGGGATGCACCTGGATGGGGAGCGACCAAATGCTATGGCCCAAATATTTTTTTGTTACAATGGCCAAGGGGAATCATTGCTACTACATCATTTCTCAAGATACAAATATTTTCAGTTACTACTCGCTAGGCGGTGGGAATGCTCACTATATATGTTTCTCTTTGCTTCTGAAGGGGGGTTCCATGTTCCATGTTCCAAGTTCCACGAGTTCGATAATTGCAAAAAATACAAAATTTTAGAGAGACATCAAGCCTTTTTATTGTTTTAGATCATTGCAAGAACTCAAAGATTGTGCCATTGTTCAGCCTTTCTATTTTCTTATGCTATCTGATAAAATTTATACTGTGCCATTATTGTTTTGAATGGTTCATTTGCAAAACTTCTATAATTTTAATGCAAGTTTGTTGGTTGAGATCATGTCTTTGACTCCTCTTTTCAATGAATTGGTGTGAAAATTATTTTATGTCATTGAATGCACTATTAATGCTTTAATCTTTAATTTATGTCATTCTAGGACATAGAAGATTATTGATCAGGCCCTTAAATCAAATCCCAAAAGATAGATTTACCGTGCCTATACCTACTCTTTAGCGTATCGCCTTAGTTAGAATTTTATTTTTTATATTTGCTTCCTTTTCCCATTCCAAAACCCCAATTATAGAAGAAGTTGACTTCTTTAAAAACCTAGAAGTAATTTAATTTAGCGCAATAGGTCCTCCATAAATTGAGTTTCCCACAAAGGCCTGTTACCTTGCCAATTTTTGGTATCAACAATTTTTCTTTCTCTTGGTACACCCGGTGGGACCGAGCTTAAATGAACCTAATTTTAAAGGTGTATGAGCCATCGAACTATAACTAGATCCCAAACAACAAATAATCTTGGTTTATTAGTGCCACCATTAGGGACAGTACAACCTGTGACCCAATTAGTGAGCATTTTGCTTCCTCTTCCCTTTCTGCTAGCCATGTTGCCTGCTACTAACAAAAATTACATGGCATGGGAAACTGTAAGCGCTCTTGCTACACTAGTAGCACTTGTTGTTTGGGCCGCTATCCTGACCTCTGCTCCAAAATCCATACCTAAGTTCACTAGAGATGGCTCAAGAACATCATCCAAACATTTGCAAGATGTTGTAGACATATGTCTGGTACATAGAGTTACAACCCAAAATGTAGCGTTAAGGTTACTTGCAGCCTCTTTTAGAGGTAGGGCATTGGATTGGTACTGCACATTGTTAGAAAATTTGATCCATTTCTAGGATGAGCTCGGAAATCCTTTCTATCAAAGATTGTTGAATGACGAAGATCGGTCCTTGCTATATTATCAATTGTCTACCATAAAGTGGGCCTCGCATGAAGCCATGACTAACTTCAATGCCCGATTCCATACAAGCTGGCACAAAATCCAAGTTGATATCCACTTGCCACCCGAGCTGGCATTCATGTTCTACTTGAAATCTATCAACCCCAACATCTCCATGATGATCTAGTCTTTGGGAAGGACCACTCTATCAGGTGCTTACAATGTTACTGTTAAGGAGGATAATAATTTGATAGATGTTAGGAAGTTGCCACCCTGACCCATCATTCCTATATTTCCAAAAATATCGGTTCTTGCTCAGGAGGTTCCTTCTACTAGCGCATCAGATCCTCCTCAATCTATGTACACATATCTAAATGCACCACAAAACGTTGCTTCTACATTTGACACTCTAAAGAAAGAGATGAGTGATTTCAAGTAAATGTTGCAGACTATTTTCAATGAAATAACTGTCATCAAATAAAATCAAGTTGCCCCTTCGAGGCTGAGCTACCAAAATTGTTAAGGTGGGAAATCTTATTACCAACAAAACCAGTTTCAAGGAGGGTCACACACGAATCCCCAGGCACAAACAATAAATCAAATAGTATCAGTTCCTTCTCCATTGCAAAGTGCTAACCTAAGCTCGAATAGAGAGCTAACTAAAAGGAAAAAAAAATTAATTGATGACATCAACCCTTGGTGCTTCCCTTGCGGGGACTCGCATATGCCTTAAAATTACCTGCATGACAATCTACAAAAAAAAGGTGGCAGAGTAGTGCATCCAAGCCGCAACTTCAGATTCCAGAAACTGTGTATACCTCTTCACAAATGGACAACACGGTGCTCACCACACAAATGCAGGGAATGTCACTAGAGCAAGAAGAAGAAATCACTCTCAATCATGTGCTCTTCTCATGGATGGAAGAAGAGAGGTGGTGTTCGAAAATGATGCATCTACATCAAAAACACAGTAGGTGTAGTTTGATTACAACACTCGCTCAAAAAGGAGATTCACAAGCAAACCAATCATTTCGCAACCAGTCGGTCCACAGCCCAAAGGTGCTTTCGACCAGATATCCAACACCTCCGCAGTAACACAAGGTCTACCACTAAAGGGAATTTTTATAACCAAATCTAGGGAGCATAAGCTTCCAAAAATGCCACCCTTGAATGTGGTGGAAAATTTGAAAAAATCATCTGCTAATGTGTCTCTTTGGGATATATTAGCTATTCCAGAGAAAAATAAATTACCACAAAAGGCTCTCTAGGAAGACGTGAGCACAAAGCCACATAGTAGTTGCTCAAGGGAATGGTCATTGATTAATGACCACCTACCAAAGTTCTCAAAAATGGCATGGAGATAGCCTCTTCTGAGGTTAAGGAGAAGCCAAAGCCCAAACCCTTCTTCCTAACTCTTATTGTGGGAGAGAATTTATTATATAATGCCACATGATTGAATCTGGTGCTAGCACCACAGTTATGCTGAAACAGATAGCTAAAGATTTAGGGCTCAACTATGAACCTTTAAAAAGAGGAGTGATGCAACTTGATGGAAACAAAGTCAAAACTGTTGGTCTCATCAAGGACCTTCCCTTGACTCTATTTTCTTTCCCTAGCATCACAGTGCTGCAAGATACTATGATCATAGATGTCCCCCCCATGTTCAACCTCTGTCTATCCTGATAATTCACTTCAAAGGTAAATAGATACCTATCCATGGATTGGTCACACATGATCCTCAGGACCAAGTGCGGTTGGAAAATGAAGATAGAATCTAAAGCTCTACATTCAGAACATGTCGTTGATGAATCCATGATAAAATTTGAGGCCACTCATACCTCTATCACAAAACAAGAAATGTATTGCGTTGAGCTGCTGGAAGATGAAAAAGTGACCAAAGATCGGACCAATCAAGAATATGTTCTCTTGAGCGAAGATATAGATACTAATACTTTTGGAAACTACCATGCTATTGGGTCGAGAACCTATGTCATCTACGATGAAGATTAGGTACTCTTAAAGGTCATCAAAGAACCAGAAAGTGATCAAGTTACAGAGCTATGGATGTTGCACTTCAACGGAGCAAGATGAAAGGTTGGAACAGGAGCTGGGATATGTTTAATATTCCCACACAATGAAAATACACTAAGGTATTTTTTCTTCCAATTCACTTTCTTGAATAATGAAGTTGAATACAAAGGTCTGGTGGAAGGTTTAAGCCTTGCAGAGTGAATGGGCATCAAGCAATTAATGATGTTCCAAGATTCTGAACTAGTAGTCAATTAGGTCCAGGGAATTTCTATGGCCAAGAATGTTTGCATGTGCTCCTATAGACACTGAGTTTGGGCCTTGATTGAGGGCTTTGAATCCTTCAACATTCAAATGGTGCCCTGAGAACAAAATATAGATGTATATTGAATGGTAGCAATCGGATCCCAGTTTGACCCTGCCTCCGACCTCATTCACAACAAACACTTTGTACGAGTGATAGTCCAACTAGCCATTCCAGACAATGACCAAAGTTGGCAAGTGTTTGATAGTGATGAAAACATTGCCTCATTCATCTAGCAGTTAGGAGAATTTTCCAACCAACTCTAATCAAAGATCACCAAAGCTTATAAAGGACAAATCATTTAGCTAAAATCCAACAAGCTTCCAAAGGGATTGGTCAATCTCAAAAATATTTTCAATAGTGATGCTGCAAGAAATGAAAAGAGAAAGTTTGTAGCACAAAAAAGTGACTATGCGGATCTTCAGGTTGGAGATGAGAGAAAGCTCAAAGTTGAGAAAGACGTCCTGTATCATGATAAAGAAAGGCTCATCAAATTTTGTAAAAGGTACGAAGGAGTGGTGGCCTGGTCATATGATGACCTTAGGGGATATGATCCTGATATCATCCAACACACAATAGAGTTGGTGGAAGGTGAAAAACTGATCTGCCAAAAATAGAGGCCAGTGAATCCCAAGATTGAAGCGCTAATAGTGCAAGAATTAACAAAGCTAATCCAATCATGGATTGTCTTCTCAATCAAGCGTATAATGTGGGTATCCAATCTGGTCCTAGTCCAAAAGAATAATGGAGATATCTATCTATGTGTGGACTTTCAGGACTTGAACAGAGAATCCCTGAAGGATCATTATCCGTTACCTTCAATGGAGTCGATCTTGTAGACAATGGTAGGATTAGAGATGTTTTCCCTATTATATGGCTTCTCCGATTACAATCAGATCCAGGTAAAAGAGGAGGATCAACATAAAACAACGTTTGCATATGCTAAGATGTCATTCAGCCTCTCAAAAGCACGAGCCACCTTCTAGCAAGCCATGGATATCGCTTTTAGTGAGTTGATCAACAAGATTATCCTAATCTATTTGGATGATTTGACAGTGTTCTCCAAGTCGAAGGATGATCATTTTGATCACCTTGAGATGGTGTTGAAGAAATTCCAAGAGTTCAGGATATCCCTGAACCCAAAAAATGTGTCTTTGGACTACCGCAAGGCAAGTTATTGGGACACGTAGTTTCCAAAGAAGGAATTTCAATTGATCCAGAGCAGGTGAGAGTAATCAAAGAGCTTCCCCTTCTGGTCAACAAGAAAGGCATGCAGTCCTTCTTGGGAAAGGTAACCTTTGTTAGAAAATTTATTTCTAACTTTGTGGGAATAATTAGGCCAATCACCTTAATGCTGAAAAATGATCAAGCATTTAAATGGACAAAAGAAGCCAGAGAAGCCTTTGAAAAATTTAAGGATGCTATTTTCTCCGCTCCTATGTTGGTCAACCTAAACTTATCAAAGGAATTCATAATGTATTTTCAGTAGCAAGTCAAGCATTGCTAATTTCTTAACTCAGAAAGATGATGAGGGCAAGGGAGAACATCTGATAGAATTTCACTCTCGGACTCTAAAGGAATATGAGACAAACTACAAATTTGTAGAGAGGTAAGTGTTTGCAATAGTAAAGGGACTCAAAAAGTTTCACACCTAATCTCTTGCAATAAGGTGATTGTTTATGTTGCACATTCTAGTGTCTGTGAATACATCATGGAAGGAGAAATCACCAAGAAAAGGGCCAATTGGATCATTGAGATCCTCAAATATGACATTGAGGTCAAGCCTACAAATACCACCCAAGGAAGAGGACTGTGTGAATATTTGACACACGATGAAGAAATGGCCACCCAAGAGGAGCAACCGGACCTAGTCCTAATGAACGAGTCAAAGTTCGAAGGTTGTTGGCTAGTGGAAAAATTTAGATTTATGCACATAGGAAAATATCTATCAAGCCTTCCTTCTCAGAAGAGAAGATTCTATCGACTCCAAAACAACAAATATGCACTCATTGAAGGGATCCTATTCAAAAGGAACTTCAACAATGTTCTATTGTGGTGTGTTACCATAGAGCAAGCAAAAGGGATCCTCGAAACTTACCAAAATAGTGCTACGGGTAGGAACTTCTTTGTAAAAACCACTAGCATCAAAATCATGTGCCCAAGGTACTTTTGGTCGATGCTATTCAATGACTCCTACTCCTTGGTAAAAGTTTGCAAGGAATGTCAATTCTTCATAGGAAGAACAAAGAATTTTGCAATGCCTCTCAATTTGATAATGGTTGATGAGCCATTTGCACAATGGGGCCTAGACTTCATCAAAATGATCAACCTGGCCTCCAGTGCAAGACACAAGTGGATCTTGATGGCCACTGACTACTTCACTAGGTGGGCCAAAGTCGTGCCACTTAAGAATGCGGTAGATGCAGAGACAATGGATTTCCTTGAGGAATCGGTGATGAGATTTGACTCACCAAAAACCATCATTTTGGACAACACCAAGGCTTTTCTAGGCTCTAAGGTATGCCAATTCGAATTTTTGCATGGAATATTCTTAAAAACTTCATCAAACTAATACCCACAGGGGAACAACTTGGTCGAGTTGACGAACAAGAATTTTGTCCAACTTATCAAAAGGATTGGTTCAAAGTACCAAAGGGAATGGCATAAAAACATTTAAGCAGTGCTTTGGGTAGACCACATAATGCCTAAGCAAGTCCTCAAGACTTTACTGTATGAGCTAGTATATGGAAAAGAGGCATTATTGCAAATCTCCATGGAGATTTCAACGTTGCAATTGCTAAAATCTCTCAGGGTGGAACAAAATGGTGCCATGGAAGTCTGGCTAGCCGAATTTCTAGAGGTGCAAGAGAAAAGGGAAAAGTCCTTAATGGCCATGAATAACCACCAACAGGTGGTTAAACAGTGGTTTGACAAGAAAGCGTTTGACCAAGGTCTAAAGTGCGAAGAATTAGTGCTAAATTTTAATGAAAGGGTTGTGAAGCCAGGTCAACATGAAAATTTTGACAGCCTTTGGGAAGGCTCATTCAAAATAATTCAATGCAAGGAGCATAATTCATTTGAGTTAGAAGACATGGAAAAAGAAGCATCAAGAATTCCGGTCAACAAAATTCACCTTAAATTGTTTAATTAAGCTTGCATATCCTACTGATGTAAATATGTTTATAGTGCTTTTTTCTTTCTTTCCCTTTTGTTTTGTTGGCCGATCTTTCTTACTTATTCTATGGTTTGAGGGGGAGGAAAATAGATAAACAATTATTGCAGAGAGTAGGGAAAAAAATTCACATCTCAAAGGATGGAAAGAATAAAACACCCACATGGAGTATTGAATTGAACACATATATTCTAAAAAAGAAAAGATAACCCACATTGTAGAATTTGGAATCAAATGAAACAAGATGATTATATAAAGCTATATTTTTGTTATATATATATGCTTTAGTATTTACACTGCCAAAATGGCTCAAGGGCCACACTTCAAAAGTATATAGCTATATTCTACTTCCTTTTCATGTATTCCTTTTGGGATATTAATTGCCAACACATACGAGTGCTTAAGCTGCTAGCAAATTGTTGGCTCAAGTTCCAAGGAAATTATGTTGCACAACATGGTTTCCAATTGTAATTATGAATTCTTATCATTTCAAAATGGCAATTGATTCATTTCACACAAGCCAAAAGGTTAGTGGTACATGCCAAATTAAATGCAAAAAAGAAAAATCTCGTCTACCACGTTGAGAAAAAATAGCTAAGTGTTGCCTATGAAATGTTTAAACACTTAAAAAAAAAATTCAATACGCTACTCAGAGCAAAAGAAATTTCTAGTGCACAACCATAGCCGAGGTAAAATTATAGAGAGGTTCAAGCTAAGTAGAAGCTTCCGGCAAAGAAAAAATGGCAGAAAGTTCATGGAAAGAGACATAGGGGGAGGAAACGTGAAGCTTATTTAAAGCTATGCACGTAGCGTAGGCCGTCAACATCTTCAAAAAAATTTCTTATGCCACACTTGCTATTCTAGATAGGTCAAAGTGGGCGAACACACATGAACTAGAAAATCCCAAAAACTATAGAAACCAGACCCTAATCAAGGAAGACTGGGATAAAATTCATGATCCCAATCTTGCAAAGAACCCTAAGTCTTTGAGGGAAACAACCTGTGAAAGGATGAAGGTATCCAAACACTCACTGTCAATGGAAGAGAAGATATGGCTCAACGAACTCCCACAATATATGATACCATTTGTGCACTATTGCCTATAATTAGTCGATGCGGCCATTGAAAATTTCAACCCAAGTACCAAAACTATTGAGGGCCAGACTCTGAAGGTTAGTATCAACACATGAGCTATCTGGAATATGTTGCGCATCCCTAATCCAAGCAACAAAAAAGATGTAGAGACATTCACTCCTGCAAAGGGAGAAAGAGTATGGAAAAGCATGCAAAAGGCTTTATACTTTTATAACAAAGAAACCAAAAGGATTGAGGTAGACCACCATAAGCCACCAAAGATCATGGTGCAACATGGTGCTTTCGAATCAAAATTGCAAGAGGCCTTTTCCATGTTGGAATTTGTTTGCAGTCTGGACACTGACAAGAAAGTGCATGTATTTCAGTTGGGCCCAGGATTCTAGTTTCATAGGCAACACTCTTTATTTTGGTATGAATTTGTAGAATACCTCATTAAGGAGATGATAAGGAAAATAAAGGATTACCAAATTGAACAGAAGTTCAGGTTTCCCTCCTTTCTTGCCCATATATTTTTGTATCAGAACCCTGATTTCTTTAATAAGCGTGTGAAGTTGTCTATTTTCTGACGAAAGGAACATAAGGAATTTGGTTTATGTCTAGACTCCTCTCCTCTCTTCCACTTACGACTATTATGAATTTTCATATTATTACTTGACTCTAATTTTGCAAGATTTGCAAGGAGAGGATGGTATTAATCGATTCACTAAGGGGCAGACAGGGTATATCAAGAGCCTTGTGAATGCTCACTTGGGCCTCGAAAACAACAAAAGTTTCCTAGCAGCAATATCCAGAGACTATAGAGATGGGGAAATCCCCACCTACTAAATGAAAATGCACGGAAATTATTATGGGAGAGGGTTCACAAGAACCCGCTATGAGCCAAGAGTTTGAAGTAAAGAGCCAACAACAAGTGAAGAACCACCATCATCTAGCCAGTAGGTAACATTCACTCCTTTCCTTACTTCTCAAACTTTAGTATCCTCTACTATTTCCATGGCGCCCCTCACTATAACTACTAGTCGTTCCTTCTCCACTTCTACCACAATGGTAGCAGAAGGTTTCTCCCAATTCGCCCAAACAGGGCCATTTATCTTAACACCTCTACAAACCCTAACACTAGCTGTCATTGCCCAATCTCTCCTCGCCTCTCTTTGTAAAAGCTCGGCCGCTATTGATACCCCTATTGCTACTACTACCTCGAGTCTAACGCACTATGCCCAACAAACACTCTACAATGACTGCCCCATCACAACAACAATTGATGAACCCTTCCACCGGTTTGCAAGCTGATCTTTGGCATGTTCCTTATTTCTCCCCAAAGACTATTACCCTCTAGAAGAGGCAAATGTCGGGGCCTACTACACTTACGTTCCCTTTTTCCCTACCTCCCAACACACCTATTGTAGGTGGGCTATTTTAGTCACCGTCCCAATTCATAGAAAATGATGATGCTACAAAGGAGGCACGAGCTCTCAGGATCCAAAAGTGAAAAGCGAAGGATGACAAAAAGGAGGTGGAGCCAAAGGTGTATATAGTTTACAATGAAGCTCAGGGAATGCTGAATTTTTCCACCATGTACTTGAATGTTGTCAAACCATAAGGGGAGATGCTGTCAGATGATTACAACATGTATACCATGGGACTTGATCTGACTACAGCCTAGCCATAGGACAAGGTAGAGCTCATGGATGAAATGCAGTGGGTGGTGATTATTGAATTCCTTCGGTCCAACCGCTAGCTAAAGAAAAGGGACGAGTAGCTGAAGCTTGTGAAGGAAAGGGTTGGTTTCCTAGAGATGAAGGAGAAATCGTTGGAAGAAAAAGTTGTGTGCTTATCAAAGAAAGCACAGGTAGCAGTGTTGGAGCAGAATAAACTCTAAGGGGAACTCATGAGGTCCCAATCTGTTGATCCCACCCTAATCAACAAGTTGCAATTGAGGAACTGAGAATATTAGAGCCAATTAGCCTTGGCAGAGCATAATTTGCAAGAAAAGGATGAAGAGATAGCATCTCAACATGCTCAACATGAGAAAAAATTAGAATAGAGGGAGGCATATTTTGAGGGCCAAAAGGCCCAATTAGAAAAAATCTCCAAGAGACGAAGTCTTCTCTTGACACGGAGTTGGAAAATCATAGTCATGCCAAGGAGAATTGGTCCAAAGAGCTAAGTAAAATTGAGGGACAACTTGTATCCTCCAATAGGATAATTTTGGAATTGGTAGAGGATGTTAGCTCGAAGGATGCAAAAATTTCCCTTCTAAGGAGTGTGCTCCAGGCCCTTGCTACCTAGCCAAGCCTCATTCCAATGGCCCAACAACTATATGTTTCATACTGGGAAAAGGTTAGGGCCTTCTTCTTGGCATTGCAACCAAAGCTTCAATATATGTCAGAGGTAAAAAGCTTGAGTTGAGAGGTCTATGGAGCCATTGAGCAGTTTCTACAATTCATCACAGAAAGGGTCCCTAAAGCAAAAAGTTTGCTAAATAAGCTATACATGGTCTCTAATGAAAATTTAGCAAAGGTAGAGATTGAGGATCAAAAGGATGCTACTAAGATGGTGAACAAATTCATCCACTCCCACTTGGCCAACCTTCGGGCTAATGCATGCATTGCTACTTTGAACCAGACTATGGATAGCATACGAGAAGGTTTCTCCCAGCTAACCAAGATGGGCCTGCCATCCGCATTTCTTGAAGATGAGTTGGTCACCATAGCAACACAAATGGCGGCAAGGATCGAAGAGAAGCAAGAGGACATAGTTACTTTCCAGAGCTTTAGCCGACCTCCTACCACAACAAATATTGAAGGATTCATTCATCCAATTGCACAGTTACTCTTCCAATTTGAGTTTGGGGCTGGTTTACATGCAGTTTTTCCTTATAAAGAAATGCTTGACCTAAGTGGAGTGCAAGAGAATCTGCATGATATATTGAGACCATCTGAGGCTGATTGGTTGCTTTTGCATGAAACTCTTTCTAAACTTTGATTACATTTCCCTATGGATGACGCTCTATTCTGCAAGCCAAATAAATTTTTTAGTTCTTTGTTCCGTAGGCAAAACGCCCCTGATAATCACCAAAATCTATGAATGTAAAATTCATCAAGCTCCCTTTCGAGTTTTGAGTTTTGCTAAGTACTGGCCCATCCCTCAAACAAACATCGTCGACCCTTTTTGATATATGATTGTCAATCTCTACCACATGTCCGCTCAGTGCTTCCCAAAGGGATTCTTTTCTTCACTTTTCAAATGGCCCTCACCATGTTTCCATGTGTTGTTTCCGCACACGCTAAAAGGTTGCTTCTCTTCACTTTTGAGTCAGGCCTCAACCGTGTGCCACGTAGCCTTCATCCGCCTATGCTTTGGTGGACCCCATAGTCAATTCCAATGAAAAGGGATACTTCCACGTGTCTTCCTAGTGCAAACCTTCAACGATGAGGAGGAATGAACCACAGACTGGGAAATTCCACCATGTGTCTCTTTGGTAGGTAATTTTTCAAAGCAAAGGATGGAGTGAACTATGGATTGCGATATGTTGCCATGTGTTCTAGCTACCTATATTGGGTGGCGAGACTTGTTTGTATGAGACTATGCTGGGACTACTACCGTCATTCACAGGGGATGCATCTAGATGGGGAGTGACCAAATGCTATGGCTAGAATCTTTTTTTTTACAACAGCCAAGGGGAATCATTTCTACTACATCATTGCTCAGGATACAAATCTTTTCAGTTACTGCTCGCCAAGCAGTGGGAATGCTCACTATATATGCTACTCTTTTCTTTTGAAGGGGGGTTCCATGTTCCATGTTCCAAGTTCTATGAGTTAGGCCTTTTTATTGTTTTAGATCATTGAAATAACTCACAGACTGTGCCATTTTTTGACCTTTCTATTTTCTTATGCTATCTGATAAACTTTATACTATGCCATTATTGTTTTGAATGGTTCATTTGCAAAATTTCTATAATTTTAATGCAATTTTGTTGGTTTAGATAATGTCTTTGACTCCTCTTTTTAGTGAATGGGTGTGAAAATTATTTTATGTCATTGAATGCATTGTTCATGCTTCAAACTTTAATTTTTGTTTTTTCTAGGACATAGAAGATTTTTGATTGGGCCCTTAAATCGAATCCCAAAAGATAGATTTATCATGCCTATACCTACTCTTTGGCACATCACCTTAGTTAGAATTTTATTTTTTATATCTGCTTCCTTTTCCCATTCCAAAACCACAATTATAGTAGAAATTGGCTTCTTTAAAAACCCAGAGGTCACTCAGTTTAGCACAATAGGTCCCCCATAAACTAAGTTTCTCACAAAGGCCTGTTACCTTGCCAATTTTTGGCATCAACAAAGAACACTACATTTATCCTAGAAACCCTCTTAAGATACAAAATATAGAATGTGGAAGTGGAAAAAATATATTGTGGCATTTACAATTGCCTACTACCTATATTATGTAACAAATTGTCATATTCATTGATTGTACGAATGATTGGCTACAATTTTCCCTTGTTCCATTCAATAAGACCTTGGCAATGGATGTAATTTGACCATTCCTCCATTAGTTGCATATTTTCCTTTTCTTGTCACATAGATAAATTGTTTTCCATTTTCCTTTGCTTTTCAGTTGCAATTGCCTACTACTTATATTATGTAGCAAATTTTTGTATTCAACGAGGGTACAAATTATTGGCTACAATTTTCCCCTTGTTTCATTCAATAAGACCTTGAATATGGATGTAATCTTCCCTTTGATCCATTAAGTACATATTTTCATTTTTTGTTATGCTCCTTTCATTCTCCTTCCATGTCTTCAAAATATTACATACAATTGTTCTAATTATTTTTAAAAGTAGAAGATACAAAATTAAATTGGTCCCTCTTGCATCAATCCGAGTTTTCTATGATTTTCCAAGGTCATACCATTTATGTTATCAAACTTCCAACATTCTTCTTCTCCCCTCACTTGAACAAACTCCACTGGTAGCCTTGTTTTGACATAGCTAGCATGGGGAAGACTTCACAACTTGCACCAAATGAACAAGTCATACACATCCATATGATCACAAAACCATACCCTTCCAAGGAAAGCTCTTCAAATTGAAAAACTATGTCCACACTATCATTCATGTCAACAAATTCATCCTTAAGTGTAGATCCAATCTTCTCATCCTCGTGAAACAAAATACATGTGGAAAAAGAATCAATGGAATCACAATTCTTAATGAAATAACAAGGGATAAAATCAATTAGGTAGTTAAGTTATTACTCTACAAGCTTCTCATCACCATAATTGTCAGAAGGTATGAAAGAACAATTTTTTTCTCCCTTAATTTCACTTTTATCCTGATCCAATGTCATATCTTTATTATGCTATGAATTTTCATATTCTACATTACAATCCTCACTAACATGTATTGTGCCAACCTCATTACTACTCATAATAGCCAATCCATTACCAACAACACTTGTATTTGGGACAACACAAATCATTATGTTTTATTTCCTCATTTCTTCCACTAGATTTTCCCATCCAAGATAGGCTTGCTCAAGAATTCTTGGATTAAGTTCACTTGGAAGAAAAAAAAATGAGCCTTTCAAATGAAAAAGTGAATTATTTTGACCATTTATGGCTGCCATAAATTTGGGGCAACAAGTTAAGCAAACCTTAGAAGGCTGCAAATGGTTTATTTAATGAATTTTTATGTTCTCGCTATGAATGTCCTCAAGATGGAATCTCATGAATGAGTTTTTCCTATGTAGTTTGAAGTGTCTCATGAATGGTTGGTCTCATTCAAATTATGCAAGGACATGTTTCCACTTCATAGCATTGTTTCATTTGTCAACTTTGTCGAGAACTACAGACTACAACCACAGAATGAGGTGCAATCACAATACTACAACTCCACATAGGTTGCTATATTTGTGCATATAACATTCATTCATGTAGTTGATAGTACAAAGGATAACAAGAAGGTACTAAGGGAGTATTACTTTTACATCAGTAATGATCACACAGATTCTATAGAGTTCTTGCAAGGTTGTTTTCAGATGTTCTATACTGATTTGGCTAGTAGGGGCATATCGTTCAATCAACATATCATATGTTCAGATAATTGTACATCATAATTCAAGAACTCCAAAATGTTTTATTGGTTGAGCAGGATGCATAGGATCAATGGTGTTCAACATATGTGGAATTTATTTGAGGCTGAGCATGGAAAGGGGGAGCATGATTGTGTAGGATCATGTATTAAAAAAGCCTTGCAAGCATGAGAAGAGTTAAAGTGTTTGATAGATGAAAAAGTACTTATCCAGTGGGGTAATCATGCTATAGATCCAGGTAATGAAGGTAATTCTTTAGTTCATAGATTTTTTTGGTTAGTAGTGTTAGCTCTAAAAAATGCAGGTTTTAACCACAAAAGGTTGCCAAGCTTTCACGACACTTCAGGGTAACAGAACAAGGTTTGAAAAAATCAAACCTTCTACTCTTTAGGTGTTGCAAGATCAAGGCGGGTGTACCTCTCTGAATAATGCATACTTAACTTGCAATAAATCCACTTACAACACTTGTTCACAATGGCACAAGGGAGTGAATAGATGAAATTCAATTTGAAAATAGTGACAATATTCTACTCTAAGTCCTAAATACTCAATTAAAAGTAACAGAATGAGTTTATAATGATGAGGTGCATAGAATAGTGCCTTGTTGGGTATGCGGAGTCAAATGAGATCAAGATAAGCAACACTTTCTGAAGAAGACACAAATTATCTGGCATATGCTTTGTTTACAACTTGTATAAACATGCAACCATGTAACTACTAAGTTCTACTTCAATAATCCAAAATGAGTTTCTCTAATTACTGTGATCAATAAGAGGATTTAATCTTTGCTTGAAAGAACCAGTTGATTGATTACACAAATACAACAAATGTGTATCGATAAATCAAACATAAACTTGCTATGTTAATTTAAACAACCAAAAAAATCATTCATGGAGACAACTTAGCAGTATTTTTCATTTCAATTCAACAGATAATTGACACCAGAGAAAATGCAGCAACATCAACTAAATCTCATAAATACCTCCATTGTGAAAATCATGCAACAATAGCCTCTGGTTTGATAATTTTATTCTACTGTATCTATTTTGCAGTTAATCAAAAATCTCATGTTCGGTCCTTATTAACAACTACAACATGCTTATTTATACACGAGCAAGAGAAAAATATCAAAATAAAATATTATGTCTGCCCTCCACAAGATTCAGGCTCCAATCGAGCTGGCAGGCAACGGTATTCAAGTGTATTCATGTCGGCCTCAACATTCTAAAATTTTGTTTTCACCTGTGAGCAGTCGGTGAGACATCCATATTGTCCTGCTGAAGGAAATTCATTCGCTTATCGCTCCGCTTGCATCCCTATTTTAATCGCATTCGCCATAGCTACCCTTTAGTCATATCAAGATCAAATAATGTTCTTTTGTTTGCACTCTGCTTCGCTATAACTCATAGGTATCACAGAGACCTCACACATAATGTATTAAGTTTCACCGAGAGCCCATACTATTTTCACAGTCGCCAAGACATAGTGAGAGTCATACCAAAAAGCATACATGTTTTGTCCACTATCGACGTGACCACACGACTTTGGAGAGACCTCATATAGATTGGAACTTATTTTGCCGAAGATCTTCACTTACATTAAGTCACCGAGACATGAGCAAAGTTCACACTGACGAACTCCCCTTGTTCAATTCATTGTCGCCGTAGCTCATCCGGGTTGGTAAGAGGTCACATAGATCATTTTAAGTTTCACCGAGAGCCTACATCCAACTTCGTGTCGCCGTGAATAGACCATCGTTACGCCAAACACAAGAAGTATCGCCATAGCCCATTGCTCTCGGGGAGACCAAATATCGAAACACATAAGTCACAACGAGCTACTCCTGACTCCATTTAACTTCGCCAAGACCACAAGATTCTCTCACCAAAAGGACACCCAATGTGTTCGCCAAGACCCAAGCCTTTTGCCATGACCTCCTGTCGCAAACACATGCCCTTGCCGATGTCCTATGTCACCAAGATAGATATAAAGTTCTACTGAAAGTATATTCAAAGAGAAACTATGTGTAAGGTAGGCAAGACGGAAGGTCACTTGCCAAGACCTTACAACGATAGCCATATCTCCCACCGAGCCACTCCATCCACTGCCGGTCGGTAAAACAAAATGAAATCACCAGGACATGATGCCGATACCCCAGACCTCTGCCGATATACCCCATCCATAGTTTCTAGTCGTCGTGACAATATGAATGTCCCACCGACCACCTGAAATAGAAGAATTTAGCGGAAAAAACATAGTGTGTCGAGGAGACAAATGGGGACCTATGCCGATACATTCCAAAGTGTAAAAAATGCAAACATGGATGAAATCTATGGGGCAGAAGGGGCATAATGTGGATAAAGCACCATGAAAATAGTGGAAATGTGGCTTAAGTAAATATCACATAAAGACTCAAGGGAAATGAGGATATGAAAAATAATCATCAGATTTTGATAGTTTCAACAGTGGCTCCGTCTGGGGATGAATGATAGTCAGATCATTGCAAGGATCTAGAATCCTTGGGAGAGTAGGCCAGACAGAGAAAGAACCAATGAGCAGTAATGGAATGAATGGTAATGGAAATGAATGCGAAGTGGGAGTGAATGCAAAGTGAATGCAAGATGGAAGTGAATGGAAAATGAGAGTGGAACGGAGGTGGATGCAAACCTAAAACTACTGTGCATGGAAAATAATTTTCAAGATGATACACAAGAGTTGTCCATGCCCTGTCAACCCTTAATCCTCTGTGTTGCTCAAGAGAAGAAAAGCTTCAAGAATTTCCCATGAACAGGAAATTCCTGATCTTCACCAGCCATGTTCCGTAGATAATATGAGCCTTCACCCCTTTTTCCAACAACAACAAAAGGTCCCAGCCACAAAGCTTCGAATTTACCATGCTTACCCTTCTCCTGGCACCTTGCATTCCACATCAACACCAAATCATTTTCTTCAAATTTTCTATTCTTTGTGTTCTTGTCAAATAGATACTTCATCTGTTCCTGTAACTTCGTGTTTTGATTTTGGGCCTCCCTCTTTACTTCATCAAGTTCAGCAAGTTGCTCCATTTTGTCTTCCATGGGTTCAAGAACTTCCAAATCTTCATGTAAGATGAACTTGTAAATTGGTAACAAATTCTATAGAGGCATCCTAGCCTGTGCTCCATATACCAATTCAAATGGATATTTCCCAATTTCCTTTTTCATAGTGATCCTATCAGCCCACACAACCAATTTTAACTTTGAATCCCAAGCCCTCTTGTTTTGTCCCAACATCCTCTTTATAATCTTCAAGAGACTCTTATTGTTGGACTCTGCTTGACCATTGGCTTGTGGATGATAAGGAGCTGCATAAGAAATAGTAATGCCATAATTATCACAAATTTTTTTTAATTCATCTGACCTGAAGCACATCCCATTATCAGTGATTATCCTCAATGGTGTACCAAATCTGGTGATAACATTGTCCATCAAGAAATTTGTTACAACTTTACTTGTTGCCTGCTTGGTTGGGATTGCCTCCACCCATTTTGTAAAATAATCAATGGTAACTAGTATCCACCTATGTCCTCCACTTGACTTCTCCTGTATCTCTCCAATGAAATCAATTCCCCATTGATGAAAAGGGGCATCAGCCTATAGAGGTCGAAGTGGCAAAGCACCCTGATACTTCAATTTTCCAGAAAATTTTTAGCAAGGCTCACATTTTCTCACATGTGTAAAGGAATCATTAAAAACCTTTGGCCAAAAATACCCAACCCTGAGAATTTTGTGTGCAGTTGTCTTTGCTGAATAATGACCTCCACAACCTCCTTCATGCATTTCCTTCAAAACATGCTTAGCCTGCGACTCATCCAAACATAACAACAATATACCATCTCTATTTTTCTAAAACATATCGCCATCCATAAAAACATATTTGGATGCTTGCAACTTCAAAGTTCTCCTTTGGCTGTCACTCAATCCGTCTGGACACTTCATATATTTAAGATAATGCATAACATGAGTATAACATGGAGTATGTTCAATGCTTGCAACTACATCCCCTTCTTCAACATTGTAGATCTAATTTTCCTCAATATTAGTTTCTACCATCAGCTTAGCCAAGCCTTGGCCTCTTACCAACTTAGTAATCTATATCTCCATGTCAAATTCTTGAATCTTGTTGATCCATCTACATCTTTTCCATGTAACCTCAGATTGTGTTAAAATGTCTTTGACAACAGCATGAGGGATAAAAGCAACTATTTTTGCTCCAACAAGATATGGTTTGAATGCCTTTACAGCCTTTACCAATGCAAATGCTAGTTTCTCCATTATGTCATATTTTAATTCAGACCCTTGTAATGATTTACTAAAGAAAGATACATGATGTTCATAACCATCATTATTCTTTTGTAACATGACAGCAACAATAGTATGCATTGAGGCAAATGAAAAAATCTGAAAAGGCTTTGTAAAATCTGGGGAGTTAAGAATAGGAGCCTCTTTGATAGCCCTTTTGATAGACATAAAAGCATCCAAAGCTTCAGCAGTCCAATCCATTTTATGTCCTTTCCTTAACATTTTTGATATAGGCTTGATGATCTCAGCAAAATTAGAAACAAATCTTCTAACAAAATTAATTTGTCCAAAGAATGACTGTATAGCCTTGACAATTTTGGGAATAGGAATTTTATCAATAGCTTCAACTCTTTCAGGATCTATTCTAATTCCCTCCTTTGAAACAATATGCCCCAAGAGCTTACCTTCTGTGACTACAAAATGACACTTCTTTGGATTTAAACTAATACCATATTCAAGAGCTTTGATAAATAACTTTTCAAGATGTTGCACATGATCTTCAACCTTCTTTGAGTAAGCAGTCAAGTCATCTTGATACACCACCATGATAACGTTAATCATATTAGCAAATGCAACATCCATGGCTCTTTGGAAAGTCACTCCAGCATTGGTGAGACCGAATGGCATTCTTATGTACACATATGTTCCCCAAGGAGTAGTGAATGTTGTCTTGTATTGCTCAAATTCCTTGACTTTGACCTGATTGTATCTAGAAAACCCATCCATTATAGATAACAGCTCACAGCTTGTCACCTTATGCAATATTGCTTCCATGTTGGGTAGAGGATAATTATCCTTAAGAGATGCCATGTTCAGATTTCTAAAGTCTACACATAATCTGATATCTCCATTCTTCTTTTTTATAGGAACCAAATTAGAAACCCACGTTGAATGTCTGATTGGTTTGATAATTCCTCCATCTCTGAGCTTTGTCAATTCTTCCTACATCTTAGGGTCTAGTATTGGATTTATAGGTCTTTGCTTCTACCTACAAGGCGTGGTGTCTGGCTTCAGTGGTATTTCATGCTAAAATAAATCTTCCTTGTATGCTTTCAAATCTTCATATGACCAAGCAAAAACACGTTTGTACTTTCTTAGCAACTCTATCAACATTCTTCTAATTGCAGGGCTGATCCTCTTTCCAATGTATACCTTTCTTGGTGCTATTTCAGTCCCCAAGTTAATCTCTTCAACATCTTCCTTTCTGACTGGTGTTTGCTTCATTAGAGATCTATCATTTCCATCATACACCCTTTCCAATGCCACTAGACCCTTGGGAAATTTATTTATTTTGAGCTGTAAGATTTCCTTGCCAAGCACAGTTTGTTTCCCATCTACTTCCTCAACAAAAGCATTGAAATCAATTTCCTAAGCTTCATATTGATCAATACAATTGAGGAATTTCAAAAGATCAGTATCATCATTGAAGACCTGCCAACTATAAACATTATCAGGAATAGCAGGCCTTGTCTTGAACTCAATCTGTGATACCCCAGCCAATGTGATATCATCTCTTTTCAATGCCACATTTGCTAAAAAATCAGCCATTATATTCTTCGACCTGTCAATCCACTCAATTGAGAATGCATCAAATAATTCAATGGTGTCCCATACAGAATTCGTGTATTGCTTTAATCTTTTGTGCTTTGCTACATGCTTGGATTTAATTTGTGAAACAACCAACTCAGAATCACCAAAAATAGTTAGCAATTTAATCTTGTGTTTCACAGCTATGTTCAAACCTGTCAATAAAGCTTTATACTCTTCCACATTGTTTGTACATTCAAATGCCAACAAGAATGAATATTTAAAAGTAGTACCTTCAGGGGAAACAAAAACAATCCCAGTGCCATTACCTTCTTGGCTGTAGGCTCCATCAAAATACATCTTCCAGACATCATTGCAATTTTGTGCAGCATGTTTTTCAATTGGATCACTATTAATTAATTCTGGCTAAGCTAGTTCTATTTTAAAACTCCCCAGATCAATATCACAAAAACAATTAATTTGATCCTGTGGTACACATTCAACAAGCTGGCTCATTCTTGGCTCCCTGTACAATTTGACTTCCTGGCCATTTACTGGTATTGTAGCATAAGATAAATCAAATTGAACATTTCCACCTACAGCTACAGTCCACTGTCTTGACAAAAGCATGCCGAACTGCGGAGGAGTGTCAATCACTGTGATATCTATATTATAAGCCACTTGTGGATAAGTAGCCAGCTTGACTTCAACATCTTTCATAATACCAACCACAGGAATAGGTTTGTTATCCATTGCATAACACTTGCCTCCAGTGATATCAACCCACATACCAAGTTGTTTCATAACTCCAACATGCATTATGTTTATAGCAGCACCAAAATCTATTATGCAGTTCCTTAACAATTTATTATTAACAAGCAACGTAGTAAAAAAGGGATCAACGTGAGGAGGAGTTGATAATATATCACTTAAGCAGACTTCAGAATTATTCATCTTCTCCTGCCTATTGATTACTTTAACAGTTATTTTATTTTTAGCATTCACATGTTCTCCATTTGTTATCAATTGAATAGCAGTATCCCTATACTCTTTAATTTTCATCATCTCAAGAAGTGGAATAGACATTTTTACCTAGGACAATGCCTGAATGAAATCAAAAGAGGAACTCTCCACCTTGGCAGTCTTCTTTAATTCTAGCACTTCTCTCTTGTTTTCTTCTTTTTCTTTGTTACTGGACTGGTTAGGCATTTGTATTTCTTTATTTAATTCCTTTACTTCCTCCTTTTGGCCTAGTTTCTGTTTAGTTTTATCATGCTGCTTGTTCTCTAGCTTCTTTACAGTTTCCTGTGTTGCCTTTTGATCTTTTATAAAGATTCCCCCAGGAACCCTATCTTGCTCATTTATTTTTCTATTTCTCAACCAGTATTGACTTTTGGCTTTCTCAACTGCAGCAACAGTGATCCTTTCTATTTCATCCTAAATAAGTCTCCTCACATTGCACTGAGCAAGCGTTGCAACAAGATGTGGCTCTGTGTAATCTTTATCAGAATCATAAAAAATCTGTTGCTCAGCCATATGGAAATTATACTTCTGATTGGAGACATCATATTCATAACCCTCATCCTCTGAAGATGAATTTCTTTCCTCAACATGGTGAAAAATATTTGAAGTCAGATACACCTTGTGATCTTCTCTATCATTCTCCATCAACATTCCCTCTTCATGCATCCTTTGAGCTACAATACAATAGTCTGGAGAATGTGGCTGGTTACAAACTTCACAAAAGCAATTATTACTCACCATGTAAGTCCCTTTCTTGCTCAATGGATCTGGAGTTTCTTTATTTCTGGGCCTAGCTGCCATAGGTTTCCCATCTTTCCAATCTGTATTATAGGGCATATCATGCAGCCTCGGCCTTTCATTTCTGTATGTATTCTCTTGTCTGTATTGATAATTATTTTGTTGAGGAGGCCTCAGGTTGTCTCTTTTATTAGTTATACCAATAGCCTTCCTATTATTTTCAATTGTCAATGCAATTTTCTGTGCTTAAGCTAAATCTCTTGGAGATCTACATCTCATTTCATACCCTACCTTAGGATCAAATGCATTTAAATAGATACTCAATGCAACAGAATCTGGCAACCTTGATCCAGGAGGAACTTTAGTATGCAACTTGTTGAATTTTCTATTGAAATCATAAATTGAATCATTCTAATTTTTTTGAATTCTCATTAATTCATGAAGAGCTACATCTGGAGCATTTTGATTCCCATATTGCTCTAAGAGTTTAGTCTGAAATGCTTGGAGAGAATTAATTGAGAATGCTAGCAGGCTGTTGAACCAATCCCTAACATCTTCAAGAAGTGACATCATGAACAACTTCATGTGTAAATCTTCATAAGGAATATCTATGTCCTGAATGAAAATATTAAAACTCCTTAAATGTTCTTCAGCTGTGATTGCATTACTTCCTGTAAATTTGGGCACCATATTCCTCCAACTACCATCCATAGGGTAAGGATACAACTGAAAACCAGCTAAATCAAACTGTCTAATCATGGTTGTTTGCTGGTGAGGGGAAGGGATAGGCAGATGCTGATACTAAGGCATGTGATTATTGTACTATACATTATAATGTGGAATATAATTCTGACCAGGAGGTGGATACATACCTGTATGCTGTGTAGGAATGTGAGGTAGATAACTTGGCTGCTTGTGGTGGTTTCCTATTTGATTGTGAGGAGCATTTTGTTGATTGGAAGGCCCCGCACCATGATCACCCTGCTTGTGAGGTGGAATATACTTTGGACCACCAATTTTCTGATCAGCAATATGGGCTTTCTGCAATTTAGCCTCTAGCTCCTTTATTTTCTTCTCTTTCAGTTCCAACAGTGCTTTTGCTTCATCAGAAATTGAGAGCTCATGGTTTCCTTTAGGAGTTTCGTGATTACCTTCCATCCTCTGATTGTATTCATGTTGAATTCTAATCTGTTCAACCCCTTGTTCAGCTCTAAACTCAGCCCGTTTCTGAGCTTCAAACTCAGCCATCTGCTGAGAATCAAGAGAAGAGAAAGGATTTGTTTGATCTTCAGGGGTACAAAGTTCTGCACTTGAATCATCTCTCCATGTATCATAGCCATTATATGTTTCACAATGTGCTCTTGGTGCTTTATCTTTGTTTGTTATGCACATGTACTCACCTTTTTCTTTTCCCTTATCAGCTCTGTCATCTTTATGTGTCCACTTACTGCCACTAGCAGGAGCTCCAGTATGACCTCCCCTATATTGAGATCTTCTTCCATTCATGATGAACAGCTGCAAAATTTTCTGTCAGAGTCACCAGTCACTTTTATCAAAAAGTGAGAAAAATATCTGATATTTCTAGTTCCCAGTGGAGTCTGTGTTAGATTTACGACTCTATGATTAAGGCCTTGATTCTGATTGTTCCCCAACAGAGTCACCAATTTGTTAGCTCTCAAAAACTCAGGTTTTAACCACAAAACGTTGCCAAGCTTTCACGACTTTTCAGGGTAACAGAACAAGGTTTAAAACAATCAAACCTTCTACTCTTTAGGTGCTCCAAAACCAAGGCGGGTGTACCTCTCTGAATAATGCAGACTTAACTTGCAATCAATCCACTTACAACACTTGTTCACAATGGCACATGGGAGTGAATAGATGAAATTCAATTTGAAAACAATGACAATATTCTGCTCTAAGTCCTAAATACTCAATTAAAAGTAACAGAATGAGTTTATAATGATGAGGTGCATAGACTAGTGCCTTGTTGGGTATGCAGAGTCAAATGAGATCAAGATAAGCAACACTTTCTGAAGAAGACACAAATTATCTAGCATATGCTTTGTTTACAACCTGTATAAACATGCAACCATGTAACTACTAAGTTCTACTTCAATAATCCAAAATGAGTTTCTCTAATTACTGTGATCAATAAGAGGATTTAATATTTTCTTGAAAGAACCAGTTGATTGATTACACAAATACAACAAATGTGTATTGATAAATCAAACATAAACTTGCTATGTTAATTTAAACAACCAAAAAAATCATTCATGGAGACAACTTAGCAGTATTTTTCATTTCAATTCAACAGATAATTAACACCAGAGAAAATGCAGCAACATCAACTAAATCTCATAAATACCTCCATTGTGAAAATCATGCAACAATAGCCTCTGGTTTGATAATTTTATTCTATTGTATCTATTTTGCAGTTAATCAAAAATCTCATGTTCGGTCCTTATTAACAACTACAACATGCTTATTTATACACAAGCATGAGAAAAATATCAAAATAAAATATTATGTCGGCCCTCCACAAGATTCGGGCTCCAATTGAGCTAGTAGGCAACAGTCTTCAAGTGTATTCATGTCAGCCTCAGCATTCTAAAATTCTATTTTCACCTGTGAGCAGTTGGCAAGACGTCCATATCATCCTGCAGAAGGAAATTCATTTGCTTATCGCTCTGCTTGCATCCCTATTTTAATCGCATTCGTCGTAGCTACCCGTTAGTCATATCGAGATCAAATAATGTTCCTTTTTTTGCACTCTGCTTCGCTATAACTCATAGGTATCGCGGAGACCTCACACATAATGTATTAAGTTTCACCGAGAGCCCATATTATTTTCACAGTCGCTAAGACACAGGGAGAGTCATACCGAAAAGCATACATGTTTTGTCCACTAGCGCTGTGACCACATGACTTTGGAGAGACCTCATATAGATTGGAACTTATTTTTCCAAATATCTTCACTTACATTAAGTCACTGAGACACGAGAAAAGTTCACACTGACGAACTCCCCTTGTTCAATTCACTGTCGTTGTAGCTCATCTGGGTCGGTAAGAGGTCACATAGATCATTTTAAGTTTCACCGAGAGCCTACATCCAACTTCATGTCGCTGTGAAAAGACCATCATTACGCCAAACACAAGAAGTATCACCATAGCCCATTGCTCTTAGGGAGACCAAATATCGAAACACATAAGTCACAATGAGCCACTGCTGACTCCATTCAACTTCGCCAAGACCGCAAGATTCTCTCACCGAAAGGACACCCAATGTGCTCGCCAAGACCCAAGCCTTTCGCCATGACCTCCTACCGCAAACACATGCCCTTGCCGATGTCCTATGTCATCGAGACAGGTATAAAGTTTTTCCAAAAGTATATTCAAAGAGAAACTATGTGTAAGGTCGGCGAGACCGAAGGTCACTCGCCAAGTCCTTACAACGATAGCCATATCTCCCACTGAGCCACTCCATCCACTGCCAGTCAGTAAAAAAAAATGAAGACATGATGCTGATACCCCAGACCTCTGCCGATATACCCCATCCATAGTTTCCAGTTGTCGTGACAATAAGAATGTCTTGCCAACCACCTGAAACAGAAGAATTTAGCAAAAAAAACATAGTGGGTCGAGGAGACAAATGGGGACCTATGCTGATGCATTCCAAAGTGTAAAAAATGCAAACGTGGATGAAATCTATGGGGAAGAAGGGGAAAAATGTGGATAAAGCACCATGAAAATAGTGGAAATGTGGCTTAAGTAAATATCACATAGAGACTCAGGGGAAATGAGGATATGTAAAATAATCATCAGATTTTGATAGTTTCAACAAGTAGATGATACTAACGTTGCAAAATATGAGGATTATTGTACACTGATAGGGTCAAGTGAGCTACACTCTTTTAGAATCTCCATTGTAGTTCATGGACTATCCATATGTGGAAGATGGAATGTGTTTGTTCTTCATGTACAGTTCAAGCATGGAATGAATATGACTCAAAAGAGTGGGTTGATGAATTGTGGTTAAGAATTCTAACTCCACTTGACACATATTGGCTCCCAATGATTCTACAAATCATGGAGATACAGCCATATGCTGAATTTGATGATGTATTAGATCTACTAGAACCAAGTAATATATCTTCTTGAATAGTTTATAAAATTCCTAGTTTTATCTTACTTTGTAGTTTTTGGTAATATTCATTAAATTCATCTAATTAGATGCACATACCAATGCAAGGCATGTTTATGTAGTGATTGTAGATGAAGACAATGAATAAGGAATAAATTACTACTTGTGTCACTATATCGAGGCCAAAAAGAAATTGGAGGTCCTAGTTACAGATGGAGAAAATATAGAATATCTTGCAAGTTCGATGTTTGTTATTGGAACATGGCGTAGAAGACATCTATTTAAGAATGCTCTAGTTTGGCTATTTGAGGACTTCAACGCGCATCAAAAGATTCTTCACTACTCAAAACTTGTTGTGGTAGCCAACGTTCATTGGATCAAATATCAAGGAAAACCTGTGAACAAGAACTTGTAGAAGGTGCATGAGTTTTACCATGAGGTAATAATTGACACAATAAAGAGTAGAGAAGACCTAGATGGTTTGTTGGATTGATTTGTAAGTATGTGCATTGAATTTGTAAAGTCATGTTAAATTGATCACTTTTTTTGGGTTATTAAATATGTACCATTATCTCATTTTCTAACTACTATTGAAATGGGAAAAGAACATATATATTAGAAAGTTTCAATTTTTTAAATTGCATTATTTCCTAGTTTTTAATATGACTTTATATTTGTATCTTAGACTAAAGCTCAAACTTACACTAAATTTTGTTCATAAAATCATAACCTTATGTTTTTTTGTCTCATCATGATCCCATTTGACACCCAACTCACCTTCTATATATTATTCATTTCAATCTTGCAAAGAATGCGATTATTTGTGATCATGTATCTATGATCTAGGCTCTTGAATTATTGTTGCCCCTTATTGTTTAAGACTATTTTATCTTTATGAAAGTTCTTCCCTCACTTGTCATCATTTGAAATCTTCCTTTTTGATCTCATCACATGTTTTTGATGTGATTTCCTTGTATTATTTACATGAGGTCTTCACTTGCATTGTATAGTCACAATAAGGCTATTTTGGACAATAAACTCCCCTCATACTTATGACAATTATCTTAACATCTAGTATTTTTCATGGGATTGCTTCCCTTAGGTCTTTGATTGTGCATTTCTCCTCAAACCTTTGTATTCCCTTCTATGACATCCAACATGCTACCCATTATGCCTCATTGAGAATGCATCTAAGAATATCCTCATGATCTTCAACTCCACTTTTTCATGATCCTTTGATTTTCCTTTGAATGTCCTTTGACCTTCATTTACATGGGTTTAGCTACTTATTGATGTATCTTAAAAATAGAAATATAATTTAGTGTGATAGGCTCGGACATGTCATTCTAGGTGGATTCATTGATATACTTGAAGGTGTGTGAGGACTAAATTCATATATCTCCATCATGGTTAGATTCATATATCATGACCTTGGAGATGCCTATAATAAGAAGTCCTTAGTTGCTAGACTTAGGTTTTTAACATGCATGTTAATGGATTTTACTTTGTAGAAAGGTAAACTCAAAAAGTGAAAGTATGGAATATGTAATTTATATGAAAATAATAGGTCATTAGCTATACCTAAAAAAATTTAATGCATATGAACACAATAATCATAAATATGCATCATCATTTGTAGCAAGGGTGGAAGTATGGAATAAATAGAATCATAATGTATCAAGTAGTCATGGAATTATGACCAAGTTTCCCCCCATGTTGGATAAAAGAATAAATAGGTGAAAACTAATTTTGAATGGGATAATTTGGTTGTGATTCAGCTAGACTCCATGCAACCATGTAAAAGTGATGTCCATATTGGAATTATGATACATGAAGTAATCATGGAGGTTTCCATGATGTAAGCAAGCAAAATAACATGTAAAAAATAAGAATAAAATAGGATCATGATGTATGAGGAGGTCATTAAATATTAGAAAGTGTGCCCTTGTGATGCATACAAGTGTAAAATAATCTAAATTTGAGAATGAAATGTAGATATAATGTAATTTCTCATTTTCAATTAAAGCATACCTTCTATTCCTAGCATTTTCCTTGATCCAATTTTTCTTGTGTTCTTCCTCTTTTTCTCCCATGTGCCTATGAGGTTTGGAGGTTGCTAAGGTGCCAAAGGGTTTTAAGCCTACAAGGTGTAGAAGTTTTGAAGTTATCCTTCTTGGCATATGTCTTCTCCCAACTTTTATTTTCTTATATTCTTGTTGAAGTATTAGATTTCTTTTTCCATTTCCTTGTTAGATAATAATACACATATTTTGTTTGTCATACGACTAAATTGATAGATCCAACACATATGAGTTAGTAGGTTTATTCTAGGAAAGGCCATGTTTCACACTTGAGCATGCTAAAACATTTCAGACTACATTGCACCGGTCATTTCTCTTAAGAGACTAAAGTGCAAAAGCGCACCAAAATTTGACGAGCTATTACTCAAAAACCATGACACTAAGAATTTTTTCCTGAAGGTACAAAATCACATAGGGTCCCTCTACAATAATCTCTCTCGTTTCTTCATACCTCCAATCTATTTTCCTGTGGTAAAAAGTTTTTAGTTGATGGAAAAAGCGTTAGATGCATGTAGTGTAAAGTTGCAAGGTTGTTTAATTTTTGTTATGTTCATCATGTGAACAAGCTGAAAGTTCTAACACGTTCGAATGGGTATTTTTATGCTAGAAAAGGTCTTGTTTCACACCCCAACATGCCGAAAAATTCTGGGATACATTGCACCAAGGATTTTTTTTTAAGAGACCAATGCACAAAAAGGCAACAAACTTTGAATTTTTTTTTCTAAAGGTATAGGGTTGTTACTTGAAAATTGTGGCACTTAGAAACATTTTTTCTAAAGGTATAGGGTCACATAGGGTCCTACAATAGAATATCTCAATTTTTCATATCTTTGATCCATTTGCCCGTGGTGACAAGTTTTCAATTGATGAAAAAAATGCCAAATGCATGCAATGTATAGTTGCAAGGTGGTGTATTTTTTGTTTTTCAATGTGCAACCAAACAAACAGCTCTAAAACATCTGAGTGGGTGGGTTTATTCTAGGAAAGGTCTTATTTCACACCCCAACATGTTGAAACATTCTGAGCTATTCCACCGACGATTTCTCTTAAGAGAAAAAAGTGCAAAAGGGCATAAAACTTTGACGAGCTATTACTCAAAAACCATGGAACTTAGAATAATTTGTCTAAAGTTACAGGATCATGCAGGGACCCTCTACAATAACCTCTCTCTATTTTCATATCTCTAATCCATTTTATCGTGGTGACAAGTTTTTAGTTGATGGAAAAAGTGTTAAATGCATGCAGTGTAAATTTGCAAAACAGTGTAACTTTTGTTCTATTTGTCATGCAATTGAACCAATATTTATAGCATGTTTGGGTGGGTAGGTTTATTCTATGAAATGTCCTATTTCACACCCCAACATGTCAAAACATTCTGGGATACATTGCATCTGTGATTTCTCTTAAGAGACTAAAGTGCAAAAAGGAAAAAAACTTTGACAAGATGTTACTCAGAAACTGATGCACTTAGAAACATTTTTTCTAAAGGTACATGATCACATAGTTCCCCTCTTCAATAACCTCTCTCAGTTTTTCATATCTCCTTTCCATTTTCCTTGGTGACAATTTTTCAATTGATGGAAAAAATGTCAAATGCATGCATTGTAAAGTTTCAAGGAGGTGTAATTTTCATTATGTTTGTCATGTGACCAAATTGATAGTTACAACATGTTTGGGTGGATAGGTTTATGCTATGAAAGGACCTATTCCACACCCTAGCATGCCAAAACATTTTGAGATACTTTGCACCTATGATTTCTCTTAAGAGACCAAAGTGCAAAAGGTTAGAAAACTTTGACGAGATGTTACTTGGAAACCGTGGAACTTAGAAAAAATACATCAAAATGTATAGGATCATGTAGTGTCCTCTATAATAATTTCTCTCATTTTTTCATATCTCTAATCCATTTTCCTATGGTGACAAGTTTTTAGTTGATAGAAAAAGTGTCAAATGCATGTAGTGTAAAGTTGCAAGGTGGTGTAATGTTTGTTTCTTTTCATTATACAATCAAAATGACAGTTCCAACACATCTGCATGGGTAGGTTTATGCTAGAAAAGGTTTTCTTTTGCACCCTAGCATGCAAATTCATTCTGGGATACATTGCATATGTGATATCCCTTAAGAGACCAAAGTGCAAAAGGGTAGGAAAATTTGATGAGTTGTTACTCAAAAACCATGGCAGTTAGAAACATTCCATATAAAGGTGTAGGATCACATGGGGCCCATATACAATAACCCCTCTCAATTTTTCATATCCCTGATCCATTTGTTTGTGGTGACAAGTTTTCAGTTGATGGAAAAAGCGTCATATGTATGCAATGTAAAGTTGCAAGGTGGTGTAATTTTTATTATGTTTGTCGTGTGACCAAACCAACAGTTCCAACACATCTAGGTGGGTAGGTTTATGCTAATAAATTCTATTTTTCACCCCAACATGTCAAAAAATTCTAGGCTACATTGCACCAACGATTTCTCTTAAGAGACCAAAGTGCAAAATGGTAGCAAAATTTGACAAGTTGTTACTCAGAAATTGTGGCACTTAGAAAAAATATATCTAAAGGTACAAGGTCATATAGGGTCCCTCTACAATAAAATCTCAATTTTTCATATCTTTGATCCATTTGCTTGTGGTGACAAGTTTTCAGTTGATGGAAAAATCATCAAATGTATGTAGTGTAAATTTACAAGGTGGTATAATTTTCATTTTGTTTGTCATGTGACAAAACTAAAAATTCCAACATGTAAGAATGGGTAGGTTTATGCTAGGGAAGGTATTGTTTTGCACCCCAACATGCTAGAACATTCTAGGCTACATTGCACCAATGATATCTCTTAAGAGACCAAAGTGAAAAAGGGAAGCAAACTTTGATGAGTTGTTAGTAAAAAACCGTGGTACTTAGAAAAATTATATTTGAAGGAACAAGATCATGTAGGGATCCTTTATAATGACCTCTCTATTTTTTTTCATATCTTTGATCCATTTTCCTATGGTGATAAGTTGTTAGTTGATGGAAAAAGTGTCAAATGCATGTAGTGTAATGGTGCAAGGTTGTGTAATTTTCATTACGTTCGTCATGCGACTAAACCGATAGTTCCAATACATCTAGATGGGTAGATTTACACTAGGTAATGTCCTGTTTCATACCTCAACATGCCAAAATGTTCAGGGCTACATTGCATCAATGATTTCACTTAAGAGACCAAAGTGAAAAAGGGTATAAAACTTTGACGAACTCTTATTCCAAAATTGTGGCACATAGAAGTATTATGTCTAAAGTTATAGGATCATGTAGGGACCCTCTACAATAATCTCTCTTGATTTTTCATATCTCCAATCCATTTGATAGTGGTGACAAGTTTTTAGTTGATGGAAAAAGCATCAAATACATGCAATGTAAACTTCCAAGGTGGTGTAATTTTTGTTTTGTTCATCGTGAGATCAAATTGATAGTTACAACATGTCTTGATGGGTAGGTTTATGCTAGGAAAGGTACTATTCCATACCCCAGCATGTCGAAATATTTTGGGCTACATTACATTAACAATTTCTCTTAAGAGACCAAAGTGCAAAAGGACAACAAACCTTGAGGCGTTGTTACTCAGAAATCATGACACTTAGAAATATTTCGTCTAAAGGTATAGGGTCATGTAGGGTCCCTCTACAATAACCTCTCAATTTTTCATATCTCGAATCCAATTTTTCCATGGTGAAAGTTTTTCGTTGCCTCAAGAAATTGTTAGATGCATGTAGTGTAAAGTTGCAAGGTAGGCTAATTTTTATTTTGTTTTTCATGGGGCCAAACTGTTAGTACCAACATGTCTAGGCGTGCACATCTACGCAAAGCATGGTCCTATTTTTCATCCCAACTATTTTGAACATTCTGGACTACACTATGTCAAACATTCTAAAAGATGAAAGTGGTAGACAATCACTATTAGATTATGCACAAGTGTTGTTTATTGAATATGTTGTTTTATCCATCATTCATAAAATATCCCTCACCTAAATAACATTTCATTACACTCTTCAGTGCATAAGACTACAACACTCTAATAAGCATAGTAAAGGTTTTCATTACTTTTGAAGAGTGGGCAGTCCACGGTAGTAGATAGAAGGAAACATCAAGTAAAAAGAATGTTACTCCCACTATTAGCACAAAGGATAGGAGTAAGGGAAAGTTCCATTACTCACATTTTAAGAAAGATAGCCATTTTGATGAAAGGTGTTGGAAACTACACCTTAAGTTGACTCCTAATGAGAAGGATAAAGATAAAAAATTCAATTTACATGGAAAAGGACATAGAAACCAATGAATACTCCTCCAATAATGATGGAAACCTATCTTGTGCCACACTCAAGAAGGGATTTAAAAAAAATTGTTGATATCTCTCATGTAGTGGAAGAGCTCACTCAATTTTTTCATGCAAAGGTAAAAGTGAAAGGTGGAGGTTCAATGATTTATTTGACTCATGTTCTCAATCAAATATTGTTTCTTCTAAGTCAGTTAGTAAGTTGGGATTGGAGGTTATGAACCTATGTTCCTTGGGATGATTACAACACGGATTTGATATGAAAGGTACAATATGAGATAGTCATAAACCTTGAAAACATGAAGAAAGAACACAATCACAAAGGCAAGAGTGAAGCTTACATAGTGTGAATTCCATGAGACAATGCTATGGAATCAAATGGAAAAGGAAGAAAATGCATGAATAAAGTACAAGGGGAAGCCATCAAAAATTTTAAAAGAACAACCAAGTCACAAATTATGAGTTTAACATTTGGTATAGACCAAGTGGAGGGCAGTGACCATGTGGAAGATAATTTAATGAAAATAATTGATGCAGATTATGGGTATCAAAGGTCAAAACTCACTTAAACAACTATTTTCCAAATTCTTTACACGTCAAACAAGGTGACTTCCTTTACAATCTGCCACTAGGCTCTATAGTACTCCAAAATGGTCTAACAAATCATATCTCCTCAGGAAGATTTGATTACCCAAATTCAAACACATATTCAAATACCCTTTTTTCTCTTTTAAAACATATCTTAAAATGGGTCAAGGTTTCTTTGGAAAGGTTGCTTCAAACTTTGATTCTCCTAGTCTCAAATAGGCCTAATTCCTTGAATTGGCTAAGTAGCAACATGGTTTTTGATCTCAAATCACTATATCAACCCTCCAAAACTCTAAAAAAGTCAACTAGGGTCTGTAAAAACCATTCCAACCACTTAGAACAACTTCCCAATTGTCTTTATTCAAAACCCTAAGTCTACTCCTTTCCTAGGCCTAATTCTTGATGAAATTATGCTAGGGCTTCCTTACTACACGTGCTATCACCAAACCCTGCTCCTGCAACTTCAAGAAAATTAAATTCATCCTTCCTACATCCATTCCAATGATTATGAGGCCTATTCACTGGTGGAATGGGCCAAAAATCATTTTATTCAATAAAAACTCACCCTAGATAGGGTTTCAGATAGTTTAGAGGAAAAATGCTATAAATTACTCAAAACTTGATAAAACCAAATGAAACCAAAAGAAAAATATTGTAAATTCAACACACCATACATTCCACATAAGTTTAAAATATATCCAAATCATACAAAATCGTACCAATCTGTGTAGCAACAAAGAAACCTTCTAAAATGTAGATTTAAACAAAGTGCTTTTATTGTTCAACACCAGGACCTCATACCAACCTTCACAAGGATTATTTAAAAATTACCAAAATATCCCAATGGTTTCCAAAATCTTTTCAAAAACCTAACTGTTCAACTCCCGTAACAACCCAAAAATGCAAAGTTGCTTGTGCAACTTTTGCAACTTTTTACCAAAATTGGCATCTTTTACACAATTGACCCCAAATGACTCAAAAACACAAAAATGGTCTTAAAATACCTTATTACAAAAAAAACCTGAAAACCAAATAAAAAATTATCACTTGACCACCTTTTAGCACATGGGTGCCCCTGCACCAATCATCAATGCCACTCTACTGTATTGTTCCTTTTTGACAGTCATAGGATTTTAGTTGTGGCTTGATGTCAACAAAGTCTTAATGATATGATAGTTACATCACAGTCCTAATGAAATGATAGTAATATTGAGTTTAATTGAAGTCTTGGTAGTTATGAATCACAATGACAAGGAGAAAAGAGACAACATCAATGGACAATGTTTCAATGGCATGATAAAAATAATAAAAGGTCATGACATTGTTTGGATGAGATGAGAATATTTAAGAAGATAGCCTAATCATTAATTTGAGGGAAGTTACCTCGAACTAGGATTAATTTTTTATAGTCATACAAGAAAAAGGAAATAGGTAGAAATACACAAAGTTTCAAAGAATGATAGTGAGAGTGTTGAGGAGGGACTTGGTGGTGTGGCAAGTCTAATAATGTTGCCCCAAAATCATAGTGGTAGCAAGAAATGTGACAGTGAGTAGCCCAAAATAAAAAAAAATGGAATTAATGGTTGTTCAAGGTTGACAAAGATAACACAATCAAAAGGTCCTATGATGGAGCTCAAACTAAAGGACAACAAGGTTGTAGCTAGGTGGTGAAATATGTTAATGGAGGCTCCAAATGACAAATGCGGTCACACTAAGACTATCTACAGTTAGAAAATCAATGATACACACTCCAGTGTTGTGCAATATACCCTAGAAACACAATTGTAGTTCATGACTTGATGCAATATATGTAAAATGCAAGAATGAAGTGATTTACCCATGCAAAAACTATGCACAAATCCTACCAAATTTAATAATTTTGATGTAAGTGCAATAAAATATAGGAATGAAGTATAGATTGAATTAACCTATATTTACCTTCTTTTGTTCGACTTCTATGCTTTGAATGCATTCAAATGTAATTTTATACCCTTAATTAATCATCTCAAAATGAATTTGGGTATACAATTATAAATAGAAGTCTCTATATTTAACCCATTTGTGTAATTAAATTTCAAATCATGTCTTTATTACATTTCAATTGAAATATAACTAGTAATGCATTTTTCTTTGATTTAGTGATATGACTGATGAGATAGCTTGCATGATTTTAAAAAAATATATAATTATAGGTTCCTCACTCCTTTCTTCACACTTGTAATTATAATTTACAATGTGCATCTGTCCAATCATATAGATTGGTTACTTTTCAATTATGTATTGGGTTTTTATGATGGTTTATGAGTATGTGATAGTATGAGTCCTATGTATGCATGCATGTGAGTTTTAGGCTTATATGAACACCTAGTCGGAGAGCCAAGATATGGGACTTCAATTTTTTTGGGTCTGGAATTTGTTCCCTCGATCAAGGCATGATTGTAGGATTTTAAATGTTTCATTTTGGGTTAACTTTATAGGATTGACATCTATGTTTGTCATGGAAGATGAATAAACATGGGATATTTCCATACCTTTCCAAGTATGTAGTCAAAAGTGTTATAAAATCCATGGCAAATAACATGAGAAAGAGCACTTTGATGGGTCTAACTCTTTCTTCAAAGTTATGCTTGGATACTTCGCAGAAAAATTGGTAAGTTTTATACTTGTACTCCTACAATCTTTTTCATTTTTTTAAAAATTTCAAATAAACTACTTACAAGTTGTGAAAATGGGTTATGTAATGTGTTTCATGCAATGCATTCCTCCTGCATTTTCTTCACATTTCATAAATGAAAAATTCAAGCATATAGTGTTTCAAGGCCCAAGTGGATAGGAGTGGGAGGTAGAGTTAATGAGTACAAACAATGAACTAAAATTTTGACATGGTTGGAAATAGTTTTTAAATTATCACAGGTTGCAATTGGGAGACTTTGTTGTGTTCAACAACATAATAAAGTCTTACATAAAGGTTCATATGTATCGAAGATCTGGGTGTGAGAAAAAAATTAGTGCTCTTAATTTTGAAAATCCAAACATTTTTTTAAATAAGAGATGCCCTTCTAACAAAATGTGTAGTTTAAATCAATTGGTAGGCACTAAATTTCTGATTGATTTGGTTTCTAATGAGTAAAATAAGAATGAGTCTAAAGTAGTGGGTGAAAATCAAAGAAAAAGGAAATCCGCTTTTCATGGTAAGAAAAAAAAATTGTCAAAAAATATAGAGCCTATTATATTTGTAAGTTCCATAACAAACTTATGGAGTTTGTATTTGAATTGTATTTTTATAGGAAAATAGGTATACCAATAAAGTAATTTTTTTTTGTAGGGAAACACTTGGCAATGGAGTTTGTTTCTCCTTTCAAATTAGATAAACCCTTTCGTTTAATGGTTATTAAATCGTGGAATATAAGTGGAACATACTATCTAGTGAGATCAAATTCTCTATTTTCTTTAGCTATATATATTTTCAAATTTAAATTAGGAGTAGAGAGCCTACAAAGAGGTAGTTAAGAGGTTAACAATATACAATCTACTCAATTGCTTTTATTACTTCATTTTTCTAGATAGATTTCTCACAGTCTAATATGTACATCTACATTTGTGTGAATTGTATATAATTTGATAACACTAGTAAAATAAGATTTGCATTAATCAAAAAGCCATAAGGATATACAATGATATATGTCAATAAAATTATACAATATATCAAATAAAGTCATATAGGCTTAGTACAAAAAATCCATATGGACATAAAATGTCACATATCGATAGTACAAAACATATATTCAAAAATGCCAAGTAGGTATACAACAAATGATCCTAATATGTAGTCATTTCCCTCTAGGGGAAGGAAATAGATCATTAGCTATCTTTGATTGTTGGTTGGATGGAGATTCAAGTGATATTGTTGTCTTTCAAATGTGCTCACATGTCCTCTCTTCACTTCTCTAGAGTTTCAACTAATACAATAAGGAGTTTAGACGTAAATATATAGAAATTGAATTGTGGAATGACATATACTAGAAAAATCATTTACTACAAACAAATAATCATCATGCTCATTTGTAATAGCAACACATTGGTGATCTGGCATGACAAGCACCTATAGCAAGTATCAAGATAGCAATTAAAATCCATATGAGTATCATTAAAATTTTCAATAATATACCAATAAATGACCAAATATAATATGAAATTTACTAATTTTTCACATACCTCTATCAAAGGATTAGAACCTTCTACTACTGCACCAACTACATGGTCCATCATGCAACGAACATCAGAAGGGTTCTTTTATGTCAACAACTAAAAATGAAACAACAAATAAGAAGTTACCAATTACCAAAAATACCTATCATTGTTCTATAACACCATTAAATAGTAAAAGTTACCTAAGTGAAAGTTGCTCAAGGATGAGAATAGTGAGGTGTCGATGTTGAAGGTCCACCAACAAATAGTTTGACATCCAAAGTGTGTTATGATACAATCATTCATATAAGGTTAAACTATTCACATTCAATAATAATTTATTTAATACTAAATTCATGCCTATGGACTCGAAGATGCAACCATATATGGGTCTACAAGAAGGGTGCACGTAAAATCAACACTTTGACCTTGAATTTTTAGCATATTCATGTTTTACTAATTTAGTTATTCTTACATTTAAGAATAAAATTTAATAAAAAAAATTAAATGAACTTGCTGAAATTTACTTGAGTATCTATTCCGAATTTTTGACTCAACAATGCATTTCTCATGACCATCTACTTTGCAGCTGATGTATCCTATGTAGCTACATCCCGAGCACTCTCACCATCATACATGTAAGCAACATCTCAAGAGTGACAAAAGTGGGCTGGAACTTTGGGCTTAGAAGACTAGCCCGAATTAGGCTCTAGTAGAGGCCTCACACAATATACAAGGTTCTGAGTAAGCAAGCTAATCAAGTCCAATGTGTCTACCTTGACATGATCCTTCACAATGGAAGGAACAGTGACATGCTCCACCACGGGTTTGGCCAAGGGTATCAGTGCCAACAACGGATTATGTCGTGCACCTGGTCTATCATGTGTGGATCCCCCACCTCTAGCCTAAAAGTCTAAATAGTCAAAATAATTTGACATCTTGTTAAGGAAAAAATCACAATAGAGTTTCCTAAAAAAATATTGTGAGACCTCATACTTATTGCATGAAGGTTGGTCAAAAACCATCCACCACTGCTCTCAAAACTTATTTTTAATTAATTCATGGTGATATCATGAGTTGGGAACCTCTTGCATGCAAGTGATAAAGGTGAATTGATTTTTTGGTTTGTGAAAATGGCACACAAGTCGACTTTGCTATTTTTTTCTTGCATCACTTATGCATAGGAAATTCCACTTGCATAAAAAAATTTTAATTCCCCCCCCTTATCACTAGTAGAATTTGGAAAATAAATGACTAGGTGACTAAATATTTTAGTTAGAACAACAAAAAATGACTAAATTCTACTAATTTTTTTCAACTCAACTATAAATGACTAAGTTGGTCATGGAATAAAAAAATATTAAGTCATACAATTAAAAATGACTAAATAGTTAGTCACACAAATAAAAATAAGAAAAAAATAAAAATATTTTTTTGGGAAACATAGGGTGGGAGTGCATTACGCACACACAATTCATTATTTGTTTAGCCTAGCACTTGACAACTGCATTGATAAGATTCATCTAATTTAGAGATAAATAATGTTTGGAGATAAATAATGTTTGGAGATAAAGATTGTTTGGCCTGATTCATTATTCGTTTAGCTTGGCACTTGACAACTACACTAGCCTGGGTATTGCAAGGGTGATAAAGATTGTTTGGAGAGGACCTGGAGACTTCTAAAAAAACTATAAAGGGCAAGAAATTTGGAGTTTGGTGCAATGAATTTGAAGTCGGAAAGGCCTTCTATAGTGAAGTCAGATTTGGGGATTCCCTCTGCAACAAATTTAGAGGTAATTTGAAACCCTTATTACATTAAACAAAAAATCTATAGCTTTCTAGTTGGAAAATTATAATAGTTACAATCCACTACTCTTAATAATGTTCTTTTACAATCTTTCCATTGTTTTCTTCATAACATGTTCCAGCTAAATATAATAAAATTTGGATGTCCGTGTCAAAATAGAATTTCCTCAAACAATTTTGATACATTTTCATTGCAAGCGCAAACTTTCCTTGTGCAAAGTAAACATGTGCTATAGTTACCCACACATCAAGCATCTGAAAAAAGATGTTTCCTGCTGCAACATCTTGTACCTATGTAAAAAATTCCTTTGTAATATCAAATTGACCCCTTTCAGCTAGCACAATGGTTGTCCCATTTTCAACATAAACATTTCCTGGTCTCTATGCCAACACTTTAGAATATAGTTCTCTAGCCTTCTCAAGATGTTGTACACCTCCACCTTTGGATCCCTCCTCTCATTGTAAAAAGCTACAAAATAATTAATTTCCAAGTGAAATGTCAACATAAGAATTCTTTGCATCTAATTCACTTTGTCCAACTTTAATTGTTTATTTTGCTTTAATCCAGTCATCTATTTTCTATTCCATTTTTCCAAGCATAGATAAAGCATTTGATGAGTTTTTATCCACCTTATAAAGTGCATCCCTAGTCAATTCTAGGCTTAGTTGGATCTCAATCCGAGCTCAAGCCATGGCTGCAAGACATAGATATATATCCACATAATCAGGAAACTTGAACAATATTAGCCTGTATAAAATATTTTGTTTTTCAATATCATGTAGCTATTCAAACAACCTAGAAATAATAAATAGAGTTGCGATTTTATCCCATGGTAACTCAAGTGAAACACCACCTTCTTCTACTTGATGGAAGAATTCCATATCCTTAAAGAGCACATGAAAAATTGCAGAATTGGTATTGGGGCTTTTATTTATGAATTCAACCCAAATGCCATTTCCTAATGCCTCCATAAAAGTTTTTTGATCAAACTCTAGTTCATCACTCTCAAAATGAAGAGCCCCAATGTTTTTTAACAATTGAATGGGTACTTCTTCTCTACCCTTCTTTAGAAGAGACTTTGTTTTCTTAAGAGAATCTAAGGCTACATTGGGGTTTGATGATATTAATAGCTCACCCATCTTGATAAATTCATGGGAATCATGTGGATCTATGTGAGGCTTTTCTTAAAATTTCCAAATCCTTCTCTACCTGCCCTTGATGAGCATATATATGGCCTACAACTTTTAAGTTCTCACAGTTCTTAGGGTGGACCTCCGAAACCTTTCCAAAATTTGAGAGAGAACTCTTAAGATCTCCTAGCTTCAATTAAACCTATTGAAAAAATCTTGTGGCCTCTATATTTCCTTGAATAATGCCATGTAGTAGCGACCAGCTTTTTCATAATCACCTTTACTATGATAAGATCGTGCAATATTATAATATGAATGATATTTCATGAGAGGGTGGTCAATTGAAATAAGAGATGTCTCAGTCAATTGTTCCACAAGAAAATGTTTCCTTATGAAGAAAAAATAGTTTTCTAAATGATTCAATACCATTGCACAACATAGGTATAATTCAAAGGCTCCACACATATTTTCCATTCCTTCATTAACACTTGTGGACAATGATTTTTGTTACCCAAGGGTTTCCCTAGAACTCTTCTAGGTTTTTCACTTAAAAGGAGAGGAATAATGGGGCCAAAATGCTAATGTCTACACTCAAGATTAATGTGAAAGGGATGTAATGTATCTAAATATGATGTAATAATGCAGTAAATTGAAAAAGAAATGATTTATTGATGTTAAACCTAAGAAATGCAAAGTGATAGAAAACATGCTATGATATGCAAAAACACCTAAGAATGCAAGTAAACAATGAAAGAATTAAAAATAACTAGAGAGGTGCACCTGGAATCTAAAGTATGATGCAGAGAGGTTCTGGAATCCTGCAGAGTTGACTGGGGCACTTACACTAAGCTGGGTGACTTAGTCCAGTTTCATGGAAAATATGTCAGAATATGAATATGCCAAATGGGTATCCAAAAATGCAGAAACCAATTTTCAGGCCTAGCAGTGGGACTATTTTTCCACAAATGGTGACTTAGTCCACCTAGAGATTTTTGGAAATTTGGGACAGGATTTTGTAGCTTCTGGTCTGCACTTTCTTTTCTGATAGGTGTTTGAATCTAAATCTACAGAAAATGGGTTGAAAAGAGTCTCCAAGCTTCAATTTGAGTTATGTTGACTTTGATGGATTTTTGACCACTTTTTGACACCAAACTCTTTGAAAAATCTGCATATAAAGTATGCAAACACATGCAAAGAGGGGAAAAAGGTTTAAGGATTTGAGTATAGGAGTTTTCCTTGGTCAAACCCCACTTTGGTAATCAAACCCTAGATAATGAAATGAAATAAAAAGAGTGATAAATAGATAACATGCAATTTCATAAACTTACCAAACCCTTGATGTTGAAATATGAAGATATGCAATGAAGTGCTCCAATGGATGACTTGATTATGCTTAGAATACTTGAATGCTTGAGAGATTGAATACTTAATGATTTATGAGATTGCAGGAGATTAGGAAATGTTAGAAGATGAAAAATGAGGAGAAAACCCCTTATTTATACTTGATTTTCCATTCATTCCCAAAAATAATACATCACAGGTTGACCTCAAGGATAAGAGAATAAAATCCCGCCAAGAAATTAAAATTATTTTAATTTTTGTACCTAGTGGGACTAAGTCACCCTTGGTGGCAACTTGGTCCCATTAGGGAAATTTCATTGGGTTTTGGAAATTAAAGTGCATTAAATAAGGTCTAATGGGAATATCCTCAAAAATACACTTAAGAATGGCCAGAAAGTACATTAAGGGGTCATTTAAACATGAGAAAGGGTTGAATTATTGATGACAAGTCTAGAAAAGCATGAGAGTTTGTTACAAATCTTTACAACACTTTGAAATAAGACTTGTTAAGTGATAAAAAGAATTTATTTAAGTGAATTATGATGAAAGGGTCCTAGAAAAGTGTGAAAGTGGGTTACAACACTTCACAACACTTTTACAAGACATCCTAGAAGCCTTAATGATTCACAAGGATCCAAGACCTAATGTGAATGTGTTGGCCACATTACAACATTAAATCTACGAAAAGTCAAGCCAAAGTCCATAAGAGAGACTCCAGTGAGCATAAAAATGTCAACTATACATTTTTTGGCGACACGACACTATCTTTTTCACTAACTGTGAGAATCCTTCAAGTAAAAAATGCACAAAACTAACTATAGAGATTTATGTAGAGGTAGAACATCATTTCCTAATGTCTGCATAATTTTTTTTTGATCCAACTCTAGTTCATCACACTCAAAATGAAAAACCCTAATGTTGTTTAACAATTGAATGGGTACTTCTTCTCTGCTCTTCTTTAGAAGAAACTTTGTTGTCTTAAGAGAATCTCAGGTTACACTAGGGTCTGACAATATTAATAACTCACCCATCTTGATAAATGCATGGGCATCATGTGGATCTATGCGATTTTCCTTTCTTAAAATTTCCAAAGCCTTCTCTGCCTTCCCTTGTTGAGCATATATATGGCCTAAAGTTTTTAAGCTCTCACAATTCTTAGGGTGGACCTCTAGAACCTTTTCAAAATTTGAGAGAGAACTCTTAAGATCTCCTAGCTTCAATTGAACATGTCCACAAAATCCTGTGGCCTCTGGATTTCCTTGACTAATGCCATTTAGTAGCAGGCAATGGTGTCATAATCACCTTTACTATGATAAAATTGTGCAAGATTATACTATGATTGAGATTTCATGAGAGGATGGTCAATTGAAATAAGAGTTGCCTTAGCCAAATGTTCAACAAGAAAATGTTGCCTTGTGAAGAAAAAATGGTTTGTTAAATGATTAAATGCCATTGTACAATATGAGTATAATTCAAAGGCTCTATGCATCTTTTCCATTCCTTCATGGACACTACCGTTTTCACTAACTATGAGAATCCTACAATTAAAAAATGCACAAAACTGACCGCAAAGATTTTTCCCCATTTCAAATAGAAAAATTTCTAAAAAAATGTGTTTAAAACCTACAATAAATGCAAATAAAATTACACTGATTTTTGCACCCAAAAAAAACCATGAGACCATAGCCTATTGCTTACTATTATGATTTGATATTTTTTTTCCAAGCATCCATACCTTTTTGAAATCACCCATTTTAGGCTTTTAGCCATAGCAACAAGGTAGTGAACTATTTGATAAAATGCTTTAGTAGACATGTATGAAAAATGTGGTAGCATGCACAAGGAAATTAACTTTTGAAAAAATTCCTCAAAGAAATGTGGTCTCATGGTGATGAAATTTCACGATGAATGCCATGACAAGTGAATTTTTATGGATTTTCATGGAATTCCATCACCATGAGACCACATTTCTTTGAGGCATTTTTTCAACTAGTTCACTACCTTGCCTATGCTATTGCTTACTATTATGCTTTGATAGAATTTTTTCAAGCATTCATAGCTTGTTCAAAAGCACTTTTTTTAGGCTTTTAGCCATAGCAACAAGTCAATAAACTATTTGATACAATTCTTTGGTAGACATGTATGAAAAATGTGGTAGCATAGAGAAGGCACTGGTCTTTTTGAAAAAATGCCTCAAAGAAATGTGGTCTCATGGAATGCCATGACAAGTAAATGCAATTGGCACCTGGTCTTAGTTATTAGTTATGCAATGTGAATTAATTCCATAACTGCTTAGGTTGAATTTGTAAAATCTATATCGTAATTGAAATTTTGTCATCTATCAGCATCTAGTTATTAGTTATGAAATGTGAAGTAATGCTTTGATTTTGAAAGATGTGCAATGCAATGTAATCAACAATTTGAATATAAACTACACAAATCTATTTTTTACAATTCATTAGTTAAACTCTCTATTTTATTTTCTCTCTATAACTCTATTTCTATGGAAGTGCCTTAATTCAATTAAAAAAAATAGTTTGTCTCTTAGTCTGCAATTTTTTACATTTTGTCATCTATCAACATCTAGTTATTAGTTATTAGTTATGCAATGTGATGTAATGCTTTGAGTTTGAAAAATGTGCAATGCAATGTAATCAATAATTTGAATATCAACTACAAAAATCTATTTTTCACAATTCATTACTTAAATTCTCTATTTTATTTTCTCTATATAACTCTATTACTATGCAAATGCCTTTCAATTAAAAAAAAATAGTTGTTGTCTCTTACTCTATAATTTTTTTTTGCTATGTGTAGAACATTATAGATGGATCAACGTCGAAGGTTGACTATAGATCAATACCATGCATTTGATGAGAGAGTAGCTAATGAGAGGGACATGGAAAAATATCCGTGTCCATATAATTACTGTCTTGATGGAATGGTGAGAAAAAGAAGTTTGATTTATCAACATATGATAAGATATGAGCATAGTGGTATGGGCCCTCGGGATTACAATTATTATGAATATATGATAGAATTTTAGAGTGTAAGAGATGAAGAGGAAACAAACATAGATGAAACACCAAAAATAGATGAAGAGGAAACAATGTTAGGCGAAGAGTTTGAAGTTGATAAAATGTTGAATGAGGTTCTAAACAATGATTGATTCAAGTTGATGGAGGATGCTTTAAATCATGTGTATGTTAATTTCACATTAATTTTCTTGACAATAATCCTTAAAATTCTTCACTTGCAAGTGGTGTTTGGTTGAAAAATGAGAGTGTAGATTAGTTATTGGCATTATTAAGTTCGTTGTTACCACTTGACTCCACTTTTCCAACAAAATGAAGTCAATGTAAAATGAAAATCACTAAGCTAGGCTTAGGGTATGAAAAAATCCACACATGTGTGAATGGCTGTGTATTATTTCATGAATCTTACAAGTGAGTGTGAATGTTTGAAATGTCATGAATCGAGGTATAAACAAGGGTTGAAATCAACTGTGGTTCCTAGAAAGGTTCTTTGTGAATTTATAGTAATCCCACGATTACTCTGAATGTATAGGTGCAAAGACAATCTTAAACTTATGCAATGGCATGCCTAAAATAAGGGCATTGATGGAAAACAATAAAATGTGCTTGATTCTAAGACATGGATGGAATTTGATAACAGATGGCCTATTTTTCTCAAGATCTTCATAATATAAGGTTGGGTTTGGCTCTAGATGGGGTGAACCCATTCTCAAATCTAAGTACTAAATGATCAACTTGGCTAGTATTTTTAATAAATTATAACTTGCCTCCATGGTTAGCAACTAAACCATTTTCTTAATGATATCATTGATTATACTAGGAAAGAAAAGTATGACTTCAAATACAATTGATGCTTATCTAGAGCCATTATATGATGAGCTACGTTTGGAATTGTGGAAAGAATTAAATCAATTCAATCTTTAAGGGATGGTCATTCAATGAAATTCACTTTAATAGCTTCCTTATTGTTTACGGTTCATGATCTTCTTTCATATGGCACATTGTCTGGTCTCAATTTTCATGGATACCATAGATGTATTGCTTGAAAATTTAAGGATTTTGTGAGGAACTCAAGATGTTTTTGTATGTGTATTTATTGTGGACAATGTTCTTACCTTAAAATGGATCATCCATTTTGTCAACAAAAAGCATAGTTCAATGGTCAAGAAGAGAATTGTGAAGCACCATTGCTAATAACAAGTGATTACATTGTTGAGAAAGGAAAAACAATAATGTCATTTATTAAAAATGATGGGATTTATGGTAGTATATATGATCCATGTAATGAAATAAGCATAAAAATGTTGTGCATATTCTATACGTTTCCATACTTTAAGGATATAGCCATTAGGTATATTGTTGAATTTATGCATACTGAGAAAAATATAGCTAAAGATTCATTGAAATATTTGGGTTGGAAAATACGATCATGAAAAATATAGAAAACCTAGTGCTCCTTATTTCTAGACAAAGGAACAATGTGCATAATTCTTATAGTTGACATCTCAAACTCACTTTCCCACTAGATATGTAAGTAGTAGTATTAGAAGCCAAACTAACATTAATGGCTTAAGAGGCCTCAAGATCCATGACTATCATGTCATAATGGAGAATATTTTACCTATTGTGGTAAATATATTTAGTTTGGAAAAGGGGAAAAGATTGGAAGTTATAAGGTTGGGCCTAATATTAAAGAGATTGAGTTTACATGTATTAGATCCTTCGAACTTTGATAGTTTGAAGGAGGAGGTTGTTGGCATCCTTTGTCTATTGGAACAAGAGTTTACATAAAAAATATTTAACATTTCTATGCATCTTTTAATACATCTTGAATATGAACTAGAGAATTGTGGCCTAGTAAGAATGAGATGGATGTATCCTATAGAATGGTGTATGAAGGTTTTAGAAAAAAAATGTTCGTACTAGGGAAAAATTGGAAGGAAACATGTCTGAGGGATATTCAATGTAAGAGGCCATGGGACTTTGCAAAGAATATATTAAGGATTTTAAAAATTTCAATCGACATGTATGGGATGATGACAAAGAAGAGACAGTTGTAGGTGATGTATTAGAAGGAAATGGATGTGCTTCAAGCTATCACATCAAGAAAGAAGTGTCATACATTTCTATATTCTTCAAAACACATCTTCATTCGATAAGTGGTGTAGGTAATAAAAAATTTACACAATAATTTATTTACTCAATTGCATTTACACATTTATATTATTAATCTTACTATTTGTACGTCAATATTCTATGTAGAAAATATGAAGAATACAATCAAGCTTGGATGCAACATCAACCTCAAAATCATAGATGTCATGCTGATTTGATTGGAAGTTTTTCTTTTCTAAAATTTGAAGAATAGATTGCTAATGCAGTCAGTGATGCAAAAGAAGAAGGTCACGATATAACAATAGAGGAAAGTGATCTTTCACAATGTCCACATTTATGGGCTATGTGTTTCCGTGGAATGTGGGCCTATGGTAGTCATTTAAGAGTGGAAGAAAAATACAAAGGAAAGACAAATCATGATTGTGTTGTTAGTGCTGAATTTCTTCACAAAACTGAATTTTTTTTTTATGTTGGATTCATCCAACAAATTATTCAAGTGGACTATGGTGAAAATAGTCCTATATTATTAAAATGTAAGTGGATCCAACCATCCATAGTACAATTTGATGAGTATGGATTTGTACATGCAAATATAAGATAATTTTTATTAGGGACGAATGAGCCATATGTTTCCCCTCTTCAAATTAAGAATACTAGGATGGTAACATGTCATTCAAACAAAGTCTCATTCAAAATAAAAATTCATGGAAGTTGTTGATATAATGCCTGATAGGAAATATGTTAATTTACAAGAAAAATTTGAAGAAGTGGATGAAGAAAATGATAGAGTGTTTGAAGAAGAGATTTTGATTACCAATGAAGAGATTGGGAGAGAGAATGCATTGCATGTCATAGAAGAGGATGAGGAAGAAAATCAAGTAGATGTAGACATGAGTGATCATGATTTTGATCTTGCTAGAAATGCAGATGATTATGATGATGTTTTATCACCTTAAGAGGTTAGCTTGTCACCTAGACTTTGGTTATATGTATGGTGTAATTTACTATTAAATATAATAAAGATATGAATATAAGTATGCTTATTCACTATTGTTTTACTTTTACATTTCTAAATGTAATCATCATTATTCTGTTGGTACATTGTATACAAAACTTGAGATGTTCACTGCTAATTTGAAGTGCATTTAAAGTTATGTTTGATCAATCTTCTTAGTTTTCTTATTTTGGTTGAAAATTTGATCTCTTAGGTCTGACTGATACTAAAAACTAAAACTGAGAGACTCTAAAATTAGAAAATTGTTCAATCTTTTCAATAAAATGATATCTAAAATACTACATTAATAATAAAATACAATACCACAATATCACAATAGTCAATAGAGGTATGTGCGGGATGGTGGGACATATAGGCTAGTGTACAAGTGCTTACCCAATACTGCGGCAAACAAATATGAATAGCACGAGGTAGTGGTGAGAACATGTTAAAAACTAAAGTAAACCACAACCCCGCAAGGGGTAAATAATGACACTATGGTATGGCAATGAATAATCACTCAACCACTAGAATTAACCTATTGTCCCACGAGATTCCAAAGGGTTGTACATGGGGTGGCGGTACTTCTAACCCTACCATATCACTACCTTGCAGTGGTCTTGATATGATAGAGCAATATGGTGGTGAACAATCACTTATTTTCTATAATTAACCTTGCATATCGTTGGAGTCCAAAGGGGTGTACATGAGGTGGCAATACTGCTAACCCTACAATAAGGCTACCATGCAAAAATATTTATATGATAGAGCGGTATTATGGTAGAAGTTGTCAAAGCATTTAAATCATCAATGGCTATGATTACATCTTTAAAAATGAACCATTGAATTTCCCAAGATAAAAGGAATGTATTCAAACTTGAAATATGGATAGATTATGAAATATTTTACACAAATTAACATTAATAGTGAGGTGACCGAGCTCAACAACAAATATTACTTGGGACTCGACAACATTTTTGCAATCATTCACACTACTTAGCATACTAGAGGCAAAGGAGTTCAAGGGGGAAGACTTTGCAACTATTATTTCATTAGGTAAGTTAACAAAAACCTTCTGTAGCAAGTGTATAAGAATTTAATTTTCTCCTACAAGTAGACATTTAAAGAAATCAAGTAGGAGTAGTAAATTCTTCATGATGCCACCCAAAAGAAGTCAACTTGCGAGTAAAAAGGAAGAGTCCACATTTTCTAAATCAAAGAAGAGGTCCTTGCAACAATCCATTTTAGATGTGTTGCCTAATTCTATAGACAAAGGATTCAAAAAGGTGCTTAAAGATACAACCCATGGATGTAGAGACTAAATTATCCCTATCGCAGGGTGGGATCTGTTTTGGTACTTCTATGAAAAAAGGGACAAAAAGATTCCAGTTTTGAATCCTTAGACCTTATAATTAGCCAAATTGACAGTCCCAAATGTCTTTGTAGATGTTGAGTTTATTAAAGTATTGGCACAATATAATCACCCGACTACTTGAGGACTATAAGAATGCAAAATGGTTCACCATTGACTAAAGAAGCAAAGATAGAGTGTTTTATGTTAAAAAAGTAAGTTATCACTAAGATTGACTTGGATAGAAGTGAGGAGGATTATAGTAGATTGAGAAGAACCTACAGGAGTGATGAACGTCCTTTACACATTGAACCATAGATTTTTAGGAGTGAGATTTATAGGCTACTCTTGCACTCTTAGGATGTTTCACCTAAAAGGAGAGAGATAAACCTCACTAAAAATCAACGTGCTTCACTCAATTTAGGAAATGCATGATGTTATTAAGGATAAATGAGATTATCTAAATGAACTAATTGATTGATTATGAATGCCAAATCTAAGAAATATGCAATGTTTGAAGACATAGTGTGATATGCAAGCATGAACTAAAACATAAATGAATGCAAAAGAAAAATGAAAGAGGCTAAATCAGAGTGCACCTGGGTGTTTGATGAAGAATCTAGAGTGTTCTGAATGTTGAAAGAAATTACTAAAAATCACTAGTGGGACTCATTCACCACTGATGGTGAATCAGTCATGCTTCTGATGAAAACTTTTGGAAACTAGTTTTTGAGTGTCGAGATTCAAAATCTGACAAAATATGGATTTCTATCCTTAAGGTGGGACTCATTCTCCACTGATGGTGAATCAATCCTCTCAAAAAATTCTATGAAATTAGGCACCAATTTTGTAGCACCAGATCTGAGGTTGTCTTCTTGTCAGGTTGACAGGGTCAAATCTATAGAAAATGGACTATAGGTTGTCTCCAATCTTGAAAAAGGATTGATTTGACTTGAAACACTTTGTTGACTTCTTGACCACCTTTCAACACCTAATTGCTTGATAAATCTGCATGCACAAGTCTGCAAACACACATGCAAGAGGGGTGTTGATGACGGTTTTACTCACAGTAAACATATTGAATAAAATCTCCACAGAAAAGATTGTGAAGAGCCTATCCTTCTTGAAAGATATGAAACAAAGACAACCTAAGAGGAAATTATGCATTTACAAAGAAAAGATTGACTTTCATTTAATCCCAAGTCTTCGATAACCAGGTCATGGTTGCATTAGGGTTTCTCTCAAGTAATGATGTGACAATTGTTGTTATTTCTTTTAAGGGGTCATTCACACACACACACACACACACACGCACACACACACACATATATATATACATATTTATGTATCATTTCTTTGAACATTTTAGATCAACTTTCTAGTTTGAAAAGATAAAATTGGAATTCATAAAACCAATAGATTTGACATTAGATTTCAAAGACCATCACTAATTTCTTTGCTATCACTTAAGTAAATTTAGCATTAAGCATTCAACAATTTTATGGAAAATAAAATATTTTCAACAGAACTATTTGCATTCACATATATTTTTGGAACATTTTCAAAAATATTAAACATCTAATCTAAAGTAAAACATAAGAAAAAATACTGAAAAAATAAAAGTTTGTTCCAATTATTCTCCATGGATGCCCCCAATGAATTAATCAAAATAGAGCAAACCGCTTTATATTTCACCAGATTTCTTCACAGCTATGTATACAATGGTGCAAGCTTTTAAAGAGGGGGTTTCATTTATGGACACCGAATAGGTTCTATATGCACCCTTAAATAGTGTAGCATACAGTCTTGTTTAGCCAAACTTACAAAACCAACTACAAAAGATAATTAGATAGGTAGCTATCCATAAAGCTCTGATATCAATTAATGTCTATGTGCATACACATTTTTACACCAGAATGGTTTAGAAAGGAGGAAAAAATAACAAAACTTAAAAGATTTTTTTCTCCTCTAACATTACAAATTCCAAACTTAAAATAAAATTAAGCATCCTCTAGCCTTTTATAGAACACAAGGCTCAAATAGGTTAAGACAATCCAAGGGACCAATCTCATCAAGGCACATGAAATATTGTTACCAATAGGAGAATTGTAATTGAAGTCAATGGAAGTCAACTCCAATCACTTATTGAATCTCTTCAATTTCTACTTTTTCATCTTTGTCAGGATTCCTTCCAAAATCGAACAAATTTACCCAAACAAATATATATAGGAGCCTTCCATTATAATGGAGTGATCAGGTGGAAGTCAAACTCCTACATCTCAGGCTTCTCGATTTGAACATTCCAAGAATAAATTACCTCTGAAATAGATACACTTTGTTACTAGATTCTTGAACTCTAGCATCCCAGTATCCCAGTAACTGGTACATCCTTGCAACAAACTTTGTTCCATCATGAGTCCCTTAAGTGCATCATCGAGCCTGGTAATAAAGTGAAATTTGTTCACCAACAAAATTTTCCTGACCATCCATACCTGACCTTTGCATCACAATCAATATCTCTTGCAATCACCAAATTCCAAATATTAAATCCCTTTTAAAAAAAAATTGTCATCACATCTCATATAAATAAAACCATTATTCAAATGTTAATATAAAATTCCATAAAACTCACTTCTGAAAAAAAAACACATATTATAAATCCTTGTATATATACTGGATCACTAGGATCACTATACAATTTTTTTTTAAAAGTTAACATTTCTCTTCACGTTTCAACCCGGTACTCGATACCCAGTATTCAACTTTACCCACTTATTTTCCCAGACCTCGATTGTATCGAAACTCCAACTTTCCAGACTCCATCTTACTGGACCAGATCCATTCACTTGAACTTTACATCACATTTCTCCTTTTATGTGCTTTCGGTACTCGGTACCTGGTGTACAAAACACTTACCATACAAAGTACTTTCTTTAATCAAATATTTCTTTTCTTTCCTTCTCACTTCTGGTGATATTCCAATTTGTTAGCTCCTGCCATAGAAGTTATATTTTCACTTGGGTCCCCAAGTCTTTTCAGTCTTGGGGCATGTTGTGAGACCACACAACAAGGGGGAAAATGGTTAAGGGTTAGTTTATAGGGATTTTCCTTGGTCAAATCCCACTTTGGTAATCAAACCCTGGATAAAGAAATGAAATAAGAAACAAATGATGAACAAACAACATGCAAGTGTTATAAACTCATCAAACCCTTGTTGTTGAAGTTTGAAGATATGTCAATGGCTGCTCCAAGATGTTTGATTGATGCTTGATTGAATGATGCAAAGTGCTTGAATGGATGATTGAATGCTTGGATGAATTAGTGAATGAATTGGGATTAAAATGGATGTAAAAACACTTATTTATACACTCTTGTGCCTTAGTAACCCATTGATACCTCATCACAGTCCGACATCAAGTAATTTTGAATAAAAACCCAAAAGAAAATTTGAATTTTTTTGAATTTTGAGCCAAGAGGGACTCATTCACCACCCATGGCAAATGGGTCCCACCTTGGACTTGAAAGTGGGTCTTGGGAATTAAGTCACATTTAATGTTACTTATGTGTTTACATTAAAAAATACACTTAATTAAGCCTTATAAGGGCATAAAGGGGTCAAATAAAGCATAAGAAAGGTGTAAATAGTGAAATTAAGCCTAGAAAAGCATGAAATCTTGTTAAAAGACTTTACAACACTTCAAAATAGGACTTGATAAGTGATGAAAAGGTGGGTTTTAGGTGAATTGTAATGAATAGAGTCTAGAAAAGTGTAGAAATGTTTTACAACACTTCATAACATTTCACAAGACACCTTAATTTGAATTTTTAGGACCTAATGTGAATGCAAAATTCACAATGCAACATCAAATCAAAGAAAAACAGATCAAGCATCATGAGATCAAGACCTAAAAGACCATGAAAAGGTCAAAGGGTCATTTTTCTATGGTACATTTAGCCCCCACTTTAGTGAGAGGATGAACTTGCTTCAAACTCACACTAAAGTAGCCATGCATGTCGAGAGAGAGGGTTCAAATACATTTATGCTAGCAAGATGGAATGACAACAATCGAGAGGGATGATCAAGCCCCCAGGATGAAGATCCCATGGAAAACTAAAAATAAGAGCAAAGGAACACACATGTGAAGAAAAAGGGAGAATTGGATTAAGCTTTGATCATCTGTCCAACTAGTTGTGGATTAGATCTCGGTTGTTTGTGAGAAAAAGAGAATGCATACTAACTTTGGGGTGACAGAACTCATGGTGGTCTATCAAGTGAGAAGGCCCAAAAGGTGAAGTACATACACTAGTTTTTATACACTCACAAACACATAGGTGGCTATGGGGAAATTCTTGTCGCTAAGTGGGCTTCCCACTCAACCATATCAAAGTTATGCCTCTTGATAACTTTAACAAGGCACCACAAAGGGAAAAATGTTAGTTTGTGCTTCATGAGACAAGCAAAGCTTTGTATGCTTAGAACTCATGAACAAAGAGGAAGGTACCATAGGCATGCAAGCTACGTTATGCAAGGTGGCAAAGGTGTAAGGATGTAAAATGAAAAAATGCAAAAAGTAAAAGAAAGTTCAAAGGAATCTTGTTAAGTTCATGCAAGGTCTATCACTTAGGGAACATTGAGTCGTATGTCTCCAATAGAAGACCAATCAAAGAATATTATATTCACAACTTAGGGGATGCAGTGTGTCGTATCATTCCACTAAGAGGAATGCAATATGCTAAGATATATCACACTTATGAAGGACATCATACCCAATGTCATCCACAAAGTGATAAACACATCATATGAAGTGACAAGGCTACACTATGAACCAATAATGCAAATGAATTAATGGTAATGTATGCCCCCCACTTTAAAGGAATTGTTACACATCGTTATGTGAGCAATTACTTTAAAGTAGCGAAGGAAAGATAGAAAAAGAAAATAGGATATGAAAGCCAACTTAGAAATCCCTATGCCAAGTCATATGTTTCCAAGTATGGTTGTGTCATGTGAATGAAAAAATAACAAAAGAAAGGGGAGTTGCCCCCAAAAAAAGAACACACCAAACACATAAGGGATCTATGGATTTGGGATCAGTATGTTCGTTGTTGCAATTTTTTGATTAAAGAGATCAGAGCTATCATCATTTCCCAAAGCACATATAATTGGAAGAATGACACAAAGAGAGCGAAAAAAAAGAAAAATAAAGTCCATTTTGGGTCAACATGGAAGAGACATTATGGTCTCAATGCTTTGCATTGTCCCCAAAAGGAAAACACAAGCAAAAAGAAATGAAAAGGCAGAAGAAAAGGAAAATATTTTGGGTCAACATGAAGGATACATTTTAGTCTCAATTCCTTGCATCATCCTCAAAAGGAAAACACAAGAAAAAGGCAAAGTAAAAAGGAAAAAGGGACTGTTTGGGTCAACATGGAAGAGACATAGGGTGTATCAATGCTTTGCGTCATCTCCAAAAGGAAAACAAAAAAAAAAAGTGAAAAATTGCAAGGACCTTTTGGATCAACATGGAAGAGACATAGGGAATCTCAACGCTTTGTGTCATCCCCAAAAGGAAAACACGAAAAAAAGAGTGAAAAAGGAAATGTACGACATATAGAAGAATAGAGGTACAAATAGAGGAAGTGCACAAAGAGAGAGAACATCAAACACACATTACAGGGGAACACTATACACACATACAATTGGAAAAGAATGGCAAGTTGAATGCAAGTCAACCATTTAACAAGTCATCTGCCTCCCAATCATGCTTGGGCAGTTAACTATCCAAAGAATTGCAAGTGCTGAACTAGGAGATGTACCAAAATATTCGCTTGGTTGAGAAGATTTACCATTTAAGCTCATGGTAGATGAAAATAAAGAGTTTAGATCATTATGTACTTCTTCATCTATTTTTGTGATCTCCTCATCATCATCATTGAGATTGATTATGACAGAAGGATGAAGGGTTATTTCCAAAGAAGGATGTATCAAAAGTTGTGGCTATTGGATCAAATCATTTTGTTGTGAGGGTTAGACTATATTATCTTGTGGTGGGTTAGGAGGAGGAGGATGATTATCTATTTCTTATGTCAAGGGTGGAGGTTGATTTTCCTTTTTTTCTTCCATTCGTGATTGATGAGAAAGGAGATGACAATGACACCTACGTTCCCTAGCACCGTGGTTTCATTTAATTTTTTTTGTGAAGTTGTTGAGGTGAAAGAATGGTTTGATCCCCCATAGGTTCCTTTTCTTCTGAAGGGGGAAGAATGAAAGAAATAGAAGAATAGGTTTCAATCAATTTCTCTTTAGATTTATACACTTGTTTAATGTGAGGAGGCATAATGGGATTGGTTTCAATATCTCTCAGTTGTTTAAACGATGAAGGTGAAATGTTTATTTCTGGTTGTTCAGGAGGTTTCTTTGCTTGTTCATGTTCAGACTCAGGTTGAAGCATCATTTCATTGATGATTGGAGGAGTGAAAGTGGATGGGGACATTAGGCAAAGAGACAAGTTGGATATTCATTTGGCTTTGAAATTTTGATAGGCTATGAAAATAAATCTTTATGAGGGGTGATGGGCTCCATAGGTTTAGGCCAAAAGGATTCTAAGGAGAAATTACCTTTAGAATATAATGGATTAAAGCCACTATGGTGTATGGTAAATATTTCATTTCCATGTGAAAACTTCAAAAATTTGTGAACAACTAATGGGACCACTTTCATCGAGTGAAGCCAAGGGTGGCCTAGCCACAAATGAAATTGATCCAATTTTGGAATAATAGAAAATGTTACATCCAAATTTTTAGGTCCTATTTGTAATGGGAGCATGATCGATTCAATCATAGGGCACACAAAACTAGTATGTGTTTTGATCCATGTAATTGGTTTATCATATTCTTCTTGATAAAGCTCATGTAGTACTAATTTTTTTTTTTTGATCACATTCTTTCCACATGCGAGATCTAAATTAATATCCCAATGGTGGGCTTATCATAGATTATGTCGGCTATGTAAAGAGGACCATCAAGAAGCTTTTTAAGTATATCATGAGAAGAAAAGGTAATATCAAGAGATTTATTGGTTGGGCCCTTACAAGAGACAACGTCTATCATACCCACAATTTCATCCATAGGATTGACTTGGGTAAAATTTGGAGCAATATTATGTTGTTCATTGTTTGTATCAATGTTCATCACATGAGTGTTTGAAGGTTCACTAGCCTTGACAAATGAAATATTGTTTTTAGGCATAGGATTGGTGAAATTTTTTAAATTATATTTAGCAGGTGCAATAGACTTATTGCCTTGATCATTGACACCCACAATGGAAAAACAACCAAAATCAATGAGGTCTTAAACTAAGTGTTTGAGACGCTTACATTGTTCAGTGTCATGTCCATTTTAGTGATGAAAATGACAATAATAATTTGGTTTCAAGGTGGGTGGTAAAGGATTGGTGGGATCAAGTGGTTTAATGGTAGGAAAAGTGATCATTTATTGCTGGAGCAATTGATTCATTGTGTTATGGAGGGTATCAGGTAAGGGGGTAAATTGTCTCTTTGGGTCCCCATAGGTATAAGGTACTACTTATTTAACATTTTCTACTTGATTTTGAACAAGCTAGGTTTTTTGTTGCGGAGGTGGATTGAATTGTAAAAATCCTCTATTCGGTTTTCAAAAGTTTTGCATGTTGTTTTGGTTATTTTGTTTGAACTTCTCAGCTCAGTTAGAAATGGGGTTACAGGACATAATAACCTGACCAAAATAACCCTGGAAAAATAAACTTGGTCACAATAACCCAAGGACAAACAACCTAGGTTCATAATAACCCAAGCCAAAATAACCCATGGTCAAAATAACCCATGGATAGAATATCCCCGTAAGAATATAGAGAAAGGAAAACAAAATTCCATGGGTTATTTTGTCCATGGGTTATTATGACCTTGGGTTATTCTTTCCATGGGTTATTATGACCCTGGGTTATTTTTTCCTTGTGTTATTATGATGGGGTTATTGTGTCTAGGGTTATTATGGCCAGGTTATTATGTCTTGATACCCAGACATGGACTTTGAATTATGACTAGAAATTGAAGTTGTGATAGTCACAAAGTGTTGTGCATAAGTGTATGAATGAAGGAAATTTCATCATAGTCAACTTATCCTGAAGGTTTGTGTAAATTTTTTTGATAAAAATCTTCTGCAAATGTGAATCAAGAATCTTGACATTAGTTTGAGCATACATTGACTGATATCATGAAATGAAATCATTTACCTTTTCATCTATGTTTTTTTTACATCACATTAGATGAGCCATTGTATTTTTAGGAGTCATATGAATGTAGAAGTGACTTATAAAGGCATCCACAAGTTCATTAAATGATTGGATGGAATGATTGGGTAAATTTTAAAACCACTCTAATGTAGTGTCCTTTAAGGTCCTGGGAAAAAATTTGGCTAATAGCTTATCGTCAAGGACAAAATCACTACACAAAGCTGAAGCATTGACATGATTAGTGGGGTCTCCTTTACCTTTGTACTTCTCAAACCTAGGCTTCTAAATCCCTTGTGGCATCGAGGTTCTTAAGATCTCTAAAGATAAGGGGATACTATGAACATGATATGTGGGTGGAACATTTTAACTTTGGCTAATGGTGGATATTTGTTATTGCATGGATGAAATGGTGTTAAGGAGTTGTGTAATGATGGGATCGGTGTAAGTAGTATGAGGTGGAAGGGAAAATGGTGATGGAGTGTATGTAATGTTAGGAGAAGTGAAATGAACACTAAGAGGGGTGAATGTGGTAGATGGAACATGTGATGCCACAAAAGAAATAGGAATGCTATTTGGAAGAAAAAAATAAAGGATCACATGACTAACCTGTTGCATAGTTTTTGTAACTTGAGGAGTGGTATAAGTTGGAATGGATGTTATGGTGGAAGGAAGAGGAATGTGAGGTCCTCCTTGACTTACAAAAAAAAATTTAGATGGGGAAGTAGAAGAGACATGTTTATTGTATATCTCAACAATTATTTTCATGACTTTTAAGCCATCATAACTTTCAATAAAATGATGAAGGTTTTCTATGGCTGGAATGACAGTAGTTGAAATGTTTTCAAGGGATAAGTCTTGTTGTAAGTGTGCAAAATAATCATGAATACTAATGACATTTTCTTGTGGAATGGAACTAGTTTGTGTGTCAACATTCATTGGATGGAAAGGTGAAGGCATAGTAGTGGTAGTATCTATGCCTAATGCATCATTGTCCATACTAAGAGTAGGATCTCTTGAGATCCCAAGGTCTACAATGAAAGTGCTATCGTGGGAAGCCATGAGTCTAGAACTTCATCTCACTAAAATATTATCAATGGGGCACCAAACACTCATACAAGTACCACAAAAGATGGGGTGGGTGTAAATGAAATGTAATCTAGGAGTGAAAAATTTAAATAACATAAATTTTGCAAACTAAAATAGAGAAATAACAATAGAGAACATAAGCACAAGAAACTTCTAGAAACTTCTAGAAAATGCCTAAAAGTGTTGTGTTGAATGTGCAGGTGGACTGATTCACCCAGGGTGGCGAATGAGTCCTAGTATGATATTTTTTTGTGTTTTTTAAAAATTTTTAAATGATTTTAATGCTTTTCAGATGCCAAGTAAGGATACAAATGCATATTTTTAGTTTTTTGAATGTTTTGATATGCAAAAATGAAATCTAAATGAGTCTTTCACTAATGCAATTTAAGAAACCCTAGGATGAAAAAACAAAATAAAAACTAATTGAATGTTGATGCAAATGAAGCCTACGATGCAAGATGAAAATGAAATCAGAAAGATAAAGTGCTCAATATGAAGGTTCACCAAAATGAACCATTTTGGGAGTGAGATTTATAGGCTACTCTTGCACTCTTACGATGTTTCACCTAAAATGAGAGAGATAAACCTCACTAAAAATCAATGTGGTTCACTCAAATTATGAAATGAGATGATCTAAATGCAACTACATGAAATAATTAACTGATTATGAATGCAAACTCTAAGAAATATGCAATGTTTGAAAACACGGTGTGATATGCAAGCATGAACTAAAACATAAATGAATGCAAAAACAAAAATGAAAGAGGCTGAATCAAAGTGCACCTGTGTGTTTGATGAAGAAATTGGAGTGTCGTGAATGCTAACAAAAATTACTAAAAAATCACCAATGGGACTCATTCGCCATTGATGGCGAATCAGTCTTGGTTTTGATGAAAATTTCTAGAAACTAGTTTTTGAGTGTCGGGATATAGAATCTAACAAAATCTATATTTCAAGCCTTAAGGTGGAACTCATTCACCATTAATGGTGAATTAATCTGGTGCAGGAGCACCTACCTTAAAAACAAGCATATTTTGATGTTTTGCTTTTAAATCATTTCCTTTTTGTTGTGCAAGGTCCTAATGCATTTTAGGATGTGTAAGGGGGCATTTTTAGAGCTTAGATAAAATTAAAAAATAAATTGGGAAGTCTTTTGTAGGCGTTTCCTAAGTTTTAGGCAAAAACTGGAAAACACAGTGTGTTTTCAAACGCGAATTGTTTTTTTCATTTTGGAGCCCGAAACAGCAAAACCTAACAGATTTTTCATGATGTAAAGAAATTTCTCGAGCTGTTGAGAGGGTTGGAGGCTTTTTGTATTGGCAGTTTTTGTAAAAAGAACAAGAACAACGTTTTTTTCTTCCTTCTTTTAATGTGAAAATTGCAGATTTTTGTTCTTGCGTTGGAAACAGCAAGCAGAGGATTAATGTTAAGTTTTTGTTGATTTTTCTAGTGCGTAGGGAAGCTCCTTGTATCAGAATAGTGGCGTGTTAATTAGAAAATCCAACGCTTTTATTAATTTTGTACATTTTTTTGGTTTTTGTCTTTTATTTCTATTTTGTCTGAAAGTGGTAATAATGGAGACTTAGGCCGCATTCTTCCTGTCCCAGCAATCATGGACTCATTAGGAATGTGGACAAGCTCCTCTTTTGTACATAGTTTAATGGTAGGAAGCATTAGGAAGTCTATGAGCAAGCTTAAGGTCTTTTCCTAGGCGAGACCAAAGGTGCCCGGTTGGGAAAAGACAATCTTTACATTTACCAAAACGTGGCAGGGGTGTAAAGTGTCTGATAAAAAAAAGTGTGAGGTGTTTGCAGGAATCTTCACCAGGGTTGGCACATGTGCAGAACTTTAGATTTTTCATTTGGAGGCTATAAACTAAAAACAGTCCAAGAGAGGGTCTTAGGAGCCCTAGTTTGTTTGTAAAACAGTGATAGCCCTGTGTAAAGCCTAAGAAGTGTTGAAACTATGAAAATATTGTAGTGCTCCAAGATTTAGTCAGGGTTCCTTCTCTGTGATTGTGGTATTTTTGTAGCAGGGAGGAGTAATAAGCACTTTTCTTGAGGAAAAAGGGCCTATTTCTTGGAGCCTTTTCCAAACCCTAAGCTAGGGTTTAAGGAAAATGATAGGAGAATAGAGTTTGGAGCTTGGACAGTGAGCATTCTTGGACTGGTTTGAAGGAAATAAAACCTATGCACACCCCTGCAACGTTGTTAGGAGGATTTAGTGGTTGACTAGTCTTTAGAAGAATTAACCTGACTAGATGGAGAAGATGTGAAAAAACACCAAGAACTCTTTGGAGGCAGCAAACTGGAAAATAAGCACTAAGAAACGTTTTGTAGCAGTAGATTTGCAATGATAGCAGGGTTGATAAAGTGAACCAGGGGTGCCTCAAAGGTAGAGGACCTATAGGTTGTAGGGTGAAAGGAATAACACCTTAGGAGTTCTTAGATCAAGGACTCAAAGCAGTGAGATAATATTTTCTCATATCAACCCTTTATCTATCAGATTGGTATCAGAGCAGTGAAAGATTTGGGAAGCAACAACTTATATGTCAGAGGAAGTTGAATCAAGTGAACCGCCCAAGATGGTGACAAACACACAGTTAGCCAAGATGGTTGAGGAGCAAGAAGAGGATAACAAATCTCTAAAGGAAAGAATAGAGCAGCTTGAAGAAGCACTGAACAAGGTGAAATTGGAAGGAAAAGTGCCAAAAGAAGAAGAGGTTGTAGAGGAAGAAAAAGTCCCTAAACCTAACCCTATTCTCGAGGAGGAGCCTTTCTTGAAGGCATTAAAAGCACTAAGTGGAAAAGGACTTGAGGTTGTACCACTATTCCATGGAAAGATGGATCCCGATCTGGTCTTGGACTGGATAGATGGCATGGAGAATCACTTCGAATGTGATGGAGTCACAGAAGCACAGAAGGTGAAGGTTGCAAAGTCAAGGTTGAGAGGATCAATGTTAACTTGGTGGAAGTTTATTCAGACTGAAAGGGAGAAACAAGGTAAGCAGCCTATATCAACGTGGAAAGGAATGGTTGCTAAAGTGAAAGAAGCTTATATGCCGGATGATTACGAGATTCAGCTCCACAAGAAGAGGCAGAGTTTAAGAGAAAAAGATCAAAATGTCAGCACTTACATTGAAGAATTCCATAAACTTTGTTTGAGATCAAATGTGGCAGAAGATGAGAGCCTAAAAGTGGCTAGATACCTCAACGGTTTGAAGTGGAATATACAAGAAGAGATGGCTTTGCTCAGCCCCAAGACAATCCACCAATGTTATCAGCTAGCTATCAAGATTGAAGAGAGGAATAAAAGGAAGCATGATCAGTCCTCTAAGGGCAGAGGAAGAGGAAGAGATCAAAAAGGACAGCATGGAGGTTACCAAGGAAAAGGTAATGAACAAAGGAGCCAAGGTGAATCAAAGCTTACTGAGCATGGAGGTGAAACCTCATCAAGAGGAGGATTTAATCAAGGAAGAGGACCTCAAGGGGGATCAAACAGAGGTAGAGGAGCAGGCAGAGGTAACTGTTACTTTGCCACCATGAAATGTTATAATTGCAATCAGCTAGGCCATCCAGCTTATAGATGTCTAGAGAAAGCTTCATCTAGCAATGAGAAAAGAGTAGCTTATGCACAAGAGGACACCATGAGTGTAAAGACACCTGAGATCAATCATATAGAATTAGAAGTAGGTGAAAATCTGATGTTCAATAGGGTTTTGATCAGGCAACCAGTCAAGGAAGAACCCAAGCAAAGGAGAGCTTTGTTTAGAGCAAGGTGAAAAATACTTGGAAAGGTATGCAAGGTTATCATAGATTCTGGTTCTACGGACAATATAATCTCTGAGGAGGCAGTAAATAAGTTGAAATTGTAGAAGGTACCTCATGCCAATCCCTATAAAGTCACATGGCTAAATAAAGGGCAGAGTGTCTTAGTGAATGAGCAGGTTACAGTGGAATTTTCAATAGGAGGCTACAAAGACAAGCTGATTTGTGATGTGCTACCCATGGATGCATGCCATCTTCTTCTTGGCAGGCCATGGCAATATGATAGAGGTGTTGTATATCATGGGAAGGAGAATACCATAGAATTCACAAAGGATGGAAAAACCTTCAAGTTGCAATCATTGGTTGAGGATGATGAAGGGCAGTCTAAGGTTCCAAACATTATGTTGAGCAGTGGTAAGGAGTTCATCAAGGATCTACACCAAGGGAATGAAGGTTATGTGGTCCTAATGCAGTCCAAAGAGGAAGAAAAGGCTGAGAAGATAGTCATACCTGAAACAGTTCAAAGGCTGCTAGAAAAATACAAGAGCATTGTGAGTGATGGAACACCATCCACTCTACCACCCAAGAGAACAATAAGTCATCAAATTGACTTCATACCTGGAGCCTCATTGCCTAACAAAGCAGCATACAAACTGACCCCTGAGTAGAACCAAGAGGTGGCAAGACAAGTGGAAGAGTTGTTGAGTCAAGGTCTGATTCAAAAGAGTATTAGTCCATGTGCAGTCCCAGTTGTTTTGGCAACAAAAAAAGGAGGTAAATGGAGACTTTGCACTGATTCTAGAGCAATAAATAGAATCACAATTAGGTATAGATTTCCAATACCTAGAATTGAAGATTTATTGGATTGCCTTGGAGGTGCAAAATTCTACACTAAGCTAGATCTTAAGAGCGGGTATCACCAAATCAGAATTAAGGAGGGTGATGAATGGAAGACAACTTTTAATACAAATGATGGTTTGTATGAGTGGAAAGTGATGCCATTTGGCCTCTCAAATTCCCCTAGCACGTTCATGAGACTAATGAATGAGGTGCTTAAATATTTCACAGGGATTTTTGTGGTAGTTTACTTGGATGACATACTGATTTTCAGTAAGACAGCAGAAGAACATTTGAAGCATGTAGAGATGGTACTCAAAAGGTTACAAGAAGAACAGTTGGCAATCAACCTTGAGAAGTGTGAGTTCTTCAAACAAGAGCTTGTGTATCTAGGCTTTGTGGTATCCCAAGGAACACTGAAGATGGATCCAAGTAAGGTGGAAGCTATCCTAAACTGGCCTACACCAACCACAGCAACTGAGGTAAGAAGTTTTCATGGTTTGGCTCAGTTTTATAGGAAGTTTATAAGGAATTTTAGTGGTATATGTGCACCAATGTTAGATACAATCAAGGGTCATCAGAAAAAAAAGTTTAAGTGGACTTTAGAGGCTGATAAAGGGTTTGAAAAGTTGAAAAAAGAAGTGGCAACACAACCTATCTTGTTATTGCCTAGTTTTGATAAATTGTTTACAGTTGAGTGTGACGCAAGTGGAGTAGCAGTAGGAGGAGTCCTTAGTCAAGAAGGTAGGCCTGTAGCCTTCTTTAGTGAAAAACTTAATGAAGCTAAGCAAAAATACTCCACCTATGATATGGAACTTTATGCTTTAGTGCAGTCCCTTAGGAAATGGAGGCATTATTTACTGCCCAAAGAGTTTGTGGTCTTCACGGATAACCAGGCACTCAGTTACATCAATACCCAAGAGAAGTTAAGCAATAGGCACTTGAAATGGATGGAGTACATTCAAGCTTTCACATTTACCATTAAGCACAAGAAGGGACAGCAAAACAAAGTGGCAGATGCATTAAGCAGGAGGATGTTGACAGTCCAAGAGATACAACTGAAAAGCATAGGAATGGAAAGTTTTAAGGATCTCTATGGTGATGATGAAGACTTTTCCGAAGCCTACAAGGTATGTTCAGACTTTGCAAATCATTTTCACAGTCAATATGCTGAGTATACATTGCAAAATGGGTTATTATTCAAGGGCAATCTGTTATGTGTCCCACGAGGATCAATGAGAGAAAATATGATCCAAGAAAAACACAATGGCAGTCTTAGTGGGCATTTTGGTATTAACAAAACTTTAGAGCTGGTACAAAGGTTTTACTATTGGCCTAAGTTAGCATGAGATGTCAGAAAGTATGTTGAATAGTGTGTTGTTTGCATGAGAGCCAAAGGGGGAGCTAGCAATGTTGGGTTATATCAGCCTTTGCCTATTTTGAACAGACCATGGGAATGTGTGAGCATGGATTTTGTGGTGGGTCTTCCCAAGACTAAATCTGGTTTTGACAGTGTTTTTGTAGTTGTGGACAAATTCAGTAAGATGAGTCACTTTATTCCATGCAAGACTACACATGATGCAAGTTATATTATTGCCCATCTATTTTTCAGGGAAGTTGTGAGAATCCATGGATTGCCATTGAGTATTGTTTCTGACAGGGATGTGAAGTTCATGAGCCATTTTTGGAAAACACTATGGAGCAGATTAGGAACTAATTTGTCATTTGGATCAGCTTACCATCCTCAGACCGATGGTCAAACTGAGGTGGTTAACAGAGTGTTAGGTAACCTATTGAGGTGCTTGACAAAGGAATATGGACAGACCTGGGATATGGTGATTTCCCAAGCTGAATATGCATATAATGATAGTATGAACAGGACTACAGGAAAAATCCCATTTGAAGTTGTGTATGGGATGCATCCAAGAGGAGTTTGTGAGCTCAGAGACCTTGGAACAATGGAGAATAGGAGTGGACATGCAGAATACTTCACTCAAACCATGAAGGAGATTCATGAGCAGGTTAAGAGGACAATCACAACAGCAACACAAAAGTTGAAGGACAAAGTTGATGAGTCAAGGAGAGATGTGCAGTTTCAAGTGGGTGATTATGTGATGGTTCACCTCAACAAATCCAGATTGCAGAAGGGGATGTCCACCAAGTTGCAAATGAAACGGGTAGGACCATGCAAGGTGATAGCTAAGTATGGAAAGAATGCATACAAGGTGGAACTTCCATCGGATTTGGGTATATCTCTAGTCTTCAACGTTGTTGATTTGATCAGGTACAAGGATACAGTCAATGATGACTTTCAGAACAGTCAATAAATATTTTAGGATATCAATAATATACCCCTTCCAAGTCAAGATAAAGCTCAGGCAGAGAAGGTCTTGGAGTCCAGGGTGAAGAAAGCAACAAGGAATAAGGTATACATGGAGCACCTTATCAAGTGGAAGAGCAAACCTGACTCAGAGGCTACATGGGTACAAGAGGATCAATTCAAAAAGCTTGGAATTGACCTGAAACTGATACCACCTTCCAGTTCTTCGTCTTTGTGCTGAGAGGGGGAGAATGGTGCAGGAGCACCTACCTTAAAAACAAGCATATTTTGATGTTTTTCTTTTAAATCATTTCCTTTTTGTTGTGCAAGGTCCTAATGCCTTTTAGGATGTGTAAGGGGACATTTTTAGAGCTTAGCTAAAATTAAAAAATAAATTGGGAAGTCTTTTGTAGGCGTTTCCTAAGTTTTAGGCAAAAACTGGAAAACACGGTGTGTTTTCAAACGAGAATTGTTTTTTTCATTTTGGAGCCTGAAACAGCAAAACCTAACGGATTTTTCATGATGTAAAGAAATTTCTCGAGCTGTTGAGAGGGTTGGAGGCTTTTTATATTGGCAGTTTTTGTAAAAAGAACAAGAACAACATTTTTTTCTTCCTTCTTTTAATGTGAAAATTGCAGATTTCTGTTCTTGCATTGGAAACAGCAAGCAGAGGATTAATGTTAAGTTTTTGTTGATTTTTCTAGTATGTAGGGAAGCTCCTTGTATCATAATAGTGGCGTGTTAATTAGAAAATCCAACGCTTTTATTAATTTTGTACATTTTTTGGGTTTTTGTCTTTTATTTCTGTTTTGTCTGAAAGTGGTAATAATGGAAACTTAGGCCGCATTCTTCCTGTCCCAACAATCATGGACTCATTAGGAATGTGGCCAAGCTCCTCTTTTGTACATATTTTAATGGTAGGAAGCATTAGGAAGTCTATGAGCAAGCTTAAGGTCTTTTCCTAGGCGAGACCAAAGGTGCTCGGTTGGGAAAAAATAATCTTTACATTTACCAAAATGTGGTAGGGGTGTAAAGTGTCTGATAAAACAGAGTGTGAGGTGTTTGCAGGAATCTTCACCAGGGTTGGCACGTGTGTAAAACTTTAGATTTGTCATTTGGAGGCTATAAACTAAAAACAGTCCAAGAGAGGGTCTTAGGAGCCCTAGTTTGTTTGTAAAACAATGATAGCCCTGTGTAAAGCCTAAGAAGTGCTTAAACTATGAAAATCTTGTAGTGCTCCAAGATTTAGTCAGGGTTCCTTCTCTGTGATTGTGGTATTTTTGTAGCAGGGAGGAGTAATAAGCACTTTTCTTGAGGAAAAAGGGCCTATTTCTTGGAGCCTTTTCCAAACCCTAAGCTAGGGTTTAAGGACATCGATAGGAGAATAGAGTTTGGAGCTTGGACAGTGAGCATTCTTGGACTGGTTTGAAGGAAATAAAACCTATGCACACCCCTGCAATGTTGTTAGGAGGATTTAGTGGTTGACTAGTCTTTAGAAGAATTAAGGACTAGATGGAGAAGATGTGAAAAAACACCAAGAACTCTTTGGAGGCAGCTAACTGGAAAATAAGCACCAAGAAACGTTTTGTAGCAGAAGATTTGCAATGATAGCAGGGTTGATAAAGTGAACCAGGGGTGCCTCAAACGTAGAGGACCTATAGGTTGTAGGGTGAAAGGAATAACACCTTAGGAGTTCTCAGATCAAGGACTCAAAGCAGTGAGATAATATTTTCTCATATCAACCCTTTATCTATCATAATCCTCTCCCAAAATTCTATGAAATCAGGGACCAATTCTATAGCACCAGATCTGAGGTTGTCTTCTTATCAGGTTGACAAAGTCAAATCTGCAGAAAATAGATTGTAGGTTGTCTCCAAGCTTGAAAAAGGATTGATTTGACTTGAAAAACTCTGCTGAATTCTTGACCACCTTTCAACACCTAATTTCTTGATAAATCTACATGCACAAGTTTGCAACCACACATTCAAGAGGGGAAAAATGGTTAAGGGTTAGATTATAGGGATTTGCCTTGGTCAAATTCCACTTTGGTAATCAAACCCTTGATAAAGAAATGAAATAAGAAAGGAATGATGAACAAAAAAATGCAAGTGTCATAAACTCACTAAACCCTTGTTGAATTCTGAAGATATATCAATGGTTGCTCCAAGATGTTTGATTGATGCTTGATTGAATGATGCAAAATGCTTGAATGGATGATTGAATGCTTGGATGAATTAGTGAATTAATGGGGATTAAAATGGATGTAAAAACACTTATTTATACACTCTTGTGCATTAGTAACCCATTGATACCTCATGATAGGCCGACATCAAGTAATTTTGAATAAAAAATTGAAAGGAAATTTGAAAAAAAATGAATTTTGAGCCAAAAGGGACTCATTTGCCACCCATGGTGAATGGGTCCCCCTTGGACTTGAAAGTAGGTGTTGGGAATTAAGTCACATTTAATGTTATTTATCAGGTTTACATTGAAAATAACACTTAATTAAGCCTTACAAGGGAATAAAGGGGCCAAATAAAGAATAAGAAAGGTGTAAATAGTGAAATTAAGCATAGAAGAGCATGAAATATTGTTACAATACAACACTTCAAAATAGGACTTTATAAGTGAAGAAAAGGTTATTTTTAGGTGAATTGTAATGAATAGAGTCTAGAAAAGTGTAGAATTTTTTTACAACACCTTCACAAGACACCTTAATTTGAATTTTTAGGACCTAATATGAATGAAAAAGTCACATTGCAACATCAAATCAAAGAAAAATAGATCAAGCATCATGAGAGAAAAGACCTAAAAGACCATGAAAATGTCAAAGGGCTATTTTTCTATTGTACACACATGAAAAGGGGTGTAAAAAATAGGGGGATACCTATCTCCCCCTCCCAAATTGAGCCATTTTCCATAGAAGACTTCCAAGTACATATTTCAAAATAGCTTGGTTTGCTTTGTGCCAAGTGCTTGGAATAAATGTTGAAGAGAGGATGGAAATCTATCTCATGATGATTGCAATGAAGATACAAAATCCTGAAGTGAAAATTGAGTTTGAATTTGTTGTTGAAATTGAGAAAGGGCTACATTAGGGAATTTTGCAAGTAAGAGAGAACTTAGCTCCCATCACTTTCAAGAAATAATCTCTATTGTGTCATTTAATATTGTACCAAAAAATAAAGAGATGGTCTAAAAGAATGTGTTTGGGAATGACTGATAATGAAGGGAATAAGTTTCCTGTACAAAACTGGAGTTACATTTGGGATAGTAGATGTAAAAATGGTGATTATGTAATATTTCATGATGATTTTGTAATAAAGGTCATGGCCAATCTTGGTAATATTTTACCAAGATTTCCTAATAAAATAATGCAAGTATTCAGACCTTTAGCATTGAATCCAAAGCAAGGACACACTCACAATTTCAATGACTAGTTCTTCTTAGTAGACCAAATAGTAATAAGGGTCTATGGGTGTCCTCAAGCCCCACATATTTTACCTAAATTTGTTTCTATTCAAAATTCATTTTTAGAATTTATGTGGAAAATGTTATGGATGGAATAGGATGTTATGAAAAGATAGAAAAAGGGGACATTCCTCCCTGACCTAATTGAATGTGAGGAGCTATCCATAGGCACTAACACTCTTGAAGAACTACATAAGTATTTGAAGATGAGGCATTCATTGAAGTCATGAGGAGAAAGAGTCTTCAATCCTAAAGGGCATATTAATTTTATAAAGCAGACACTTCTCACTAGAGTTGGGATTACCCATGAAATGGATTATGAAGAAGATGTAATAAGAAACTACTTTACACCTCATGAAGTTTTTCAAAGGAAGAGGAAGTGGGAAATAATAAAGAGGATTGAGGAGGAGAAGAAGAAAAGGGACACTAGATTCCAAGGATTATATGTTGAATAAGGGGATCCTATAAAAAGGATGAACTTAATAATTGACAACTTTGAAAGATTATATGTTGAACTAGAAAAGAAACTTGAGGGTCAATATCCAAAGCCCTCCAAGTTTCCCATAAAACCAAGTGGTATTTTAATCATAGAGCCCCTACCAGACACTTCCACAATACAATTAGAAGCATCCCCTAAGCAAACAAGTCTTAAAAGTAGCAAGACACATGGAGTGGTCCCCTTAGTGGAATATGAAATAAGTGAAGGAGTAGGGGACACTAAATAGGAAGCCAATGTGCTTTTGAATTTTAAAGATGATGAAGTTGATCAACCACCACCTAAGCTTGCATTGATGGTCACAAACCAAAAGAAAGAGTGGATGTACATGGGCATATTGATCAAGAAGTTTATGATGATGAAAGGATGATTATTTCCCTTAGATTTATTGAAGATGATGAATTTATTGACACTCTCGAGTTTAAGGATTTTTGGATTAAGATAAGAATGAAAGAATTTGAGGAGAGAATCCAAATTAATAAGATGGGAATTGAGGATTCACGACATGATCAAATTGTTTCCCAGACATTTGAAGAACTTAGGATTAATGAAATTGTTGTTAGCCCCCAAGAAGCAAGAAAATTGGTCTTAGAAAGCAATTTATTGATTATTCTTGGGATGGAGTTAAAAAATATATTCTTACTAGATCAAGTAAGAAGCCAATAATATCCCATGTGGGTTTCTAAATTCAATTCAGATGAGGGAATGAGTGGCATAGGTTACAATCCAAGAATTGAAACCCTAGCATATTGGACAAAACAGAAAATAACATGAAAACCAATTTTTCTTGTTGTACAAGAAATGAGAGGTACTACCATGGTAAAGATACTTTAAGACACATCAAAATTAGAGGTAGATACTATGCCAATGCACTCAACAATGTTTACTAGGGCTACAATTAAAGGTATGGAGCTTAGATTGGAAGAATATGAGAAAGAATAGACTAATCTAAATGATGAAGTGAATAGGTTACTCATAGAAAATGTGAAATTGAAAGAGAAGGTGAAGGGAGAAGGTCCTTCCCAAAGCATATAATTAATAGTATATCAACCCCTTGCCATCCAGACCAGTACAGGTGAAATCACTATCAAACAAGTAAATGTTGTAAAACAAGAAATTGAGAAGTTGAAAAACTCTGAAGCCAAGATCCAATGCATGTCGAAGTTGCCCAAGTCACCCCTGGTGCTCCCCTTGGACACTGGAACTAGAACTATGAAGCCAAGGTCCAGTGCATGTCCAAGTCATCCAAGTCATGTGAGTCACCAAGCCACCCATGGTACTCCCCTTGGACACTAGAACTAGAACTTCGAAGAAAAATCCAATGCATGTCCAAAGGAAGGATCAAAGAGACAAACCCTTAGAGTATTGGAAAAGATATTAGAGCATAGGGTTAAAATAATTGTGAAAATTTTGGAAAATGTGTATGAATGTTATGTCTCCTTGTCATAAGAAAATGATCAAATAAAGGCTCATGTACCTATATTGGACCCCTTATTCAAGAAATGGCAACCTCTACATCACACCTTAATAACTTCGTGTATAATTTTACAAAGGAGTGTTGAGGTCCCCACAACTTTAAAACCTACTGAGCAAATGTTAGAATGGTCATAGATGAATTTCAATACATATCTACAGAAGGCCAAAATATCAGGGCAAGAATGGATTCATTTCACACACTAAAGCAATGGTTTGTGCCTAAGATACTAAGGGATGGCGATCAACTAAAAGGTGCCAAGGATTGGATATATGAGTTTAGAAAAAATGTTCCCAACTTCCTCACTAATTTACAGAAGGATAGTGACATAAATATTCACTGCCTCAATTTAACCTTGGATGGAACAATTGCACTGGATGTTGGATACTCAAAATTCATCATGGATGGCAAAGGGTTATTAGACAATAGATGGAAGAGTCACTTGGCCAACACACAAAAAATATAGGAGTACAAATGGCCTCATGATTACACAGTGTACCAGGAGCAAACATATCTAGCTCCCCCAAAAGAATAGGCCTTGCAGTGAAGTACAAAGCCTTGTAGATACTATCATGGAGAGAGGACCTTGCCAGATCTGAATGATCATAGGTACCTTACAATGAGTAACAAAATTCTATATCTTGTGAGTGTTCTAGACTTCAACATCTGATCATTTCTCTTCATTTCTCATCTTTCATTGCTTTTATGTAATCCTATGTAAACAATGATAATTAAGACTTTTTGATTTATGTTAAAATTGGGTAACTGAAAAGACACTTTTTGACATGTCAGTCGGGACTAAATTTTGAAACGTATTGTAAAATATTTTTGAAGATCAATAGAATGAAGTTATAATTGGTGGCTTAATTTTGGTTTCAATTGTTTGTTGAAGTGAATTAATGAATGCTATCTTGTTGTCTCCAGTTTGAACTTTCCTTGTTATTTAAATCAATATATCAAGGGTGTATCTAGTTTATCAAAACACATTTGTTGTCAAACAATTCATTTTGTACTACATTTTGGTGTCAAATCTTTGGTAATTATGGTTAGTTTCATTACATTCAAATTCCAAATTCTGGGAAATTATATACAATAAATAGATTGATGGTTGTTTGGATAGTGAAATTAGCTCTCTTAGAAATTAACTAAAATATCTTGTCATGAAATATATAGAAGGATTATTTTAATTGAAGAGGATTTTATGGTTATTTTTTTAAGAATGATTAACAATGATTTTACAATGCAACTAGCTTGTTATTTTCATTCAAGATATAAGTCATCAAAGTCAAGCACATACCAAGAAGATGGTACTCTACTTCAAACCCTCAACCTCACTTAGTTTAGTCTGCTTACATGGGGATATTAAGGAAGTTGCTAAAAAATCAATATATATCATTTGTTGTCTGTGAAGGAGAATCTTTTGAGATCCAATATGGTAGTGGATCAATATCTAGTTTCTTAAGTAAAGATGATGTCACAATTGGGAAACTTGTTGTGAAACATCAGGTTAGTAATTTTTGGATGTTAAGGCTTCCCAGTTGGATATCAAAGATATTTTCTCATCAACTTAATTAATTATAATTTATATATAAATGGATTCTTTCATGGTGCAATTCTTTACTGAGACAACACATGAACTAGGGATGACATTTTTGTTGTCTAATTTTGATGGAATTCTTGGGCTTGGTTTTTAGGAAATTTTTGTTGATAATGTTGTTCCAGTCTGGTTAGTGTTGATAGCCTTCATTCTATAATGTCAACTTCATTCTATAATCAAAGCGTATCACCTTTCTTAAACTTTCAACAAAGTTATGAAATCAAGGGTTCAATATGCATATTTCAGGCCTATGTTGAGCACTCTATTTAAGGCATTTGTTGACAAGGCTATAATTTTTTAATTGATTTATATTTCTATTGTGTTTGGACATACTTTTGTAAACTTGCAATATACAATGCACTTTTATTCTTTCTAAATTTAGGCTAATAGTAATTTTTTTGGTTGTATGGAGGCATAGATTCATTCATGTTAGAAAGGGAAACACCCTATTGCTCATATCAAATGGAACGTTGAATATAAAGGAGGAAATATTCTAGGGTTATTGTTGACTACATTGAAGGGAGGGCTTCCTATATGGGACACGATCAACACTCGCCTTCTTGGATTCTACACATTACAAATTTCTCTAGGAACATTGTCCATATTGTAGAATTTTTAAGAGATGAAAGGGACGTGCTCGCATTGAAGGGATCCAAGCATGCATTTCCATCATTGTAGAGTTTTTTTGGAGAAGTTTATTTCTTGCCACTTTTGTGCATTATAGCTCAAATTTTTAGTCTTGTGACTAAAAATAAAAATTGTAATACTCTATTTCTAAGCATTTTTCAAGCAAGATAGATATTTTAGACTTGTGCAAGTTGTAAGAACACCTTTCTTTTAGTAAAGTTCAAATATTTTTCCTTCTTAATGGTTGTCTTATTGTGTACAATTGATGATTAATGTGTATTTCAATGTTTTATGTTTAAATCCTCAAATATCAGTCAATTAAAATGACTAAATATACTACTAATTGATGTCAATTAATAATTAAATTGACTAAATATACTAGACCAATTGACAAAAATAAGTGAACAAAGAATAAATATGACTAAAGATATGATCAGTGAAATCAGTGAATAAAAATGACTAAATATACTTCCAAATTGATCGAAATGATGATTAAAATTAATGACTAAATAAACTACCAATGCACAAAAATCAGTGAATAAAAATAACTAAATAAGTGACCAATTAACAACAATCAATGACTAAATTAACGATTAAATATATTAGTGAATAAAAAATGACTAAATAAGTGACCAGATTAAAACAATCAATGACTAAATATACTACCAAATTAATCAATCAAAACAACCAATAAATGTCTAAAATTGGTTTAGTCATCAATCTGGTCACGTTATAAATAATTGGCAATAAAATACTAATGGTCATGTGATCATGTTCAATCATTTATATTTAGTTTTTAGTAGTTTTTTTAACAATATATTGTTGTTTCTGTACTAGTGTATTTGACCAAAAAATAATCTATTCACCCATTGCTCCTACATGAGATACAATCGAATTTAGGGATTCAACAATGGATCTCTTATAAGGATAGGTTGCAACATGTCCATTTAATCTTGCAACCGATTCTTCAAGCTCTCTTTTATTTTTTTCTATTTGATTTAAAATATTTTCTTAGGATTTCTATGAATTGAGGGAATGGTTTGATGTTCTTCTTGTTCAGAAGGGTTTTCATGAGGAGGTGATTGTGAATTATCAATATTTAGAGGTGGAGATTGATTTCTTGGAAAATGTAGACATGTAAAAATGACCTAACACACATCGCACATCCTAAATGATATTTTCTCATCATTGGCATCATTCTCACTTAATATCACTACATTTCACATCAATTGCATCAAAAACCCTAATTTCCTCTATTAATTGAATAATAGTACATTATTTAATTAGTTCACTTTTTCATCATTTTTGAATAATTAAATAAATTTCATTTATTTAATAAATTCCTAATCTAACTTCATTCTTATTAATTAAATAACATTAATTACTTTATTCTTATTCTTATTCTTATTAATTAAATAACCCTATTCCCCTTAGTCAATTAAATTATTAAAACATAATAGTTTAATTAAATCACTTTCCCCTAAACATGAATAATTGAAAAAATGATTCAAAACATCATCGAAAAGTTCAAATAAAACAAATATAACTTTGTTTGTAAAATTCAAACTTGATTTTCATGTTCAACTCAAAAATATTAAATAATTAAATTAATTAATTAATTATCCTCACCCACTTTCATGATTGCACAAATTATGATCCCCTAATTGCTACTTTTTTCCTAATTGATTCATCAATTCTTCAATCCCACTGAAGGCTCAACATGATTTGTTCAATTCCATAGATTATTGAATATATTTCCTCAATCCCATTCAACACTCAAATTGATTTCTTTGAAATCACACCGATTATGTAATCAAAATCCACTGATTATTCCCATCTAAATCCTCTCAATGGTTTTGAACCATTGATTAGGATATTCTACTACGCAATCTCAAGGGTTCATTTTGAAACATAAATTCTATATAACAACCCTCTTCTTTCTAAAAATTGATTAGAGAATCAACATATTTTGCACAAAAAAGTCATGCTGAAATCATAATCGATCTTTTTGACAAACTTTACACACATCTTTGATCAACATCGTACTTTGAAGGTTTTTCTATGCGCAAATGGAAGCTTCACATTGATACAACGAACAATCCAACATCTTTGTAAACACACTCCAACATAGGATGGTAATGCTATGTTTGTGAATTCATTTATTCTTTTCTCTTTTGATTTCATTGATTGAAATCATTTCTTTGTAGTTCCATTTTGTGAGTAATGGGCATGAATCATAGTCTTTATGTTGAATTAGATTATGTCTAATTCGTTAACATAGATTATCTTGCATTATCGATTTCCCCCACTGCACATTCTAGCATGCCCGATGGGACCACATCCTTAGCACTAACTATTTAATGAGTATATTTTGAAGTTGCAAGTCCCAAAAATGCAAGTGAAAATTTTTCATGCAAGAGCTACAAAAAAAAATCACATAATTGATTCACATTTCTACTGTAGTCAATTTTTTTCTAGTCACTTTTGATATTTCAGGTGCTTTTTCTAAAATGATAGGGGCACACTTGATTTTTTCAGCTGCTTCTCCTTGACAAACAAAGGCTGCTTTTGATTTTTTCAGCTGCGGTTGCTTCTAACAGGGCTGCTTTTGGTCAAAAAAATTTCTTTTTCTTTGTCAAAATTTTATCCAAAAGCTACAAGTTATTTTTTGATTTCTAACACTAACGGTTTCTTGATTTGAATGTTTGGTAGGTGCTAACATTATTTATGTAGGTATTATAGGAGTATGGCATGAGTTTACCCAAGAATGAACTAACAAGTTTATTAAAGGGCAGGAAAATGGTTGAAGTCTTAAATTTTCTTATAAGCTTTCATAGTTAGGAAAATTTTAGTTTGGTGCATAAAATGAACCCCACAACTTGCATGTTTTTAGTTTGGTGCTCTAAAAAGAACTTTCAAAAAAAATTGTAGATTAGTGAAAATTTTCAAATTGGTGCTTTAAAAAGAACATTTCAAAAGCTTTCATAGCTTAGAAATTTTTTTATTTTGGTGCCTAAAATGAACCCCATAACTTGCACATTTTTAATTTGGTGTTCTAAAAAGAACATTCAAAAAAATTTCTAGATTAGGATAAGATTTCAATTTGGTGCCCTAAAAAGAACATTTAAAATCTTTCTAGTCTAGAACAAAACTTCAAATTGGTGCTTTAAAAAAGAATTTCCAAAGTTTTCTAGATTAGAACAAGCACCTCTTTTTGGTTCTCTAAAAGAAAATGCTTTTCCTTTTGACCAACTCTTTAAATATGATGATGAAACACATGATTTCATTGTGTTGACCAATTAAGAAAAGCATTGATAGAAACACTTAGATTGGTACTTAAAAATGAAAAAAAAAATTGGTTGTACATTGCAATACTTCTTGAAGTCTTAAAAGATTTGAAATTGGTGCACATAAAACATGAATTGTTATCGTTCACATATTTCAAGTTTGGGTTTAAAATCAAATTGCCATGAATTGTATTATGTGCTTTATGTGAGTGGCAAGTCAAGTGTGTATCATCTCCCCCAGTGTATTTGGGTGATCTTGGGAGAATAGAAACACTTTGGAATTTGGAATTGTTTTGAGTCAAAACAATTAAGATTAAAGCATTCTTTCTAATGAGACACATCTCATTAATGAGAACTCATTGAAGCATCCCTTAAGTGTGTTTACCAATGCTATATAAATCATTGTGAAATTGAGAGATAGTAGCTTCAATCTAGGGCAGAGTAACATATGGTGCCTAATATGAATTTGGGAGTCTTTAGAGACCCGAGACGAAATGGATAAAGAATCTTAAGTGGCCAACTAGTTAATTATACACCAATGTGTTCAATGGTTGTCATTAAAAAATATGTGTAGAGGCCTATCTAGTTTTTACCATAAAATTCTTTGAAAGTGGTACATCAAAATTATTTATAAGAATTTACTTATGAATTTTGGCTTTTGATTGAGTTGTAGAGCTTAAGAGTTTATTCTTAACATACCTCTACATTCTTCAATAAAGTTGCATATAAAATCATCCCTTTAGGGAGTAAGGTAGGCCCATTGAAAAAAATGTGTACCTATTCTAGGAATGATTATCTTCTATAAACGGTACAAAGGATCTTCACCAAACATTGACATCAAACATTTTCTTGAAATAAAATGAACACATTAAAACAAGCATTGAACATGGTTATCAAACATCAAACCCTTTGAATTTAGTGTGAATACTTGAAAAGAGCCCTATGCTTGCAATCCCTAAAATTTATTAAACAAATATCTTTGAAGGTTTATGAATGTTTAGGATCACATTTCAATTTTCATTAAGAATGAAGTAAACCTTGGAAACTATAGCTTTAAGTATTTTGACTTTCATGAACTTTGAACATTTGTGGAGGGAAGATTGCTTAAGTTATAGAAAATTAGGGTCAAATAGTTGTTGATTGTTGTGTTGTATGATATCACTTGCCAAAATTTCAAATCAAATCAAGCAAAGTCATCCAAAATTGCAAAATTATCCAAAATACTGCTAATTTAGAAATTGGAAAACAAAATTGAACAAATCCCTCTTTTTCTTCTATTTTTACCATTCTTGACCAAAAACTAGTCACAACTGACAAAAATCAACCACTTTTACTCTCTATCTTATGACAGTTATTGATAAAAAAATTATCAATTTTGAGAAAATTGAATGCACTTCATCTAAAATTGTCATAGTTGCTCCTAGTCTTGTTGCACTTGACAAAATTTCTTGACCGTAGTTGCCCAAAAACTAGCCGCTTTTGACCAAATTTTTTTCTTTTTCCTATACAAATCACCAGTAAGAAAATTTGATACAAAAGTTTCTCTTGAAAAACTTTACCACATTTTCTTTTCTAATTTGGCTACATTTGACATAATTTTACACTTTTTCTCTATTTTCTAGTGAAAGTCATATAACCAATCCGAAACTGGTTACAAATCCTTTTGAGAAATGAAACAATTAGACTCTGAAAATGTGTCATAATTTACATCAGTCCATCATCCATTTTGAAAAATCCAACACCTCATCCTACTTTTAGAATTCAAAATCAAAACAAACAACTTCGATCATTCCTTCACTCAAACTTCTAAGATATCAACATTTGCTTGAATCTCAAGGCTAGTTCATGTAAATTTCCTACTACATATCCTCTAGAAAAAGAAGTGAAATATCAGTCCAAGCCTTTCAGTATTTTGAGTTCCAAAAATAATGTCATCCCAAAACATCGCTCAAACCTTAGGGTCTTTTAGAACCACAAAAAACCATATCAAAACACAACCACTTTCATCATTCACTTTATGACCATTTGGCATCAAATTGCTCCAGTACAACAACTAAATCTTACGACACCCATCATACAACCAAACTTCACACAAATTGAGGGTGAACAAATGAATATTATTAGTAGTTTGACAAGCTTCATAGTCAAGACAAAAGAAACACCAACCCAGTGGAGAAATGCAACAAATATCCTAGACAAACAAGAGTGAAAAGCTAATCTTGTGGCCAAAAATTTTGTATTACCACCTCCTGCATGGAAATAGAAGAACTTAGCTCCCAAAAAAAATTTTAAAATACAAAATTCATGAAAAACATAGTTACATTTCCTTTAAACACGAAAATACCAAAAAAAAAGCATTAGTTCATTACATAAAGTTAAAAATCACCCAAACTTCCACAAAAATGTTGATGCTTGTTTATGACTACCAAACATTCACAATATAGAAAAAGGATGGAAGCAAACAAAAAGTAGTGTGAGCATGCCCCCAACAAACACCACAAACAATGGAAGTGACCTATGGGGTTATAAACCAAGTGACCTTGTAACTCCTCAAAAGGAACCCACGTTTAAAGCAACACCCAACCAACCTCCAAATGAGGAGGAAGTAATCCATAGAAACCAAGAAGCAATGGACAGATCAAACCAAAACTCAAAATACATGGTTGTAGAAGAAGGGGACAGTGAGGAATTATTAGATGATGAAGAATTATTTCAACACTCCAACAATTCCAAAGTGCTTAAACTAATGGACAATCTCTTAAGAAAGGATCCAAACACCCACTTCTTCAAATTAGCATAAAGTGGTTCTAAGTTATCTATAGACTTTAATGTGGAAGGCTTGAAGGACCCTCACCTCATTCTCTTAGGGGATAAATCAATTTTGAGGGAAATACCCAAACCATTGGAGATCCTGAAGATGCCACTAATCCTCTCACAAAACAATGATCAACCAATGGAAAACCAATTTTAGGAAACCTTCCCAAATCGAACAAGCAACAATGGCCCAACAATATCAAGGAGGTCCATCTCAATACATGCCACAAGTTAACAACCCACCACCAGGACAATACATTCCCCAAAACACTTCATATATTTACCCTTCCCAAAATGTACAAAATCAACAAGGGAAATTTTCACAACAAAACCCACAACAAGGTATGCCATAAGAAAACCACTTTGGAAACCTTCAAACAAATTAGAAACACCAACAAGGTGGGCCACATGGTCCCCTTCCCAATCAACACCAAAAAGTGGGCCATATGGTCTCATTCCCAATCAACACCAATAGGGTGGGCCACATGGTCCCCTTCCCAATCAACACCAACAAGGTTGGCCATATGGTCCCCTTCCCATTCAACACCAACAAAGTGGGCCATATGGTCGCCTTCTCAATCAACATAAACAACGTATCTCATCAACACACTACCAAGGTAACCTTCAAGGTAGTTCATCCCATGAACAAGGTATCCTTTCAACACACTACTAGGGTAACCTTCAAATAAATTCATACCATCAACAAGGTTTCCTACCAATGCACCACCAAGGTAACCTTTAATACAATTCATCCCAAACACAAGGTGTGTACCACCAATACACTATCAAGGTACCCCTCCTCAACAACAAGAAAAAGGAATTAACCCTCCATCTAAACAAGGAATTAACCCTCTTTCCACACAACAAGGACCTAACCCTCCTTACATTCAACAAGTACCTAAACCTCCTTACATTCAACAAGGACTTAACCCTCCTTTCATCCAACAAGGAATTAACTCTCCTTCTACCCAGCATGGTTACCAAGGTTCCATACCTCCACAATACCCAACTTATCACCAAATGAATGTTGTAGGAAAATAAGGCTACTACACACATGATCCAAAAACAAACATCCCAAACATAGAGGTAGGCCTACAACTACAAGACCTAAATCAAAAGATATTGGACATCCAGATTGGAAAAATAAAAAATGCTTATACCCTATAGGATATATGTCCATTTCCTTTTGATCATTCCATTACTATGCTCCCCTTTCCAAAAAACTTTGAAATACCAAAGTTTTAAAAGTACAAAGGAAAGCGAGATGCAATAGAACACGTGCAAGATTTCTTGGTAGCTTGCATGAAAGTGCAAAACAACGATTCCTACTTAATGAGGCTCTTTCCATGTAGTCTTATGAGTCACTCTATGGAATGGTTCTCCCATCTACCACTAGGTATTAGGAGTTTTAATTAATTGAATACCAATTTTGTAAATCATTTCTCATTCAATATAGAATAGGAAATCACCATCACTAACCTCTACAAGATTAAATAGATTCAAGGATAATCCTTTACATACTACCTACAAAGGTTGAGACATAAATCTAGTAGGTGCAAGTGGCCTATTCTTGACAAAGAAGTGGTAGATATATTTGTTTCCAATGTCCAAGAAAAATTCAATTATTAACACACCATGTTGTGCCCTACTAACTTCGAAGAAACTATTAAAAATGGATTACACATTGAGAGAGATCTCATATCAAGGGGAGTCATTAAGCTAAACAACTCAAAAGATAGTCATTTTAGTTCAAATGAAAGACCTAAGATTTGGGCCAAAAAAAATTTCATTAATGATTGGGTAGCTGATGCTAGAGTTGTATGGAACATACAAAATCATAACACACCACAAAACAAAGCCCAAGTGGAACAAACAAGCTATAGTCCTAATAATGCACAAAACCATCAACGTAGCTATCCCCAAAATAATCAAGTGGGTAAGCAACAAACAAATAAAGGAGGACAACAAAGGAAATATGATCAACTAAGGAGAAAATTCACTGCAATAGGAGAACCCCTTGAGATGATCATGTGTAAACTAGTGTGACAAAACCTCATCAAGGTCAAATTTTTCCCAAACTATGAAGATCCAAGCTTCAAAACACCATGGTACAATGAGAAGGACTTATGCAAGTTTTAAAAATCAAAGGGAATAAAACAAATAACTACATGAGACTCAAGCATATAATACAAGACTCGATTGACAAGAGATAAGTTGATATAGAACATTTCCATAGAAACAAAGATCTCCAAATCTACACAAATCTCATTCTAAGCCATGCAAAGAAGAATGAAAAAGGGAAAGACCAAGATCCTAGTGCTAACTACACCTATGGTGACACCATCCTAGGTATCCTCTCCCAAGCAAATGACACAAGGATCAATGTGTTGACTATATGAGGTAGGGACCCCAAATACAACATAATTGCCTGTCAAGGGAAAGTCACAATACAAGGAGCCCCACCTAAACCCACAACTAATCCATCAAATGACTCTAGTATTTTGGAATAGCTCAAGAAGACTCATGCTTTGATCTCCATCCTAGAGCTATTTAAATTGTCACCTACACATAGGGAAATGCTAGAGAAAGCATTGGAAGCATCGATCCCTAACAACAACCAATCATCATTTAGTCTTTTCTAAGAAAGACCTTCCACAAAAGTCATTCCACAACCAATCCCTCTATATAGAGGTTGGTGTCTACAAACATATAGTCAAAATGGTATTGATAGATAATCGTGTAGGTCTAAACATTAGTACCTTGAAAATTGTTAAAAAACTGGGGTATTCTAAAAATGTAATAAACAAGGGAAAACACATCATTATAAGGGCCTATGATGACCTCCAAAGGAACCATAGGATTCCTCTATAAATAGGACTGAAAACCACAAAAACCATATGTCAGGTACTGGACCTTGAGTTACAATATAACCTTCTTCTAGGATGCCCTTGGATTCATGCACTACAAGCAGTTCCTTCAATCTTTCACCAATGTCTAAAGTTTCCTCGTGAAGGAAAGGAGGTTGCATTATATGTTGATCTTGAACCCTTCCATTATTGTGAAAAATTGGAGGAGAAATATAACAAAATCCAACGTATACCCAACAATGGCATATCATTCCACTCCTCATATGTCGACCCATCCACACTACCATCAACCTCAACTAAGACCACAACAATTAAGCAACTAAAAATTGAAACCAAGGTTCAAGTACTTGAAAAAGGTAATGTAAATTATCATTTGACTCAATAATTTTGCATTGGAATGCTTCCACTAGCATCCAAGGTTTATGGAGGACCTAAGGAGATCAAATGTGTGCAAACAATAAAAATGTTAGCCAAACCCGCAATTTTTACCAAGTGGGGAGATATGAAGGATGGGAATATATTCAAACAAGACTTGATGTCCATGATCTACAAAGAGGAACAAGAGGAACCAAAACAGCCACAACCCCTTCTAATCAATCCTAGTAGTAAAGGCTATCAATTAGCTAAACAAATGGGATACACTAGAACAGACGGCCTTGGGCTATACAAACAAGGTAGATGGGATCCCATTGTAGTGGAACAAAGAAAAAAGAACATGGGACTAGGTTATGGTTCAATAGATGGTGTGACTCCAAAAACTAGACATAGCTCTATTAAGAAAGGATCTCCTTCTACTAATGTTAAGACATTGGATATCTACCATCATATAGACTTTGATTTACCAATTTGAAAACTTTGACATAGGTATAGTCCCTACCCAACTTAGAAAAACTATATCTAAAGACCATACCTATGAAATAGACTCCAATTAGTATGAGTGGGATTCCATTTAATGCAATTCCTTCACTTCTAACGATGATGACCTAAATACTCAATGGGAAAATGATGCAACAAATATTTTAACCATTTCAAAAACTTCTTTAAGCTTAAAATATAACGATGATAGCCTACCCTTCTGCTACCCACAGTTGATATATTGGGACCAACAAAAACATACACCTATTTTGGATCAATTCTAGAATGATGAAGCAATCAAAGAGTTTATGGGACTTTGAATTGATATACTAGCAGGAGATCATAAAGCAAGGTTTGTCATGGAACTAAAAAAAGAAATGTATTTCGGTGTGAATATTGAGTCCTCTAGTCACAAAAGTTAAAAAAATAATATAAAAATAAAAACGAGATTCCCTAGAGAAAACCATGATGTGGCTATATCAGATCTTGAAAAGAAGAATATAAAGGATGAATCTGAAGGTGAAAACCTCTCTAAGGCACCCAAATATGGATGATTCAATCTCCCTATTTCAAAATATCAAGAGAATTCAACACCCCTTGTCGAAGAAGAAAATCAATTAATGTTGGCACAAGAGAAGCACCCAAATTCACATACCATGCAATGTTGCTTGATCAAGAAGAGAAAGTGAAATTCTTAGTGTTCATTAATGAAAGTAAGATAAACTTCACATGGACATATGCAGACATGCTAGGATTGGATACAACATTGGTTGTACATCACCTAGCTATATTTCTCAGAGCTAAACCTATCAAGAGAAACTATGAAAAATACAATCTTAGATAGCATTGTTGGTAAAAGTAGAACTTAAGAAATTACTAGATGTGGGATTCACTAGACCAATCGATTATCTTGAATGAATATTGAATCTAGCACCAGTATCAAAGCCCACTGGGGGCATAAGAATCTACACAGATTTCTAAGAACTAAACAAAGCTTGTCCAAAAGATGACTTCCCTCTTCCAAGTATTGATATGATCATAGATCTAATAACATGACATGAGATGCTATCATTAATGAATGGTTTCTTCGAGTATAATCAGATAAAAATATCTCCTAATGATCAACATAAAATAGCATTCACTTGTGCCTAGGGGACCTTCTATTGGAATGTCATGCCATTCGACCTAAAAGATGCAAGAGTAACCTATTAGTGAGTGATGACTACAATATTCCATGATATGTTGAATACAACTATGGAAGACTATGTGGATGACATACTAGTGAAGTCCATCAAAAGAGAAGACCACTTGGTCACAAAAGTCTTTAATAGGCTAGAATAGTATAACTTGAGACTCAACCCGAAGAAGTGTGTATTCGGAGTAGCATACATCTAGAAAGCTACTAGGGTACATAGTATCAAGAAGGGGCATTGAAGTAGATCCCACAAAGGTAAAATCCATACAAGAGATGCCTCCACCAAAGACATTAAATAATATAAGAATTTTACAAGGGAAATTACAATCCATCAAACAATTCATCACACAACTAGCGGACAAGTGTCATCCGCTCACCCATCTATTACTCAAAGACATCATATTCAAGTGGGATGGGAGATGTGACCAAGTACTCCAACAAGTCAAAATACCTAATTACTCCTCCAATCTTGATGCCACCTATTCCAAACAAATAAATGATACTTTATGTGTCTACAACGCAAGTGACATTGGGAGCTCCCCTAGCATAGCTAGACTATAATAACAAATAAAGAGCGGTCTACTACATCAGTCAAACACTGGTGGGCTACAAATTGAACTACTCACCTATAGAAAGAGTGTGTCTCTCTATCATAATTGCAACACAGAAACTAAGAAACTATATCTTAAACATAAAATTAAAGTTGATTTCAAAGATAGATACACTAAAGTACCTATTGGAAAAAGCAGCTCTAATAGGTAGGATTATTAAATGGGTGATGATCATGAGTGAGTTTGACATAAAATATGTGGAAATAAAGGCCATAAAGGGATAGATCATAGAAAAGCAACTAGTGGAAGCACCAATGAAATATCACAAACCTCTTACAACATAGTTTTTAGATGAAATCATACTACTGACTAAACAAATAAGCCATTGGACCTTATACTTTCTTGGGTTCCACACTTAACATGGCTCTAGAACATGTATCCTATTTCTCACACCATAAGGAGATAGTATACCATAAGGAGATAGTATACCTAAGGAATATAGAATTTATTTCCCATGTACAAATAATATCTCAGAATATGAAGCCCTAATCACAGGACTCAAGATGGCCATCAGATGGAGGATAAAATAATTGCAAGTCTACGAAGACTCTCAACTCGTAATCAGGAAAGTGGATGATGAATAAAAAACAAAACATAACAAGTTGATGCCATATAAAAGGATGGTGGATACATTCAAGGAATTTTTTTTACCATCACTTTGAATAGATTCCTAGGATCAACAATAGATCAGTTGATGCTGTAGTACCCCTCCGTTTATGCTTATGTTTCTGATGTTGTGTTTTCACACTGTTGGACCTATGATGCTTTGTTGGATATTTTGATCGCTAGTTTTGAGTGATAGTGGATTATTCTGTGACATGATGATACATTATAATTTCTATGTTTGATTTCTGATATGCTTTGAGAAAATGTAGATGTTTAATTTCAGTTGATTATTGCTATGTACATGTTTATGATGGACTAACTGTTTATTTAATTTGTCAGTTTGCTGTGAAGTGTATTGGTGTGGAGAACGGAATCGCATCACTCGCTTGCAAGTGCCCTGCGATATCTGTGATTTTCTCCGCACGGTGTGTTTGTTTAATGCTTTATATATATATATATATATTTGTATGCTTGTTATTTGCTTGGTTGCAGGAATTTGTAGGTACATGACACCGACTCCACCTGGGTACTCAGGTCTGAGCGTGTCAAGACTCAACGGAAACATTGATCGGGAGATAGTAGTTTGGTTTACCCTAGTCTAGTCTTTAACCCTGGTCTTAGTACTTTGTCTGTTTTAGTTCAGAGTCATAGGTTTGTATCGTCATTTTCTATTTGAATAAATTGTTGAAAGTTAAATTTGGTTAATTTTTAATGATAGTTATTGTGTTTTAAATTATTGTTATTTAATTAATGTTTAAATGTGGTAGAAATTTACTTGCTTGATAATTTAATTCATTAATTATCTTATTTGGTTAAATAGTTGATCTTAAAAAGATTAAACTATTTTAATTAAATAAATTAATTAATTAAATTAAATTATTAAGTGTGTAAATTATATTGCATTTGAAAACTAGAAAATTAAAATAAAAATTAATGCATGTGAATTGAAATTTAGTTTTAAAATTTAAATTAAATAAATAAATTGCATGCAAATATTGAAGGGAAAAATTGCCGTGAAGTGGAGAAGATATTTTCATAACCACTTCTCGACATGTGTGCCAGTGTGTTAAATGATTCTTGTTGAGGAAAAATTGGTTACGGGGGATATTTTTGGATCTCGGGAAAAACAGGGAGGTTGTTGAATTTCCTCACGGGGAAATTATCAAAGCTTTGCAAAAAAATTCTTGCTGTGTAAAAAAAATAAAAATTATTTTCTAAGAGGATTTGTTATTTCCTCTGGGGTTGTATATTTGTGGAAGATTTCTTGCCTGGTAGATTTGTGTGATTGGATATAGCTTTTGAGGAAGATTTGGAGGATTGCAATTTACAGACAGAAGAATCTCTCCAATAACCAAGATCTTCTATTCACAGGTATTTCCCTGGTATTTTATGTTGTTTGCTTTGGAAAAGAATTTTTCTTTATTGTTAAATTCTTGTATTTTCTTTGAAATCTTTCTATAAAATCTTTTTTTGTTATTTGTGAGAATTTCAAGAAAACAAGAATAAAGGAAACAATAAAAGGAAGATCTGTAGAATTGTAAATTTGTACTTTTCTGTTATTGATGAAAAGAAAATCTTTGAAAAATCATACTGAAAAAGAAAATGATTTTTTTGGGAAATTTAGTGAAATATAAATGAAAATTTGTGAGAAGAATAATCCTATACAATGATATTTTTCTCAAATTCTATAGAAAATTTTATCAACCTCTGTATTTAAAAGTTCTTTTGGTATTTTATTATAGGTGGATATAAACATATTATTGTGAAACTATATGAAAATTTATTACAAAAAAAAACGCCGTACGAAATCTGATATATGAAGGCGAAATTCGTTAGAGTTTTAATTTTTGTTAAAATTATTATTATTATGAAATTTTTGTTTTACACCGTTCAGGAGAAATTGGAGATATATATAAAAAAAATAAAAATAAAAATAAAACGGGGTCTGTGGGGAGGGCCGAAACCCTCCCCATTTTTATTTGGAGGAGGTGCGGCCCCCATGGCTGTGCACAGCAGCCATTACGGATGCTGGGTGCAGCCTTGAGATGGGCCGCAACCTCCCACAGACAGCCGCGGATGGAGGGGCGATTATATCATCTACAAATCCATTCGAAACTTTTATTTTGTAGGTTTTAACAGCTATTTTAATGCGATATGGTTATATTTCGATTTTTAATTATTGACATGTTAATATGTAATATATATATATATATATGTTTGTATGTATGTAAATATATATATATATGTATATATGTGTGTGTTGGATTGAATTTAATATTTTAATATTAATATTTATTTATAAACATATGTATATAAATATGTTTGTTAATAGATATTTGAAAATTTTGTGAATTATTAAATAAAAAAATAATAATAATTTTCTTATGATGTTTAAAATGGCATGAGAGATTTGAAATTGTAAAAGTATAGAAAATGTTCTTATGTGAATTTAAGAAAATAAGAAGAGTAGATTAAATGAAACAGTTATTTATATTGATGTTAAAATAGATCTTTTATTAAGTTGATTTATAAACATATTGTTTTCAAGATGATGCATATGGATTTAGTATATCCAAATGGTAGACGCGCATTTGCTTTAATGGTTTAAATTTTGTATTGGGAAAATGGGGATTGTTTTTATGTGTTATTAAGTCTTCCAGATGTAGTCTTTTCTTGGGAAGTAAGATTTACTATGGTTTCTTATGTTTGAACAAACTAGGGTAGTGCACTGTAATTTTGTGAACGAAATTGAGACATTTATTGTGGTAATTCTGGAAGTTATGTGTTGATCTTTTGTGCACTTTGTAAACCCTAGTCTTGAAAACTTAGATTCTCATGTTATGTTTAGGGGAGTGGCTATTTGTAAGGGCCGACACACAAAGTGGTGTCAGGGTAACTTACAAATAGTTAACTAAGTCAGTGATAATTAAATGACATAGTGGTTAGATTTAAAACTTTTAACAAGATGTGCATGCCTCTCTTATGACTCTTGAGCTACTACAGTCATGAGTATAAGATGAGAAGGCCTGGAATGGAAAATCGGTGTCTTAACCCCTTAAGAGACATTCGATTCCACAATAGTATGCAATAGGGGTCAGGTTTCGTAAGAGGTTACCAGGGTAACCCAAGGATTGGGGGCCGGAACCTAGGAAGAAACACCAGGGTAACCTTTGCAACATTGTGATGACACTCCACCTAGAGTAACAATTAACCTTATGTTTGTGATATAATCAATTGTCTAAAATTTGGAAGCAATGTAACCAATAGTTTGTTGTGTACTAGTGTCTAGGGTTAGTAGATTAGGTCTAGGTAACCTTATTACTATCTCCTAGCATGGGAGGTGGACCTACGGGTACCACAAGGTTGGGTGGAACGTGCACCTTACTCCGTTGGGTCCCCAGTTTTGTGATCTTGGCATTGAGAGCTTCATAGATGGAGAGCTCGCACATGGAAACTTATGTTTATTTCAACATTGTATATTGTAAAATTTGTATGTAAAAACATCCCTCAATGTTGTGAGGTGATTATTTGTAAAATGTAAATATTATTGAACTACCTCATCAGATGGATGAGTATTGTATAATTATCAAATGCAATGTATTGAATCATGTTTGTACTTGTTATATTATCTTGAATGAAAATTTCAATGTTATGCAATGTTTATCTTTATGTTATAAATTAAAATGTGCAATACGAAATACTTAAGTCACTTATGGAAAACTCAAAGTAGTGTAACGTCGCTTAGCCTAATGAATGTATGCAACTAATTAACTTAATAATTAAACTTTAAAAAAAAAATTATTACACCTTTAAACAAATTTGCAACATTCTTAGGTTATTAAGACGGGGCATTACAGATTGGTATCAGAGCCAAGGTTACAAACACTGGACGCTCTGGGTAATCACGAGCCCATTAGGTTGACCTAGTACGTAGTGTTGCAACTGATAACTTTGGTTGAATAGTATCTAAGACTCGTTATTGTTATGTGTAGGAACATGCCTAGGCAAGGAGGAAGAGGTCGTGGTAGAGGTCGAGGTGGAGGCCGAGGGTCAATCCCTCAGGTTACTCCCCCTCCTAGCCCTCATCACAATGATCAGGTAGAACAGATGGGTCAGAGAAATGAGGGACAAAATCCTGAATAGTCAGCAGTAGAGGGTTCTCAGATACGTCCATTATTAGAGGAGGTCCTAGCTCGTCTTGGACCTAGACAGGTAGATGAGCAGGAGGTTGTCAGAGAGAGGGATAGATCTCCTAGGAGAGCAGAGGACATAGCACATCAGGATGCTATCACTGCAGGTCATATGAGGGATTTACTGAGGGCACGCCCTCCTACCTTTGATGGTTCAGGAGGCGGCTTAGAGGCTGAGACCTGGCTACTAGATTTGGGTAGATGCTTTTTCATGCACCCTTACGGTAGCAATACCCGTGCTAGATGCACTATTATGCACTTGAGAGGATTCGCCTCTACTTGGTGGCGCCTAGAGGAGCAGAAGCTCCATTTGGATATTGGTTCTGTGTCTTGGGAGATGTTTCTTGAGAGGTTTAGAGCACGGTTCCTTTCGAAACATTGGAGGCAGCGTAGGGCTGATGAGTTCCATGATCTACGTCAGTTAGCTCTTTCTGTAGAGCAATATGAACGTAGGTTCTATGAACTCAAGCAATATGCTGGTATTGGCGATGATGAGCCTATGTTAGTACAGCACTTTATCAGGGGTTTGAATGCCCGCATCAGTGGTGGTGTCCGAGTCTTTGAGCCAAAGACTATGGAAGTCGCGGTGGAGAAGGCTCGCATAGTTGAGGAGAACCTTATTATGGCCTTAGGTGGGCACACAGGAGTGCAGATTGGGAGTGCTCATGCAGCAAGTTTTAGTCCACAGGGTGGACAGGCACAGATAGGTGGTTCTTCCAAGAACCAATAGACACCTACCAAGGGTGGGCAGCAACAACAACAACGAACTCCTCAAAAGAACAATAACCCTCAACCACAACAACAAAATAGTCCTCAAATAGGAAAGGGTCGTAACTGATGGTGCAACAAGCGCAATAGGCAGGATCAGCCTGCGCAGAGTGCTCAGCCTATCGTCAGTAGGGGTAGTTTTCAGCAGTCCAATGCACCTTCAGGTGGCAGAGGATTCGGCAGAGGCACAGGTTGTTATTCATGTGGGCAGCATGGACACATAGCTAGGCAGTGTCCGATGAGAGGTTCTACTGTTTATGGGCCTCGACCTACAGCTTCAGAGCCTATGGTGGGAGATGTAGGACGAGCACATACTGTATATGCTACAGTTAATGACCGCCAACCCGATCACCAGAACACAGTGGTCGAAACTTCAGGTAAGTTACATGGTGTTAGTGTTTCTATACTTTTTGATTCTGGAGCCACTGACTCCTTTATTTCACCGACCATTGTAGACCGTTGTGGTCTTGTGGCGGTAAAGCAAGGTGGTAAGTGGCAAGTTGAATTCGCCTCAGGGGTGAAAGTAGCAGTAGAAAACTTAGTACATAATTGTGAACTTAAAATTGGTACGTTAACTACCTTAGTAGATTTATATGTTACACCCTTAGGATTGTACGACATAGTACTAGGCATGGATTGGTTAGCATCTTATCATGATGTAATTGACTATCGACTTAAGATAGTTAGTTTCATTAATGATTTAGGTGCGAAAGTGGAAATCGTAGGTATTCATAGACCTATCTCTTTGCGGATGATATCTGCTATGCAATTAAAGAGATGTCTTTGTCAGGGATGTCAACTGTTTGCAACAACAGTTACTAATTTGGAAGAAGGTGAGAGTCGAGAGGTATCTCTAGATGATCATCCTATTCTTAGGGAATTTGCTGACGTGTTTCCTGATGACATTCCTGGAATGCCACCGAAGAGGGATATTGACTTTAGGGTTGATCTAGTTCCTGGAGCTGAACCTATATCTAGAGCTCCTTATAGAATGACGACTCAGGAGTTAGAAGAACTTTGTATTCAGTTAGAGGAACTTTTAGAAAAGGGTTTCATTCGTCCAAGTGTTTCCCCTTGGGGAGCACCTGTCATCTTCATAAAGAAGGACGGATCTCTTAGGTTGTGCATTGACTATCGTCAATTGAACAAGGTTACGATTAAGAATTGTTATCCTTTGCCTAGAATCAATGATCTTTTTTATCAAATTAAGGGAGCTAATGTGTTCTCTAAAATTGATTTGAAATCTGGCTATCATCAATTGCGTATAGCTGAAGCAAACATTCATAAAACTGCTTTTCGAACTCGATATGGGCACTACAAATTCACAGTAGTACCATTTGGGTTAACGAACGCACCATCTGTATTTATGAGTTTAATGAATGGTGTATTTCGTACATACCTTGATCGTTTTGTCCTGGTATTTCTCGATGATATATTAGTTTATTTGAGAAACATGAAGGAACATGAAGAACACTTGAGGCAGGTATTGCAGTGTTTAAGGGAAAATCAATTGTATGCGAACCTGAAGAAGTGTGACTTCTTTCAACCTGAAATAAAATACCTTGGACACGTGATATCTGGAAAAGGTATCGCTGTGGATCCTTCAAAGATCCAAGCTATTGTGGATTGGCCCGCACCTACTAATGTAGGTGAAGTTCATAGTTTTATGGGTCTAGCTGGTTACTATAGGCAGTTTGTAGAGGGATTTTCTAGGATTGGTCATCCTATTACTTCTCTTCAAAGGAAAGGGAAGAAGTTTGTTTGGACAGAGCAGTGTCAGTTAGCTTTTCAGACTCTTAAAGAAAAGTTAACTAATGTGCCTATACTGATTGTTCCTGATCCTACTAAGGATTTCGTAGTGTGTACGGATGCATCCTTAGAAGGTTTGGGGGCAGTCTTGATGCAAGATGGGCGTGTGATTGCTTATGAGTCTCGCAAACTTAAAGATCATGAATTAAACTATCCCACTCATGACCTAGAACTAGCTGTAGTTGTGCATGCTTTAGTTCAATGGAGGCATTTTCTATTAGGTCATTGTTTTGAACTTCATATTGATCACCGTAGTTTGCAATACATCTTTACGGAACCTAACTTGAATGCTAGGCAACGACGGTGGATGGAGTTCTTGTGTGAGTACGATTTTGAAGTAAAATATGTTCAAGGAAAAGAGAACGTAGTGGCTAACGCTCTTAGCCGACGTCGACATGAGATCTCTGCTACTACTCTTGAAGTAGATTTGAGAGGTCAAATAGTAGCTGCACTTCCTACCGATAGATTATATCAGGAAGTGAAGTCGGAAATTGAATCGGGTAGACCTTTAGAAGGTCGATTTGTAGGGTATGTCCTAGAATTGGATGGTATATTACAACATTTAGGTCGTATTTATGTACCACATGTTGAGAGTCTTCGAACATTAATAATGATAGAAGCTCATAGAGCTCCATATTCAGCTCGTCCAGGAGTTAAGAAAATGCATGCCGATCTTCAGCAATTGTATTTCTGGCCTGGTATGAAACGTGATATTGTTGATTATGTATCGAGATGTCTTGAATGGCAGCGAGTTAAAGCTGAGCATCAACATCCTGCTGGATTATTGCAGCCACATCTCATTCCCGAATGGAAATGGGATATTATATCCGTTGATTTCATTGTAGGGTTACCTACGTCATCACGTCGACATGATGCCATTATGGTAACTGTTGACCGTTTGACTAAAGTAGCTCACTTTTCACCTATGCATTCATCTTATAACACTTCATCCGTAGCTAGGATATTCATGGAGGACATTGTTAGATTGCATGGGATTCCTCGTAGGATTATATCGGATAGAGATCTTGTATTTACTTCAGCCTTATGGACTTCATTACAACATGCTTTAGGTACACAATTGAACTTTAGTTCAGCGTATCATCCTCAAACCGATGGTCAAACTGAAAGAGTTAATCAAATATTAGAGGATATGCTTAGAATGTACGTAATGGACCAACAGTCATGTTGGGAGGATTACTTGTATTTAGTAGAATTCGCTTACAACAACAGATATCAGAGTTCCATAGGTATGCCACCATTTCAGGCATTATACGGTCGTCCTTGTCGAACTCCTTTGAGTTGGGATCGACTTGAGGATAGAGTATTACTTGGACCTGAGATGCTTCGTGACATGGAGCAACAGGTTGACCATATTAGAGAGCATTTGATAGCAGCACAGGATAGGCAAAATAAATACGCTGATGCGCATAGGATCGATCGACAGTTCGCTATTGGTGATAGAGTATTTCTTCGAGTGCGACCGTGAAAGAGTCTAATCCGTTATGGAAAAGGCTCTAATCTTGTGCCTCGTTTCGTAGGACCATTCGAGATTTTAGAGAGAATTGGTCACGTGGCGTATCGACTCGCCTTACCACCTAGTTTGTCTCGTATTCATCATGTTTTTCATGTATCAATTCTTAGACCATATCATCTCGACATATCTCATGTACTTGATTGGAATGCGTTACAAGTAGAGGACGGGCAGCTGGCTTTGGAGCCCGTGGCCATTCTACAGCACCGGACGCTCGGTCTCAGGGGTCGAGACGTTGATCAGGTGAGGGTCCAATGGGATCCTAGCTATGAGGCTTCAGCTACCTGGGAGGATGCGACACATATGAGGGAACTTTATCCCTATCTCTTTGCAGGCTTTCAGGAGCAAGCCTGATCCTAGGGGGGGAGGATGTAGTACCCCTCCGTTTATGCTTATGTTTCTGCTGTTGTGTTTTCACACTGTTGGACCTATGATGCTTTGTTGGATATTTTGATCGCTAGTTTTGAGCGATAGTGGATTATTCTGTGACATGATGATACATTATAATTGCGATGTTTGATTTTTGATATGCTTTGAGAAAATTTAGATGTTTAATTTTAGTTGATTATTGCTATGTGCATGTTTATGATGGACTAACTGTTTATTTAATTTGTCAGTTTGTTGTGAAGTGTATTGGTGTGGAGAACGGAATCGCATCACTCGCTTGCGAGTGCCCTGCGATATCTATGATTTTCTCCGCACGATGTGTTTGTTTAATGCTTTATATATATATATATATATATATATATATATATATTTGTATGCTTGTTATTTGCTTGGTTGCAGGAATTTGCAGGTACATGACACCGACTCCACTTGGGTACTCAGGTCTGAGCATGTCAAGACTCAACGGAAACGTTGATCGGGAGATAGTAGTTTGGTTTACCCTAGTCTAGTCTTTAACCCTGGTCTTAGTACTTTGTCTGTTTTAGTTCAGAGTCATAGGTTTGTATCGTCATTTTTTGTTTGAATAAATTGTTGAAAGTTAAATTTGGTTAATTTTTAATGATAGTTATTGTGTTTTAAATTATTGTTATTTAATTAATGTTTAAATGTGGTAGAAATTTACTTGCTTGATAATTTAATTCATTAATTAGCTTATTTGGTTAAATAGTTGATCTTAAAAAGATTAAACTATTTTAATTAAATAAATTAATTAATTAAATTAAATTATTAAGTGTGTAAATTATATTGCATTTGAAATTTTGAAAATAAAAATAAAAATTAATGCATGTGAATTGAAATTTAGTTTTAAAATTTAAATTAAATAAATAAATTGCATGCAAATATTGAAGGGCAAAATTTCCGTGAAGTGGAGAATATATTTTCATAACCACTTCTCGACATGTGTGCCAGTGTGTTAAATGATTCTTGTTGAGGAAAAATTGGTTACGGAGGATATTTTTGGATCTTGGGAAAAACAGAGAGGTTGTTGAATTTCCTCATGGGGAAATTATCAAAGCTTTGCAAAAAAATTCTTGCTATGTAAAAAAAATAAAATTATTTTCTAAGAGGATTTGTTATTTCCTCTGGGGTTGTATATTTGTGGAAGATTTCTTGCCTGGTAGATTTGTGTGATTGGATATAGCTTTTGAGGAAGATTTGGAGGATTGCAATTTACAGACAGAAGAATCTCTCCAATAACCAAGATCTTCTATTCACAGGTATTTCCCTGGTATTTTATGTTGTTTGCTTTGGAAAAGAATTTTTCTTTATTGTTAAATTCTTGTATTTTCTTTGAAATCTTTCTATAAAATCTTTTTTTGTTATTTGTGAGAATTTCAAGAAAACAAGAATAAAGGAAACAATAAAAGGAAGATCTGTAGAATTGTAAATTTGTACTTTTCTGTTATTGATGAAAAGAAAATCTATGAAAAATAATACTGAAAAAGAAAATGATTTTTTTGGGAAATTTAGTGAAATATAAATGAAAATTTGTGAGAAGAATAATCCTGTACAATGATATTTTTCTCAAATTCTGTAGAAAATTTTATCAACCTCTGTATTTAAAAGTTCTTTTGGTATTTTATTATAGGTGGATATAAACATATTATTGTGAAACTATATGAAAATTTATTACAAAAAAAAATCGCCGTACGAAATCTGATATATGAAGGCGAAATTCGTTATAGTTTTAATTTTTGTTAAAATTATTATTATTATGAAATTTTTGTTTTACGTTGTTCAGGCGAAATCGGAGATATATATTTAAAAAAAAAATTTAAAAATAAAACGGGGTCTGTGGGGAGGGCCGAAACCCTCCCCATTTTTATTTGGAGGAGGCGCGGCCTCCACGGTTGCGCACAGCAGCCATTACAGCTGCTGGGCGTAGCCCTGAGATGGGCCGCAACCTCCCTCAGACAGCCGCAGATGGAGCGGTGATTATATCGTCTGCAAATCCATTCGAAACTTTTATTTTGTAGGTTTTAACAGCTATTTTAATGCGATATGGTTATATTTCAATTTTTAATTATTGACATGTTAATATATATAATACATATATATATATATATGTTTGTATGTATGTAAATATATATATATAAATATATATATATGTATATATGTGTGTTGGATTGAATTTAATATTTATTTATAAACATATGTATATAAATATGTTTGTTAATAGATATTTGAAAAGTTTGAATTATTAAATAAATAAATAAATAAAAATTCTGATGATGTTTAAAATGGCATGAGAGATTTGAAATTGTGAAAGTATAGAAAATGTTCTTATGTGAATTTAAGAAAATAAGAAGAGTAGATTAAATGAAACATTTATTTATATTGATGTTAAAATAGATCTTTTATTAAGTTGATTTATAAACATATTGTTTTCAAGATGATGCATATGGATTTAGTATATCCAAATGGTAGACGCGCATTTTCTTTAATGGTTTAAATTTTGTATTGGGAAAATGGGGATTGTTTTTATGTGTTATTAAGTCTTCCAGATGTAGTCTTTTCTTGGGAAGTAAGATTTACTATGGTTTCTTATGTTTGAACAAACTAGGGTAGTGCACTGTAATTTTGTGAACGAAATTGAGACATTTATTGTGGTAATTCTGGCAGTTATGTGTTGATAATTTGTGCACTTTGTAAACCCTAGTCTTGAAAACTTAGATTCCCATGTTCTGTTTAGGGGAGTGGCTATTTGTAAGGGCCGACACACAAAGTGGTGTCAGGGTAACTTACAAATAGTTAACTAAGTCAGTGATAATTAAATGACATAGTGGTTAGATTTAAAACTTTTAACAAGATGTGCATGCCTCTCTTATGACTCTTGAGCTACTACAGTCATGAGTATAAGATGAGAAGGCCTGGAATGGAAAATCGGTGTCTTAACCCCTTAAGAGACATTCGATTCCACAATAGTATGCAATAGGGGTCGGGTTTCGTAAGAGGTTACCAGGGTAACCCAAGGATTGGGGGCCGGAACCTAGGAAGAAACACCAAGGTAACCTTTGCAACGTTGTGATGACACTCCACCTAGAGTAACAATTAACCTTATGTTTGTGATATAATCAATTGTCTAAAATTTGGAAGCAATGTAACCAATAGTTTGTTGTGTACTAGTGTCTAGGGTTAGTAGATTAGGTCTAGGTAACCTTATTACTATCTCCTAGCACGGGAGGTGGACCTACGGGTACCACAAGGTTGGGTGGAACGTGCACCTTACTCCGTTGGGTCCCCAGTTTTGTGATCTTGGCATTGAGAGCTTCATGGATGGAGAGCTCGCACATGGAAACTTATGTTTATTTCAACATTGTATATTGTAAAATTTGTATGTAAAAACATCCCTCAATGTTGTGAGGTGATTATTTGTAAAATGTAAATATTATTGAACTACCTCATCAGATGGATGAGTATTGTATAATTATCAAATGCAATGTATGGAAACATGTTTGTACTTATTATATTATCTTGAATGGAAATTTCAATGTTATGCAATGTTTATCTTTATGTTATAAATTAAAATGTGCAATACGAAATACTTAAGTCACTTATGGAAAACTCAAAGTAGTGTAACGTCGCTTAGCCTAATGAATGTATGCAACTAATTAACTTAATAATTAAACTTTAAAAAAAAAATTATTACACCTTTAAACACATTTGCAACATTCTTAGGTTATTAAGACGGGGCATTACAGATGCCATGGCAACAATAGGTTTGCTTTTTGATATTCTACAAAACATTCGTAAGTATGAATTCTTTGTGGAGCAATTACTCATACCGGCATTCGATATCCTAGAATCAGAACTATTGTGTTTTGTTTTTGGTCATAATTCACCATGGTACCAAGACACATTCAATTATATCTAGCATGGTATCATACCACTTGACTTAATATCAATCCAAAAGAAAAAATTTACTCGTAGGACTTCCTAATTCATGATCCTAGGAGACACCTTATATCATAGAAGTTTAGATGGTATGTTACTTCGTTGTCTTAATATAGAAGAAGTAGAAACTACCTTACAAGAGGTACATGAATATTTTTGTGGGTCCCATTCTAGTGGACCTAACCTAGTACAAAATTTTCTAAGAACAAGGTACTATTGGCCCTCAATGGAACAAGAGTGTATTCAATATTCCCAAAAAAAAATTCAATGTCAACAACATAGTGACCTTGTCCACGTACCAGCACATGAGTTGAGACCTATCACAACACCATGGCCTTTTTCGCAATGAGGATTAGACTTGGTAGAAAATATTTCTCCTACTTCCTCTAATGAGCATAAATTTATTATTACAACAACTAAATATTTCACCAAATGTATAGAAGCAATTCCATTGACCTACATCATCAAAAATAGATATCCAATTTTAGCTTGAATTATCTGATTTGTAGATATGTAATTCCCCAAACCATCATAATGGAAAATGGAACCCCATTCAAGAACCAATATTTCCAAGAATTTTTTTCCAAATTCTCTATCCAACATAGATTCTCCATGCCCTACTACCCCCAAGGAAACAGTCAAGCTAAAGTGTCTAATAAAACCTTCCTGGAAATACTAAAGAAGACTATTAATGATGTTGGTCGTGATTAGAATTTGCAACTAAACCCAACCCTATGGGATGATTGAACTAGTATCCAAACACATATAGGTGCCACACCTTTCTCCTTGGTCTATGGATTGGAAGCCATCTTATCTATCTAAGTTGAAATACCCTCATTGTGAATATCACTAAAAGGCATGGTCAAAACTGAAGAGTATCGGGTATTCAAATTAAATGAGTTGGAACTCCTAGATGAAAGGTTTTTGAGAATGCTAAACCATCTTCAAGTTTATTAGAATTATCTCAAACAAAGCTATGATAAAAAGATCAAAAATAGAAAATTTCAAGATGGTGACTTCGTACTCAAAGAGAATAAGAAGGTATACTTAAATCAAGATGGAAAAGGTAAGATTGAACCCAATTGGTTAGGTCCATTCATCCTCCCAAGTTATGGTTCTGGGGCTTATCAATTGGTTGTGCTTGAAGGGGAACCTTTAGTTACACCACTGAATAATATCCATATCAATAATTTCTATACTTAAAGAATGTTAGAATACCCCATGAAAAAGGGTAAAAATCCAAAAAAATCAAAAAGCAAGAAAAAAAAATAAAGAGAAATAAAAAATTCTTTAAGTGAAAACCACCTTGTGACACTTCTAGAATAGGTACCATAGTGAAAACCTAGCAAACAAGCATTATGTTTGAATAAGACTTGCATCATTATCTATTGATACTATCTAAAGCATCCACCCATTCATCTCATAATAAAACAAGTGTCCAACCATGGCTCGATGACTAATCCAGTACTAAGCCTTATTGCACCATCAACATCCATCTCCCCTAGTGAAGGTAATCTTGCCTCAAATTGAGGGAAACTTCTCGAAACAGGTAACAGGTTAGATACTTGTGTTGTCCGATCATGGTAAAAAAAAATTAAAACAAAAAATATCCAAAAATCAACAAAATCAAAAAAAGGTCACAAACATCAAAATTCAAAAACATGTTATGCATTTGAGTAAAAAAAATTAGAACTACTTATCATACTTTCTTTCAACTTAGTCAAAAAAATCAAAATTCAAAACATTCAAAAAATAAAAAAGATCAAAAACATGTTCATATCAAAATGAAGAGAACTATGAGCCTCTATGTGTACAATGTAGGAGATGCTTATCTTTGATGAGCCCCCAAGGCCCTATGTTAGTCCCCTGAAAACAACAAAAATAGCATCATAAAACTCAAAAAAATAAAAAATCCCTATCCCTATCATCACAATTTGCAATAAAAATTTCATCCATAATAAACAAATCGTCATCTTCACCCTTTGACAAAAAATACAAACAAACAAAGCAAACATCAAAATCTAGAACTTTCAAGAAAACAATCAAAAATATTTGATTACAAACAGATGAAAACAATGAAAAAGTATTAACTACCTATCTGTTTGAAAATTTTACCAACAACATCCTAAGATATTCCTTAACAGATATGTTCCTACAATAGACATGATTAAAAATGGATAATAGCCTAAAAACTCAAAATAGATATGGCAAGTGATACTGCAACATTGTTTTATCTTTTTATAGTCTTATCTTTTTGATTTATTTTTTGACTCATTCTGAGGATGTCCATAAGGATCTAGAGATGAAGGAATGGGGTAAGATGAGCATCATTTCCGTTTTTTGTTTGTAGGATGTTTTTGTGATACTACCAGGGTGAATACATGCTTTATTAAAGGTATGGAAGTTGTTTTGAGACAATTCAGGTAGCGGTTGCATTTTTGGTATTTCATACCTCTCTATGTAACTAGTCCAAAAAAATTTAACACAACCCAACCATATATTTTAAACAAATTTTTCATATGTTTGGTATGATCAAGAATATTCTTTGTATGCTGAGTCAAATTCCACACAATGGATAAAACACCACCTTGGTTATTAATACCTTGGTGCATCTATATGTTTGCTACATCAAAAAGGATTGTTAAAGATATGAAGTCTCTATGCAAAGGAAAAGAAACTCATCAAATAACTAACAACATCAAACTTCTATCCATCATCCAAAATTTCTTCTAACACATCCATCCGGCATCACAATATTATTAGTACCACATCCATCTTGCATCCACAATTTTGTCAATACATATCATGATGATAAATAAAGAAAACATCATGTATCATGTATATCATACATCACATGTATAAAGGCATTATTATATATCAACATCATGAATCATCATACATAATAATACATCATATATCATAACGATATATCAATCATCCATCCATCCACATCATATGCATATATCAGAAGAGTACAAAAAAAAGCATGTATAAATCATACATCATCATCCATGACCATCACATAACACACAATGAAGCCAAATCGAAGCATTTATATCTCATAGATATCATCATAAAAAATGAGAATGGTAGGTACATCATCATATAAACATGTGCAATATCATAATACAAATACAAGTATATATGAGGCCTCAACTGGGCTGATGAACATATATAACAAATCATGTCTATAATATGAGTCTCTGAACAATAAACATCATAAAGATCAAGTACAAATGTACTACTACCTAACTATAGTAGGAGACCTCTGAGGACCCTAGCTATGATGGGGTGAGGGACACAACTGATTAAGCTATCTAACTTAATGTCCACCTAGCTTGGCACCTGTAGTAATACTAGGCTCTCCAAAATGCACCTGCCATTCAACTCTAGGTACAAAGGCATCATATAGTGTCTGATAATATGTGGCCTCTCTCATGTACTAATCTTTCTCTACACGGAGTGCATCACACTCTGCTATGAGAGTATCCCTCTTAGCTATAATCACATGTACCTAGGCCTCCACAGCATGATGACACCCGCTCTCAGTGTCTCGATCTACCTGAAAGCCATCTCTCTCTTTCCTAGCTTTATCCTGCTCAACCATCAATAGTGCAACTTGTGCCTTAGCATCCTATTACCACACTACCTTTGTGTCCTCGTAGTTGTCATTTGCGCTAATTGCACTGCTCCATCTCTAGGTGGTGGAGGAGCTGAAACCTATCCCTAATCGTGCTACATTAGATCATCCTATCCACCCTTCCCACCATCTTGGTTGGCTCTATCTTGTTGCTTGAAAAATATATAAACATGTTCTCTCTCACCATGGTGATGAGTAATACCTACTCTACCTACTGCAAGAATGCCAGGAGGATCTATAAACCTCAACAAAATACGTTGAGCGCACCACTAATCAAAATCTAGGGTAGTCTCAAGATCCACTTGACCAACTAGTCACCCCCACCTAAATGGCGAAAGTGATCTAAAGTCTAAAATAGTAGCATCCTAATTAGCTTGCAAACTCCACACCTAGACCCCTCTAGTGGTCTTGCCAAAACAAGCCTCATAAGCATCAGCAAAATGGCCCTATCTCTCACCAAATTGTCAACAAGCATGGTTAGGAATATATCTCTCTAGCAAAGAATGAACACGACCAATGAGCCACTGAGTATGTCTACAATATGGTAGCTTCTCTTGATCATCGTACCATTCCTTACAATCCATATATGGCCTCCACACAAAATCTGACATATCAGCTAAAATATGATGCCAATAAGGAAGTTGTCCAAGCCAGGTGTAGTGAATAAAATTACCATAGCGATAAGAATATGGATCCTCTGGAGTTCGATCCAAAATACCATCAGGCCTAGTAACTGGGATGTGCTCCCAAGCCCATACATTTAGTAAACTCACACCAATAGAAATGGACCTACCTCCTCAGTAGGTGACCTTATGTATATCTTTGTATAAATATGCAAGGAGACACATACCCCACACATATCTAGTTCCATGCTTGAACATCCACTCGATGCACACACCCCAACCAATGGGAAACTACCTACCTCATTGATCAGGAACGAAGAGCCCCATGACCAAACCACATAGAACAAGTGAAACTATATCATCGTTGCCCATGAATGGAGACAAGTTTATCTTTACCTCCCAAACTTGTAGATGCCTAACACCAAGTACTTGGTGCATAACACATGTACCCCATAATATGGAATAAGTCATGAGCTCTACATGAATAGGCACACGAAGAATCCTCCACACATCCTCTAGGGTGATGGTGGCCTCACTAGTAGGTAAGTGGAAAGATAATGTCTTTGAGTGCCACCTCTAAAAAAGAGTCATCATCATCTCTCGATGGCATTTGATAGTAGGCATGTAACATATGTGTCACAACCTCAAAACATCTAGAACATATCACTCCATCTCATGGAACCCAACGATCAAATCAAACAATGCACGCAGTCATCACTCCCTCGACATAAGCATATTGAGAACCACTTGCAACCATTCAACCCACGCTATTAAGGATTTACTACAAAAATGTGAAACACATCTCAAATTACAAATGAACGGACTTAAAATTTTAAAATAGTCAAAAGCAGAAATTTTTTAGCAAAAGTAGACATCATTTTTTACGAAAGTGAAAAAACTAGCCAAAGGCAGTGGATTTTTTGGAAAAAGTGAATAAAATGTCAAAAGCAAAAATGTATTTTAAAAGCAAAAAAAATTCAATAAAGGCAATCATAAAATTTGAGAAAATTTAAAAGTGAATTTTTCAAATAAAAGCAAAAAAAGATGCAAACAATTAGGTCAAATGTGAACATCTAGGGCAAGTGTGAGCAGAAAAATAAAAATCGAACCATTCACAAACAACAAAAGCGCTAAAAATGATGCAAAAGCGAACAAAACATGAAATTTTCACTATTGACTACTTTGACTTCATGCATGTTAATTACATAAAAATGAAAAGTGGAAAATGTGAAAGGAAAGAGTAAATACCGAGGCACTGACGCTTGGAGGCTGTTTCAACTTGCGAACCACATCCGCACAATTTGGGGCTTTTCAAATCCTCACCATAGCTCCTTGACAATCGACAAATCACGAAATCTAGAGGAAATAATTTTTTATAGGCTCAAAATGAAAATGAGGAGAACTAAGCCCTAATTACCCATTTTAACCCTTGAAACCCTAATTTTTTACCTAGAAAACCTTCCTAGGTTGAAATTAGGAGCTTTTGGGAACATTTGAACAAGCAATGAAAGTACTATAGGCTTAATTTTTAGTCCTCTATGCATTTGAATTGAAATGAAATAGAGTCGTGAACTCAACCCAAAAAGTAATATTTTTTGGCCAAACTCTCGAGGGGGCAACCCAAAATCCTACCATCATTACCTTAACCACCGAGGCATACTGGGGCATATAAATTTTTTTGAATCTTCATCTTAACATCAAAATAGTTGAAATGAAGCAACCAATACTTTGTCTCAAAGAGGGGAAAAATGTAGACATGTAAAAATGACCTAACACATATCGCACATCCTAAATGATATTTTCTCATCATCGACATCATTCCCACTTAATATCATGACATTTCACATCAATTGCATCAAAAAATGTAATTTCCTCTATTAATTGAATAATAGTACATTATTTAATTAATTTAATTTTTCATCATTTTTGACTAATTAAATAAATTTCATTTATTTAATAAAGTCCTAATCTAACTTTATTCTTCCTAATTAATTCAATAACATCAATTATTTAATTATGTCACTAATTTAACCTATTCCCCTAAGTCAATTAAATTATTAAAACATAATAGTTTAATTAAATCACTTTTGTCCTAAACATGAATAATTGAATAAATTATTCAAAACATAATAAAAAAAGGTCAAATCAAACAAATACAACTTTGTTTGTAAAATTCAAGCTTGATTTGCACATTCAACTCAAAAATATTAATTAATTAAATCAATTAATTAATTATCCTTGCCCACTTTCATGATTGAGAAAATTACGATCCTTTGATTGCTCAGTCTATTCCTATCTGATTCATTAGTTCTTCAATCCCATTGAAGGCTCAACATGATTTCTTCAATTCCACAGATTATTCAATATATTTCCTCAATCCCACTCAACACTCAAATTGATTTATCCAATCACATTGATGACATAATCAAAATCCATTGATTATTCCCATCTAAATCCTCTCAACGATTTTGAACCGTTGATTAGTATATTCTACTATGCAATCTCAAGTGTTCATTTTGAAACACAAATTCTGTATAACAATCCTCTTCTTCCTCAAAAATGATTGGAGAATCAACATCTTTTGCACAATGAAGTCATTTTGAAATTATAATCAATCTTTTTGACAAACTTTACACACATCTTCGATCAACAACATCACACTTTGAGGCTTTTTCTACACACAAATGGAGGCTTCGCATTGATATAACGAATAATCCAACATCTTTGTGAACACACTCCAACACAGGATGGTAACGCTATGTTTGTGAATTCATTTATGCTTTTCTCTTTTGAATTCATTTATTCATAGTTTCTTTTCATGAGTAATGGGAATGAATCATAGTCTTTTTGTTGAATTAGGTTGTGTTTAATTTGTTAACATAGATTATCTTGCATTATCGATTTCCCCCACTACACAAAAATTAAAACAAAGTTTAATAAAAAAACCTATTTCAATCTACAATTTAATTCAAATTTGAAACTAAAACAACAAAAATACATACCTCTTCCACTTTTGTAATGTCTTGATGCCATCCTCATGAAGAATCACAAGCTAGGAGTGCAAAAAATGATCTCATTTTTGTAAGTGTGGGTTGCAGAGGTGATAAACTATAGAAGAAATCATGGGGAGGGAATAAAAATGAGGTTTTTGGCATTGATTTTTTAAACTTACTTTTACATTTGGCAAGCACCAAATTTGGCACCTCCTAAATAGGATTTTTTTCCAATTTGACACCTTTTTTGTGTCACAACTTGGTGCACTTACCCATTAACTAAATATTAGAATAACCCACTTCTCAATTTAGGAGTTATCTTGTAAATTACATCCCATATTTACAAGATTTCTCATGTCAGCTAAATAATGTACAAAAGTACAAATTTCAATATCAATACTTTTGACATGCCTAGTGGAACATGAAAAGAGATTTTCTAATTCAATTTAGGTCCTTTAGTCCATATTTTATAATCTCAACTTGTTTTATGAGAAAAATTCTTATAACTAGATCATTTCCTATTATTAGCGTTCATTTTTTGGTATTAGCTCTTATCATTATCTCACGAAGAAGGCCTAAATAGCCTAATCCACCAACACATATTCCAATGGTAACACTAGGACTTATTAGACATTATACAAATTGGAATAGTGGTAGTCCTCCAATTCCTCTAGCTCCTCTAGCCACTTGGAACCCTATCTCTACCGAAATTCACAAGGGAAGATTTCAAGATTCCTAGAAAACACCTTCAAGATGTTGTAGAAATATTCTCTATACATTTTATCATAGAATAAAATATTTCCTTTAGAAATTTCTTGTAACATAATCCAAAATAAAAGTGCTCAATTACTATCAATCATTGGAATCAAACTTACTTGATTCACATAATCAACTTGGAGATTTATTTTTAGAGAGATTCAAGGAAAAGGGAGACAACCTCATTATTGAAATAGTTGATAATCATATAAAGATCCCCCAAACAAGTTGTAATAGATTTCAATTTCTAATTCTATAAAACTTAAGAAATAATAGTTACTCCTACATACCTACCAATAGAAATAGCATTCATCTTCTACCTAAAATATTTAAATTCTAATATATCAATAATGATTCAATCATTAGGAGGTCAAATCCTTCCCATGGCTTATGAATTAGCAGTTAGAGCATAAAATAATCTTGTAGATGCAAAAAATATTTCCTTCTAAGCCACATTTTCCCAAATTCCCTAAATTTACACTCCCAGTACAAAAATAATTATCATAATTAGACCATTTCATGTGTAGCAAGCTACCCCTTCCATTATGTATATCCTCATATTCATACACCTAGACTTAAAATAACTTCCATAAATGGATGAAATGAAGCACTTATTAAATAACTTTTTAAATGAGATTATCAACATGAAGAGGCAAAAAATATCTTATCCAAGACCCATATATAAAGTGAATCAATTTCAAAAGACCCACTATCAATTGAATAGATACCAAAGCTATCAAAATCATGTACAACCACCAAATTAGAATGTGTTGGTACCAACACGATTGCAAAAAAATCTACACAATCCTATAAGGGATTTGATCCTAGAGAAAAATAATTTTGTGGATGAACCAAACATGTGGTACTTCTTGTATGATGACACACATCCACATCTAAGATGTACTTGAGAGGAAACCTATAACATAAAATTGTTGAGAAAAGACTACTCATTGTGAGGATTGGAAGATCAATGCTTGAATTACCTTATTATTTTGTAAAGTTCCAAAGTGAAATATTAATAACCTAGATTCAAGGTATGTCTCTAAAATAATAAGACAAGATGGTATCAAAGCAAGCCTTATTTTTCTAGATCGAAGAAGAAGAGGAAATCTTCACCAATAATCCAACTACATCAAAAACCTTACAAGTTAAATCTAACAAAAGAATGATGGAGAATTAAATCCCCAAAGTATGAAAAAAGTAATTAAAAGGACAATAAGAGCTCTAAACTACTATTATAAAAGTCAAAATAAAGGATTTGTGTATTCAAATCCAAAAATAATTGGAGGTTGTGCAAATTCCATTTACAAGGGCACCTAATGTGCTTCTTGAGAGACCAAGATATCAAGCTAACCTAAACTATGTTCTAAAATCTCAAGAATTCAAACCACTCAATTTGATAGATAAACTTAAGAAGATGACTACAAGTGTCACTATGGGACATCCTATCCTTCCATAAGGAAATTAATTTTCTTGAATAATTCTAAATATGAAACACAATCTAATTAAAGTGGTGACTCAAAACACTCACATTGGAGGGAAGGTAGTGATACAAAGAGAAACCATTCTATTTGAATAGCTTCATAATGTTGACATATAGGTAAGTAAATCAAATTAAAAATATTAATTGAAAAAATTGTTCTTCCACAAATTTCATGATATATTATGGTGTAAGCACCAAAATCATGTCTAAAAGAATTTTGTATTCCTTGAATTTAACCTGAGGATATGAAAAAATGAATCATGCAATTGGATGGAAAAAAATTAAAATAGTTGGAATCATTAGAACCTCCTCTCACACTATGTTCCTATCCTAACATCATTTTCCATCAAGATGTGATAGTTGATATTCCCTCAATTTTAAGTGTTTTCTTGTCAAGAGAATTTATAGTCAAAATAGGAGGATATCTCTCCCTAGATTGGTCCCATCTTATATTAAGGATAAATTATGGTTTAATTTACTAAAATTTGTGTTGGAACCAATTCATAAAGAATACATTAAGCACTAGGTAATGGTTAATTTGAACCTACTCATAGAATGTTTTTAAACAAGATAATATGAATGTCTATCTCTTCAATAGAGAAGATTATCGCCCTATTAATCTTGCATCAAATCAAAATATAGATGAATGAGTGGATGAAGGAACACAATGGGACCTATATGGAAACTTTGATTCAATGATGCTAGGGACCTATCTGATATATGATCAAGATCAAATTGTTCTTAAAGTGAATGATCTTCTAAGTTCAATCAAGGGAATAAATAAAAATACTTAGGAATTGCAGAAAATCTATTTTGATTTTGTTAGATATGTCAAGGGATTAGGGTGAAGACTATATCTCGTTTCACCTAAAAGAAAGAAAGTTATCAACACTTCCAACTTCCATTTTAGCCCATAATAGTGAAGCCAAATATAAATTCATTACATGAACTCATTTTGATAGAAAATAAAGATCAAGCAATTAGAAAAAAATTGAGACTCCAAATTGGTAATCAAGAAAGTAAAAGGAAAGGTCATTGTTAATAATGTTAGGATGAATTCAAACCATCATGCATTATTAGATATTTTAGAATATTTTAAAATTGTAAATCTCTAATTGAATCTAAGAACTAAAAATATTGAAGGATATTGGATAGTTATGATTGAGTCATAATTTGATCAAACAAAACTTATCCTTAAGAATAAGGACCATGTCAAGCAAATAATACAGCCTACCATTCTGGATAATTAGACTATGAGTAAGTATTTGGGAATGATGTTCAAATTATATTTTTATCTATTAGTCAAGAAAATTCACAAAGAATTGTTATTAAACATAGGTTGTTATTGATGTTAAAGGTTGTCAGTAATGACAGATTTTGTAGTTAGAAGTTTTTCAAGGATGAAAGAAATTGTAGTACTTTGAATTATCAATATATTCCCCTTGACTTAAAGTGTTGTATGTCAGAAGTTTAGTCTGCTTGATATTGGTAATTTTATTGTCAGTTTGCAACATTAAGAAATAGATTATCAATTGTTGTTGTATGCTTGCAATATCTTGTTTACATCTATTCCCTATATTTGTGGTGGTTTGGAAGTCTGTATCAGTATGTTTTTGTTCAAGGATATCTTTTGGGTAGAGAGATTTCTCTCGAAATATAATTATGGTTAGAATTTCTTTTAGAAATGCACTTTTTCTCTGCAGTTTGGAAGGAGAGTATGTCTACTCTAGTATTATCATTTTTTTGAGTTTTTGGAGGTGATGTTCAACATGCAAGAAGTTTTAAGTGTCAAAAGGCTCTTTTTCCCTATTTATCAACTTGTTTGTGTTCAATATGTGTGTGGTAATGGCTAGTAGTGTGTGGAATTCAAATCTTGAGTGTGGTGTTAGGATAGGATTTTCTTAAGGTTCATGTGGTGGCACATGACATCAAGTTCTTTTAGTGACAAGAATTAAATTATGTTTGGACCATTGTGTTACATGTTTTATGTAATTTGAATTTATGTCCACCCTATATTGTCCTAGCTCTTTATAGATCCATATTTGATATGGAAGAGTGTTAATGTAATGCCATATATATATACATATTTCAAATGCTCAAATGCATCAATAGACATCTGAGGATGACTACATGAATTATAATTGCATATGTGTAAATTATAGTTGGTCACTGGTGCAAATTGAAGAGAAGGTGGTGAAGAATTACATTCCAATGTGTGTGCTTGTATCATAATATCATATGTAGTGAGCATGTCATAACCCAATTTTTACAGCATTTAAATTATAATATGATAAATTGAATTATTGAGGAAATCCAATATGTTGAATGAAAAATTTGATATTTTTAAAAATTTTGAAAATAGTTGATCATCTTTTGACTATGTGATATTTTGAACTATCTTATACTTTATCATGATTGAATGTTACCAATGAACTATGTAAGTGCAAGTGTGTGCAATTGCAAGATAACAGGTTGAAGGAAGAGAAAATGGTGAAAGTAGGATCTTTTAGCAAGATTGAACGATAAGATCGATGGAATTTGGGTTCACACACCACAAATGACATGATTTTTTCATTTTAAATTTCATATTCAAGGTTATAATGACTTGATTCATATTGATTCAATGACTAAAAAAAATAGGCTTGTGGAATGTGAAACATGTGATTTCATATTCAATTGTCTATCTTGATCTTGTGTACTTGAATTTGAAAGGAAACGATAACATGGTTAAACACATATGTGTATGCATTTTTAAAAAAAAATGCTTAAAGGATAAGAATTTCATTTAGAGGCTATTATTTGAATAAAATAAAAGCTTATTTTACTATTTTAAAGATATTTAATTACTACATCATCATAAAATAAAATTGTAATACATATAAATATATATATATATACAAATATATACAAATACATATGCACACAAATATAAATATATATGTACATATTCCTTATAAAAAATCAAATATGGATCAAAATTATTAAATCCTTACTATTGATTTCAAATAAAATCAAATGACAACACAATGGTCGAGTGGCATGTATTCAAATTTAAGGCCAAGTTAATTAAATTTGAATAGTGGGGCGACAAATTAATGCCAATTATGAATGAAACAACTCCCATATAAATGCAAATAGTAAAATAAGGAAAATATTTCCATTTTGAAAGGGGAATCACTAGAAAAAATCAAGCAATGGTGATGAGTATCCAAGGGGGGAGAAGGCAAGTGAGTTAATAGTGCTAGAAACAGAAGGAAATAGCTTTGGTCCAGAAGTAAATTAGTTTTTGTTTACAAACATGCTTGATTTCTCAGTATGGTCTATTAAAAAACTTGCAATTTTCTTTTTAGTATATCGATTCTTTTAGAATCAGTGGAAAATTATTAAATATATTAGAAGTGCTTGTGTATTCCGCTTAGAGCTTGGTTGTTTTTATGTAAGATCGATCATTTTCTTATTCTATGATACCAGGGCCTTATCAATCATCCTTGCATGCTTTAAACTTGTGCATTTTTCACCCTATCGACATGCTAGCTAAGCATGGTCAAGTTATATTGTCGTATCATTATCATCTCTATTTGTAATTTCTTGCATGTGAGTTTTATTAGCCATTTTATGGCTATTCAGATGAAATGTGAATAATAGAAGTTTTGTGTTATTTGAAACAATGTAAAAATTGTTGATCATTTCCTCTAGGGAAATAGATGTATTACCTCTATTATTATTTTTCATATTATTTGATCCCCCTGTCGACTATTCCAAATAGGGGATGATACACCCTATGGGTGTATGGATTAGATTAAAATAATAGAGAAAAAGATAATCATTATTGTTGTTTAAGTCACATCAGTCACCACGAACGATGGAGGAATGGGTATATCATTCCATTTTTTCATATGATGAATTGATAGATATAAGATCGAATAACTGCATATCATTTTATCATAGGTAATTTCTTACATGTCAGGCTATGTATGTTGATAATCGGCATTCATGCAAGTTTGACTATTGATAATGTTTATGGTGAAATTGAATAGTCATTCGACTATTGATCGTTCTTTGGAATGACAGTGGCCTGAACATTTTTTCCTTCTTTTTTGCAGTCACCAATAGAAACGCGGGTTGTTTTATAACCCAAGCAATAATGAAATCGTTCTAAACTCTTATATTTATTTTGGTCTTAAAAAGAAAAGCATGTCGTTCAATTTATTTATTACACAAAGAGTACTTGTATTGTTTAAATATTTGAATACCAAAATGATGAAAACTCTATTCATTTGGATGTTGTATTGGATAGCCTAAAACTGTTAACGAAACATATTGGAACAATAACTTGTAAACTTCTACAAACAACATTTTTTTGCTACAAACAACATTGTGTTGCTACAAACAACATTGTGTTGCTACAAACAACATTGTTTTGCTACAAATAGCATTGTTTTGCTAAAAATAGCATTGTTTTGCTACAAATAGCATTATTTTTCTACAAACAACATTTGTTCTACTACAAACAACATTGTTTTGCTAAAAACAACTTTTTTTTTTATACAAACAGCACATCAATATGTGGAAATTGTTCGAACATATTTTTTCTCATTTCTTGAAAATGAAAATTTACATCTTGTATTACTGAAAAATGATATGTCAATTTGTAACATTATTTTGAATGGAAGCAATCTGTTATAATGGTTGTTATTTTAGAATGTATGCATAAATTAATAACTTAAGTCAACACATATATGTTTATGCACATAGACCTTTGTCTAAATACATACACATACTTGTGGCATACCTTCTTTTGTTACTTATTTAATTCATTTTGATGAATATTGAATTACATTGAAAGTAATCAAGTGACATGTGTATGAATTGCATGGATTAATCTTTGGATAGATCCTCTTGAATTATTTTCCAAATTCATTTAAGTAGAGGAATTAAGTAGGTTGAAATTACAATTTTTTTGATATTTGTGTAAAGATTAATCTCTTTGTTTATTAGAACAACAACACCTAAGTAGACTAGAGCACCTTAGAGTAGATGTTGCTAGGGGGTAGATAGTTACTGAGGAATAAACTATGATGTTGAAAGTTACCTTCCGAGATGGGTGCCAAAATGGAGTTCAAAGAGTAGAGGTTTTTTCTTTATCCAAAACCTATCTTTTGTTGTTGCAACTTAATTTTAATGCTTGGAAAAGAAAATATCCCATTATGTATGTATGGACTTTGTGATAACACTCTCTTCCATTCCTAGCATAGATCTTACATTTTTCTAGATCATAGATAGAGATGCATGTTGATGTTTGGGTACACACCAAATTCCACCTTGGATATTGTTCTCTTACTAAAATTTTTGTAAAGGGTTGGGCATTCTTCAAGTAGGAAGAATTCTGAGGAAGTGCAAGCTTCATGGTTGAGTGGTAAAGTGCTTCAACCATGTTCTCATCCACCAGTGGAGGCAAGTGTCAAGAGGAAACCTTGGATGTTTTCATGATTATCATGGTCTATGATTTTACCTTGATGCAAAATTGTATATTGTATTGAATTTGTGGTCGAATGAGCCAAGTCAACTTGGATATTCTAATTTGACATGTGGAATGAATACATATTATTATGACTCCTATTTTAATTAGAAATGTGTTGCTATGATTGAAAATAGTTGCTTAGAACCTTTTTAAAATTAAATATTCATAATTTCATTTGCAATAATATAATTAATTAGTAATTAGAATGGGTTATTACATTTGGTATTAGAGTTTAGGGTTCAACTCTAGGCCTTTTGAGTCCACAATAGCCATGACTAGGGGATAGTTGACCCTTGACCAAATTGAGTTTTCCTAAGAATTGACAAAACCTGAATTGAATGCAGGTATGGAAAGGTCTAAGTCAAGAAGAAAGAAAGGGAAGAATGTTAGGACCTTGAACAAGAAACTCATAGTGGAGGAAAACACCAAAACCGAGGTTCAACTCGAGATTCATGACCATGAGACTCTTGCTCAAGCCCTCACTTGACTTAAGCTAGAGAGAGGCAAGACGATTGAGGAGTTGAATTGAACTCCTAAGATTAAGAATCTTTCTGCAATTAGAGATTGGCCTCTAGGGTGTGGACCAAAAACACCCTTATTAACTAAGGAGGAGAAGGAGAGCCTACGTGCTCAACCCTCCTCTTCTAAAAAAATTGATGTAAATTTTGATGAGGAGCCAAAGGAGTGTTCTCTCTCTAAGAATGAGAAAACTAACTAATGTAATGACAAGCTTTAGTAAATAAGGGTCTATTGACCCACACTTAATATAAATAAAGCAATATGTTATTTTGGTGTATTTAAGTGAAGAACTCATAAACAGGATTTACTATGAATGAATGTGTATTTATTTAATGAATGAATGAATATGCACGTGTTGTAGAGTTATGTGAATAAGAACATTTACTCGTAGAACCCAGTGTTAAGCTACGAGAAATGAAATGTGATGCAGGTCCAGTGTGAGTCGATATGGTGACCACCAAGTAAGAGAGGGGTGGTAGCAGCTCAGACAATGGACCAAACATGAGGTTGGAACATATTTTAGAGCTTCTACACAGGAAAGATGCTTATATGGATCACATATAACATAAGGTCTAAGTGGGTTGTGACGATTGGGTTCACAGGAATGTGGAAGTCAATCAGGGAGAAGGCAGTCCAGGAGAAGGCCCTCGAGGTTGAATTGAGGAAGAACTAAGAAAAGATCTCAAAAGAGTAGCGCTGCCTAAGTTTGATGGTAAATTCATTGGAGTAGGAGTTGATGCATGGATCATTGATATGGAAAAATACTTTGGACTCTATAACCTATCTAACTAGACTAAAGTGGCATGGGCTACGTATTAGCTTTTTGGAGAAGCAACTACTTGGTGGGATAATGAAAAGACCAAAAGGAACCTTCAACTTGCTGAGATTACTTGGGAACTCTTCCTCTAATATTTTAGGAAGAGATGGTTACTGCAACTCTTTTTTGACAAGAAGGTGACAAAATTCCAAGACCTAACTTAGGGAAGCATGACTGTGATCCAATACTGGGAAAAGTTCACCAACCTACTGAAGTATGTGCCCCAATATTAGGGAGACAAATATTTTTGTATTCGAAAGTTCATATTAGGACTTAGATCCATATTGGAGTAGAAGTGGATATGCATGATCCCCTCACCATGAATGAAGTCTTCCTGAAGGCCACCAAACAAGAGTATAAATTGAAACAGTTATCCAATTACTACAATAATTCAAATCCTAAGTTGTGGTTTGGGAACAAGAAGTTTTATAAAGGAGACAAGAACCATTAGATCGATTAACTCTAGAGGGGAAGTGAGTTAAAAGAGAAAGGTGAAGATGGTAATGTCGGAAAGAGAAAGAAGGAAAATAATAACAAAGGAAAAGATGACCAAAAGCAGAAGGGCTTCAGAGAGGACAAGCCAAGAGGTCGCAAAGGGCCTTGCGATAGGTGTCATACTTGTGGAGGAAATCATTATGCCTCAAATTTTCCTCTGTAGTCCAAGTCACGAAGGGAAGGAAAATACCAGTAGTCTCAATGTCATTAGATCAACACTGTAGTGGATAACAAGTAGGCAGAGTATCAAACTCCACCAATACAGTTGATAGGTAAGATCTATGGCCGAATTGTCTCTATTTTCATTGATACCAAAGCTATTGAATGTTTCATAGACCCTAGAGTAATATCCAAGATACCTATTAGACCTAGATACATGGAAAACTCATGGACAATCCAGTATGGAAATCGAGCAGAGTGGAGGGTAGATACTTATCTCTTTTGCAGTGAGTTAGAGATTCCAACCTTCTAGACCCAAGTCAACTTGTATATGGCACCCTTAGGTTCATACAATGTAATTTTTGGAATAAGTTGGTTAACTGAGTGTAATTCTATAGTGAACTATGAGGATAAGGTAGTTAGTTGTCTAGATGATTATGGGAACCTAGTCGAGATTTTTGGCATGCAAATACCCTTATAACTTAGATAGATCTCTACTATGCAACTCTAAAAGGTTCATTGGAAGGGGAATTCTATTTATGTTGTGCATATCAATAACCCTAACAATAAGGAACCATATCTCTAGATGACTACCCTATTCTCAAGGAGTTTCAAGATATATTCCTTGATGAACTTACGGAGTTTCTTCTGAAACAGAATTTGACTTCTCTATTGATCTTGTACTAGGAGTTAAGCCTCAACCAAAGCACGTTATTGGATGACCACCATCGAACTCTATGAGTTGAAGACCTAGTTAATGGAATTATTGAACAAAGAGCTCATAAGACCCAGTGTGTCTCCTTGGGGAGCACCAGTTATCTTTATGAAAAAGAAGGATCAAACCTTGTGTCTGTGTATGGACTATAAAATTTTGAATAAGACGATCATGAAGAATTGATACCCACTCCCAAGGATCGATGATTTGTTTGATCAAATGAAGGGAGCGACAGTGTTCTCCAAAATAAATCTTAGGTTAGGATACCATCAATTGAGGATAAAGGAAGAAGATATTCTAAAGATTGTCTTTTGAAATTTGTATGGACATTACGAGTTCACTATGGTACCTTTTGGTTTGACAAATGCACCTGTAGCTTTCATGAACCTCATGAATAGTGTGTTCAAAGACTATTTGGATGATTTTTTTTATTTTTATTGATGAAATCCTATTTTACTAAAAGTTTTTGGAAGAGCATGACAGGTACTTGATATTTTATAGCAATTGAGAGAGATGAAATTTTTCAGGAAGCTATTCAAGTTCTCATTTTATCAAGACAAGGTGCACTATCTAGGCCATATTATTTTAGCTGAGGGAGTCTCTATAGACCCTAAGTAGATTAAGGTGATCATGGAAGGGCTAGTGCCTCAAAATGTGTCAAAATTTTGTACCTTCATGGGCCTCACAAGATATTATACAAAAGTTTGTGCAAGGGTTCTCCCAGATTGCATCTCCAATCACATCACTCCAAAGAAAGGGAACATGGTTTGAATGGACCGAGAAGTGTGAACAGGAATTCCAACTCCTAAAGGAGAGGCTCGCGACAATACTAGTGTTGACCATCCCTAATCCTAATGGAAGATTCACTATAATCACATATGCTTCAAGAGAGAGATTAGGAGCAGTACTAATGCAGGATGGAAAAGTGGTAGTGTATGAATTGAGGAAGCTTAAACAACACAAGGTGAATTACACACCGCATGATCTAGAGTTGGTTGAAATAGTTCATGCTTTGTAGATGTAGAGGCATTAACTCTTAGGGAAGCCATTTGAGCTCAAGATAGACCACTTGGCATTTAGATACATTTTTACTCAACCAAACCTTAATTCATGATAAAGAAGGTGGTTGGATGATAAAGAATGTGGTTGGAATTCCTTAGTGAGTATGATTTTGGAATTAAGCATATAAAGGGGAAAAACAATAGAGTGGTTAATGCTCTTAATAGAGGAAGACATCTGGCAGCCATGATCACAACCATGATCTCAACAAGGTCTAATCTAAAACAATAGGCGATACAACATTTGCAAGGAGATGAGCACTATGAAAGAGTGAAGACTTCCATAGCAAAGGATCCATCAGATCACCAGTTCGATAGTTATGAGATTGAACCAGATGGAACTTTTAGATATTAGAGAAGAATGTACATACCAGACTTTGGAGAGTTGAGGAAGCTAGTTCTAGAAGAGGTTCATAATGCACTTCAGGACACCCTAGAGTATCCAAGATGATTGCAAAATTGAAACCTCTATACTTTTGGCCTAAACTCAAGAAGGATGTAGTGGAGTACATAGCCAAATGTTTAGGGTGCTAGTGAGTCAAGGCTAAGCATGAACATCCAACATGGCTATTATATCCTCACAACAAACCTAAGTATAAATGGTAGGTGTTCAATATGGACTTCATATAGGGGTTACCCTTGAGCAAGAATCGACATGATGTTATCTTGGTTGTGATCAATAAGTTGACCAAGGTAGTACACTTCATCCTAAGAAACCTTAAGGATGGATTGTTCACCCTGGCCAAGAAATTTTTCTAGGAGATCTTCTATTTACATCGAGTTCCAAAAAATATTGTTTATCATAGAGACACCCAGATGACCCTAAATGTTACATTCAAAACCAAGTTAAATTTCAGCTTGATTTATCATCCTCAGACTGATAGGAAAATGGAGAGAGTGAAGCAGGTAATTGAAGACCTCCTCCAAATGTACTACATGGACCAACAGTATAAGTGGGAAGAATACTTATCATTGGTAGATTTTGTTTACAATAACTCTTATTGCACATCTCTACGTATGACACTGTTTGAATCCCTTTATGGGTGGAAGTGTTGTACACCCATCAATTGGGATAGATTGGAAGACAAGATCATAGTAGGACCTGAAATGCTTAAAAATAAGGAAGAAAAATGAGAGTCATTAAGGGTAGAATGAAAGAGGCATCAAACCAACAAAAGAGTTATGTCGACAAGAATAAAACTCTTAGATAGTTTGTAGCAAGGGATAAATTCTTCTTAAGAGTTAGGCCTCACAAAAGTTCCATTGCCTTTGGAATTACTTCCAAATTAGCCCCAATATATGTAAGTTCATTTGAGGTCTTGGAAGTGATCAACCTAGTTGCTTATAGGCTTTCTCTACCACCTACTCTGGCTTGAATTCATAATGTGTTTCATGTTTCTTTGATTAATCCATATCATCCTGATTTAGCTCATGTGCTTGATTGGCAATCCTTGCAGGTACAGGACCCAAGAGTGGTGCTAGTGGAGCCTATTAGAATCCTGGATAGATGTAATGTTAAGTTGTGGAGCAAAGACATTGCTCATGATTTTAAGGTTTAATGGGACTAGTATTCAGAAGAAAGTGCTACTTGGGAGGATGCAAAAGAAATAAAATGCTCCTTCCCACATTTGCTTTCTTGGAAAGAGAATTTTGATAATTTTGTTTGAATTTTTTGGATTGAATATTATAATGTTTGACGAGGGTGCTAACCCGAGACACAAAAATAATGTAAACAACCAAAGAATTTTTATTGTTATTTAGAAATTAAAATCTTACATGCAAAGGATCTCAAATCCTTGAGCTATGCAATACATGCAAGTTATAGAATTTAAAAAATTCCCTCTTTTCGTAGTATGCGATCTTTTCCCAAAAAGCTACCAAAAAATAAAAAAACTAGCCCATAAATAGCCCCCTTTTTGGTTTGGAGCTAAAAAAAATTCAAATTATGAGTTTTGGCAGTTTGGCACCGAAAATTACAATTTAGAATTCAAAAATTGAGTCCTAATTCAAAAATTGGCAATTTTCCAAAAATTGACCAACTTCTGAAAGCCATAACTTTTGATTCGAGACTCCGTTTTTCAAATTGTTTGAACCATTGGAAAGGTATCAAAGTATGGGATCATTTAGAGCCTCAAACTAGACTTGGAATATTTTTCAAGGAAAAAATTAAAAATTGAAACTTGAATATCTTTCAAACCGGGAATGATCTTGACCTGATTTTTTTGCCAAAGTGCTTATTTTTCCATCCTAAACCTTTCCTTAATTTTTTTTCCTCCACATGCCTTCAAATTCAAAACTGCTAAAAATGGCAGTTGAATAGAAAAAGTAGAAAAGTAGTTCTAAAAGTTGGGAACTCTTATTTGATGAAAATGGTATCCAGAAATGCAAAAAAATCTACAAAAAGCTAACAAAAGGAAACATAAATGGCAAGCATAATTTTGGCTGATGCAGGATTGTCCTTACACCACTGGATGCTCTTGTGTCAGACACCCAGGGTAATTTCAAAAGTGACCCGTCACGTCTCAAATGGTTGAGGAAAATCCAAACAATCAAACTCTGCCTTAGACAACCAGGATGAATCTTCCACAAGCCTTCCTCTCCACTTCACTAGATATTCTTCATATTGCCTATTTTTGGTACTCCTTCCCACGCGACTACTTAGGATTGCTTCAATCTCCTCTTTCTCTGAAGTAGGTGTTGGAATTCCACACTGTTCCATTGTTGGTACTTCCTCTATGCCACCTTCATGATACTCTCTCAAATTTAAAATGTTGAACACAGGGGAAATGTTTACTCCATCTAAAAAATCTACCTCATATGTGTTCCCTAAATCATGCCTCTTCAATATCTTACAGGGACCGAATTTCATCTTCAATTTTTTATAGGTTCCCACTGTAAACCTTTCTTTCCTCAAGTGGACCATCACTTTATCACCAATATGAAATACCTTATTCCTCCTCTTCTGATTTTCCTTAGCCTTATACTGCATATTCATCTTGTTAATATGTTCTCTTACCTTCTCATGTATATTCTTGATGTGCTTTGCAAAGTCTTCAGCTTTGGCACTTGTCTTCTTCTCTTGGTCCATCTTTCTCAGTTCTGGAGCAGTTATGAGATTTCCTCCATACATAATTTGGAATGGTGATTTACTAATACTTATGTTGATAGAATTGGTGTAAGCGAATTCTACCTAGGGTAAGATCAATTCCCATCCCTTGGGTTTATCTCCTACCAAGCATCACAGTAGGTTACCAAGACTTATGTTCACAACCTCAGTTTTCTCATCAATTTGTGGATGGTGTGAAGAACTGAACTTCAACTCTATCCTCAATTTCTTCCACAAGGTCCTCCAAAATTATCCAACAAGTTTGGTTTCACGATCCAAGACTATACTCTTTGGAAGACCATGTAGCCTCACCACCTCTCTGAAGAACAAGTCAACAATGTGGACTACATCATGGGTTTTTCGACATGGAATGAAATGTGCCATCTTTGAAAAATTTGCAACTACCACAAACACTAAATCATTCCCTCTCTGTGTCCTTGGAAAACCAATAACAAATTCCATACTTATATCCTCCCTCTCTAGTACAGGTAAAGGCTGATACAACCCTGTATTTTGGCTCACTCCTTTAGCCATCTGACATACCATACAACTCTATACAAAATTCTTCACATCCTATGATAACTGAGGTTGATAATAATGCTCACTAATAATGGCAATAATTTTATCCCGACCAAAATTTCCTGTCATTCCTCCACTGTGCTTCTCCTTTATCAGGTTCTCCCTCATGGAACTCCTTAGAATACACAATTGAATTCCCTTAAACAACATGCCATCTTGAATTATGAAATCCAGCCACTTCGTCTTGTCAACTGTAATAGGCTCCTTGCAAGCTTTCCAAGCCTCTGCAAAATTAGGATCTTCAGGGTACAATGTCTTGAGTTCATTGAACCCAACCACTTCAATCTACATCTCTGTCAACAATTTTTTCCTCCTACTTAAGGCATCTACAAAACTATTCGACCTCCCACTCCTATGTTTTAATACAAAGGTATAACTCTGAAAAAATTCTACCCATTTCATATGCCTCTAATTTAATTTTCCTTGACTATTCAAATATTGTAATGCTTGATGATTAGTAAATAGAACAAATTCCTTTGTCAACAGATAATGTCACCATTTCTTTAATGCTTGAACTATTGCATAAAATTCTTGATTGTATACAGAGTGCTTTCTCTTTGCATCATTTAAATTTTCACTAAAATAGGCAATGGGCTTACCTTCTTGGCTCAACACTGCTCCAATGGCACAACCACTAGCATCACAATCCACCTAAAACACCTTATTGAAATCTGGGAGGGATAAAACTGGTTGCTCTGTCACTTTCTACTTCAACAAATCAAAACTCTTCGCTACTCCAATGATCCACTTGAACTCTTTTCTATCCCCTCTCATTGTTTCAATCAGGGGTGCACAAATACTACTAGAGTTACTAATGAAATTTCTATAAAAATTGGCCAAACCATGGAAAGATCTCACCTCAGTAGCAGTTCTTGGGGTAGGCCATTCCATAATAGACTTCACCTTCTTTGGGTCCATCTTGAGACCTTCTGCTAAGACAACAAACCCCAAGTACACTAACTCCTTCACAAAACTACACTTCTTCAGATTAATCAAAAATTTCTCCTCTCTTAACTTCTCAAAGACTCTATGAAATATGCATTAAATGCTCATCCAAAGTCTTACTAAAAATAAAAATATTATCTAGATATACAATAACAAAACTTCCTAGAAACGCTTTCAGTACCCCGTTCATGAGCCACATGAATGTGCTTGGTGCATTGGTTAGCCCAAAGGGAATGAATAACCACTCATATATGCCCTCTTTGGTCTTGAATGTGGTCTTCCATCCATCTCCCTCATGAATCTAGATTTGATGATATCCACTCTTCAGATCAATTTTTGTGAAGTACTGAGCTCCACTCAAATAGTTCATCAGGTCATCCATCCTTGGCAGGGGAAATTTGTACTTGATTGTTATCTTTTTTATGGCCTATGAGTCTATACACATGCCCCACTCCCCATCCTTCTTTAGTGCTAGTACTTTAGGTACTACACATGGGCTCAGACTCTCTCGAATCAAACCATTTCTCAACAACTCTTGAACTTGTCTTTTCAACTCCTCATTTTCTGCAGGAGTCATTCTGTGAGTTGCCTTATTTGGAAAGTTGGCTCCAAGGATCAAGTCAATCTGATGACTGATCTTCCTCACTGGTGGTAAACCCTCAAGTACATTATCAAAAATAACATCCTGAAACTCATCCAATAATCCATAAAATTCTACTGGCACATTCTCACTATCCTCCTTATACATTCTACGAATCAATGCATAACACATACACTCATGCTTCATACCTTCTAAAAATTTCCTTCCATCAACATAACAAACTCTAGCACTACTGCATACCTTTTCTTCAGCTTCCTTTAGGGGTTTCAACTTATGGTGGACTCCATCCTTCATCAAGGAATAAGTGTTTGCATGGCCATCATGTATAGCTCACCTATCGAACTGCCACGACCTCCCCAACAACATGTGACATGCATCCATGGAGATGATATCATAGAGTAACTCATCATGATAGCTCCCAATATTGAACTTCACCAGACACTGCTTATTGACCGGAACTTTGTGATCTTTCTGCAACTACGAAATCTAATACGAATGTGGATATCTTTCCCTCTTCAGCTTCAACTTTGTAACCATCTCTTCTGACACCAGATTACCATTGCTCCCACTGTCAATAATGTCATCACAAAATTTTCCTTCACATTTTCACCTTGTGTGAAACAAATTCTTCTTGTGTTTTGGCTCCTTCTTTTCAGTCACTAGGGCTCTTCTAACCACTAGGGCTCTTCTAACCAATAGGGCTTCTCCCCTTTCAACATCATCTAAATACTCAAATTGAGCCTCCTCACCTGCATGTGCAACCCTACCACGACCTTCCAGTCTTCTGTTTGTCCTTCCTTGGTGTTGTGGACATTCATAGGGTTGATTCCCTTCTTCACCAAAATGGAAGAAAGTTCCTCTAAAACCAACTCTTCCTTGCCCACATTTTCCTCGTCCTCTACCTCTTTGATCACCACTATTTTGATCATGAGGATGGTAGATGTTACCATTCCTCTGGCCTTGGCTGGTACCCACATCTCCATTTTTCTTCTCATCCTCATTTCAGCTTCCAAAATATCTTTCACTACCTCTTCCACTTTTTCCTCCTCTTCCTTTTTGCTTGTTGTCAAATCTTTTGTTCAACTTATCTTCAACTTTCAGAGAAAACTGGTACGCATCCTCAATGGTTATTTTGACCAGGGTTAGCTCCTCTTGAATGCTCGGCCATAACCCATTAAGGTAATGGGCTACCTTCTCCTTGTTGGCCTCTACATGGCCTATTCTGATGATCATCTTGTGAAAATATTCTGTGTATTATTTCATAGATATACTTCCTTGCTTCAACCCTTGCAATTTCTTTAGCAAATTTAACTTGTAATCCACTGGTATGAACTACTTCTTCAGTTTCTCCATCATGCAATCCCATCTGACGACCTTTCCTTTTCCTCTTTGATTCCTTTCCAACTGGACCTCTTTCCACCAAATGCTTGCATGGACCTTCAACTTAATTTTTGCAAACTTAACCCAATCTAGGTCCTCTATTTCTTCATACTCGAAATACTCTTCTAGCTCGTTGATCCAATCGATCAACACTTCTAGGTTCAGACTTCCTAAATAACTAGGAACTTCTACTCTAGGTCTTTTTCTGATCTTTGAAATGGGCCTTCTTAGCCACATTTGATCTTGATCAATCGCTTCTTCTTTCTCTTTTACATCTAAATCTTCCACTTCTTCTTCATCCTCACTTTCTTCTCTCCTTCTCATGTTTAACCCTTTTCTCATTTGTTCCTACAATGCATCAATTTGTCTTTGGAGGGCTCTGCAACCCTCGACAGCCAATGGGTCTCTTCCACGAGCATTTCTTCCACCTCTACCACCTCTGGCACCACCACCCCTACCAAGCATCCCTCTTGGAGGCATCTTGAATATATCGAACCCACAACCATGTTCCTGGGTGAACTGCCTCATGATCGGTGATTTGCCTACATGCTCAAGAAAACCCACTCTAATACCAACTTATGAGGGTGCTAACTCGAGACACATAAATAATGCAAAAAACAAGATAATTTTTATTATTATTCAGAAATGAAAATATTACATGCAGAGGATCTCAAATTCTTGAGCTCTGCAATACATGCAAGTTACAAAATTACAAAAATTCCCCATTTTCGTAGTATGTGATCTTTTCCCAAAAAGCTACCCAAAAATCAAAAAACTAGCCCATAAATAGCCCCCTTTTTGGTTTGGAGCCAAAACAACATTCAAAGTATGAGTTTTGGTAGTTTGGTGATGAAAATTACAATTTCGAATTCAAAAATTGAGTCCTAATTCAAAAATTGACAATTTTCCAAAAATTGACCAACTTCCATAAGCCATAACTTTTGATCCGAGACTCTGTTTTTTGAACTGTTTGAACCGTTGGAAACGTCTCAAGTGAAGAATGCGAAAATAACTTTCTCTACCAATTCTAGTGATTTATAGGCATGTGTGGGACCATTTAGTGCCTCAAACTAGACTCGAAATATTTTTCAGGGAAAAAAATAGAAATTGAAACTTGAATAACTTTCAAACTGGGAATGATCTTGACTTGATTCTTTCTCCAAAGTGCTTATTTTTCCATCCTAAACCTTCCCTTAAATCTTTTTCCTCCTCAGGCCTTCAAATTCAAAGCTGCTCAAAATAGCAGTTGAGTAGAAAAAATAAAAAAGTAGTTTTGAAAGTTGGGAACTCTTATTCAACAAAAAGGGTATCCAGAAATGCAAAAATATCTACAAAAAGCTAACAAAAGGAAACATAAATGGAAAGTATATTTTTGGGTGATGCAGGATTGTCCTTACACCACTGGATGCTCCTGCATCAATGTTTTGGCTTGGAAACAATATGATATGATGTTGAAATATGCTTAAATTTTGATTAAATAGACATTAGGATGATGTCTCTTCCAAGAGGGAAAATATATTATAACCCAATTTTTATTGCATTTAAATTATAATATGATAAAATGAATTATTCAGGAAATCCAATATGTTGAATGAAAATTTTGATATTTTTGAAAAGTTTGAAAGAAGTTGGTCGTCTTTTGACTATGTGATCTTTTCAACTATCTTATACTTTATCATGATTGAATGTTACTGATGAACTGTGTAAGTGCAAGTGTGTGCAATTGCAAGATAACAAGTTGAAGGATAAGAACACAGTTGAAGTAGGATCTTTTAGCTAGATTGAATGGTAGATCGATGGAATTTGGGTGCACACACCACAAACGGCATGATGTTTGCATTTGAAATTTCATATAGAAGGTATAATGAAATTATTCAAATTGATTCAATGATTGAAAAAAAATAGGCTTGTGGAATGTTAAACATGTAATTTCATATTCAATTGTGTATCTTGATCTTGTGTATTCAAATTTGAAAGGAAACGATAGCATGGATAAACACATATATGTATGTATTTAAAAAAATGTGCTTAAAGGATAAGAATTTCATTTAGAGGCTATTATTTGAATAAAATAAAAGCTTATTTTGGTATTTGAAAGAGATTAAATACTACATCATCATAAAATTAAATTATATATATATATACAAATATATATGCACGCATATATAAATATATATGTGCATATTCCTTATAAAAATTGAATATGGGTCAAAATTATAAAACTATTATTGTTGATTTTAAATAAAATCAAATGAGGACATAATGGATGAGTGGCATGTATTCAAATTTAAGGCCAAGTTAATTAAATTTGAACAGTGGGGTAGAAAATTAATACCAATTATGAATGAAATGGTCCCTTATCAATGTGAATAGGAAAAGAAGGAAAATATTTCCATTTTGAAAGGGGAATCACTGGAAAAAATTAGGCAGTGGCCATGAGTATCTAAGGGGGAAGAAGGAAAGTGACTCGACACTACTGGAAACTAGAGGAAAAGCTGAGGAAAAGCTTTAGTATAGAGGTAAATCGGTTTTTGTTTACAAACATGCTTGATTTCTTAGTATACTCTATTTGAAAACTTGCAATTTTCTTTTCAATATGTTGATTCTTTTAGAATCAGTGGTAAATTATCAAATATATTAAAAGTGCAAGTGTATCAGGCTTAGAGCCTAGTCATTTTTATGTAAGATCGATCATTTTCTTGTTCTTTGATACCAAGGCCTTATTGACCATCCTTGCATGCTTTAAACTTGTGCATTTTTCACCCTATTGGTATGCTAGTCGAGCATGGTCAGGTTATGTTTCTATATCATTATCACCTTTATCTGTAATTTCTTGCATGTGAGTTTAATTAGCCATTTTATGGCTATTTAGATGAAATATGAATAACAAAAATTTTGTGCTATTTGAAATGATGTAAAAATCGTTGATCAATTCCTTTAGGGAAATAGCGACCTATATTACCCTTTTTCATAGTATTTGATCTCCTTGTCGGCTAGGCCGAATAAGGGATGATACACCTCATGGGTGTATGGATCAGATTAAAATTACAGAGCAATAGATAATCATTGTTGTTGTTTAAGTAGGTTGCATCATTCAACACAAACGACAGAGGAATGGGTATATCATTCCATTTTTGCATTATGATGAATCGATCTATAAGATCAATTAACTGCATGTCATTTAATGATAGGTAATTTCTTACATGTCGAGCTATGCATTCCAATAATTGACATTCATCCAAGTTTAGTTATTGATAATGTCTATGGTGAAACTAAACAGTCGTTTGACTATTGGTCATTCTTTAGAATGACTGTGGCTTGAACTTTTTTTTTTGTAGTCAGCAATAGAAACATGAGTTTCTCTATAACCCAAGCAATAATGAAATCATTCCAACTCTTAATTTTATTTTGGTCTTAAAATGACAAGAATGTCGTTCAATTTATTTATTCCACAAAAAGTACTAGTATTGTTTAATATTTGATTACCTAAATAATGGAAACTCTATTTGTTTGAATGTTGTATTGGATAGCCTTAAACTATTAACAACATTGTTTTGCTACAAACAACATTGTTTTGCTACAAACAACATTGTTTTGCTACAAACAACATTGTTTTGCTACAAACAACATTTTTTTGCTACAAACAACATTTTTTTTCTACAAACAACATTGTTTTGCTACAAACAACATTTTTTTTCTACAAACATCATTGTCTTGCTACAAACAACATTGTCTTGCTACAAACAACATTGTCTTGCTAGAAAAACATTATTTTACTAAAAACAACATTATTTTTGTACAAACAACATTATTTTGCTACAAACAACATTTTATTTGCTATAAACAACATTTTTTTTATACAAAGAACATTTTTTCTTCTACAAACAACATTGTTTTGCTACAAAAAACATATCAATATATGGAAACTATTCAAACATATTTGTTCTCATTTCTTGAAAAGGAAAATTTACTTCTTTTATTACTGACAAACAATAGGTCAATCTATAACATTATTTTGTATGGAAGTAATATGTTATAATGGTTTTTATCTCAAAATGTATGCATAAATTAATAACTTAAGTCAGCACATATATGTGTATGGACATAGACCTTTGTTTACATGCATACACATACATGTGGCATACCTTCTTTTGGTATTTATTTCATTCATTTTGATAAATATTGAATTAAGTTGAAAGTAATCAATAGACATGTGTATGAATTGCATGGATTAAGCTTTAAACAGATCTTCTTGAATTATTTTCCAAATTCATTTAAGTAAAGGAATTAAGTAGACTAAAATTACAATTTCGTCAATATTTGTGTAAAGATTAATCTCTTCAAGTTTAGTAGAAAAACAACACCTAAGTAGACTAGAGCACCTCATAGTAGATGTTACTACAGGGTAAATAGTTGTAAGGAATAAACTGTGTTGTTGAAAGTTACCTTCTGAGATGGGTGCCAAAATGGAGTCCAGAGAGTATAGGTTTTTGGTTTATCCAAAACCTATCTTTTCTCGTTGCAACTTAATTTTAATGCTTGACCTAGAAAATAGCCCATTATGTATGTATAGACTTTGTGATAAAACTCTCTTCTATTCCTAGCATAGATCTTGCATTTTTTAAATCATTGATAGAGATGTGTGTTGATGCTTGACAACACACCAAATTCCACATTGTAAATTATTCTCTTGCTAAAATTTTTGTGTAGGGTCGAGCATTATTCAAGTAGGGAGGACTATAGGGAAGCGTAAGCTTCATGGTCAGGTGGTAAAGTGCTTCAACCATGTTCTCATCCACTAGTGGAGACGAGCTTCAAGGGAAACCTTGGATGTTTTCATTATTATCACGGTCTATTATGTAACCTTGATGTAAAATTATATATTATATTGATTTTGTGGTTGAATTAGCCAAGTCAACTTGGATATTGTAATTTAACATTTGGAAATGAATAAATATTATTATGAATCTTATTTTAATTAGACATGTGTTGCTATGATTGAAAATAGCTTCTTAATTATGTCTTTTTAAAATTAAATATTCATAATGTCATTTGCAATAATATAATTAAGTAATAATTAGAATGGATTATTACAAAGGAAGAGTGTTAGCTATAACTTTGGCATGTGTTGAGGTGCTTTGAAGATCCACAAGATTTATCATTGTATTTTGGTAGGACTAGTGCTATACTTTTTGTACCATTTCATTTGGGGATTGGTGTCTCCAGTAGGTTATTTCCTACAAACACAATAGGGGATTACTGTCTTTATTCTAGGTTTCAATGTGTAAAATTCACTTGTATATTTTTTCATTTTGAGGTTGGCTTTGGGCAATATATCCAAGAATTTTTTATCACCATGGTTTTTCCCATCCTATGTTTCCACATATATCTGGTGTTCACTTGTGTAGATGTGTGTGTTTATGTTGTTCCTTGATCATTAGCTTTCTTCTTTGATTTAAGTGTGGTTTCTACCATGTACATTTGAGTTAAGAGTTTTAAATAGATTTGACCCACTAATTCACCCCCCTCTCGATAGATTGTGTTCCCTTCAATTGGTATTAGAGTCAAGTTCTTTTGAAGAATCCTAACAACTTAAGGTAGGCCTAGGATGGCACGTGAAATCTTTTATAGAAAAAAAAAACTAATCTTTGATGGATCCAATTTTGCATTTTGGAAGGTTAGGATAGTGTCCTATTTTATGGCTTTAGAAATGGACATATGGATGTTAGTTGTAGAAGGTTATGAGCCTCCTAAAAACCCTCGTAGGGATCAAACTAGAAAGAGGGCTTGTGAACTCAATGCTAAGGAAAGGAATGTATTTTATGTGGTTTGACTAATTCTAAATTTATGAAGTGATGTAGTGTAAAAAAACAAAAGACATATGGGATAAACTGGAGAAAATATATGAAGGTGATGAGAAATTCAAAGGAAAAGCTGCAAATTTACAGAGCTCAATTTGAATATTTAAAGATGAGAGAAGATGAGAACATTTCTATATTCATGCTTTGAGTTGATGGAGTTGTCAACCATATATGAGGTCTTAGTGAGAGTTTGGAAGAGAACATTAATGTGAATAAGGTACTTGGATTTCTCTCTAGAAGGTTTGATCCAAAAATATCTACTATTGAGGAAGCTAAGGATCTAAATACTTTAAAATTTATTGAATTGCATGGAACTTTGATTGCATTTGACATGAGATTTGAAAGTGAATATTCTATAAGAAAAGAGGCTACTTTTAGAGTGTCTATGAATTAGGTTGATAAAAATTCTGATTTAGGATCAAATCTAGATGAAGAATTTTTTTTCAAGAAGCTACAAAGAGGTTCTAGTAAGTACAAATTCAAATTACCTTTCTAGTGTTTCAATTGTGGAGAAGTAGGGAATTTTATGTCTAAGTATCCCCATAATTTAATAATAACAATGTTGAGAAAAAGAATGCAAAGAAGTAATTCAGAGAAATTTTAAAGGTTAGAGGAAACATAAAAGCTTCTACAATGGGTAAGTGCACAAAGTTGTTTCCACAAATTTGAGTCCATGAAATGTGGATTTTTTTTCCTTAGCCAAGAAAATGAAATCAGCATTGCAAAAATGGGATCCCGATTTTTATAAACAGGATCCCAATTTTTAGAAATTAGGATCTTGTTTAGATTTAGGATCCTAAGCCTAAATGCCAAATGGGATACCACTTTTTAAAAATCAGGATCCCATTTGTTAAAGGGTCCCAAATCGACAGACACAGAACGAGATCCCGATTAGTACGAAACGGGATCTCGATTTATAAAAATCGGGATCCCGTTTTGTAATGGTATTTTTTTTTTTAAATGAACAAAGGCACGAGATCTCATTTATAAACTGGGATCCAATTTTCCTATCAACGGTCACCGCATTTAATATTGGGGAATGGGATTCCGATTTACAAAACAGGATCCTGTTTTGTAAATCGGGATCCCGTTTCTAAAAATTTAAAATTAGATTTGCTTTTTGGTTGGGTTTTTGGTTTTTGTTTTGGTTCAGGAAAAGCATTGGGAATCTGAACCTAGGCCTTCAAACTAGTTTGACTTGCAAGTTGAAGGTTCTAACAATGTCAAAGAAAAATACTGAGTTAGGACATATGGCTGACCACTTTTTTTGCAAATTTTTTTGACAAAATTAAAACCCATTTTAGACGAGACAATGCAAATTCCAAATATGTAATTTTTTTGCAATTGGATTATTTTTTCTATTTTTTTGGTTAATTTCTGATAAAACAAGTCCACAAACTTTAAATATTAGGGTTTTTTACTATTTTAATAAATTTGATCAACATAACATTTTGACGAATAGATTTCATGAGAACGTACTTCAGACAATTCTTTTCAATTTAAAAATAAAATAAAAAAATGATAAGTTTAGGTCATCTCATGTTTGTCGTACATGATGATTTTTCAAAATGAAAAATATGGCTAGTAAAAATTTAACAAAAAAAATAATATTCAATAAAAAATTACAAGAAAATATCAAAAATGTGCTTCAGTGAGTCACAGATATTTTCCCAAAAGGATTTAGAAAAATATGATAATTTAGATCAAAATATGGATGTTGTACACATGCATGGTATGGTAAAAATAAATAGTGACTTTTAAACAATGATTTTTAGAAACGCCTATTGAAACTCAATTTGTTCCATCTGGGTATTGAAATAAATTACATATTTGCAAGACTCCGAGTACTAAATTTTATGATTAGTGATTTTTTTGAAGATTTCATCTCTAAGTGCTTAAAATTTTAAGGTCAAATGTGTCAAATTTTGGAAATTGGGGAAAACACTTCCACCTCAACTTCTTGCCAGCAACCCAATAATGATGAAGAAGATTACTCCACCAAATAAGAATATGAAGATGTAGAAAAATAAAAGGTTGTATTCATAGCTTTTGAGAATGCTAAAGGAGATACATAAATGGGTTCCATAAACAATATAAAAGAGGTAGATCTTATGGAAGAATGAATGTGTGATGAAAAAGAAATCACACGATTGAAGAATAAAATTGTAGAAGTGAGAGTGAAAGAAAAGGTATCTAAGTAATTAATGAAAGCAGAAAAGATGATTGTTGATCTGAAGATATAGATTGAAGAAGCAAAAAGAGTTGAATAAGTTGTCACATAAAAGCTTATATCAGGAGATAAAGACAATGAAAAACTAAAAGAAAAAATTGTGATAGTAAGAAAAGAGGTTGAGAAAGTAAACCAACAACTGCAAATGAAGTTTGGTAAAAGTACTGAAAATCTAGATCAGATTTTAGGAAATTAGAGAGCTTCACATGTCAAAAAAAAAGAAGGTTTTGATGATCAAAAGAAGGTGATAAAGAAAACTATAGAACCCCAATCCTAGACCTACACAAACACAACAAAAAAACACATCATTAGATCAAATGCAAGTGAGAATCAAGATTCCCCATGAAATTCATTTGCAAAGCTCAAATAGTAAAGAAAATGAAGAAAATGAACCAAGAAAACAATGAAATTCTATTTTAATATACAAACTCTCAATCCCATGGGGGAATTGGTGCTAATTTGATGTGAAAATTGGCCCATTCCCAACTCCTTTGATGCAATGTTTAAGAGTGATCCACTTTGTTGAAGATTCAATTGAGCTCCATGATGAAAACCCTGCATAACCTAGCTAAGACCTTGATAAAATTTTATGGAAATAGATATGCTTGAAGATGAAATTGAGTATAAGTTTACTCAAATTGTGGATGATCAAAACAAAGGATGATCCTCTTATTTATAGAGAGACAAGATGGAGGAATGAGAAAAATGGAGCAATGTGGGATCATTCAACATCCAATGGGCAAGTTCCACTTGTCAAGATGTGAATGGAGGAAGCTTGAGCACATTTTGATGAATGTGCACAATAAATGTTATTAGGTGGAATTTCAAATTTGTGAAATGACTTGTTGGATGGAGAAAAGAATGACTTAAATGCCACTTGGATCAATGCACAAGGACATGTAAGAGGGAATGAATGTCTTGTTGGAAGGACAAATCCACTTTGAGGGATTTTCAAACTTGGAGGAATATTCCCCTAAATATGCCATGTTGAGAGAAAATAGGGATTTAATAAATTAATTAAATGTATTTTCATGTGCAAGTGGAAAAATCTAGAGGAATTTGATGATTAAGATTAAATTAATCAGGATTTAATTAATTTAATGAGGGATTAAATGATGTGACAATTTGATTTAGATTTTTGGGTTGATTTAAATCAAAGTTGAGAAGAATGTGATTTAGATTTAATTAGATAAAGATTTTATTTATTTAATTAGAGAGGATGATGTTAGATTAAATTAAACAAGGTTTAATTTATTTAATTTAATAAGATGACTTTAGAGATTTAATCAAATAAAATGGATTATTTAATTAAATAGAGACTAGATGGTTAATTAAATAACTTTAATTTATTTAATTAACAAGAGAGAATGATTTAATTAGATAAATAATGATTAGCTAAGAAGATGATTTAGGATGAAATGATGTTAGTAATCAGGATCAAGTGTGATTGGTACATTTTTGTGTCTACATTTTTCCCCTCTTTGAAGCAAAGTACTTGTTGTGTTGGTTCAAAGAATAAACTATCTCTATCAAAATTCAAAAAAAAAAAATTCAAAATTGCCCCACTACTGCCTCGGTGAGAGAAAACATGCCGATATATTGCCCCCTCGAGAGATTGGATGAAAATTTGAATTTTTAGGTGATCTAGCGAAAAAAAGAAGACAACGTGCCTGACGGGTCCAAAAAGGCTCCAGGATGCCAAAAAATGTGATAAAATGTGAAAAAATAATGCAAACTGGCCCTTGGTTGGGAAAAAACAGGATTGAGGGACCAAAACCCTAACTGGACGACTGAACGGGGTCAAAAAACCTAAATTTTTAGGCTTAAATAGGCCTTAAGGGGCCATTTCCAATTCATTTGCACATTCATCCCTTTGAGATTCTACACCTCTGAGCTCTAACCCCTTCGAGAGATGGCGCAATGCCAGCTTCCTCGACAAATTTCAGATTGAGTACGCACACACCAAAGGTTGCCCGACACTAACCACTAGTGAGTCCACTTGACTTGACCTTGTTTTTCAATTTTCATGTGCATTTATTAGCCCAACACTGAACAACACGAGATTCCTCATTAGAGGAGAGTCCTTGATGACATGCGAGCTTTCACATGGCAGCCATATCTTGGATGGCCTACATGGTAAGATGATGTGCAACAACTCTTTTTCACTCAACAGGATAGACTTATGCAGGGCAGGGAGCATATGATGATAGAGAGATACCCACCGATCCAAGTGCAGAGAGAGTTTGGGGAGCCCCAAGACAGACCAAATGACTAGTATGTGGTGATATTTGCACATACTACAAGGGAGACCTCATGGAGCTGCTACATACCTATAGCTGAGGCAGTACAGAGTTTCATGTAGCTAGTGGTCAAGCCATGGCCATACAATCAGGGTTAGGCTAATGTAGGTACCACTCAAACCTACAGAGATTGGTTTTGGCCACCTCTCAGATTTATAGTGCCAAGGACACCGTCGGCACAATGTAGGGCCAGAGGAAAAGGAGCAGAATGAGGCCAGGGCCAGGAAGGCCAAGGGGACAAAGATAGAAATGTGGACAAGGACCAGGGAGAAGGTGGGCCACCTCATCAACCAGATTAGGGCCAGGGTCCACAAGATCAACAACCATATCCATAGGTAGACTAGAAAATGTAGGACAGGATCCAAGGTGGTAGGATCAAGAAAGACCAGACGAACAGTCACCACAGAGAGAGCAGGGACCTCCATCGCTACCTAGTCAGGGAGACGCCCAGATACAATAGTTACAGGCTCAAGTGGTTGGACTATAGGGACAAGTTGTTGCTTTTATGATAGAGAGAGACCAATTGTGATAGGAGAGAGATCAGGTTGTCCAGCAGAGGTAGGCCGTGGAGTTTAGTGATGCTCAGGAGATGGGTCGTCGTCAACAGCTTGAGAGAATGTTCGACTCTTCCTCCTGGAGTTCAATGTCACTACGAGCATATAGGGAAGCGATCAGAGAGGCTGACTACTACAGGGTTCATTATCATCAGGTCATGCCTCGAGCATCCCGAGTCACTGATTATTCACAACAGATAAGTTACAGAGCCCTTGAGGACCACAGAGAGAGGCAACCTGGTGAGGGAAAGGGTAGCCAATAGGGTTAGAGCATTTTTTGATTAGAGACAAGATTCTTTTGTGCCCCATGGGCTCATTTTTAATAGCCCAATGGGCATTTGTACTTTATGTATTTGATACACACTTGATCCATATTTTGTACCATAACAGTATATGAGATGAGATGATTTTGATCCAATGTATGGTTTCCTATTCTATTTCATGTATTTATGGATGGATTTTACTTCTTTATGCGATGTAATGATTCTATCTTATGTATTTCAAGATGATTCTATATGATGCCTATGTCATGATGATGCTATGCGACATATGACTTTATTATGATAAGATGCAATGATCTATTGGATGCATTTTTCTTTTTCAGTATCTTTTCTTATGCAATTTTTATGATGATGTATGCAAAATGTTATCATATGCAAATATTTAGACTAACAAATCTATATTATGCACTTAATGGATGATGATGAGATTTACGGGATGTGATCTTTTCTTTTTAGTACTTCTCATGTATGATATGACAATGCACTTATGATGTTATGATAATGAGATGATATAGTGGTACATATGATATGGAATGATGTATGATGTTTATGATATGATGCCTATGTTATGAAAATGCAAATGGATGATATGTATGCATATGATACAATGGATGTAAATACTGTCTATGTATATGATGTGCATGATATGCTCTTTATGATTTATGTAATGGATGTTTTATTAGGTATGCGATATGAGTTTAATAATGCATATGGGATGGTTGTTTTTATGCTTATATAATGAATGCATATGTATGGTTTATGAGATGCTTAGAATAACCAATATTTATTATGCAATGATGCCAATGTAATGAAGGTGATATGATAAATGCTTTCTATATGATATGATATGTGTTATGAAATATGCTTATGGTTTATGGATGCAGGATGGATGCACTAGCAACAATAATTTGTGATTAAATGTCATGGTACTATGTTAGTGTGGAAAAAGGAGATAGAAGAAAGCAAGAGATTCCAACAAGTCATGAGATGATGATGATGATTTTCTTACCGAGGATTTGGGATTTTAAAGGGCCAATTACCTTATATTTTATCACACACATAGGCATGATGCATCAAGGTATAAAGAACCATGATGGCGTTGCACCTAGTGTGATGGAATTTGACTCGACAATCAGATAGGAGTACTCTTGTTCACACCTAGCATACAAAACCTTGTTCAAAATGCAATTCAAATATTCCAAACATCCTAGACCAAAACATAGGAAGGAAATGCTTCCTATGTGGTCAACAAGATATCTAAAACACCTTCCCTACACCCAAACAAAGCATGCATGACCAAGTTATATTACAAGAATATCCAACAAGCAAAACAGATAAGAAGATCATGATCATTGCCACATTTTTTTCTCTCTAAATCCCTTCATTTGGGAGATCATCGAGAGGTCATCGAAATGAGAGCAAAAAGATAAGTCAAAAGAAAAAGATAAAGTAAACAAACAAGCTAATTTTCTTCAATGTCGCTAGCCAAGACTAAACTATGATGATGCCTGATGTTGATGTCCATTGTAGGAAGGATGCATCCTAAGACATGATGTTATCAGATGATTGATTTGGGACCAATTGGATGATAGGCTATTGACACAAAGAGTTGACCAACTTGTTTACCTACTGACCTAGGCCTGAGACTTTGACGCTTAAGTTTTCACTTTTAACTTGCTAGAATTGTTTCTAACTGTTTCACCAAAGGTTGAGGATGACGATTGATTTATTATTAGTGATGTTTATTGTGGGTGAAATCAAGATGGGGACGAATGGATTTTTTCAAATATTTGGATTTTTTTTATGTTTTAAAAATGTTTTGAGGTTGTTTTTGGTATTTTCAGGATTTTACAAATGTTTTGATTTTCAAATTTTCTGATTTTTTGGGGTTTTTTGAGATTTTGACCGAGACTAACCTAAAGACCTATCCTAGGGGCCTCGAGGGCTTATCAAAAGATTAGACTTTCCTACATTATACACACAGAGACCACATAGTTTGACTGACATAGACTCTATTATTGATGAGATATGAACAAATGGATTGCCAGTTTATTATAACAGACTCCTAAAGGACTAACCTAAGTGTCTCAGGGGATGATCAAAGGTCAACCCTACCTACATTCAAAGCTTAGAGATAATGTAGTTCAACAAGATGACCCTATTTTTTTACTTTTTCGACTTTTTGACCTTTTTTTGGATTTTGATATGTTTTGAATGTTTTGGGATTTTGCGATTTTCCAATGTTTTTGGATTTTCTAATTTAGGGACTTCAAGAATATACACGAATCTGATCCAATGAGAACATTCCCCCAACATGAAGCAATAGACTACTCCGATATAGGAAAGACAAACTGACCTTAAGGATGGGTTGAGTAGTACTAGGAGTGATCATGATATGAACAAAGGATCAAGCTATGATGTGGAAATAGATGGGTGATATGGAGATATGGAAGTGTGATGGATGATGGAAGTGTAATGGATGGATGATGTAGAATGAGTCATGAAGATCCTGGTGGATGGAAAGTGCTTATTTACACAAGGTGCTTGTTTTCCAAGTTTTCACTAAGGTACTTTCCCAAAGCGCCACCGAAGTGGTTTTCACTAGAGGACGATTTTTCTCGTTACTATTTTTGATCCTTTTTCTAATTTATTTTTTGGATTTTTTTATTTTTGGATTTTTTTGTTGTCACCAAGATGCCTATTTTCTAATTTTTCATCAAGGTGACCACTTTTTTCAAGACATTTTCTATTTTTTTAATTTTTTGGTTCTATACCTTGAAAGATTTAGGCATAATTTTATTGAGATAGGAGTTGTTCATAGGCTCTTGCAGAGGTTCCCCTTCAGGTGTTGATAATTGATATGCCCCTAACTTATAGCTTGTTGTGATGATGAATGGCCCCAACCAATTGGGTTCAAATTTTCCTTTGTCATTTGGATTTAGTAGTTCTTTTGGTTCTCCTTTAGAACAAGTTCTTTTACTTGGAAGGTCCTACTCCTGATCTTCTTATTATAGTTCCTCTTGAGTTAGTTCTAATACACTTGCAAGTGGTTTAATGCCTCCATTCGCCATTCATCTAGTAGTTTCAGCTCATTCAATCTTAACACCCAATATTCCTCATTTGTGATGAGATTCTATAGTGATATTCTCAATGATGGGAGCTCGATCTCAATGGGTAATATGGCTTATGATCCATGGACCAAGGAAAAGGAGGTGGCACCTGTGGGTGTGCAGATGTTGGTTTGATAGGCCTAGAGGGTGGGATTTAATTGGAGATGTCAATCATGGCCAACTTTATTGACCATTTTCTTGAGGATTTTCAAAATGGTCTTGTTCGTAGCCTCAACTTGGTCATTTCCTTGAGGATAGTATGGGGTGGAAAAGTCATGTTGGATTTTAAATTTATAGCATAGGTCACAAACATCTTGATTTTTGAATGGTGTCCCATTATATTAGATAATGGCTTGTGGGACACTGTAGCGGCATATTAAATAATTTAGGATGAACTTTGATAGTTGATTTCCAGTTATGTAAGTCATAGGTATGGCCTCCACCCACTTTGTGAAGTACTAATTGTCGGTAATGATAAACTTGTGGCCACTAGATGAGGTGGGGGTGATTTTTCCAATGAGATCGAGCCTCCACTACGAAAAAGGACATGGTGTGACAATAGGATGAATTTCTTAAGCTAGTGCATTGATGAGGTCCCCATGCTGCTGACATTGTAGACACCTTTTGACATAGTTGTGTGCTTCTCTTTCCATAGTAGGCCAGTAATACCTCATCCTCAACAATTTCTTGGCCAAGGTCATACCGCTTGAGTGTGAACCACATATGTCATTATGTGCCTTGGTTAAGGTGGTCAATGCCTCCTTAATGTTTAAGCAACATAATAGGGTTCCTTCTATGCTCCTACAGTAAAGAGTTTCTCCTAGGATGACAAATCAAGATGATTTCTTAACAATTTTTTTCTTAAGGTTTGAGGTTATGTCAGCTAGGAGGACTCCTATTCTCAGATAAGTGTATATGTCATGGTACCACAGATCATCAAGACCAACGATTTTTCACACAAATTCTAACTTCGGTACCTCGAATGTAGGCACGAGAAGTTGATCTACCAGGAATTCATACTTTGGGAAATTGAGAGGGATATCTAATATGGATCCAATTTTTGCCATGGTGTTTGTCGAACTGTTGTTTTCTCTAGGTATCTGCTTGAATGTGATATCAATGAAGGATTCCTTAAGACTTTCCACCAATTTATTGTATGGAGTGAGCTTGTCATCCTTATTTTGATACTCATCATTCACTTGATTGATTTTTAGGTGTGAGTCTCCATAAACCTTGAGAGCCATGATATGCCACTACACTACTATTCTAAGTCCTATGGTTAGAGCCTCATATTTTGTGATATTGTTTGTGCAAGGAAATTCCAACTTAAAGGATCTTGGTATATATGCAGTCTCCCTGTGGGGTGATGAAAAAGACCCCGGCTCCCAATCCATGATGTGTGTATGATCCATCAAAGTACAACTTCCAGTGGTCTTCTATGCTCAAGTTGAAGATCGATTCATCAGGGAACTCTGAAATTAGAAGATTTTCTGAGTATGTTGGCACTTCTGCCAGTTGGTCTGCAATAGCTTGTCCTTTGATGGCCTTACATTCCATGTACTCAATGTCATATTATGATAGGATCATGACCCACTTGGCCATCCTTCCTGTGAGCATTGCTTTAGAAAGTCGGTATTTGAGTGTTCGATCTTGGCAATGAGTTTGATTTTGTGTGTTAACATGTAGTGTTTGAACTTTTGTGAGGCAAACACCACTGCTAGAAAAGTTTTTCTGATGAAGGAATAATTTAACTCATGCCCTACTATGGTTCGACTGATGTGCTAGATAGCCCTCTCTATTTTGTTTTCATCGTGTTGAGCTAGGAGAGCACCGAGAGCCATTGTCATTGCTGATATGTAGAGGATTAGAGACTTTCTTAGGATTGGCGGCATAAGCACTAGAGGTGTGAGAAAATACTCTTTGATTTTGTTAAAGGCTTGATCACACTTGTCATCCCACTTCTATGCTACCCCCTTGTGGAGTAGGTGAGAATATGGGATTGACTTGTCTGCTAGTTGAGCTATGAACCGACAAATGGACTGGAGCCTACCTTGTAGGCCTCTTAACTATTTCAATGTATTAGGTGCCTCCATCTCGAGGATTTCATTTACCTTAGCAGGATATATTTCAATTCCTCTCATAGACACAATATATTCCTATAGCTTTCCTGATTGTACACTAAAGACACACTTCTTTCAATTAAGGCGGACCTTGTATTCCTCAAGCCTATCAAAGATGGCACTCAATGATGCTATGTGGTCCTGTCTCTTTCTAGATTTTTCCAATACTCAACATAATCTTCCACAGTTTAATGGATCATGTCATGAAATATTAAGTTCATGGCTCTTTGATATGTTGCTCCAGCTTTCTTTGGGAAAAATGACATCATGTTCCTACAATATGTCCCCCATGGACAAGTAAAAGTTGTTTTGTGTTGATCTTCTTTGGCTATCATGATTTGGTTATACCAGGAGAATCCATCCATCAGTGAAAGAATCTCATGTCATGTGATCATATCTACAATAATATCAATGTTGGGAAGTGGGAAGTCATCTTTGGGACATGCCTTGTTCAGGTCTCTAAAATATGTGTATATATGAATGCCCCCATCGATCTTTGAAATAGGTACTAGATTTGATACCCACTCTAGATAGTCGATTGGTCGTATGAACCCTACATCAAGTAGCTTCTTCAATCCCATTTTAACCAACAAGTCTATCTGGGGATGCATTTTTTTGAGTTTCTGTCTAATAGGCTTTGCTTCGGGGTAAACTACTAGATGGTGGAGCACAATCTCCAAATCAAGCCCAGGCATGTTGGCATAGCTCCATGCAAAGTTGAAATTTCTCTCCTTAAGAAAGTAGCTAGGAGCTCCTGTTCTTCAAACATTAATGATTCAACATAAAATGTGATATGCGAATTTTCCTTTGTCCCTAAGTTGACTAGGTTGCACTTCTTGACTAGAACCGTTGAATTTTCCTAATGTAGAGCACTGAGAGGGAGATTGAATCCTTCATCCTTGGGTGCCTCAGAGAGGTTTTCAAAATTGTATATATCCTTTTTTTTTACTATTTTAGGGTCAAAGAGTGCCATAGTGTGGTTTTCACTCAAATACCTTGAAGTTATTCTCAAGTTTTCGCTTTTGTGACTAAAGGATTCAATCATCTCCCTGTAGTAAGCTTGTGTGTCTAGAATGATATCAAACCCAACCTTGTGATCTCTGTATGGTACCGTGTTCTACAATCCCATGAATTCTGAGAGTGCTTCATCATTTTTTAAAATGTCCAAAATTGGAGGTCCTTGTTGGTTGTAATCAATGAGTTGGGGGTAAAATAGGTTGATTTCATAGGTTTGACTGGTTGAATCAAATGACACTGTACTAATCATGGTGAGAGAGGAATTCTCGAAAAGCATAGGTAAGTCAGTTATGGCATCTTCCTCATCATCACTACTACTAGAGACCTCGATTATGTTAAAGGTGAAGTTTTCTGAAGGTAGGTCAGTGGGTACGTGCAATTAAAGGGTGTCTATCATTTGCTAGGGAGTTTTGACCTTCTTAACCAGGGGATTTTGACCATGTATGGTTATACTCGAAGGGGTACATCTGAGGCCAATATTTTTCATTCATGTCTTAGGAATGATTGGTACTAGAATTTTGTTGTCATTTTGTCCAAGCTTTCTATTATTTTCATAGCCCATGGCGAGCATCATTTGTAAACCTTTACTGCTATCATCCATAGGTAGATCAACTATCAGTTTGTTGTCTTGGTACAGGAGATGGGATGGGTCCTCTTCTATTACTTCCCAGTTGAAATCTCCCCAAATTTTGAAGCTAGAGGAGCCTATTGTGAAGGTTTGGGATAAGGAAGCAACATTTTATTGTGGTCATCCTCATGACCTGGGAGATTGTGGTAACTCTCCTACCACAAAATCATTTTTTTGAATTGTATAGTGTCCACACCCATTGTCTTGGATAATGACCTTAATATCCGAGATGGCGGGGATGGCGGGTGTCTCTATTTCAAAAGTGGAGGCGAGATTAGTTGGATCAATGTATGGAGTTGAGGGGCCTTCATCATTCTTAGGCACTTGGGGGATTTTGTAATATTTTGCTTCTAAGATTTTGTAGTAAGAAAAGGATTTGGGATCCCCATGGATAGTGACCTCTTGGCCTTGGTATGTGAACTTGACATATTGATGGAAGGTTGATGCTACTACTTGCATCCCATGGATCCATGGACATCCCAGGAGAATGTTGTAAGGAAAATCAAGATCAAGGACCTGACAGGTGGTTTCCATAATTGTTGGCCCTACTTGAATAGGGAGTTGGATAGTGCCTTGGGACACTCTTTCTTGATCATCGTAAGCCCTGATTGTGATTCCTTTTCATTGTTCAATGGAATCCTCTGAGATTCCTAGATTCTTTGTGAGCTTGAGGGAACATATGTTTAAACCTGCACCTCCATCCACCAAGCCTCTCTTGACCTTATTCTTATGCACTAGGACCTCCAAATGGAATGTACGATTGTGAGATGGTTGGGTGGGAAAATCTTGATTGGAGAATGTAATAATATTTGGGGTAATGATGTTTCTGACCATATCTTGGAATTTCTCAACATCAAGATCCACAGAGATGGTGGATGAGGCCAATGCTTCTTCAAGGATCTTTCTATGGGCTGATGATATCTTCAGTAACTCCATGATGGATATCTAAGTTGGGGTTCTTTTCAACAAATCAAGGACATTATAGCCACTAGGAATGGATCTCAGGTTGGAAGTGGGTGCTCTAGGAGGCTGAGATGACCCTACAATGGTAATTTTTTTGCCTATTGTGGTGACTCCACAATGAGCTTGGGCTCTTTTGATGGTGATAATAGTGCAATACTCATCTAGGGATGCGACAACATGGTCGTATACATGATTCAAACTTTTGAAGGTACCCTTCCCCTTATCATTGTTATTGTTCCCTTTATGATTAGGCGTCAGATTCATGTAGATCTTAAGATTTTTATTTCCCACTGGTTGTTCCACATTTATGATTTTATCATCAATGGGGTCTTGAATTAAGTTTTTCAACCTCATACAACTAGAAGTTGTGTGTCCCTTGATCTTGTGGAAATCACAAAGGTGATTTTCATTGTACCATAATGGTTTCACCAAGGGCTCTTGATAGTTTTCATAGGTGGGGATTATGATGATTTTTTCCACCACCAACCTCTTCATGATGGATTCAGTTGATTCCCCAAGGGCCGTGTACTTCTGCTTAGGGGAGTTTTTGTTTTGATGGGGTGGCCCCCTTTGATCATACACATTTTTGACTATTTGATTGTTTGGCTATTGAGTCACAATGTTAACTTGTCAATTGTTTTGGTTGTTGTTTTGGGGTTGTTGTTGGGGTGTTGGTTTGTTTTGTCGAGGAGCATTGATGACCACTTTGGCATCGACAAAACCATCATTGGTAATGTTTCTATTTTTTCCCATGTGCAAGGTTTGTCATTATAGCTAGTGGATGGGTGTTTGTTTTGTTGTTTAGGGTATTCGGGTGTCCCTCCTTGTGTGATAAGGTCTCATTCAATGTTAAGTTCCTTGGAAATCAGTTGGTCATATGTGGTGATACCCTACACCTTGAGATGAAATTCCAAGGTTCCCTCCAAATTGGAAATGATGGTGCAAACTTTTTGTTCTTCTTGCATGACCCAGTTTCTCTTATTGGGCTTGGATTTCCATCGGTGTAGGAAAGAAGCAAATGAATATTTTTTTACCTTGTTTAAGAGTTGATAGTTCCTCTAAAATGACATCCATATCGATATTGGATGCATATTTTTTTATGAATGCATCTACTATCTATTGGAACTTTTTGATGCTAGGAGGAAGGCGGGAGAACCACTCCATGGCGTGGCTTACCAAACTTCTAGGAAATAAACACATCAGATAGGTATCGTCATATGTGACTTCCATGCAATGTACTTGGAATTCCCTAATGTGATCTTTAGGGTTTCCCATCCCATGATATTTATCAAATTTGGGGATTTGAAATCCCTTTGGGAATGGTTTCATTGCAATACTCTTGTCAAATGGATAGGGACACAAGTTACTAGGTGTCTTTGTGGTTTTCCCTAATCAAAGATCAAGCACTTGTTGTGAGAGAAACTTGATTTACATTGTTACATCATCTTGTGGATCAGAGAGTGGGATGAAAGTGTTCTGTGGTGGTTCAATTGTTGGAGGGATGAGTGGATTGGTTGGTGTTTTGGTGGATGGTGCTTGCACATTTTTCTACGCTAAGTATGCTTGTATTTGATGTTGTATCAACAACACTTGTTGTTGCTCCTTTTTTTATTGCACTAATAATGTTTGTTGTTGAGCTTACTATTGTTGTTGTACCAACAATAGTTGTTGTTGGGATGCTTCTTGGTACTCTTGGTATTGCTTCAGCGCTTGCTAGTATGCTTGTTGTTGGGTTGCTAGATGTTGTGTGAGGTATTTTTCTTGCGCATGTGCTTATGCTTGTTGAGCTTGATATTGGGCTTGTGCTTGTGCTTGTGCCTGAGCCTGGGCTTGTGCTTGTTGGGTAGCTTGTGCAATCTATGCAGCTTATGTGGCTTATGCAGCCTGCGCAGCTTGAGCTACTTGAGCTACTTTTTGTGCTTTTTGAGCCTGTTGTGCAGCTTGAGCTACTTGAGAAGCTTATTGTACTTGTTGTGCAGCTAATTGTGTTTGCGCTTGTTGGGTGGCTAGTTGTGCAACTTGTTGGTTTTGGATTTGCTGGAGTGCATTTTGATAGGCAACTTGTTCTAGTTCTTCAGTATCTTCTTCTTCCACCACATTATAATTTACCGACCTTCCTCTTGGATCATATCTAACAACAAATGACCAACCCAGTTTACTTGGAACCTCTGAGTAAAATACCTTCTCACATTGGCTTGGAAGAACATAGGGCTCATTTCCAGCTCACTTGATCGACCTTGTATTAACCATGGTAAATCCATTATCATGTTCAATAATAGTTCTCTCGAGATCATTTTCATTCAATCGTAGTATGTACCATAGGGTGACGAAAAAAACTAATTTGAAGGACTTAAAGTCACACTCAATTATATCATCCAAATTCCCATAGTATCAATTTTATGAGACTTCTAAATGTATGTCACTTCTAGATGAAACATTAGTCACCTAAAAGACTGCAATCATCCTAGAATCACAAGTTTCTTCATGTCATCCAACTTTTTGATTCAAAATTTACGACCATTGCACCACATAGCCTTGTGGTGTTTCACCTGTAATATGTCAAACATGTAAAAACTATTGCAATATCGTTAGTTGACAAACATATTTATTCTCAATCGAATGTATGCAAAGAAAAAAATCTCAACATATATATACATCAATATAATTGAAAATAATTAAATAATATGGGTGATTAATATATTTATGCGTACTTGTTTATCTCTTAAACCATATGCTAAATCAATTTCCCTTGGTGTAACATTGGAATCTCCATTATGATGAGCTTCTTTAACCAATGAAGCCACACCTTCCCATGTTAATGCACAACCAAATTGTTGACATTGTTCAATCCATACTGTCATCCAATCTCAACCAACTGTATCAAAAAAATTTGAAATTCACAAACAACGTAGATTAATTAGTTAATTACCACGGTATATGACCTTAGTTTATAATTGATGGACATTGCAGATTAATAATTAAATAAGTACAATATACATAAAAACCAAATGCAAAATGTATTCTAATTAATCTCCATGACCATCTTATAATTACCTCTCACTTTCCTCAATCTACCTTTCCCTATCAGGTACTCCCCTTCGAATTTCTTAATGGAGTTGGGATCCCAAATGCAATTTATATGGATCTTTGTTGCAAACTTAGGAAGATATTAAGTAATGTACACCATAGTCTGGTATACCATATATCCCTCCACCATAGAACCCTCAGGATGTGCTCTTTGTCTAACCAAATCCTTCAAAAATTTCAAGTGTCTTGACCTTATGTGTACAAGTCCACACAATTCAATCTCCTCAACTTGGTGTATGAGGTAGTGCTCTTGTGCATTGAAAAATGTCGAAGGTAGACACTTTTGCATTCACACATTAGATAAGAAATTTTTCTCTTCCAATAATTTATATCTTCTTTATGGATTTCTTTAGATGACAACCATCTACAAGTGATTCAAGGAGCAAATATATTAACGAGATTTAACAAAAATATACAATATATTACATAACAAGTAAAACAAATGGAAATTATAAGATCTATACAACGAATTGAAAAAATATCGCTACTTATCTCATTTATTTTCCAAGATCATATATAACTTGCTTGAAATTGTTGTCGAAGTTATCTAGGAGAGATAGAGGTAGAATGTACTGCAACAATTATAAAATGATATTTTCATTATTTTTCCAAAAGTAGTAAACATAATACACTGAAAAGTACATGCAGTATACAAATATATATATATATATATATAATATACCAGAATAATTACCTTAATGAAGGTATGCCAATCACACATTTTCATCCCTGACCCAAATTCACCTTTCTTTGTTATGATATTGTTTATGTTTGCAGCAACTCCTATGGGAAATTGAATTTTTTGTATGACCTCTTTTATAGCATTGTTTTGTTGCTCTGTTAATAACCAAGGAAGGGAACTTATATTAATTTGGTCTCCATCGCTATTTAATTGAATGACATTTTTCATTGCATGATTGGCTTCTTGATTGTCACTCCAAATTTTGACAATTTTTTCTTTGTCATGCCTTCCATCCAATATTTTCCATAACATTTCTATTATATTCTTTTTGATATGCATTGTATCAAACAAATGCACAATTTGTAGCTGCTTATAGTAGGGCAACCTACTAAATTGTCTGGGATAACTTTTCAGTCCATGTGGAAGCCCGCCATTAATTCCTTGACAACCTTCATGAAGCATATAAGTTAAACAAATTAACAACAACAATCATTGACAATTATAGCATGAGTAAACACAACACAATATAAAAATATAAATTCCAAAGATATCATGTATGATAGATAAATAATTTGATCTGATGTATAACCTTGACAATTAATTCTATTATATTCCAACTTCCATAGGCGAGGTGTCATTCTTCGTGGTTTTGATGTAGTATCTTCTTTCTCATTGAAAAGATGTTTTCCAGTAGTTCGATACTTATGATTTTTTTGGAGGAAGTGTCTATACTCATCAAACACCTATTTTCCTAAACTTGTTGAATGACGAGATTTCATCTTTAGACCAAAAATTGGACATGCAAATTTTCCCTTTGTTTCAAGACCTGCAAAATCATATATAATTGGATTAAATATGCCAATTTTTATAATTATATATAATTAATAGATCATTTAAAAAACATGCATGATATCTAATTCATAAAATTAAATATCATTAAAGTGCAGTCAAATGTTATAACATACCACAAAAATGTGTTTTCTCTGGGGCATCATGAATTTTCCATACAAGCATTGCATGGAATTGAAATTTTCTTTTTCCTATTGGTCTAGAGACATCATACATAGTGATGCCATTCCATAACTTTAGTAACTCATCGATAAGAGGCTTGATATAGAATTGAAATTTTCTTTTTCCTATTGGTCTAGAGACATCATACATAGTGATGCCATTCCATAACTTTAGTAACTCATCGATAAAAGACTTGATATAGACATTCATATCTTTAAGTTGGTAGTTACCTAGTTGAATGAACATAAGCATTAAATAATTATTATAATCATTTTACTAAAATATATATAAATTAATGTACATGACTATTAAATGAAAAAATATATAAGTCATTATGCAACAAATATGACAAATGAGATGCTACTACGTTAAAGAAAATTGATGTAAACAAATACCTAGAACAATCATTGCCAACATTATGTGATCCCTCTTTATTGACATCCATGGAGGAATGTTATTGTTGATAACAAAAACAGGTGACACCGAGTAAATAGATCTTAGATCTCCAAATGGATTGACATCATCCACTGCCAATGAAAGCCTAAGATTACGAGGTTCTTCTTTAAAGTGTGGCAATTTTTCCTCCATGTCCCTAAATGCAGAACCATCCATAGGAATTTGAAAATTTTCATCTCCACTTCTATTCCGTACATGGTAATCCATAAATTCTGCTAAGCTTTCGCACCTAAATAATCGTTTCATAAGTGGAATAATGAGAATATAATAAAGAACCTTGTGAGGCACCTTTTTTGTTAGTTGATTTGTTCGATATCTACTAATATGACATTCTGGGCATTTCATTGCAAATTCATGTTGTTTATGATATATAATATGATCATTGGGACATGCATCTATTACTTGATACTCCATTCCAATATCTTTCATAATTCCAGATAAATCTTGGTATGAGCAAGGTAAAATATTTGATGGTGGTAACAAAAATTCACCAATCAATTTACAATAAAAAATAATTTGTTAATATAAATAATATTAATGGTACATATTTCATCCTTTATTTACTAGTGATGAACTAAGAACAATTAAAATAGATGAAAAAAGATGACATTTATGGCATACCTTAACATCCGTGAGATTTCTATGTTGGATAAACCATTCATAGCCTTCAAGTTCACCAGCAACAATACAATAGAGAAGTATTGTTTGGGAGCCTTCATAAAGGGCTCGTATGCCTTCTCAAGTACAAGTAAATCATGAACATTATCAAAGTCATCTCGATCATCATGATCAGTTGTGCCACTAAATGTGTCATGGATCAATGTATTTGTACCATCATCTTCAACTATTTTTTCTAGCGCATGATCATTTTCTTCCATAGGATCATTAACTTCATCTTCGATATTCACAACTCCATGTTCCTCTGCTTGCAAAACCACATTCTTTGGGCCATGATAATCCATATCATATTCCCTAGGGAACCCCACCTTTATAATAATGATAGACACAAATAAACCATGATCATGATCAAGTGATTATATATATATATATAAAATGTTAAAATGATATAAACATTTACAAATTCAATCAATATAAACACATATAATGAACAACTTACCAATGGATGATAATCATGCCCCACTTCAACGTGACCATGTTTCCTACAATGTTTCTCAGTTGTTGTGATTAAAAGTCTTCTCGTATTTAAGCCCTTGCAATTATTGCAAGGACAATAACATTTTCTATCACCCTTTGTTTTCAATCTAGCCCACAATCTATCAAGTGTCTCTCCATTTTTTCTCGACTAATATTATCTAACATGATTTTTCTTTACCAAGCTTGAATATTTAGATCTTCAAAAAATATCAAACTCACACTCCAATAATTTTCAATCATAGACATGTAACAAAATCTAATAATTCTGATATTTTACACCCAAAAAAATTGGCATGCAACCACCCCTACAAAAGAGAGGATAGTCTGAAGTTAATGACCCCAAAAAAACTTTAAAATGCTAATTCTATAACTTATTAAATTCTGATTTTACTATGATTTCCAACTATTAGACTCCTAAAATCAAAATATTGAACTTGCACAAAACAAAATTTGGAAATGAAATTCTGAAAATGCACAAGTCTAAAAATGAAATCTGATGAGATGTTGCTTTAAAATATGATTTTCAAACCTAGAAGTACAAATCCAACTTCACAAATGAATTCTAGAAAAAGATAATGACTACCGTCAACGTGGCAATATCTTCTTGATTTTTTTCTAATTTTTCCCAAGAAAATCATCCTTAATTCTCCACAAATTGTCGCAAATATAGCAAATTCAGAAGTAGAGAAAATTCACAAGAATAGGTGAACTCACTTTTATTTATGTTGGCCACAATTTAATTTTGCATGTTTGTCAAAATTTTGACGAGAAACTCTTCGTCGAAATTTTGACGAAAACTCAAGTTCGTCAAAATTTTGACGAATGTTGAGGATAAAATTTTAAAAAATTGAAAATTACACATTAAATATCACAAGTACCCGACAATACATCAAATTATACATCTTTCATTGGATTTTGCAGTCAAATGAGTTAGTGTGTTATATTAGTTTGACATATTTGTGTTTGACGGTGGAGGTGGTGGCGGATTTAGAATGGTGTTTGTTGTTGTGATGAGAGGCACCGTTGTATTGGTTATTGGGATTTGTGTAGTGGATGGTGCGATTGATATGCTTGGTCCTTGAGAGACCATGTTTTGAGGTATTTTGGGAATGGTTGATGATGTGGTGGTTGTTTGTGTTATTAGGATGGTTGTCATCTTTTGTTGCAATATCGATGGCAAGATGGGAGGATTTGGTATGATGCTTTGATTGATGATTGGGGGATTGTTTTGAATGAGTGGCGGAATCAAAGGTAACCCCAAACTGAGAGTTGATGTTGATGTTGGCAGCAAGGGTGGAAGTGGTGGAAAAGTGAGTGGCATACTTCCTTGGGGAAATGATGAAGATGAAGGGTCAAATATTCCCCCTGGTCCAAATAAGTCACCTTCTCCTTGCGAGGTCATAGGGAGAGAGGTTTGAGGTGTTGTGTGAAATGACAATGATAGGTCATTGGGATCATGAAAGGTGAGGGGGACATACAGATGTAATGGATTTTGGGGTACGGATCACCCCAAGATAGTGTTTGTGTCCAAATATTGATTATTCACAAGGGGGTGTGTTTGTAGTGCATTAAGAAATGTGCTCCCTTTGTTAACAATAGGTTGAGTTGGATCAATGGATGATGTAATTTGGAGGATAGGTTGGGTGATGCTTTGGAATGGAGGTGCATGATCCGATTTAGGATCTAAGACGATTGCTTAAAGAATGCATAACAATTACAATTCCAATCTCCAAATTACTAAAATGAAATCAACACCATAACATAATTAAACTAATGGAATTGAGAAAAAGACAGAATTCAGAAGGAGACAAGAAAGAGAAAATGCAAACAGCTTGATAACAGAGTTCGTCGTAAAACGACTACGCCTTTGGGTCCCTCTCCAAAGAGTAGACCGATCCGATTGATATCTTCAAAAATTCGGCATTACAATAGCTGGCAAGCTCTTCCCTTCAAGCACGACGGAATTCCAACATTCTCCCGACGTACAAGAACAGCAAATTATCTCCCAAAACACTCTAAGTCTCCAACACTTGAGGAATTCTCAATTGCCCCTCTAAGCCTCTAATCTCCCCTTTTTATACAAAAAATTTACTCAATTTGGTTAACAACCAAATGATTTACAAAATCCACTTATCTCTCTATTTTTACATAAAAATCTTAATAATCTCCTTTACATAGATAAATTAACAATAATATCCCCCTTTTAAAAATTCCAAGCCCCTAATTTTATTCTTTCCGGACATTTGTTGTTACAAAATAAATCTTGATTTATTTTGTTGGGGTGGCAAATTTAATAAATTTAGAAAAAAATAATAAAAATCTCCTTAAATTTGGGGATTCCACCTTTATGGAAGGCTCCCCACAAAGTGTGGGCTACCCCCATGTTAGGTGGCGCCCCCACTTTAGGTGGGTCACCCCCCATAACATGGGTGGCATTCCCACATAATGTGGGTCGCCCCCCATGTGTGGGAGGCTTCCCACATAAAGTGGGCGCCCCCCTTAATGGGTGGGTTTTATCCCATTTTTTTAGGAGTTTAGTTTTATACATTTTTTTCATTTATTTTATTTTGATTTTTATATATTTTTTTTTAAAAAAAAAATTTCCAAACTATTTTCCAAATGGAGGATTGAGGAGATGACAAGTGTCAAGGGCTGATTGGCCGTGGTGCTGACTGGGCATCGACGTCATCAGGTTGACCTAGATTTTGACCATCTATAACTTCGTCATACGGACTCCGTTTTTCATGAAACGAACTTCGTCGGAATCGTGATGATGAGCACTACACAATGGTGTTGACTTTGGCCTATTTTGACAACTTTTATTTTTGCCCTTTTTTTTGGCCTGTTTTCTGAGGGTTGACCATAGGTTTGACCTTACATATTTTGAGCTTCAGGACTCCAATTGACTCCGTTTGAGTTGCGTTGGAGTCAAGATTTCACCCTCTTGCTGATAATACCGATTCTGAAGATAAAAGAGAAACTTCAATTTTTGACAAAGATCCTCCGGATCAGTCCTCCCCACTGGAGAGCTTTTGGACCTCTGAAAGCTTGATTACTCAGAAAGTAAGTGAGGGTAAAGTTCCCTCACTTTATCAATCTCCATCCATTTTTCCTTGCTTGGATTCATCCCCTTCAGTCCCACTCTGAGGTACTCAACTGCTCCCCTTCGTGAAGTCCTAGTTTTCCTGTCTAGGATGATGTCTTCAGGCAACTCTGACATGTACTCTGGTGAAAGATCATCAACTGATGGAACTTGAATGTTAGTCTCCTCGTCCGATATCATCGGAGGTTCATACAACTTCAAGTTCTCAACATTGACAACTAAATAGATCTGCATGTATGAAGGAAGATTGAGGCAAAAAGCATTGGTTCCGATCTTTTCCAAGATCTCAAAGGGACCATACCGAATTGGCTTGAGCTTTCTTCCTTCGCCTTGCATTCTTTCCTTGCTGATATGTAACCAAACGCGGTCACCGACTTGAAAATGATGATCAGTGCGATGTTTATCATGTCGAGCCTTGTATTTGGCTTGACTCTTTTCCAACTGTGCTTCCACTGCTTGATGGATGGCTTGAATTTTTTGGATGAACTTCAAAGCCTTCTCTGAATCATGACGTCCATCTTCAACATCATCTTTCCCAAAAGAAAAATCCATCAGAGTCTTAGGCACATAACCAAAACAAGTCTCAAAAGGAGACCTCTTTGTAGAAGAGTGTGTTGCATGGTTGTAAGCATGCTGCACATAGTGAAGACTCTCATCCCACAATTTGGGATGCTTGTTGCAGTAGCCTCTGAGTAGATGCACAACTATCCTGTTTACTACCTTTGTCTGTCCATCAGTCTGTGGATGGAAGGTTGTGCTCTTCTTTAGTCTAGTGTCCATGAATCCCCACAAAGTTGACCAAAATTCCCCTAGGAATCGAGAATCTCGATCCGATACAATAGAAGTAGGTAACCCAAAATGAACCCATACAAATTGGAAGTACATTTGAGCTGTCAGTTCAGCAGTGACTTGCTTTTTACATGGCATTAAGATACACATTTTGCTGAACCGATCAACTACTACATAAAGATAATCATGACCCTTCCTAGACATAGGTAAACCCCCAACAAAATCCATAGACACACTTTCCCATGGAGGAGATGGAACAGTTAATGGTGTGTACAACCCTAGTTTTATGTTACTTGGTTTACTAGTTGCACACATAATACAACCCTTAATGTATTTGGTTATAGTTTCTTGCATTTTAGGCTAGTAACAATATTTTTGTAATTGAGTAACTGTTTTACTTACCCCAAAATGTCCTGCAATCAAAGAAGTGTGAGCTTCACGGATTACATGTGCTTGTTCATCTTTTGGAACACATAACTTGCCCAAATGATACAAAATTTTATCTTGCACATAGTAATCTTTCTCTCCTATCTGTTTGCCTGTAATTAAAGCTGAATAAATATCCTTAAAGTTTTCATCATTAGCATATTGTTCCTGAAAAATTTCATGCACCATGGAACTACCTTTAAGGATGATCAAAGTATTCATAACAGGAGGCCTAGAAAGCATATCTGCTACTTTGTTATGGGTACCTTTCTTGTACTTAATTACTAAGTGAAACTGTTGTAAAAATCCCATCCATCTAAAATGCCTACTTTGTTGCAATTTAGACTGTGATTGCAAGTATTGTAGTGGCTGGTGATTAGTGTGGATTACAGTTTCTTTCCCCATTATGTAATGTTTCCATTTCTTAACACTCTAAACTAATGCATAAAGTTCTTTATCATAAGTAGGATAGTTACTTACTGCTCCTGAAAAGGTTTCAGAGTGGTAGCAGACTGGTTTACCTCCTTGCATAAGAACAGCTCCCATGGCAAATCCGCTTGCATCAGTTTCGATCTGGTAAAGCCACAACTGGTGCAGTGCTTAACTTTTCCTTCAAACTGTTGAAGGCCTTTTGTTGTGGACCTCCCCACTGAAAAGTTGTCTTCGTACTTGTCAATGCGTGCAATGATGATGCAATGTAGGAGAAGTTTGCAATGAACTTTCTCCAATACTGGACTGTACCTAAGAAACTTCTGACTTCTGTTACAGTACTTGGCTTAGGCTAGTTTACAATAGCTTCGACCTTCGCAGGGTCTACTTTCAATTGACCATTCCCTACGACATAGCCTAAGTACACTAGAGATGTCTTTGCAAATTCACATTTAGACATCTTTACATAAAGTTTTTCTTTTCTTAAAACATCAAAAAAATTCTTTACATGACTTACATGATCATCCCAATACTTGCTAAATATAAGAATATCATCTAGATATACAATGACAAAATCATCAATGAAAGGATGAAAGACATCGTTCATGACTCTCATGAATGTGGCAGGTGCATTACAAAGCCCGAAGGGCATAACCAACCATTCATAAAGTCCCTGTTTTGTCTTGAAAGCAGTTTTCCAAATGTCATCTTCTGCAATTCTAATCTGATGATAACCACTTCGCAAATCTAATTTAGTGAAATAAACTGCATGTTTCAATTGATCAAGTAAATCATCAATTCTTGGAAGAGGGTACCTTTTTTTTACCGTTATCTTGTTCAGGGTGCGGTAGTCAATGCACATTCTCCAAGATCCATCTTTATTTGGAACCAACACAATTGGAGAACCACAAGGAGATGTACTAGGATGGATAACTCCTTTCTCCACTAACTCTTGAACCTGTTTCTTGATTTCCTCATTCTGCATAATGGACAAATGGTATAAGCCGATATTAGGCAATGGCACATCTTGCTGCAGCTGAATTTCATGTTGTATTTCCCTCTTGGGTGGCAACCCCTTTGGTTCCTAAAACAAGTCATCATAAGCAAAAAAATTTTGACCATTTCAACCTTGTGTTTTGGGTCACACCCCTTAAATGCCTCAGAGTTATCTTCTTCTTTGGCTTTTACAAGCATTAACACAAAGTTCTTACTAGAGTTGACTAACCTTTTCATTTGACCAGCATTAACTAGTGTGAGATTAGTCTTGACCTTGTGTGCACATACAATGTATTCTACCCCATCTTTAAAAAGATGATACTTGTTCTCCCCCCTATAAAAGATTTCCTTTCTATCAAACAGATAAGGACTCCCTAATACAAGCCCACAAATATCCAGAGGTACAACATCTACTTCTACTTCATCAATGAAATTAGCAGTGATGGCAAAACGCAATTTGCACTGTTTTGTCACCTGCAACTGTGCATCATTACATACCCATCCAAGTGGATAGGGCTTAGGATGAGGAGTAGTAGTTAGATTCAATTTCTTAACAACCTCTTCAGAAATCAAGTTGACTTGAGAGCCCGAATCAAATAGTGTATCAATCTTTGTGTGTTTAGTTACCACACAAATGTGGAACAATTCATTCCGTTGTTTATCAACTTTAGGAGTGGATACTTTACTTGCATTACTTGTACTTGCATTAGAAATACTTGCATTAAAAGAGAGAATTATACTTTTCCCTTTACCTTGGATCCCGGCAGCAACGATCTTCGTCTCATCTCTGGAATCAGATCCAAGATCCTGTTGAATGATAGCAGTAGTAGTCTTTTGTTTGCCTTTATTGCCTCCAAATATTTTTGGTCTTGCTTCCGGATGCAATTTCCAGCACCTCGATTCATCATGCCCCTCTTTCTTGCAATGCGAACATGTGGGTTTTTCACCCTCTTTCTTCACCATAGCTGTCTTCTTTCCTTTACCTTTATCTTTTTCTTTATCTTTACCCTTAGACTTTCCATCAGACTTAGATGGATTTTTATCAAACTTATCAATGAATGATCCCTTACCTCTAGACTCTAAGTGGGTAGCTTGGACACAAACTTCGTCAAGGTTATTGGGATTCAAAACCAAAATTGAATGTCTAAGGTAGGAATGAAGACCTCCTATATACTTCAACAAAGTATCCTAGGTGTACAATGGAACATCTAATGTGATAGCCCTTTTACGAAATTCATGAGTGTACTCCTGAACGGACTGACCTTTCCCTTGCCTAAACATCTACCAATTCATCATTAGATGTTGCATGTAGCCTAAGGGATAGAATTGCTTTTTAAGAGCACTTACAAATTCTGTCCAGGACAAGTTGACTTTACCATGTTGGGAGATTTCTGCTCTAGTCCTACTCTCCCACCAAGTTAGAGTTGTACCCCTTAACCGAAGAGTAGCAAGTTGGATCATATCAGCATCATCTATGAGGTTTTGGACTCTACAATAGACTTCAACCTGTTGAATCCAATCATCTAGTTTTTCAGCATTTAATTCACCACAGTATTTTGGTAAGTCAAATTTTACATCCAACTTAATTTTGGGCTTATGTGCACCCTTAAAAGGATTAAAAGGCATAGAATGAGTAGAAGAAGGAGAAGAAGGAGAAGAGGGAGGTGTCTTCGGAGGCTCAGGATCATCTCCTGATTTCTTTCCTTTGCCTACACGAGCTTCATGTCTCCGCATCTTTTCTTGCCTCTCCTGGAATAAGACTTTGACCATGGCCTTCATGTCGAGAAAAGCCTTCTGAAATTCCTTCTCACCAAGCTCAGAACTTTGTCCATCATTTGGATCTGCCATCTGTGTTTGTGAATGAGCTCTTCATCTTCCAATCTTTGGATTAAACTCTTCAAGCTTTCCTTTTCCTTGTTGAAGTTGGGAGCGTGTAAGCATTCGAATCTACAATACTTAGTCAAAACACAGCTCTGATACCAATTTGATCCGATTTAGGATCTAAGACGATTGCTTAAAGAATGCATAACAATTACAATTCCAATCTCCAAATTACTAAATGAAATCAACACCATAACATAATTACACTAATGGAATTGAGAAAAAGACAGAATTCAGAAGGAGACAAGAAAGAGAAAATGCAAATAGCTTGATAACAGAGTTCGTCGTAAAACGACTACGTCTCCGAGTCCCTCTCCAAAGAGTAGACCGATCCGATTGATATCTTCAAAAATTCGGCATTACAATAGCTGGCAAGCTCTTCCCTTCAAGCAAAATGGAATTCCAGCAATCTCCTGACGTACAGGAACAACAAATTATCTCCCAAAACACTCTAAGTCTCCAACACTTGAGGAATTCTCAATTGCCCCTCTAAGCCTCTAATCTCCCCTTTTTATACAAAAAATTTACCCAATTTGGTTAACAACCAAATGATTTACAAAATCCACCTTATCTCTCCATTTTTACATAAAAATCTTAATAATCTCCTTTACATAGATAAATTAACAATAATACCCCCTTTTAAAAATTCCAAGCCCCTAATTTTATTCTTTCTGGACATTTGCTGTTACAAAATAAATCTTGATTTATTTTGTTGGGGTGGCAAATTTAATAATTTTAGAAAAAAATAATAAAAATCTCCTTAAATTTGGGGATTCCACCTTTATGGAAGGCTCCCCACAAAGTGTGGGCTACCCCCATGTTAGGTGGCAACCCCACTTTAGGTGGGTCACCCCCCATAACATGGGTGGCGTTCCCACATAATGTGGGTCGCCCCCCATGTGTGGGAGGCTTCCCACATAAAGTGGGCGCCCCCCTTAATGGGTGGGTTTTATCCCATTTTTTTAGGAGTTTAGTTTTATACATTTTTTTCATTTATTTTATTTTGATTTTTATATATTTTTTTTTAAAAAAAAAATTTCCAAACTATTTTCCAAATGGAGGATTGAGGAGATGACAAGTGTCAAGGGCTGATTGGCCGTGGTGCTGACTGGGCATTGACGTCATCAGGTTGACCCAGATTTTGACCATCTGTAACTTCGTCATACGGACTCCGTTTTTCATGAAACGAACTTCGTCGGAATCGTGATGATGAGCACTACACAATGGTGTTGACTTTGGCCTATTTTGACAACTTTTAATTTTGCCCTTTTTTTGGCCTGTTTTCTAAGGGTTCACCATAGGTTTGACCTTACATATTTTGAGCTTCGGGACTCCAATTGACTCTGTTCGAGTTGCGTTGGAGTCAAGATTTCACCCTCTTGTTGATAATACCGATTCTGAAGATAAAAGAGAAACTTCAATTTTTGACAAAGATCCTCCGGATTAGTGCGGATGATATTGGGGGCATGGATGAAATTGGAGGCATGACCCCAAGAATTTTTTCCACAATGGTGCTCACATCATAACTGGAAGGGAGTTTAGCCCCTTGTTTTGCTAATTCAAGCATATATTGTGAGGGGTGGAGCTTCATCATGATGTTGATAATTCTATGATTTTTTGGAATGTGGACCATTTTGATGATCTCATCTTGTGTCATCCCAAAGGCATTATTGGTGATATCCTCTACTTGGCATTCCTCTTGAGGATTTTGTGATGAAGGAAGATTAGTTAGGGGGTTGCTTGATCCAACGAGATTAATTTCAGAATTGGTTTGACTTAGGTCACTTGAAGTTGATGTTTCTTTGTTGGTCTCCATGTTCTTGTGTTGTGATCTTGTTTGAACCATAAAATGAGACTCAAAAGAGAAGATCTAGGATGATTAAGGATCAAAGGTGTGATTGTGAAATGTGTGAAAGGTGGATGATATGGATTATTAAAGTCTTAGAAGATCTTGAGGGGGATGCTAGACTTTTGGGATTTTTTTGGATTTTGATTTTGACCTTGATTTGGTTTTGGATGGCTTTGATTTTGGATAATGAACAAATAGATCCCAAGATGTTGGATGTTATCTATGGGATAGACTTGCTCATGAGATGATAATTTTACTAAGTGTAGGGAGAAGGATGCATCTATCTAAACCTAACCAAACAAGATGATTTGATGACAATTTAACTAAGCATATGGAGAAGGATACATCTACACATACTTAGTTGAACCAAATGTTTAGATGTTTTGATTCAAGGATTTTGATTCATGGATTTGCAAAAAGTCTAGCATAAAGGATGGTTTCAAGATTTTCAAGGGTTGTTGGTGAGATGATTTTGATTTTATGTTTGAAAGATGGATGAAGGTTGAATTTGATCGTATGTGTACCTAAAAAACACTCTTGTTTACAAGACATTGGTTTTGAAGAACACACTTTACTCTAAACAAGATGCTCAAATTGTTGAAAAAATCTTAGATTTTGACAATAATAAAATGATTATAAATTGGGATTGTTTCTTGAAGCTCTTTTGTAAAATTTGAAAAGCAATCTTTGTTTGAACTCATAGAGCATTGAGAGACTCTTTTGATGATATTTTAGACTAAGAGTTTTTGACTTTGGTTTTCAGATTTTTATCTTGTGTGAAATCATTTGAGACACATGTGTGCGGTTCAATTGTTCTTAGCTTTGATTAGTGACCTCTTTTTACCAAAAACAATTCTTGATTAGGTTTTTGAGCTAGATGTCTAATGTCTTAACTTCTTCTCATCCCACAAAGCACATTATGTGGAACCTCAATTAAATCAAGGAAAAAGTTACCTATTGTTGAATTTAGTAAGCAAATTGAGATATAAACTTAAATGCTTAGAAACCTCTAAGGATAGATTCCCAAGGAAAAGCAATAGCACTTAAATTTTTTCCAAGATATTTTCTTCCTAAAGGGTTTGAAATTTGATGAAAATGTTGAATTTTTGTTTCCCAATGTTTTCGATCAAGCAAAGTGTTTTTTTTCCAAGAACATCCACAACCCTATGGATATAAAAGACTTTATTTGTTGAATCCCCACTTCGAAAAGTCCAACTACACCTACTTTTAGTGAATGGTTAGATGCTTGACCACATAGGTTCCCCCCTTGTAGTGCACTCACTTCTCGGGTCAGCCAAGCATTAGTACCATGAATCTCCAATGGAATACTTTCTATTTCTACTAAAAGCTGTAAAAGTGTGGGGCGGCTTCAAAATGACCGTTCTTGCACCAACAAATAGATCAAGGATTTTGGCCTTTTATAAAAAAGGGTTTTAATGTGGGAATTTTGTTTGTGGGGGACCATCCATGCAACAAGAGACCATTGTTTCCCTTCTCGTCAAAATAATCCTCGTGATACTTTCCTTTCCTCAAGTACCCACACCTATATATAGGTTGGAAGTCGCTTGGTTTTAGCGTGTTGTTGGTTGGGTCATTCCCTTGGGTGATTACTTTTTCCCACAAGGAAATCCCTCTATGATAAAAAAAAGTGAGAAAACATATCCATAGTTTGATCGATCTTTGTTGAGAAACAAAGAGAGAACACATGCAATATGTTCCACTCACACTCACAAGTTTTGTCTAATTTTAATCCCAAGTCAAAATGTGGAGGAAATCACTTATACAACTTAATATCACAAAAAGCCTTTTGATTCTCAAGATCACCGTGAGGCACGAGAGAAGCACATACATCTTTTAGATGATATTACTCTGGATAAGTGATTACAAAACATAGAAGAACATGTTCATTTTATCCTTTCAAAGCAAGAGTGACTTATTTTTAAGCACCAAAGGAAATGTGATATTTTGATTGTTCAATTGTTAACCTCAAACAAAATCTAGTAGATTTACCTAAAGTTCTTTTTAACCTTTTTCCTTGTTCATTTTAAACCCAAATTGAAACTTAGTGAGTCCTAAAAGATTGAAGAGGTAAAATCCTTAAATTTGGAATTATAATTTCTTCCAAAAGTGTCTAAAAACACTTGATACAATAGAAAAATAATGTTATACTTCAAAATTTCTTTTTGATCCTTCCTTGATTCCACCTAAAAAACTAATTAATTCAAGAAAAAAGAGGCAGAAAACTAGTTAGTAACTCCAAATGATCAAAAGAAAAAAAAGCACATGTCAAAAAAATTGAATTTTGACTTTTTACTCCACCCCAGCGGCGCAACCCGCATATGTGGTGTTGTTTGAAGAAATCAACAATGTTGTATAGCACTGCTAGGTCTACAAGTGGTGCTCTGCAACAAAACAAAGAGTGTGATGGCGGCACAATTTTGCTCAGTGGCACAGTTTGAATTTTAAGAATCCTAGCACCTAAGAATTGAAACAATGTCACAGTTTGAAGATTTGAATTTCTAGGTGGGAAGGTTACAACAGTGGATTTTGGAGTTTGAATCATCGCTATATGGCGCCACTGGGCTAATAGTGGCACTATATGATTCCACTAGACTGATAGCGGTGCAATTTCCTATAGACACCAAAAAAAAAAGGAAAAACAATGGAATTTTGTTAGAAAATGTGATTAGAACTTGAGATTTTCCCTCCTAGCACCAAATGTAGAACCCCAATCCTAGACCTACACAAACAAAACAAACAAACACATCATTAGATCAAATTCAACTGAGAATCAAGATTCCCCATGAAATTCATTTGCAAAGCTCAAATATGGAAGAAAATGAATAAAATGAACCAAGAAAGCAATCTATTTTAAGATGCAAACTTTCAATCCCATGAGGAAATTGGTGCCAATTTGATGTGAAAATTGGCCATTCCCAACTCCTTTGATGCAATGTTTAAGAGTGATCCACTTTGTTGAAGATTCAATTGAGCTCCATGATGAAAAACCTGCATGACCTAGCTAAGACCTTGATAAAATTTTATGGAAATAGATATGCTTGAAGATGAAATTGAGTATAATAAGTTTACTCAAATTGTGGATGATCAAAACAAACGATGAGCCTCTTATTTATACAAAGACAAGATGGAGGAATGAGAAAAATGGAGCAATGTGGGATCATTCAACATCCAATGGGAAAGTGCCACTTGCCAAGATGTGAATGGAGGAAGCTTGAGCACATTTTGATGAATGTGCACAATAAATGTTATTAGGTGGAATTTCAAATTTGTGAAATGATTTTTTGGAGGGAGAAAAGAATGACTTAAATGCGACTTGGCTCAATGCACAAGGACATGTAAGAGGGAATGAATGTCTTGTTGGAAGGACAAATCCACTTCGAGGGATTTTCAAACTGGAGGAATATTCCCCTAAAGATGCCATGTTGAGAGAAAATAGGGATTTAATAAATTAATTAAATGTATTTTCATGTGCAAGTGGAAAAATCTAGAGGAATTGGATGATTAAGATTAAATTAATCAAGATTTAATTAATTTAATGAGGGATTAAATGATTTGACAATTTGATTTAGATTTTTGGGTTTATTTAAATCAAAGTTGAGAAGAATGTGATATAGATTTAATTAAATAAAGATTTGATTTATTTAATCAAAGAGGATGATGTTAGATTAAATTAAACAAGGTTTAATTTATTTAATTTAATAAGACGACTTTAGATATTTAATCAAATAAAATGGATTATTTAATTAAAAAGAGACTAGAGGGTTAATTAAATAACATTGATTTATTTAATTAACAAGAGAGAATGACTTAATCAGATAAATGATAATTAGCTAAGAAGATGATTTAGGACGAAATGATGTTAGTAATCAGGATCAAGTGTGATTGGTTCATTTTCCCTGTCTACACAAACTATGAAGACTACTAAGGAAAGTCTGAAAGTTATAGGATCTAGAAGTTCAAAGTCTGAAAGAACCATGGCAATTGATGAAATCATGACATACAATTATGGCTTCATTCAAGTGTAGATTAAAAGAAGATTCAAAAGACAAGGATACAATACTAGGTTAAATTTCCCTCTCTTTGGTTATTGTTTCAATTGCAATAATTTTAGTCATAAAGTTGTGGACTATAGAAAAGAACGGGTAATAAGAAATAATTTTGTTAGCAACAATGCATTTGCACCTCTGTACAATTTCAATTTCATCTATTTCAAATGTAACAACTTTGGACATATTTCAAGGAACTACAAAAGCAATTTAATGAGTCCTCCACTAGCGAAAAGTGGAAGAAAAGGATCAAAAATAAAAAAATTCATTAATCTAAAAAGGTATGGAAGAAGGTTCCTAAAGAGAAGTCAAAAAAATCAATAATTGCTCAAACTGCACTACATGCTCAGAAGGAGAAAAACCTGTGGATCATAGATAGTGGTTGCTCAAGCCATATGATTGTAGATAAGATTAAGTTCATGAATTTCAAGAAATTTGAAGGTGGTCAATGACCCTTGCAAATAATTCAATTTCCAAATTCTCTAGTAAGGTTACTTTAAGTCTTGATGGTGGTAAAACAAAGACACGTGATGTTTTGTATGTTGAAGGTTTAAAACATAATTTATTAAGTGTCAGTCAGATGTGTGACAAAGGATAAAAGCTATCTTTTAGTGTTGAAGGTTATGAAATTAGGGAATCAAGTATCGATGAACTGATTGTGAAAGAAAGTAGGACAGATAGTGACATTTATCATCTCAGTGAGTTAAATGGACAGAGTTATCTCACTGCACAAAAAGATGAAAGTTGGATTTGACATAGAAGGCTAGGACATATGAATTTTGATGATATTGTAAAGATTAATTCAAGAGGGCTAGTTTGGGATATGCCAAATATTAAGAAGCCACAATCAATCGGCTATAAAATATATCATGAAGGTGTGATGCCCAAAAATTTACATCGAAATATAGTTAAGGACAAAACACAAATTCCAAATTTCGTTCACTTACACTTGCAAAACTCTCAAATTTTGCTACCAAAGCAGGCACTACAAGAAAACATACAAATTTGACCAGACATAAACTATAATTCTTTTAGTTAGATAACTAAATTGCTTAGACCATCATGGTCAGTTCGAGAGGAGACCTGAAATCCACATCTCTGAGGTAGACTTAAACAATACAACCAACCCAAAATTAACCTAAAATATTATATAAGTCACATGCCAACAATAACATATATATATATATCAATAATAATCATAAGAATATATAAGAGAACAAATCCTAGGGGCCAGACCTAGTCCTCGAGGGCTCGTCTCTGACGACCTTGCCTATGTATATATTTCACAGAGGCACCGTAGTTCGACAATGAAGGATTTAACCAACATAAGAATTCTCAATAGTGAAAAGACACACCAACTCACTTAGGGATTTCAATGGAGAATAATACTACAAGAGGACAAAAAAAAAAAAATTGTTGGAGAGATAATAATGCTATCAACAATTTACTACTTGGTTTACATCATATTTTATCATTACTCTTAATATGTGTTGAGGATGAAATCACTATCATCTATAACCAAACATCTAAACCTTACATATAACATGATGGATATTCTCAAGATTCATGAAGACACAATACCATGAAAATTAGCTAAAAAGGCTATGAATTAAGGTTTTGATAACTATTAAAACTCTTGAACAACTCTAATGTTTCTATGTCATTTAATACTCAATTACCAAGTATACTGTTCTCAAGGATTACTAAAAAAAATATGGAGCATAAAATAAAAACTCACACATGCACAAAGACATAAGGTAATCAAGATGCTAGAAAGAATAAAGTTAACTCTTTATAGGATTTCACATGATAGGAAGAATAAAAAACCACTCATTTTGCATGTTGAATAATCATTTCTGAGATAGTTTCATCCTAACATATGATCAATTTCACCATTAATTAATTGAACAATAATATAATAAGATTGTTTGGAATGAGATTGATATTATAATATTCTACAATTATTCTTATAGGATCATTGAAAATAACCATTCAAGATTCCTATAGGGTGGTTTAGTTTAAACAATCTTTTACCATTCTTCTAATAACTAATCACCCTAGAAAGTCACTCAACAAGTAGCCTCTGTTTCATAAGTTCCAACTAAAGAAAGTCATACTTAAATATTAACTCAATATTTGTTTTGAATCATCATAACATAAATATCTTATTCTTATTAGATAAGGTACACTACCAACAATTTTATTACGCCATGGTATTATAATATCAAAGTTATATCAATTGCAGACAAGGATACAAGTGATTAGTTTTACAAAAATATACCTACTTCTCAAATATACAAAAATACATTCATTATTTATATTTATTATTATTTAATAAAATATTTATTTATTCACTTTACTATATATATTTATGTATAAATATATAAAAAATGATTATATAAATTACTACAAAGATATAATTTACTTTCTTTTTAGAAAGAAACTCTAAAAATCTATTTTTTTAAAAAATTATGCTTACTAATATCTAAACTTCTCTTATTTTAAACTTCCTTTAAAATACTTAAAAATAATACTAGTATTCTTTTTTATTAATTAATATACTTCCCTTCTCATGAAAAAGAATATTTAAATAAAGATTCTTAAGTGATTCCTTAGGATTAAAAGGGCTCTTTACAAGAATGAAATACGTAAGAACTCAACTTTATTTATTTATTTTCTTTCAAGGATGCATGAGATATATGTTGACTTGGCCACATTTTTATTTAAATAAAAGAAAGCATTTAGAACACTCACGTTTCATAAAAGTAATAATAAAATAATCAAAAGGGAAAAGCCTAATTAACACCATACAGGCACTAGCTCTATGCTGACTTATTTTATTTTATTTTAACTTCTTTCGTTTTACTCCTTGCAGGTTATGGAGAGGCAAAATTAAATACACGTTAATATATTAATAATAAAGTATTGTTGCATGTCTTTAGGCAATATATTTAGTAAATATGAAAATGGCTAATAGTTAATAAAGGGAGAACTTATGAATATCTGCGGTTAAATCATCTCTCCTTTCTAAGCATGCCCAGCAAGGATGCAAAATGAACATTCACAATACTCCATTTATTTCACCCAAATTTGGAGGCCCGTTAGAGTTTACCTAATGTTATTTCTCGCTGTTTGGGCTTATCAACCAGACTCATGAGAGCCCTCAACCACATCCTGGAGGTGTGTCTTGTATTAAACTATGGCGCAGAAGTAAAAGGACTGGTATAGTTTATTTTATTTCTGTTGTTGGTAAGGAAATACACAGCATTCTAATGGAGAATAAAATGTTATATTTCATGAATTGCAGCCTGCCGATTTTATTAAAAGTATGCTGCTGATTTTATTTTATTTTATTTTATTTTATTTTTAATATTTTAAAACAAAATAGGGATGCATAGACCAAGCATGAAAACTATTGACATAGACCTCTAAGGAATGTATCTCATGGTCTGAGATGATTGAGTAATAGTGCAACTGCATCTGGCAGACTTGTATGCTAGGGCACAGACAAAGAATGTGAACAGTTTAAGGAATGCAATGAGTTCAATTTATACAAAACTAAGAACCTTTCTAACTTTGAATTTAGTAGCTGTTTAAGATAAAATTATAACATGATGTATTGGACGGTATACTTGGACTCAAACCTTACTACAATGAATCTACAGTTTATATTGCCATCAAACACCAAAAGAAACATAATTTTGAGATAATTTAGGCTATGACTTGCAGTATCCAAAACTTGCCTAGTACAATTTTCTGTACATTTTATTCTGAAGAATACATCGCTTCTCACTGTTAACCAAAATCCATTTAGCATGATATTCTCACAGCGAAGGAATAATACAAATACCAACATTAGCATAACCTTAGCATAACTCCCAACCATGGTGATGACGTTGGAAACCCAAAATGGGTGGTGGTAGCTGCCAGTCGTAATGCTAGCTTCCTGGCGATGCAGTTAATATGAAATTCTAATAACACTAGAGTCAAACTGAAAAGTACATTAATTGGCCAGACGCAATCAAAGGTAATCCAATTCTTTACTTCATATCAGTGTGGGCATTAAAGACTACTCGAATACCTAGACTTAATTGGATGTTGTTGTATCTGTCACCAGATTCAAATCCTTGATTGCATATCTGCTATGCTCACCGTGCCACTCGTCCCCATCACACCATGCATTGCTGATCCATTTATCTATCGTAAATACTCAACACCTCACTTCTTTAATGCGATGGCAGGGAACTATTTATTTGTTTTCAGACCCAAGTCCAATCTAATAAAGGCCCTCATAAGAGACCCTCAGGTAACCCATAACCATGACATTGATCGCTCAACTACTGCACTTGAGACTTGACTGAGTAGGATGCGACACATTGTTTTTATGATTTTTATATTATTGTTTAAGGACTAACATTACCAAGAGCAATAAGTGAGACTAATTTAAGCATATGACTTTAAATCAATTTAATGTTCTATAGGTGAAAATAGCATGAATGCTAATTTCAAATATACCTTTTTACTTCCATAAATGTGTAAAATAAGTTTGATATGCATAGCATGATAAAGTTAGTCTTGGATATAAGTGCCTAATCAAGAGTATATTATAAGATGCTAGTATTCAATTTCCAATAAATTTTGAAGCATTGAAAATTTTGTAAATATTGACTTCAATTTGATTTCAAGTATCATGTTTCTATGTTTTTGTTTTGGTGTCATGAATATAAAACTAGAATGTTTGAGCTATGTTATAACTCTTATAAATGACTCTAAAACACACCTTTAGCGAATAAAAATGTTCTCTAATATGTTTTCAAGGATAACTTAATGTATTTTATGTGTAAAGAAAAACATTCTAATATGAAGAAAGTTCGATGATTTATAAAATTTAAATGAATGGTATGAGAGAAGCAATATACCAAGTATATCTAAAACAAGACAATTTCAAGCTTTATGATAGCTATAATGACAAAATAATATGTAATTTAAAATTGTGAAGCACACATTATGGGATTTGAGTCCTAAATAGAATTGAAAAATAATAATTTTATTCCCAAAATGTGATTACTAATCAGCTTATAGCACACATAGTGAACAACCTTACTTCTATTAGAATACAATTCTAGTGAAGATGGATAAAATATTTTATTCCACCTTTACAATGATTGCCTTAACCCCCACAAGGGCCTCTTCAATTTACAACCTAGATTATCTTTACTTTTTATATTAAACTCTTTATGTTGACTCATACAAATATCTTTTCCTAAACCACTACATATGCAAGATTATTTTCTTAACATCCTTATATGCGATCTTTAGCCATATAGGGTATACGTCATAGCATATATTTAACTTCTATCTGACATAAACTATTCTTAGATACTTTGATTTTTGTGAAGGTATTTCTAAAGTCAAATTTATCCACTTAAGTCAATTGATAATATGGCCATTGGAAGTTCTAATATTTCCTATAATTATTTATGACCTAAGAATAATTTTACATTATAAGCATTATCACATGGTTTAGAATTAAAATCCTCATATTCAATATAATGTCGAACATCCAAACATGAAAGATCCCTAGACACATTATTGAGAATTGATCGGGTGGCCTTACAAAAGGGAAGAAAACAAGAAGCAAATATCCCTCTAAGGATTATTCCACATTAAAACTATTAGATCTAGTTTATGCATATCTGTGCAAACCCATGTGGACTAAAATTTCAAAAGGAGACATGTATTTGATGATGCTCATTGATGATTACACTAATATGACTCGGATAACATTTCTAAAATAAAATTTAGAAGCATTTTATAAGTTAAGGCATTCAAGGAATTAGTAGAAAATGAAGCTAAAAGGACAATCAATTTGAGATCTAACAAAGGTGGAGAATTCACTTTTGAGAAGTATTATATCTAGAGGTAGTTCTCTACTCCTAGAACTCCACAACAAAATGGATTACAAAAATAAATAATTGGATTGTACAAGAGATGACAAGAACCATGCTATGTCAAGAAAATCTACCAGATATATACTGGAGAGAAGCTACACATGATACTATATAATTCTGAACATAGTGGAAATCACACATAAAACTAAGAATAAACCATATGAGCTATGGCGAGAAAGACCGAAAACAATGAGACACCTAATAATATTTGGGAGCAAGTACTACATTAGAGAGATGAAGAAAATATTGGTAAGTTTAATTCTAGATAAAATGAAGGCATTTTCCTTGGAAGTTGCAGATATATTCATGAAACCACTTCCTAAGGAGGCATTTGAGTTTCTTTGACAAAATTTGGGATTTGTTGCTCCCTCCTCTTGAATCAAGATGTAACAAAAGTTGAGGGGGATCTTGCTCTCCCTACTATAAGAATTCTTGGTGGTCTTGCAAAGTATTTTCAAAGGCAATGAACCATGGACTTAGGGGGAGTCTATCCAAGAAATATGTTTTTAGATTGTGCGGTGTACTAGAAAATGAATAAAGAAGGAGAATAATGTGTTTGCAGAAGCCAATATTGGTGAGGTAAAGTGGTGCATCCTTGATGGGGGAGAAAGTTTTGACCCTTTTCCATTGATGTCAATGGGGGAGAAAGTGAGCTCAAAATGCTAAATTGCTTAGAATATTGAATTGAGGAGAAAGTGAGCTCAAAATGTTGAATTGCTTAGAAAGAATAATGATCTCATAATGTTATATCTTCCATAGGGGAAGAGAGTGAAGAAAATGCTACAATGAGAAAATCACTCTAAAAGTTAGTTTGGTGGTCCAATAGTTCTATTTAGTAGTTTCTTTTGGTGGTCCAACATTTTTTGTTTTCCATCAATGGCAAAGGCGGCAATTGTTGAACATAGGTTGTCATTGATGTCAAAGGCTATTAGTAATGACAGGTTTTGCAATCAAAAATTTTTCAAGGATGAAATAGATTGGAGTAATTTGAATTATCATTATATTCCCCTTCACTTAAAGTGTTGTATGTCAAAAGTTTAGTTTTTTTAATGTTGGTAATTTTACTATCAAGTTACAACATCAAGAAATATATTATAGTTGTTGTATTCTTGCAATATCTCACTTGCATCTATTCTCTTTGTCTATGACAGTCCAAAGGTCTATATTATTATGTTTTTGTTCAAGGATATCTTTTGGGAAGATAGATTTCTTTGGCAATACAATTATGGTCATCATTTCTTTCATAACTACACTTTTCCTCTGCAATTTGGAAGGAGAGTATGTATACACTAGTACTATTAGTTTTTTGAGTTTCTAGAGGTGATGTTCAATGTGCAAGAAATTTGAAGTGACAAAAGGCTCTTTGTTCCTGTCTATCAACTTATTCATGTTGAAGACATGTGCGATAATAGCTAGTAGTGTGAAAAATTTAAATATTTTTGTGGTGTTAGAATAGGACCTGGTTAAGGTTCTTGTGGTGGGACACAACATCAAGTTCTTTTGGCAGAAAGAATTTTATATTTGGACCATTATATTATACATTTCATGTAATTTGAATTTAAGTCCACCCTATGTTCTCCTAGATCTTTTTGGATCCCTGGTCGACATGGAAGAGTGTTAATGTAATTTCATGTATATATTTCAAATTTTTAGATGCATTAGTAGGAATCCAAGGATGACCACATGAATTATAAATACATCTATGTGAAGTAGAGTAGGTCACTGGTGCAAAATGAAGAGAAGGTGTTGAAGAATTGCATTCCAGTATGTGTCAATGTAGCAAAATATTATATGTAGTGAGGAAGAGTGTTAATTGTAACTTTGACACGTGTTGAGTTAATTCAAAGATCCACAATCTTTATCATTATATTCCATTCATACTGGTGTTATACCTATTGTACTGTTTCATTTGGGGGTTGGCGTCTTGAGTAGGTTGTTTCATATAGACACTATAGGGGATTATTATCTTTAGTAGGTTAGTGCCTACTTTAGTGTGTAAAATTCATTTGTATATTTCTACATTGTGAGACTAGATTTGGGTAGTAGATCCAAGTAGCTTTTCTCATTGTTATTTTTCCCATCCTAGGTTTCCACGTATATCTAGTGTTCACTTGTGCTTATGTTTTTCCTTGATCATTAGCTTTCTACTTTGATTTAAGTGTGGTTTCTAATATGTGCAACTATTAAGAGTTTTAAATAGATTTGATCTACTAATTCACCCCCCTCTCAGTAGATTGTGTGCCCTTCAATTGTACCCTAAAATTGAGGAGGCTTATGAAGACCAAATTGTGTAGCTAAAATTAAATAAATTACCAAAAATGTTAATTATCTTAGACAAAATTATTCCTAATGATGTAAAAGGATATAATTGAGAATTAAATAGATAAGGGATATTGTGTTGAGATAGATGTATTTACAAGTATAAAGGTAAACTTAGGAAATATGTGTACCAAAAGGAAGTTGACATGTTGATTCATCTTTCTACAAAACATGATAAAGCCATGACATATAACTATGAATGATTGAAAGGAAATAAAAATATATTAATAGCTCAACATACTATTGAAATATCTATGGACTCAAAACCTATCATGAAAAATAGACACCAATCAATCCAAAGATTGAACTATTAATGAAGCAAGAGTTCACCATTTGAATTAATCTTGAGTCAAATACCATCTTTTCTATCAAGTACTCTAAAGAAAAATGAGAAAATAATGCTCTGTGTATATTTTAAGGATTTGAACAAGACACCAAAATATTATTATCCTCTTAACATTCCATGAAATATATATTATATATAGTGGCCAGCTATGAGAGCGTTTCATGTTACTAGATGGATTTTATAATTATAATAAAATTTTGAGTTAAATAGGAGGATCAATACAAGAAAATGTTCACTAATAAATGGGAAACATATGCATATTCTAAGATAACCTTCACTCTATCAAATGCAAGTGTAAAATTTCAAAAGTTCATGGATATTTCCTTTAGTGAGCTAATAGACAAGATCAACCTAATATGTACCTAGATGATTTCACAATATTATCAAAAAAGGATAATCACTTTAAGCATCTAAAATAGGTTTTCCATAAATTTTAAGAGTTTAGAATCTCTTTGAACCAAAAGAAATGTCTTTTAAATACCTTAAGGAAAAATCCTTGGGCATGTTATATCCAAAGAAGGAATTTATATTGATCTAGATAGAGTGCTAGCCATTATGAACCTATCATTATCAATTTAAATAAGAAAGTAGTTCAGTCTTTCCTTAGAAATATTAACTTTGTGGGGAGATTTATTTATGATTTTTCTAGTTTAGTAAGACCTAAATAACACTTATGATAAAGAATGATAAATTATTCAAATGGATTGTTTAAGGAAGGGAGGCCATAATCTAACCTCTATTGTTCCATCTTCCTTCTAAATCAAAAAATTCAGCATGTGGCATCAATTTCTCTACCATTGGTAAACATTGACTTTTCAAAATATTTTATAATGTATGTTATTGGTTGTGACCACAATATTGTAATTTATCTAACATAAAATGATGATAATGGGAAAGGAGAGTGCTTTATTTCCTTTAGCTCGAATTCTCAAGAAGTATGAAATAAAGTATAAATTTGTTGAGAAATAGACCTACACTCTAGTTAAAGGGTTGAAAAAATTTAGACACCTAATAGCAAGAAACAAAGTTAAAACATTTTTTGTTTATCCCAACATTAGGGAGTATATCATGGAAGGAGAAATAAGTGAGAAAATATAAAATTGGATCACCAAGATCATGGAATATGATATGGAGTACATAGTAGTGTAATATAAATAAAAAATTTCCTTGAACTTGAAAATGCCTAATTTGGTGGACATCACATGCCCACTTCATGTTTCTTTATCCTTGGTGTTCACTATTAAGAGCTTGATAGTAGAAATTGCACAATATATACTATTTATTTATTTACCCTAAGAATATTATAAAATAAATTTTGTTCTCCTTTTTAAAAAATTTAAATAATATTTTTTTATTATTGATCTAAAAAATGAAAGAACAACAATTTAAACTAATAATAAAATATATTTAAATTTTTATTCATTAATATTAAAATTTTAATTATAAAAATAAAGTCAAGAGAATAATGTTAGTTCTCAAAAAAATGAAAAAAAAAAATTCTATCTTTAATTTTAAATAGAAAAGATAATATTTTTTTTTTTTAAATGATTGATAAAGAATTAAATAGTGAAGAAAATAATGGGTGTGTTTTTACAAACACAATTTCTAGTATTTAGCTAGCAAATGGAGGGTGGAGAAAGGGAAGTAAAATAGTAGTGGCAAAGGGAAAGTGTAAGTTGTCTAAATGATGACATCATGGAAACTATATTAGCATGTATGTGTAGCTATATCCAATAGAATTTGAATGAGAATTTTGGGCCTTGACTAAGTTATTTCCCACTATATTCCCCTACAGGGTGGGGGGCCCAAGAAAATTATAGCCCGACGCTTCATTTTTCATGTGGAAAGTGGACAACTTGATTCACACAATTTTAAATTGAAGAAAATTATATCTTAATATCAAGAAAAGAATAAAATATAAGACTTTTAACATCCATGAGACCAATAAAACTTTTTCCTCCAACGAGAAATTAGAATTGAGATACCAAGAAATTATTTTCATCTAGTGAGATATGAATCTCGCTAGGTTACAATCCTTTTTCTCCACATTCATTTTTTATAAATGAATTAATTAAATACAACAATACTATATATTCAAGGTGTCATAAGAACATGTGATGACACACACCAATGCATAATTAAAAATTAAACTTAGCTTTAAAACACCCTAGTTGACATAGAAAATGAGGCATGGTAGAGAGATAACATTCCCAAAACAACTCAAACACCCTTCTAACTTCTCTACCAAACCATCCTCTAATTTTAACTAGATTACAATAAAAAGAAAGGATAAAAACTATCATTTTGGGTTTCTACCAATAATCTATACGTGGGTTGGACTTCAAGCTTCATGTGAACTTGTAACTTAATTCAAATTCCCTACTCCTTTTCACTTCATACTATTTCCTTGCTATATAGAATTTTCCAAATTTGCATGTGAACCCTGGAATATTACTTGATTTTGGGACTTGATCCAAATCTAAAGTTATAACCAATCTTTAGGTTTTGAAACATCATTGTGAAACTAGCTTGCATGGACTTTGGGTTCACAAATGGACATGGGAATTGTTTCAAAGTATTAAGTTCCATCCACACTCTAAACCTTGTAATAGAACATGAAAATATCTTTCATGGAATTTGGTTTCACACGTGGAAATGAGACTTGATCCATGTTTGAAGTCCCATCCAACCTCTGAACCCCAAGAAAATATAAAACTCATTTTATAATTTCATGGGTATTGAACATTGTTGGGACTTGCAACCTTTGGTTTGAAGGCCTTACTTCATTCTAATACTTGTGACCCACTATGCAATCCTCCAATTCCCTTTTTAATGTTTGAATATCAGGTATGCATGTGAACTTGGGACTTGTTCCCAAATTAAAATTCTATCTTTACTCTCACAAATTTCTATGTACTTCCACACTGTGGAACTCAAACCTTAGATGAGACTTCTAGACATAGTCCTAAGTCTAATATCCACTATGATTCCCATGACCTTCCAACATGGGAATAAGGAACTCCAAGTGCCTAATCCCACCTAGTGCCTACAACCAACCAACATAGGAACAAGGTTCCAAGTGCCTAATCCTTCCTAATGCAAGCAACCCATGAAATTAAAAATGAAATTATTTTGAAAATTGGAACCTAGAATTCATCATAGACTTAAAAACCTTTTGAGTTCTAAGTCCTAGTTCCAACCTAACAACTAGTCCTAGACAAGTAATTCCTTAAATTAAATTTTATTTAGTCAATTCAGCCATGCACTCACTTCGCTCACCCAATTGGATCCATAAACCATGGATATCACTCAAATATTTTGTATCGTAAGTTACATTCATGTATAAGCCTAAAATCAAAATATGTTCAAAGTTCATATTAACTAGCATAACAATAATGATGAAAAGTATGTAAAATGACATGTAAATTTGACACCAATTCATCAAAATACAATAAAAAAAATAATCACACCATCACTACTTATGTGGATGATTAAAAATCCTTCCAAATAGGAGGTTCCAAAATAATATTATAATTACATGAGATGACTCAAATGTCCTAAAATATACCTTTTGTATTTTTTAACAAATAAGAAAAACAATGATCTGTGAAGATTTTTCCAACTTTGAGAATAATTTTGAGCCACTCTAGAATGAATTTTCTAGTCCCCAATGGTGGTTCCATGCCACCCAACCTTGTGGTAACCATAGGTCCACCCCATCCTACTAGGAGATAGTTGTAAGGACAAAAAACACACTCACACCAAAAAAAGAGGTAAGGATTATATATGTGCTTACATGGTGCATACAAATGGGCATGGACAATAGACAATCAAGGTCTCATCCAATCACAACCATGACTAGAGATGGGTCTCACATCATAAATAAAATTGAATTGCATCAAGGATTAAGGTCCTAAAGACAAGAGATGGAATTTCATCACAATAGTGCCTATAGCTAAGAGAGATTGAGTATGCCTCCCATTCATAAGGTGAGGGTACCAAACCAACATTGTACAATGAATCTCCAAGTGTGGCATTCTCTTTAAATTGATATCAAGCCTCTACAAGTGCTTTGACTATGTCATAGAATTAACATCTTGGTTTATTTTAGTTTTCAAATAAAATTTAAGTATCTCTTAATTAATAACTCCTTGTTTTATCCTCAAATCACTTAGGATCCCAATAAACATCAAGAGCCACTCACTTCCTTCACTCTATACCTCAATCTTAGGTTCCTCATGCATCAATTTTCTAATTGAGTGTGGCACAAAAATCAATACACAAAAGAAGGACAATAAATTTAACATACTCCCAAAAGATTCTACAAACAATAAATAACTAGACTTATTATATCCCCATTCTAAAACTTTTGAAATCACTCTAAAATTAAAAATTTATAAATAATTTCATAGATGGAAAAACCGATAATTTTTTCAATCCACTATTGATGAATACTTTTTTTTTAGAAATTCAAAAATCCAAAGATACTCTTTTGGTTCCAAATTAAAAATCTATACTCTTCTAAAGTCAAAAATCATATTTCCTATTTTTTTTAAAATAAAAATTTCCATGGCCATGACATAAAATGAACATTTTCCAAATTTCCAAACAAAATTTATTTCACTAAAAAAGCATAGGATTTTCTCTACAATGGAGGCCATATACTACCAAAATGGTAAGCATGGAAAACATGACTTAAGAGAGCTCAAAAATAAGGAAAATGGAGAAAAATACCTCAATTTTGAAGCTCATGAGAATACCATATTTTCTTCAATTCACTCCAATTTGAGAAAGAAAGGTACATACATTCAAACATGCCTTTGATACTTTCCCTTGCAATCCAATTTCCAATGCAAAATCTAGCAATTCCAACCAATTCATTTTTATTTTTTTGAGACAAAGAGGGTTTGAGCGAGCCTTCCTTCCAAAATGTAAGAATAAATTCCCCTTATTTTTTTCCTCAGTATTTTTCCTTTATGGCCCTTTTTCATTTTTTATTCTCTCTTTTCACAAAAATATATTTTACAAATAACTTAAAATGCCTAAGCTATTTTCTCCTTTATAAGAGAAAATGAAGTAGTTCCAATTTAATTCTTCCTTGGGAAAATTTAAATATTTCTATGAATTTTTAAACTAGTGAAATATTTTCAAATCTAATTAATTAATTTCAGTAAATTAAATGTATCTAATATATTTATCTTAGTATTTTTCAATTTTTTTAATTTCTCAATTTCACAAAAGTAATTGTTAGTATTAAAATGTCATGATTTAATCATTGAGATATAATATAATGAAAATAAAAAATAAGCAATCTAATTGAAATCATGTATTTGCAATTTACACAAGCAAACTCTAGAATCACTAGCAATTCAAATCTACACTCTCATAGGGTCTCTAGAGACACATCTCACACTCACTTTGAGTATGATAGGGGTTTATAAGAAAACTAGGTGCAAACATCTATGAAATAATTACCATTAGGTAAATAACCTAGGCCTACATACTCAAGTGGTCAAATAATCTTATACCTACACAATCAAGTCACATCAAACATACCTACATCATATATACAATATCCAAAATAATGCACAATCACTAATAAGACACAACATATAATCATCACATCCAATATAACTCATATATTGATAAAAACATTTATTTATTCAAACATGTAAATACACATATATATACATAGAGATAAATAAAAGTATAACCACTATAAAATCTAATCTTAAGAGTATGACATGCATCGCACAATATATAATTAGGATTTATATTCTAATAGAAAATCATATTGAAAACAACTCAACAACAAAAGAGTAAAGTATAATAATGAATGGTGATAAATCCATAGATAGAAAATACTCAAGTGCAAAGGTCATAGACATTATAGATTCAAAAAAAAAATTACAACTTGCATCTACAAAATATGTTCCAAAAATCTAAAAATTATTGCAACTATAAACATTATAAATTTTTCTATTTGTCATGTGAACAATACAAACCAACATTATAAATTTAATAAATTAGTTTAAGTTACAAATTAAATATTGAAGTAATAATACATGAATTATAATAATAAAATTTATTAACTATAAATCAAAACATATAAATAATTAATATATTTTATTTATAAACTTGAGTGCATATAATATTTAAAATTTCATGTATTTTAAGGATATTTTTATCTTATCAAAATATAATCATATTAAAATGATTTCAAAATATTATGGTAGATTTTTTATTTTTATTTTTAATAGAGTTTAAAATATTTAACTTTTCAATAATTTTACCAAAATTAACTTATATACAAGTTTCAATAAATGAATCATAAAGTATGAAAAAATTTGAAATGTAAATGCAACAAAGTGAAACATGACAAAACAACTTAACAAGATTCAACAACATGCAATAAGCTACATCCTATGATAAAATGGTGTTGTTCAACTACAATCAATGTAGCACCCCTCCGATTTGCTTATATTTCAGACAATGCTTTTAATTTGATAGGCCATGATACTATGTTGTTATTTGATTGTTGACATTAGAGCGATGATGGTTTTTATGTTGTGATGTGATGGTACACTATATGGATGATTATTGATTATGACATGCTTTCTGGTTAGCATAGTTGATTATTTGATTTAATATTGATATATGCTCATATGTAGTTAATTGATGTTTTAATTTCATCATTTTTGATGTGACACTTTATTGGTGAAGGGAATAGGATTGCATCACTCGCTTGCGAGTTCCCTTGGATTCTGCAATTTTCTCTTCATGGTGTGATTGTTTATAATCTATATACATGTACGACATATGTTTTATTGTAGGATTGCAGGTACATGACATTGACTCCACCTAGATTCACAAGATTGAGTGTGTCAATTGCCCAACAGAATAGTTGATTGGGAGATAGTAACTAGATTTCCTTGTCAAGCCACAACCATAGTCACAGTGTGTCGTTAGTCTTTGTTTTGTTTTGTTGAGTTGTCATGTTGTCCATGTTTACCTTGTCATTTATTTATTTTGCAAGGTATATTCTGTGGGAAATTAATGTTAATTAATGCTTATAATAGTTTTTAGTGATTATTTAATTAATTTTGATTAATGTTGTTAGAATTTTTTTATTTGATTTAATTAATTAAATTTATTTTATTTTGTAAAGTGATTTAATCTTTTTGATTAAATTTATTTTATAAAGTAATTAAATTAATTAGATTAAATTTAATTAGAAATTAATATGTGAATTATGAATTATTAAATGCATAAATATCTTGTAATTATCTTAAAGGAAATATCTATGATTTGGTTGAAAAAATATTTTATTTGTGACATGTGTTAGAAAAATTAAACACTGTTGTTGGGAATTAATTCTCAGAGAGATTAATTACATTAATTGAAAGAGGAAAGAGACTACTTCACAGAAATGGAGAAAGAGATCTTTTTTAAAAAAAGAGGTTGTTGAAAATTGGGAAGTTCTTGGGAAATTTTGGATCTGATTTTATTTTCTTCTTTCTGGAAAAGTAGATAATTTGGAAGAAGCTTTGGTAAATTGGAATCTGAAGGCGAAGATCTACTTCAAACTATATAGTAGAAAAATGGACCTTTCCCATTTTCATAGTCTTTAAGGCCTTGTTTCATAGTGTTAGAGCTATGTTGATTTAATTTTATGATGTATCTTGGCTTGAACATGCTTATTTTGGTGCTAAAACTCATAGAACGACATCTTGTGAAAGTAATGTGAAGTTTTGTAAGATATTTCTACACTCTTCTAGACTCTATTTAATGCAATTCACCTAAAAACCACATTTTCATACATCAAGTCCTATTTTGAAGTGTTGTAAAGTCTTGTAACTAGATTTCACACTTTTCTAGGAATATTTTCCCTATTTACACCCTTCTCATGCTTTATTTTGTCTTTTTATACCCTCATATGCTTACATTAAGTGTATTTTTGGGTCTTATCCTGACAAACAACATTAAAAACAACTTTATTTCTAACACTTTGTTTTGGGTCCTAGGTGGGACTCATTCACCAAGGGTGGAAAATGAGTCCCCCTTAGCCCCAAATTCAAAATATTTCAAATTTATTTTGGGATTTTACTAAAAATTCACCACATGTCAACCTGTGATGAGGTATGAACAGATACTAAGGCACAATATTTGTATAAATAGGAATTTTTCACCTCATTTTACATCTCCTAACTCAATTTAAGTAGTCTCCTACAATTTCCACATTCACTCAAGCACTAAAGCATTTTGCATCTTCAATTCAAGCACTCTCAAGCACTTTGGAGCAGCCTTTTGACATCATAGCTTCCATCTCAAGTTCCTCCTCCTTCAACCATAGCTTCCATACCAACTTACACCAATCCGCAGGTCCATACAACTTCGGTTGGTAATTCTTTCCCACTTTCCACTAGCATTCCTACATCTTTTGTAGCATCTCAATCTCCTTCCACCACCTTCACACTCCTTCATATTCATATTCCACCTCAACCCCATTATCCTGATCCCTTCATGGCGTAGCTCCTTAACACTGTTCCATCCATGCAACAACAACTTGTCACCATTAGCCAAGCTCAAACTACTCCAACCACATATCTTGTTCATAGCAGCCCCTTATCATTATAAATATTACATACCCCGATGCCACAAGGGATATAAATGCTAAGATTTGAGAAATATGGAGGAAAAGGAGATCCTATCAACCATGTAAATGCTTTTACTACCTTGTGTTGTGATTTTTTCCTTGACGATAAACTCTTAGCAAAACTTTTTCCAATGACCTTGAAAGATATTGCCTTGGATTTTTTTTCCAAATTTCCTAATCATTCCATCCATTCATTTAATGAATTGGTGGAAGCTTTCATTAATCACTTTCAAGTGCACATGACACCTAAAAAGGCAATGGCTGACCTTATGCAATGTAGACAAAATAATGCTAAAAAAGTAATAGATTTCATCTATCATTACCAATCCTTATATGCTCAAGTTGATGTCCAAATTCTAAATGCACATCTGCAAAAGATGTTTATTGAGAATTTTCACACTATCCTTCAAGATAAGCTTACGATGATGAAATTCCCTTCTTTCATGCATTTGTGTACAACCTTATGTGAATATCAAAATTCAATTTCTAGTCGAGGGTCAAAATCCACTTTTAGCCGAATTGACAAAACTGAAAACAACAATCAACACCAAAACAACACACAAAATTTCCACAAACCTAATAGGGGTTTCTTACAATTTAGTTCATCTCCATCACCCCAACCACAACCAATTTCACAATTTTAGAATTCAATGGTTTCCTCTAAAACCATCATGCCTTTTCATTATAGTGATCCAAATAGACATTTCACTCCTCTACCTAACACCCTCCATTAGACAATGACACAACTCATCCAAAAATGCATGCTTACTTTACCACCTATTTGACCACTTGATCCCAACCAACCCTTACCACCTAACTTCAAACCTAATGCTTATTTCCATTTTCATCATCAAAATGGCCATGACACCGAACATTGTAAGCGTCTTAAACATCTAGTTCAAGACCTCATTGACTCAGGTGAATTGACCATTATGGGTGTTAATGATCAAGGCAATAAATTTGTTGCACCTCCTAACCAAAATCTCCAAATCTTCACCAACCCTATGCCTAAACACACTACCTCATTCATCAAGGCTAGTGAACTATCAAATCTTGATGTAATGACCGTGGATACACATACTAAACAACTTGATACATCTCCTCTTGTTGCCCAAGCTATTCCTATGGATGAACTTGTTGCCATGATAGATCATGTTATCCCTCACAAGGGACAAACCACTCAATCCATTGATATTACCTTTTCCACTCAAGACATACTACCAAAGCTTCCTGATGGTCCTCTCTACCTAGTTGGTAGAATCTATGATAAACCTACTAATGGGATATTAATAGATCCCACTTCTAGTGAGAATGTGATCACAGAGGAGTTGTTAGTATTACATGATCTATATCAAGATAATTATTATCCACTAAATGCATGGATCCAAACACATCATGGTTTTGCATGCCCTACGATTGGATCAATCGTGTTACCTTTACAAATAGGACCTAAGACTTTGGAGGTAACATTTTCTATTATTCCACAATCTGACCAATTTCGTTTGTGGCTAGCTCTTCCTTGGCTTCACTCAATGAAAGTGGTCCCATCAGTCATTCACAAGTGCTTGAAGTTTCCACATGGCAATGAGGTATTCACTGTAAACCATAGTGGCTTTAATCCTTTATCTTCCAAAGATAACTTTTCCTTAGAAGCATTTTGGCTTGAACCCATGGAATCTATCACTCCTCATATAGACATCTTTTACATTGCTTATCAGAAGTTTAAGGCTAAAAATATTGTTGAATTATCCCTTTGTCACACACCTTCATCCACTTCCACTCCTATCCTCGATGAAACCATGATTACACCTACAACCGATATTCAACAAACCATCACAGCCTTTGACACATCTCTTATTGATACTTCCATCCATCATCTAAACAATCAAGAGACCATGAAATGGTTCCTACCTCACTTCCTCATATCAAACAAATATATAAAGAAAAATAGAAAGTGATTGATCCTACCCCTTCAGTTTCTTCTACTATTCCCCTTCCAGAAGTAGAAGAACCTATGTCGATTCAATCTGCTCCTACACCTCAACAACTCCAAAACTAAACTAAACGAAATTGTGTTGCTCGGGAACATCGGTGTCATCATCGTCTTCTAACTCATACTGCAACCAATCAAGACAACCAATCTTTACCTTTGATCAATGCCCATCCTGACCAACCACATGACATTTCAACTCAACAATCGCAACAAAATATACATATCCAACCCACACTCTTGATGCATCCATCCTTAGAAATCTCTCTTCATCCTCCTATCATTATTAATCTTGATGATGATGATGGAGATGTGATGATTGCTAACATAGATGAAACAATAAACAATGACTTGAAATCTTTATTTTCACCTACAATGAGCTTAAATGATAAATCCTCTTCGACAAGTGAAGAACCAAGTACAACTCCTAGTTCGACTCTTGCGATTCCTCCTTTAAACAATCAATCACCTTCGCATTCCAATGAACATGATTGGGAGGTGGATGACTTAATGTATGATCTACATTTTCCTACTTAGTATTTTTATTCACATACATTTTCCTTTTTCTTTTCATGTGTGTATCGTGTTCCCCTATATCGTGTGTTTGATGTCTCCTTCTCTTTGTACACTTCTTCTATGTGTATCTCTATTCTTCATATCATTTCTTTCTTTTGGTTTTATGTTTTCCTTTTGGGGATGACACAAAGCATAGAGATGCCCTATGTCTCTTCCATGTTGACCCAAAATAGTCTTTGTCTTTTCTCTTTCTATTTTGTGTTTTCCTTTTGGGGATGATGTAAAGTGTAGATACGCCCTGTGTATCTTCAAAGTTGACCCAAACAGTCTTTGTATTTTTCTCTTTTTGTTTTCCTTTTGGAGATGACACAAAGTGTAGAGATGCCCTATGTCTCTTCCATGTTGACCAAAATGGTCCTTGTCTTTTTTCTTTTTGTTTTTTGTTTTCCTTTTGGGGATGATGCAAAGCATTGAGACCGAAATGTCTCCTTCATGTTGACTCAAAACCTTACTTTCTTTTAATTTCCTTTTCACTTGTGTTTTTCTTTGGGGATGATGCAAAGCATCAAGACCGCAATGTCTCTTCCATGTTGACTCAAATTGGACTTTCTTTTACCATTGTTTTCACTCTCTTTGTGCCATTCTTCTAGTTCTATGTGATTTGGGTAATGATGACAGTTTCGTGCTCTTTCATACAAAATACAAAATACAAAAACACTGCAGTAACAAACATATTGACCCCAAATCCATAGATACCTTATGTGTTTGGTGTATTTTATTTTTTGGGGGGAAACTCCCTTCCTTTCTTTCTTTTTCATTTTCCTTGATATGATGCAGCTTAACTTTGAAACATATGACTTGGAATAGAGCTTTCCAGGTTGACTCTTGTGTCTTGTTTTCTTTTTGGCATTTTCTTTTTCTTCTCTACTTTCAAGCAATTGCTCACAGAATGGTGTGTGGAAATTCCTTTAAAGTGGGAGCATACATTACCATTATTTCATTTGCATTCTTAGTGAAGCCTTTTCATTTGTGTGATGTTTTTCTCAATTTGTGGATGGCATTGGGTATGATGTCCTTCATAAGTGTGATCTATCTCAACATATTGCATTCCTCTTTACGGTTTGATGAAACACATTGCATCCCCTAAGTTGTGAATATACTATTCTCTGATTGGTCCTCTTTTGGAGACATAAGACACAATGTTCCCTAAGTGACTGACCTTGCATAAACCAAACAAAACTCCTTTGAACATATTACATAACATTTTTTATATATTGCATTATCATTTAGCCACCTTGCATAACACAACTTGCATGCCTATGGTGCCATCTTATTTTAAACCAACATTTGCATTTTCTTTGTCTTTGTGGCACCTTGTTAAAGTTATCAAACTGGTATAGCTTTGGCATGGTTGAGTGGGAAGCCCAACTAGCAGCATGACTTTTCCCCATAGCCACTTTTCTATTTGTTTGTGAGTACATACAAACTAATGTATGTATCTTAATTTTTGGGCCTTCTCACCCCATGGACAACTAGTTCTATGGCCCCAAAGTGAGTACACATTTCTTTAAACAATCAATCTAGATCTCTCTTCACAACTAGTTGGATTGATGATTGAAGCTTCACTCAATTCATTTCAACACTTGTGTGTTCCTTTGTCTTTATGTTCAGTCTGTCATGGGATCTTCATCCTATGGGCTTGATCATCCTTCTTGTTTTTTGTATTCCATCTTGCTAACATAAGTGCATTTGAACCCTTCTCTCAATGCTAGTGGCTACTTTAGTGTGAGGAAGCAAGTTTCTCTCACTAAAGTGGGGGATAAATGTATTGTAGAAAAATGGACCTTTCCCATTTTCATAGTCTTTTAGGCCTTGTTTCATAGTGTTGGAGCTATTTTTCTTTAATTTTATTATGTATCTAGGCTTGAACATGCTTATTTTGGAGGTAAAATTCAAATAACAATGTCTTGTGAAAGTGTTGTGAAGTGTTGTAAGACATTTCTACACTCTTCTATACTCTATTTAATGCAATTCACCTAAAAACCACCTTTTCATACATCGATAAGTCCTATTTTGAAGTGTTGTAAAGTCTTGTAACTATATTTCACACTTTTCTAGGCATGTTTTCCCTATTTACACCCTTCTCATGCTTTATTTTGTCTTTTTATAACCTCATATGCTTACTTTAAGTGTATTTTTGGGTCTTATCTTGACAAAAAAAATTAAAAACAACTTTATTTCCAACACTTGGTTTTGGGTCCCAGGTGGGACTCATTCGCCAAGGGTGGTGAATGAGTCCCCCTTGGCCCCAAATTCAAAATATCTAAAATTTCTTTCAGGATTTTACTAAAAATTCACTTCATGTCGGCCTGTGATGAGGTATGAATGAATTCTAAGGCACACAATTTGTATAAATAGGAATTTTTCACCTCATTTTACATCTCCTAACTCAATTCAAGTAGTCTCCTACAATTTCCACATTCACTCAAGCACTCAAGCATTTTGCATCTTCAATTCAGGCACTCTCAAGCACTTTGAAGCAACCTTTTGACATCACTTCAGATTTGCATATTCACGGATGTGGTAAGTCTGCAATACTTCCATGTTATTCATTTCAATTGGGTTTAATTACTAAAGTGGGGTTTGACCAAGGCAAACCCCTATTCAATAATCCCTCAACATTTTTTCCCTTTGCATGTGTCTTTGCATCCTTTGTTTTAGAAATTTAACAAGTTTAAAGGTGTTGAAAAGTGGATTCCAAGTCAACTAGGCTCTTCAAATCAACTCATCATCCTTTCATGCAATTTGAGTGACTTTCAGCCCATTTTCTGCATAATTGACCCCGACAACCTGATATTCAATCATTTCTAGATCTGGAGTAGTAGTGTTGACCCTTGAATTTTTAGAAATATTGGGGAGGACTGATTCACAACCCTTGGGGAATGAATCCCACTTGAAATCTAGAAATCTACATTTTGTCATAAATTCACTCCTAGCTGTCAAAAATTAGCTTCTGACACTTTTTCACCAGTTAGAGCACTGTTTCACCACCCTTGGCGAATGAGTCCCACTGTGAAAAATCAAAAAATTGATCAGCATTCTAGACATTCCAAAAAGCTCACACATCATCTAGGTGCACTCAGGTTTGACCTTTACTTTATGTTTTGCATATTTCTTCCTATTTCCTCATATTTCATAGTTTTTGCATATCACAATGTGTTTTCAAACAAGTCATAAATCTTAGTTTTGCATGCATTTTATATCATTTCAATGAGTCAATTGCATTTAGTTTAGTTATTTTACATCATATTACATCACACTTGTCCTTAATTGAATGTACATCTAGCATTTTAGGATCTAAATCTCTCTCTTTCTAGGTGAAAAACTTAGGAAGAGAGCAAGCATTTTGGGTCCTAAAATCTATGTTGCACAAACATCATTTCCTCAAGCATCCAGAAATAGGTTCTCTAATTATTTTTTTATTTATATGCAAATTGGAAAGATTTCCTATACAAGAAGAATATGTTATCTGTGTAGAAGCTTTAATATATTTTGTAAATTTGAAAAATTGTCGTGTTTGGAAAATTACTCTGAAAGCTTAGAGCTTCTATATAATTTTTTTTAAGCTTTGATTTGTTTGGAATTGGAAAATTGTCAAAATATTTAGAGCCTCTGTAGGAATTGTTTTTAAAACAATAGAAATCCCAGAGGGAAAACAATAAAAGATTTGGAAAATCTCTATAGGAATGGATTTAAAATCTTCCTATCAAAATTTGTGGAAAATCTTGTTTGTATGGGAAAAGATCTTCCTATAGAATATTATTATTTTGTTTTGTTTTCCCAATTAGTTTTATTTGGCTAGGAAATTGAAAACCTCTGGTAAAATTTTGAAAACATCCTTTTGTAGAATTTTTTTGTAAGAACCCCTGTAGAAAACTTATGCTTAAAAAATTGCTCTTCTCGAGCAATCATTCTTATATATATATATATATATATATATATATATATATATATATATATACATATATATATATATACATATATATATACATATATATATATATATATATATATATATATATATATACATATACATATACATATACATATACATATACATATAAGCATATTTTATTATAAAAATTCCTATTAAAAATTGCATTCGAAGGAAACCTAGATTGAATTTTTCTATGACATTTTTATTTTAATAAATCACAGCAAAATCTTTAAAATAAATAAATAAATAAATGAATGCATATGGGGTAGGTTGGGGTTGTCCCCATAGCCACCGCCCCATAGGGAGGCGAACTATGGAGGCAACGCCAGTACTTCCTTCACAAGTCGTATGCCCCATATGGGGCGTCGACTGTGTATACAGCCCGGCATAGCCAACCATTAATGGTGGCTATTAAAATTTTGTTTGCCCCTTTTAATATATGCAATTTTAATTTTATATTGTTTTTTCTTAATATATATTATATATATAATATGCATGTAAATGAATATATGTATATGAATATATATATATATATATATATATATATATATATATATATATATATATATATATATATATATATATATATATATATATATATATATATATATTTAAAATGAATATAATAGGTGCATGCAAAAGCACAAGTTAGTTATTTTAAAATGAAATGTTTTAAAAGAGGAAATTTGATTTCTATATAGTTGAAATTGGGAAATTGATTTAAAACAACTAGAATTAATTTCTTTATTCTTTGTAAGTGAAATTGTAATAAGCTAGTTTATTTTAGCAATGTATTATTGTATTCTTGAGATGAAAATTGGATTTAGGAAATCCTAATAGTAGTTTTATTTCCTGCCTGAATTGCCTATTAAATTATGATTTCTTCTATTCTCGTAAGTTGGGGGAATTAGATAGTCATGTATGTAAGTCTTCAAGATGATGTTGTTTTATGAGGGGGTTGTTGTGATTTATTGTTCATCCCTTTGATTTCCCTTGGGTAGTGCACTTGGTTGTGATTCAGTTTAAACACCCAGTTACTACGAACGGGATGTGTTGCCTCTTATATTTTGGATAGGGAATTATTATCCATTGTGTGCACTTTGTTTACCCTTGGGTTTTGGATTAGATCCTTGTGTTGTCAATAGGGGAGTGGCTCTTAATGGGAGTCGGTGCACAAAGTGGTGCCATGGTAACTCATGTGAGAGTTAGTTAATTCAGTGGAAATTAAATAATTGTATTAGGGGAAAGGGTAGCTTAAATCATATAACTTATTAATTGTGCCTCACTCATGGGCTCAAGGGCTTGTTTAGACTTGGGATGAAATGAGAAGGCCTAGAATGGCAAGATCATTATCTTGTCTCTTTGAAAGACATTTCATTCCACATCGGTTTGCATGTGGGGTCGGGCATTGTGAGAGGCTACCAAGGTAACCCAAAATGGGGGTTGGGGCATAGGAAGATCTGCTAGGGTAACCCATGCAACTTTGTGATGACACTCCTCCTATGGCAACAATATGTATTATGCAGTTGATATACTTGATTATTTTACTCTAGAAGCAATGTAACCTTTAGGTATGTATTGTTCTTGAATGGTATAGTATTGTGTGTTTCCTATGTCTAGAGGTTGTTGGTTTTTCCAAGGAAACCCTTTTACTATCTCCTAGCATAGGGGGTGGGCCTTCGGGTACCACTTGGTTGGGTTGAATGTGCACCTTACACCATTGGGTTCCCATTTCATGTTCATGATGGTGGGATCTTCCAAATTCGAGAGCTCGTGTGTACCAGTTGCTTTGTACTATTTCTTATGTTCTTTTGTATCAGTTGGATACTTTGTACATGTACTACTCCTCATTTTTATTCGAGGAGCATTCTTGTATCAATGTAATTGTAGCATTATTGTATGATCTTCCTCATTTTGGAAATGAGCTTTGTAATTGCTATATTGAATAAATGTAATCTATGAATGATTCATTAATATACTTTGTATCTTATGTGATGAGTTTAATGCTTTTGTATCTATGGTCTTTATATCATGAGTTTAATTTTACATGCTATGGTTAGTTCACTTTTGTAAGTTATGCAATTCAAATGTAAGCGTTATCGCGTACCTTAGAGGATGTATGCGTTAAGTGTAGTTCAATTTACTTGTTATTAATTAAACTTTTAAAAAAAATTGTTATGCTTTTGTTGTGTTTGTGTCATCCTCTAGGGTTATGTGGTGTGGCTTTACACATGGTATTAGAGCCCAAGTTTAAACATTGGGTGCTCTAGGATAATGTTGAACCCATTAAGTTGTTAGTTGTGTAGGATTTAAGTTTTTGTACCTTATTGTGTCTGTGTAGGATTGTGCCACCTAGGAGAGATCACGGTAGAGGTCATGGTCATGGATGAAGAGGTGGTCACAAAGGAAAATAGTAGGATTCACCTCCCCATGTTCCCAATGACTTAGATCGTGAAGAACATTAGGCTTCCCAAAATGCTCTAGGAGGCGGTGATCAGAATTAGGATCTAGCAGGGATCAAGGACGCTCAATTGCGGCATTTTTTAGAGGAGACTCTTGCTCGCCTTGGGCTGAGGTAGGACATAGATTAGATTAATATTGGTGAGAGAGAGGTACCAACACAACCAGAGGTAGACATGGCTGCTCACATGAGAGACCTACTTAGAGCTTGTCCACCCACATTCGATGGTTCTGGTAGCGGTTTAGAGGCTGAGACATGGTTGATAGACTTCAACCGATGTTTTTCTATGCACCCCTACAGTAGCAACACCAAGGCCAGGTGTGCAATCATGCACTTGCGATACTTTTCATCTACCTAGTGGAGATTGGAGGAGTAGAAGCTCTGTATTGACATTAATTTTGTCTTGGGATATGTTCATAGAGAGGTTTAGAGCCAGATTCCTTTCTGACCATTGGCAACAGCGTCGTGGAGACAAGTTTCATGCTCTTTGATAGATGGCCATGTTGGTGGAATAGTATGAGCATTGATTTTATGAGCTCAAGCAGTTTGTTCGCATTGGTGATGATGAGGGCATGCTTGTTCAACACTTCATTAGGGGCTTAAATGTCTGGATCAATGGTGGTGTTTGGTTTTTTGAACCTAAGACCATGGAGACAATAATGGAGAAGGCCAGACTGGTGGAGGATAATTTGGTGATGGCATTGGGCGGCCATACTAGAGTGCAAATAGGCAATGCTTCAACTACAAGACCTAGTTCACATACTGACCACTTAGGACACAATAGGTGCCTACACAGAGTAGTCAAAATCAGAATTCATAGGGGAAACAAAAGACTTTCCAATCAAAATAGGGAGATAGGTATCAATCAGGGGGTGACAAGAACTGGAGGTGAAACAAACGCCCCAACTTTGAGCAACCAATATAGAGTATGTAGTCTACCTATAATAGGGGTAGCTTTCAACAGTCGAGTGTGCCTCCTAGAGGTAGAGGATTTGGTAGAGGTACAAGATGTTTTGCTTGTGGCCAATAGGGTCACATAGCATGATAGTGTCCCAATAAGGGCACATCAGGTTATACTTAGAGGCTAGCGATGTTAGAGATGATTGTTGGAGATGTGAGTAGAGGTCATCGAGTATTTGTTGTGATTGACAACCACTAAATTGATCAGGGCATAGTGGTAGAGACTTTTGGTAGAGGACGGGCAGTTGGCTTTGGAGCCTGTGGTCATCATGCAGCATAGAAGAATCGCCCTCAAGGGTCAAGATATTCAGCAAGTTAGGGTCTACAAGGATCCTAGAGATGATACTTCGGCTACCTGGGAGGATGCAACTAGGATGAGGGAGCTCTATCCCTATTTTTTCACAGGCTTCCAGGAGTAAGCCTAATCCCAAGGGGGAGGATGTAGCACCCCTCTAATTTTCTTATATTTTCAGAAAGTGCTTTTACTTTGATAGACCATGATACTATGCTGTTGTTATTTGATCACTGACATTGGAGTGATGATGGTTTTTATATTATGATGTGATGGTACACTATATGGATGATTATTTATTATGACATGCTTTTTGGTTAGCATAGTTGATTATTTGAGTTAATATTGATATATGCTCATCTATAGTTAATTGATGTTTTAGTTACGTTAGTTTTGATGTGACACTGTAATGGTGAAGGGAATGGGATTTCATCACTTGCTTGCGAGTACCCTGCGATTCCACGATTTTTACTTCATGGTGTGATTGTTTATAATCTATATACATGTACGACATATGTTTTATTGCAGGATTGCAGGTACAAGACATTGACTCCATCTGGATTCACAAGTTTGAGTGTGTCCATTGCCCAACAGAATAGTTGATTGGGAGATAGTAATTGGATTTCCTTGTCAAGCCACAACCCTAGTCATAGTGTGTCATCAATCTTTGTTTGGTTTTTCTAAGTTGTCATGTTTTCCACATTTACCTTGTCATTTATTTATTTTGCAAGGTATGTTCTGTGGGAAATTAATGTTAATTAATGCTTATAATGGTTTTTAGTGATTATTTAATTAATTTTGATTAATGTTGTTAGAGGTTTTAATTTGATTTAATTAATTTATTTTAATTTATTTTGTAGAGTGATTTAATCTTTTTGATTAAATTTATTTTATAAAGTGATTAAATTAATTAGATTAAATTTAATTAGAAATTAATATGTGAATTATGAATTATTAAATGCATAAATATCTTGTAATTATCTTAGAGGAAATATCTATGATTTGGTTGAAAAGATATTTTATTTGTGACATGTGTTAGAAAAATTAAACATTGTTGTTAGGAATTAATTCTCGGAGAGTTTAATTACATTAACTGAAAGAGGAAAGAGACTACTTCAAGACAATGAAGAAAGAGATTTTTTTTTTAAAAAGAGGTTGTTCAAAATTAGGGAGGAAGTTCTTGGGAAATTTTGGCTCTAGTTTTGTCTTCTTCTTTTTGGAAAAGTGGATAATTTGGAAGAAGCTTTGGAAAATTGTGATCTGAAGGCAAAGCTCTACTTCAAACATCATTTCCTCAAGCATCTGGAAATAGGTTCTTTAAATTGTTTTTTTTAATATGCAAATTGGAAAGATTGCATGTACAAGAAGAATATGTTATCTGTGTAGAAGTTTTAATATATTTTGTAAATTTGAAAGATTGTTGTGTTTGGAAAATTGTTGTGAAAGCTTAAAGCTTCTATAGAAATTTTTTAAGCTTTGATTTGATTGGAATTGGAAAATTTTCATAAAAGCTTTAGAGCCTCTGTAGGAATTGTTTTTAAAACAATAGAAATCCCAGAGGGAAAACAATAGAAGATTTGGAAAATCTCTATAGGAATGGATTTAAAATTTTCTTATCAAAATTTGTGGAAAATCTTGTTTGCATGGGAAAAGATCTTCATGTAGAAGATTATTTTTTTGTTTTGTTTTCCCAATTAGTTTTATTTGGCTGGGAAATTGAAAACCTCTGGTAAAAAATTGTAAACATCCTTTTGTAGATTTTTTTGTAAAAACCCCCTATAGAAAACTTTTGTTTAAAAAAATTGCTCTTCTTGAGCAATCATTCTGATATATATAGGGTGATCCCACAATAGTGGTTTACAATTTTTGGCCAAACTGGACACTGAAATTATTATTTTTAACTAAATCTTCACATTGGGGAACCTATAACAGATAAACCGTGAGGAATTTGAAGATGATGCAAACTAGAGTCTTTCCACATTTTGTCTATAGATTCTAAAAATATTATTTTCAAAATTTTTGGAATTAGATTGCACTTCTTTTTCCATCTCCCATGAAAATTGTTTTTTTAGAAAATAACATTTTTAAAAAGTGGCTCACACCATATAAAGTATAATTTTTTTTCCTTGAAGGATAAAATTCTAATTATTTCGAATTTATATTTTTAACTTTGATATCTAGTGCTTCCACTTGGTTAGATAGTTTTTTATTGAATATTTTTTCTTTAATCAAGTTTCAAAGTCAAACCAATTACAATTTAGACATAACGTGATCGTATAACGTATAACTTTTATTATATGTATCGATTTTATTTTTTTTGTTGGATGAAGGACTCCAATATCTGGTGCACTCATATTTTTCAAAAAAAAAAATTGGTAATTTTCTATTTTTCCAGATGTGCAAAATAGAGAACTTCATTTTTAGTGAGAAACCTATATTTAATAAAACTTAAAAAACAAATACATAATAAAACCAAAACATATTAAAATTATATTCGTTAGATAGCTCATTCTGAGGGCTACCTGATACCAGTTGGGTTTGTGAAGTCTCCTCCATTTTCATTTTCAAATTGAGCTTCAAAGTGCAAAATTCTGGACAATTTTGGTACCTTGAAGGGTCAAGTGAAAAAAATGGTGGTTCAGGCAAACCAAGAAAATATGTTTGGTTGCTCATAGGTTCGGTCAAACATATGTTCAGCTGAACCACTTTAAAATACAATAAAAAAATGTATACTAGAGGGGTTCATTCGAACCTAGTAAACTGGTTTGGCCGAACCCCTTGACATGGATCTTTGTTTTCCCATTTTTTTTCCAATTTATTTTTCTTTTGTTTTTTGGTTTTTTAATAGTTGTATTTTTTTTTTTTTATATTATAATATATAATATATTTATTATTACAATATATAATAATAATAATAGTAATATAATAATAATATATAATTATTATTAATTATGTATTATTATTATAATAT
>VDFB02379711.1:106469546-106504185 GCA_007258455.2 Sequoia sempervirens
GGGAGTGGGAGAGAGATAAAGGGTAGGGGGTACAAGGGTTTAGGGTTTAAGGGTTAAGGGTAGAGGGGAGAGAGGGAGCTCGAGGGTACATTGATTTATGTTTTAAATATGTGTGCAATAATTTTAAAATCTACATAATTGCCCATGGAACAATTTGATGGAACAAATATAAGTTGTATATATAATTGTATATAAGATTCTTGAACTTAAGAATTCCATGAAACAAATATAAGTTGTACATAATTGCATAATTTCCCATGGAACAATTCGATGGAATAAATATAAGTTGTATATAAGATTCTTGAACTTAAGAATTCCATGAAACAAATATAAGTTGTATATAATTAAATGTTAGAGATGATGCTATCAAAGATTCTTGATCTTAAGAATTCCATGGAAAAAATATGTACATATAATTGTAATTTATGAAAAATGATTTACAACTATGTACAAGTTACTATAAGTTCTCACTTGAACATGTATAGGGTTACAAGTGAACTTGAAAATCATGGATATAATCTAAGTCAAAGATTCTGGTTAAGCCCGCTCGTCAATAACATGTATAATTTTTTGATGATCTTCACTATCTAGTCTCCATTTTCTTCATCCATGTGTGTGTGGAACTGCGTGAAGATGTAGGGTGGTAGCAATTATCAAGTGACTATATTGATATACCTTGTTATCAAGTTGATAGTAAACAAAATGAATCCCGTGCTAAACAACTTTGACTTGTTTTAGATATGCCCCTTGCACTACAACAAAACCTACATGGTAAACATGAACCTTCTTAGTAAGACATATGAACATGTACACCATTTTCATGCTCAAGGTTTGTACAATATATATTTAATGTTTATAACAATCATGCACGCACATGTGAACACAATGTATATATAATTTTAAATTCAAACTCACCTGTGGGAAATGACATTCCATCCCTTGTTTTAGGTTGTGTTAGTGTATTCCTCTCTTTTGTGCAACGCAATAAATAATAGCTAACACCTTCGATGTTTCTAGGATCTGCTATGACTGCAAAAACATCTCTTGTACACCAAATTTACACACAAAATTTCTAAAAAAATTAGAAATGTCTCTAGACTTTAAAGATCATTAACTAGATATATATAATATATATAAATTATTGAAAACTTACACATGCACCTTTTCTAACCAATCCTGATATATGGTCATAATCAATTGAAATCAAAGGAATGTCTTCAAATCTTTCTTCCTCATTTTCACCATATGTTTTTGAAACAACTAGTGGAATTGTATCCCATTTACCAACATATCCAAGTTCTTGGTTGTTGCATGCATGATCAGATTTTCCTACAATGCACTCAGTGCAAAAACAAGAGTAATCCCTTGTGTGTAATGTCCATCCATGGCGACTATCTGAACTCCCAACACAATGCAAAGATCTTGTTTTTTCTACCCTCTTGCATCCATACATTGATCTTCTGTCCACACCTAGATACATGTACAACAACAAAATTATGTGAGCAAACATATATATATATAATTTTTAAATTTAAATAAATTCAAATTTTTGAAAATGTAAATTATACATACCCGATATCTCCCAAAAGTTTATGTGGAATGTGTTGGCTTGTTTTCGAAGATGTGTCGGCCACATTTGATGCAAAGTGTTTCTTGCACCATTCAACAACATCATGTGCATTGTCTATACAATCTTCTAGATAACTCATTTGATGTTTTCTTAAAGCTCGTTTGATGCAAGCTCCTGCTCCATCATGCTCACCCTTTCCATGCCCACTCTCAAAATAACTCCAAACATGTGGTATTTTGTAGATTTTATGATATCTACAAAGTGCATAGAATGGTTGTGAAGATTTGAATTGTGTCGCACATCCATCTAACCATACAAAATGCTTTTCAAATTTTACACCCTTGCTTCTCAAATTCTCAAAAAAAATTGTAAAGAAATGTTGGAAAAAAAGCATGTCATGCTCTTTATCATCACTAATATAAAAGTGATATTCTTTCTTTATGGCTCATTCTTCATCTATACTCTCAACACCATCCAATTCTAATTGTGCATTTTGATAACACACATGAACCATAATAGTGATCTGCTTTGAAAAGTAATACTCTGATTGAATCTCCTTTTGATGTACGAAGGAGTAATTTTCTGCAAAGTCGACTACTGATAGAACTGTTCCAAATAGGAAAGTATCTCTCAATGTTTGGAATTGTCGTGCTTGCCACTTAGCAAAAAAGGAATGTTGTATGTATGGTTGTATCAATTTTTGAAAATCTTCCATAAATTTTCCAATAGGAATCTCCTCTTCTACATAGTTCAACCTTGTGGATTCTTTCCCAAAATTTGTTTGCAACTTTACATACTTGTACTTGTGTGAGTAAAATATGTGAATAAACTTAATAAACCACACAATGAATGAAACATTACATTAGAAAATTCAAAAAACAATCTAATCAAATTGAAACAAATAAACTTTCTAAAAATAGTACTTACCTCTTGCAATTTATTGTCTTTGCTAGGTCATTATCCTCTTTTCTTGAAGGAAATTTAGCCAAATTTCCACATGTCTCACAAATTCCTTTTATGCAGTTTATTTGAGGTCCATTTTCATGATCACATAAAATAGTCTTTATGAACAAACTTTCTTGTTTAGGAGGTGCATTTTGGAACCCAAAAATTTCTTCTCTCATCTTTCGAAACACCTAATAGTAGAGATCAAATTCAATATGATAACGACAACAAGAAGTTTCAAAAAACTTGTTTATCTAAACATAATATGGATTTAATCTTTGAAATATTGTTTTCCCAATCTTTATATAAGGATATGTATTACAAAAGTTCATATACATCTCAAATTGTGTTATGTATAGCCAATGTTTGATATTATTTTCATAAATACCAGGCCCAATCCTGTGTCTCATAACATCTCTAGTATTTGATGATGGACGAGTCTAATCATGCCAAAAAATTGAGATCAAGTTCCTAACAACATCTTCAATCCTATTAGAACAGGGATCTCTACACATAATTTCCCAATTTCCTTTTGAAATCTCATCCAAAAACTTTCTTTTTTTCTCATATTTTATTAATGTGGTTCTACTATAACCAATTTCAGCTGAAAATGCAGACAATTTTCTTTTTCTTGCTATATCTTAATGTACAATAGATGTCAACATCACCCTTCTTGTAGTGGCTTTATCCACTGATTGAGATCCTATCCCAATGGAATCTAAACCCTTTTTAACATTTTGAGCAATATCCTTTTTTAATCCCATGTGTTTCTTCTTATTTGATGTTGAATGTACACCCAACAATTGTAATGACTCTTTCAGCTCATTACGAAGAAGTAAATGTGATAACAATTGGGCTTTTTCAAGTGTATCAAGATGATTGAAATGATATTTATTATTCCATTTACAGATTTAGTCATTGACCTCTTTCTCTTATTATAAGGCTGGTTGGCATAACATTTCAGCTTCTCCATATCCATTTCAAGTAAATGATCTAAATTTCTATAAGAAATTTGTTTCATCACCTTTTCAACTAGTTTTATATGCTTATGCATAGCAGTAGAAGGAAGTGATCATGACCCCTCTCCAACATGCATTGTTTGAACTTGGGCTTCCTCCCTATCTTCAAGGTCCATGTGTTCTTCAATGGATTCATTTGATCCAATATCTATATTTGGCTCAACTTCAACATGAGAACTTCCTACTTGTTGAGCCCTTTCTACATGTCACATTTTGCAAAGAAAAGTGAGATATGATTCTATATAAGTGAATTTTATGTATGCAATCAAACAAAGTAATAGGACATGATGCTATAAGTGACAGAAGTTTTGAACAACTAGTTTTATATGCTCATCTGTACCAGTAGAAGGAAGTGATCCCGAACCCTCTCCAACAAGCATTGTTTGAACTTGGGTCTCCTCCCTAACTTCAAGGTCCATGTGTTCTTCACCGGATTTGTTTGATCCAATATCTAGATTTGGCTCAACTTCCGCTTGAGAATTTCCTACTTGTTTGAATTTACATGCAAGCAAAGAAAGTGAGACTATGAGTTATTTACTTGTGAAGTTGAAACAAATAAAATCAAATATTCTTAAACTTAAGAATTCCATGGAACAAAAACAATTGGAAATAAATGATAAGCAATTTAGGTAATGTCTATGCAAGATGACTATTTTTTAGTATTAAAGTTTCCAAGTTAAATCTAACATGGTTTTCATAAAAGGCATGCATATTTATAAGCAAAACAAATTGAGGTGTTAATAAAATTCCTAAACACACACTTGAGAGAGAGAGAGAAGATACAAGCATGTGTACCTTGTTTCTTTCTATGATAATTTTCCAAGTTTTGTTCATGCCTCTTTTGTTCTTCTTCTTTTGACAATTTTCGTTGAGCCGCATTTTTTCTTTTTCTTTGTTGTCCTATTTTCTTCTTCAAGTTAAAGATGTCTCCAAAATCTGAGAGCTCCAACTAATATAAATGTGAATTAATCTTGCAATTTGATATGGAATAATGAAAAATAAGCTTGTATCTATATGCATATGGGGAAAAAATTATTCTAGTGTATGGAATAACTACATCCTAGATCATTAAATCAATCAAGTGGTAATCAAACAAGTTATTTCATTGTGGAGTTTGTTGTTTTTTAATGTATAGATATGCAACATGTATCTTAGAGTAATTTTAGAATTTTGTTACTTGTCAAAAAGACAATAGAGGTATAATTTGAATTGAATTTTCTTAATGTTTCAAAGAATAAATTTTTTGTATAATTTAATAATGGTGTAGATTAAGAGATTATTTATGAAATAATTTAACATAAAAAATTTATAACTTAGAGGGAAAGTGTTTGAAGGATGGTATATAATTATAAAAGGAATGTTCCTACCTCTTCTTTATAATTATATTTTATAACTTGTTTATAAAATATCGTTAGTCTACTTGAGCTTGAGAGTCATTTATTTTATAATTTTTGACTTCTTACTATAAAATTCAATGGGTGTGCATGCAAATTATTTATTGTGGTCAACATGAATGAACTTAATTATAAAGTGGCATGTTCATTTCCTAAAATTCTAGTAGAGATCAAATGTACATCATATAAGGAAATGTAAGTTCTAAGATATCATCAAATAAGAAAATGTATGTATATTGAATATAAGCAAATGTATACATATATCATATAAACATGTAAACATAAGTAAACACATGCATACATGTAAATAGATTCAATGTATAAACATTTAACATGTTATAAGCAAAGATCATCAAATGTCGAATACTAAAAGTCATCATATAAGCAAATAGCCAAATGTATGTCTATAAGCAAAGATCATCAAATTTCGAATACTAAAGATCATCATCTAAGCAAATACATGTAGTAAAGATCATAGATCTAGTGTAGGGCCTAATATGAATGTCGACTCCTAGTTGAACAACCATCTGAATGAGAACAGTCCTACTCTGATGGATGTGTTGAGCCCTGCAAATAAAAATGTGTACAAAATGTGTTAAATACATATAATTTATATTAAATAAATTTTATGAAAGTTATTTTTAAGAATGTACTTGTATATTTTTAAATATCTATCTAGATCTATGTGCATACATATGCATGTACATATACACATGTATATATAAAAATTTAAAACTCACATGTCCACTCGCAGTAGATTCATCCACAGAGTCACATCGATGTACACGATCTGGAGGAACAAGGCTAGGAGTGACATGAGGTATGTCCACCTACAATATATATACATATATCAGTACATGAATATCTCTAAGTTAAAACTAAAATTTAAAAATAATTGGGAAGGAATTGAAACATGCACATGCACACATGTATACATGCACATCATCTAATATCAAATGACCTAAGTCCTTTGAAACGGATGCCTCCACCATATCAACTATATGGTCAAGTGACGAATCAACATTTGTATCCTCTGATCTATCCCATGTTGTTCCATAAATGATGAGTGAAGAGGACTATGCAGGTGAGATGGAATCGGTGATGAAAAACCAAAACCAGTCAAGATGTCATTAAAACCCATAGTCCATGTAGTTTCCCAATTATTTATAGGTGGATCCTGACGTGCATTGGTGTTGGGCTGATATTTATGGGATACTGAAACTGAACGACCTCTGCATCTCAAATGATCTCTAACATGCTCTATACTAATCCCATTGTCTAATGCAATGTGGGCATATGCCTCCAACAAGTCCTCAGCCAAACAATGCAGAGTCTTGTGTGCCATATCTCCTATAAGTGCATCAAGATGTGTAGGAGTAGGGATGTCGATCATTGTAAAAGGATCCATGGTGGTCCACTATGTTGAAAATGGTGTGGATCAGGAATGTTTGGACATCAAATACTGACCTACATGATCATCAGATATCCTAGTGGTGGCAGCCGCAATGTCACCTATAGTGCCAATTGCTTCCTTTTGGGAAGCAATGACAACCTCATCTACTATGGGGGCTAGAGCTAGGGTGAGAGCAAGAGACCTCTCACCAACCAATACCCTAAACAATGGGGGTGGTCTATCTACTTGATGGTAGGTGGGCCTATCAGCAATCCTGCCATGCCCCTGGCCAACGTATGGTGGAATATCCAGGTAGTTGACTTTGAGGCCCAAATGGACCTCAGCATACAACTGCTAAACAAAATACAATGGAATTTGGTCATTTTTTGGGTATAGACCATGTGCTGCGAGAAATTGTGGGTAGAGCAATGAGGCCATAACATGATCGACACATCTAGTGACCTGGTATCCCCTAACCTTACACACATTTTGATAAAATGGAAAACAAGTGGCTTTTATCATTTCTTTGGTCACACTATCCTATATTTTTTTAAGGGGAACACCACCATGTACTTCTTCCCGCATGCAGGAAAGAATAGTAGCTACTCTATCTGAGGAATATGCACTAGTCCTCTCAAGTTCATCTTTTGGTTTTTCTAGACTATGCAATATTAACATGCATGGTTCAGTATATATCCCCGAGTTTGCACCCTGTGCTAATGAATCTCTCAATTTTTTAATCTCATTAGTGGTATTTCCAAAAAATAATTCTGCAGGTGGAACATCTTCATTTTCCATGTTATCTATGTATGTACACCTAAAGGAGCAATGAGACCTTGGTAAATAATATATCTAGATATAGAGAATATATTTATCTAAAACAGTTCTAATAATTCATCTACTCATCAATAATATTTTCATACCATTAACAAAAAAACATTCAACATCTATCTAGTTTTTAATAATCAAAATATTCAAATTACTAGATTGCACACAAAACATAATCTAAAACAGTTCTAAATTTTAAATTTACAAGTGTGCACTCTAGTACAAAATGTGCCATTAAAGACTTAAAAAATATTGATAAAGGTTACATCTAAGATTTATTTCCTACAACTAGTAAAAAAGGGAAAGCATCATTACTTAACATTAGTGGTCATGTAAAATCAATTTAGTCATTATTGAAGGTACAAATAAGAGAAGAAAATGAGAGAGATGATATAAGCTTGTAAATATGATTTCTAAATTATTGAAGCAATATTTTGATAAGGAGGAAACCAAAAATTTAGAAATAAACTTCCTCATATCCATTATAAAAAAAATCTGATAGGAGGAAGGGACACATGCACATAATATTTATCATGAAATTTACCATACAATGTACAAGAACATGATACTAAGGAACAAAGGTTTCTTATAGGTACACAAAAAACCTAGATGAAGATTTAACCCTAGTACAAAAAGAAAGAAATAATGAAAGAATAGGAGAAAATGACTTGATTTAATCTTTGTACATATTTTTTCTATTACCTCAAATCTTATTGATAATATAAAATCCACCATGTGAAAATATGGTTATATTTACTCATTTAAAGATAATATTTAATAATTATTTTATTACTCTTATTTTTATAAATTTCTTGGATATTATAGTAAAATAAATCAACTCTTACATTTTTTTAAATTTAAAAGCTGCCTATACAAATTCCACAACTAGATATAATGGACTAGAGCTTTCTATAATGATGCACAATGATCAATCCTTGATGTTCCAAATCTTTGTTTGGGTATTTTACTTCATCCCACCGTCTTCTTTATCTTTCATGATCTAGGTAGGTATTCCTAACGAACCTAGGAATTATCCCTTGTTGACCCATCTTATTTCAACCTTTATTTTGTTGATGATTATACTTGAAACTCTTATTTTTAAATTTTATGCAGTAATGAATACCTATAACACTTGGTGAAACTACCAAACCAATACTAAGATTGTTCCTCTTCCTTTATCTAATCCCAATATTTCATGTTGACTTCTTGTATTCCTTTAAGAACACTAAAGAGTATAATAGTATAAAAGAACTTTAGTATATAATATTTCTCTTTGGGATATTATTTAAACTTCACCTTAATATCATGAGTTTCTTCATAATTCTATACAAAAGATCCATATTCCCTCTTCTACTAAGCCTATTGAAATAGTTTCCCAAATTGGGTGTATTATATACTGACATTATGGAGATTACATTTCTTCCATCTAAACCTCACTTCAATGTGGTTTAATAGAATATTATTTATCTTCTAATCACTTTTGGTACTAAACCTATATGAGCATTAAGTATACATTGATTGAAAATGGTTTTTTAATCTTAATATTTGTAGTCATTAATTCCTAAAATGTATTTTTGTTTATACTTCTAATCTTACTCTTCCTAAATTTTCTATTAAAGGTTTTGTTATTATTCGATGAGATCGTTTGGAAACTATTATTTTCTTATCTAGAATCAAGCCCTATTTCGCTTCACTTGTTATTCCATGTTATGATAGGGAATACATTTCTTATTATAAACTCCTTCACGGAAAACCTTCGATTCATGCAATAGGGATTGTTCCATCTAATTGGATGTACCAATATGTAATTTTTTTTATATGGAAGTAAAACTTTCATGATTACATTAGATAATGATCTATTGTATTATTGTAAAATTAGTGATGAACTACTTTTATTTTTATATTCCCCTCTAGTTACCTTAAAAATAACTACATATATTTCTTTTATACAATTATTTAAGGGGGCATATACTCTCACAACCCTTGTAATTTTGACATTTTTCCTTTTATACATGTATAATGTTTATGTTGGATTATATATGATTTGTTGGCATACTTTGTATTATTGGTTGTATTATTCTAACATATATATATATATATTGTAGATTTTTGTGTTTTTTGACATGGTTGTTTTGCATATCTTAGTTTGAAAGGGTATCAACTCCTTGATCATTTAACACACTGTATATCGTTCTATGTATCCAAAATGTTTCATTATTTTCATGTTTTTCTTTTAGCATTTATTTTTTTATAATTTATGTCTTATCATATAGTGACATTAGCCCGTTAAAGTGAAAGAAAATATGATGTCAAGAATTGCATACACTTCAATATTAATTTATATTTCATGCTCACGTTTTAGCATCTATATCCATAACATAATTTTAGGGCCCATTTAACCCTCTTTCCTAACCTTCTCCTAGATCTAAGTGGCAATGGCATATTTTCTTACTTAATTATGTTAAATTTCATATTTTTATGTATGCGTCGTCTTCTAACATTTTATTATTTATGTATTGTTTCAAACATTAAGTACACAATTATATAAACATCTTCATGACTCTAAAAATATCCTAACAATTTTTATTTTTTAATCATTCTTCTTACTTGAATAAAAAATTCTAACTAACTAAGACATTTTAAATTATTTTTAATTAAATTTATCTTTAATTAATTAAATATTTTATCAAAACTCAAATACAATTATCCTCTTATCATTTTATTTTTATTTAAACTACTTTTTAATACAAATTATTGTATTTTCAAAATGCATGTTCTCTCACTACGATTTTAAAATGATAAATCTTCCTATTTTATAAAATACTTGCAATAGTCCATTCTTGACATCTTTACAAGGAGAAAAATAAAGAATCTTCATTCTAATCATACAACTATATTTTTGAAATGCATGTTCCTCTTGCTACTATTTTATAAAATACTTACAATAGTCCATTCTTGATACCAAATTACAAGAAACAAAAGAAATAATTTTCATTCTAATCATACAATGTCTTATAATAGCTTTCTCTATTTTCATAATATGTTGGATTTTATTCTTAACATCTCAAACATGTCCTTTTTTATAACTAATTTTGAAAGGATTGAAAAAATATCTACAAAATTCTTTTTTTTCTCATTATTTGTCCAATTTTTCTAACACATTTTTTCCAAAACTTTATCTCATCCCATTACATTCTATTCTTCCCTATTTTAACACCAATCTCTATTTTTTATTCAAATTTGAAAGGCATTATGTAATTTTATATGCAAAAGTGTAATATATCCCTCATACGCTCCATTTAATCCTTAAAATTCTACAAATGCAGTATAATATTATTTTTTTGACACTTATATTCTATAGATTCTTTACATTGGAGCATTCTTAATTCTACTCTTGCATGAAACAAAATTACTATTTATTTTTATTTTCCTACACTACAACACTTGGTTTCTCTTTGTTGCATGTTACATTTATTCTACATTATTGTTCTTGGCCACTAAAACATTATATGCTCTAGTTATATCTAACATTCTATTTCTAACTTATGTTATAATATTTCATTATATATACTACAACAATTCTTCATACAATTTTTATATAATTTCTATTGACTACAATAAAAAATTCCTATTTGAAAAAATTCTTCTGGTTTACTTTATTCTTAACTTATATTCATTCTTCAAGCACATTATAATTTCTTACTTGAATATTATTTATCATAATATAACTTTTCAATGTTTTTCTACATATTATTTATTTTCTTCTTTAATGTTGTAAGTTATGTTACTTTTATTGATCTTTTCTCTTTGAAAAGAATACAAACCTATTTTCTTTTTCATTTCTTCCTCTTACAAATATTATTCACTCATTGAATAATATTTGCTCAATTTAGTAGATTTTTTTACTATGCCTAGTTTTACTTAAATGTATGCAAAATAGGCATGCATATAAACACCACACAAATTATTTGGAAAAATGCCACAAAAAATGTGATATCATTTATATAAAACTATGGTAAATGTTGCACTCCATTACAACAATTCATCCAATTAAGAGGTGATGTAATTTATTGATTCACTAAACAAAATAGATTTTTATTCTTAAAATTATTCTCTCGAACTAGACTCATGGAGTGACCAATTTGAAAATAATTTTGAACATTTCAATCACTTAGATAAAAATTTATCCAAAGAATAATTAAGATAGTGTTATGCAACCAATAATATAGAAGCAATAAATCCAACCTATTAATTTTTCTAAGGTTCCATTCAAGTATAATTTTGAATTCAAGTTTACAAGAAAAATAAGTCTATAATAATATTCACAAATAATATCTCCATGTTGATAATTTAAGCAATGCCTTCAACACAATCTATTAATGGATATAGAGAGAACTAAAATATGGATATACTTGTAGGTTGGAAATATCCTCAAGATGGACCAAAATTAAATTTTGATTATACATTTTGGGGAAATCTCTAGGCTATAGATGTTGACTATTTTCTTCATAATTCTAATAGTTTTAAATTCTAATTAGACGTTTGAGTAAACTTGGTTTAAAGATGAACAAAAATATTAGTAGTAAGATCTCATTGTTAGGTTAATGCTAGTATATAAGAAATGATATAATGAATTAGTAATAGAAGGTAGTGTTTTTACAAAGGTTGAGGCCCCAATTGGGGTATGTGTTCTTATGAAAAAGAAGCATTGAAGTGGTCCCAATTTTTTTATAATATCATGCATATATGCATTGCTATTGGGGAAAATATTAGAAAATTTCAAGCAAATGCAATTGGTAGTTGTAAAGCCAAATGAGTATTAAAAACTTTCAAGCAAATGCAATTGGCAGCTGTAGATCCAAATTTGGTTGAAAACTGATTTTGTTTAAAAGGCTTTAGAAACTTTCAAGAAAATGCAATTGGTAGTTGTAAATCCAAATTTTAAATAATGGGTATTGATTTTAAAATATTTTAGAAACTTTCAAGCAAATGCAATTCACAACCGTGAGCCAAAATGAGAGCTTGAAATAGGGTATATTCATTATAAACAATAAATTTTGTTCTCATAATGTGCCTTCAAGTTTTAAATGAAAATTTTGTTTGGAATTTTCTTTTCATTCAATTTGTTTTAATTTCACCAAAAAAATTTGGTCTCATGGAATCCATTGGAGTTTACAAATTTACAAACAAATGGAATTTTAAATCACTGTGAAAGAATGCCAACCTGCTAATGGACATCCAAGTCAATATTTCAAGTTGAAATGGTGGTCCCGTTGCAAGTTTTCGCCGTTCCCTGTCAATCACGTTTGATGTTCACCGTACACAAGCTCCAAGTCTGATAGTTCGCCATATTTTTTTGTTTGGTAGTGATAGGGTTTGATTTATAAATGTGCCCTAATTCAACATGGTTCGGTCAAACATGGGTTCGACCGAACCCCTTTAAAATACTATTTCTTTGTTGACCTTTAAGTGGTTTGGCCGAACCATAGGTTCAGTCAAACCATATGGTTCAACTGAACCACTTTATGGGTTCAGTCGAACATGTATGTTTGATCGAACCATCCTTCCTATTGAAATTTTTAAAAAGTTGATTTTCCTTCCTCTTCTCAATTATAAACCACTATCGTGGTTTCACCCATATTGGAATATATACATATACATATATATAGAAGCATATTTTATTATAAAAATCCTTGTTAAAAATTGCATTCGAAGGAAACCTGGATTGAATTTTTGTATTCAACATTTTTATTTTAATAAATCGCAGGAAAATATTTAAAAAATATATATATGAAATGAATGCATATGGGGGAAGCTAGGGTTGTCGCCCCACAGGGAGGTGGACTGTGGAGGCAACGCTAGCACTGCCTTCACAGGCCGCGTGCGCCATATGGAGAGTCGGTTGTGTATATAGCCTAGCACAGCCAGCCATTAATGGTGGCTATGAAACTTTCATCCACCCCTTTTAATATATGCGATTTTGATTTTATATTATTTTTTTTAAATATATATTATATATATAATATACATGTAAATGCATATATGTATATAAATAAATATATATTTATATATATATATATATGTACATATATATATATATATATATATATATATATATATATATATATATATATATATATATAATATATATATATATATGTACATATATATATATATATATATATATATATATATATATATACATATATATATATATATGTATATATATATATATATATATATATATATATATATATATTTATATGTTTAGTATTATTTGAAAATTGTAAATTAATATATATATTTAAAATGAATATAATAGGTGCATGCAAAAACACAAGTTAGTTATTTTAAAATGAAATGTTTTAAAAGAGGAAACTTGATTTCTATATAGTTGAAATTGGGAAATTGATTTAAAACAAATAGAATTTATTTATTTATTCTCTGTAAATGAAATTGTAATAAGCTAGTTTATTTGAGCAATGTATTATTGTATTCTTGAGATGGAAATTGGATTTAGGAAATCCTAATGGTAGTTTTATTTCCTGCCTAAATTGCCTATTAAATTATGATTTATTTTCTTCTCGTAAGTTGGGGAAATTGGATAGTCATGTATGTAAGTCTTCCAGATGATGTTGTTTTATGAGGGGGTTGTGATTTATGGTTCAAACCTTTGATTTCCCTTGGGTAATGCACTTGGTTGTGATTCAGTTTAAACACCCGGTTACTATGAACGAGATGTGTTGCCTCTTATATTTTGGATTGGGATTTATTATCCAAACATGTGTGCACTTTGTTTACCCTTGGGTTTTGGATTAGATCCTTGTGTTGTCAGTAGGGGAGTGGCTCTCAATGGGGGCCAATGCACAAAGTGGTGTTAGGGTAACTCATGTGAGAGTTAGTTAATTCAATGGAAATTAAATAATTGTATTAGGGGAAAGGGTAGCTTAAATCATATAACTTGTTAATTGTGCCTCGATCATGGGCTCAAGGGCTTGTTTAGACTTGGGATGAGACGAGAAGGCTTGGAATGGCAAGAGCATTATCTTGTCTCTTTAAAATATATTTGATTCTACATCAGTTTGCATGTGGGGTTGGGGATTGTGAGAGGCTACCAAGGTAACCCAAGATGGGGGTCGGGGCCTAGGAAGATCTGCCAGGGTAACCCATGCAACTTTGTGATGAAACTCCTCCTATGACAATAGTATGTATTATGCAATTGATATACTTGATTATTTTACTCTATAAGCAACGTAACCTTTAGGTATGTATTGTTCTTGTATGGCATAGTATTATGTTGCCTGTGTCTAGAGGTTGTTGGTTTTTCCAAGGAAACCCTTTTACTATCTCCTAGCACAGGGGGTGGGCCTTCGGGTACCACTTGGTTGGGTTGAATATGCACCTTACACCGTTGGGTTCCCATTTCATGTTCGTGATGGTGGGATCTTCCAAATTGGAGAGCTCACGTGTACTAGTTGCTTTGTACTATTTCTTATGTTCTTTTGTATCAGTTGGATACTTTGTATATGTACTACTCCTCATTTGTATTTGAGGACCTTTCTTGTATCAATGTAATTGTAGCATTCTTGTATGATCTTCCTCATTTTGGAAATGAGCTTTGTAACTGCTATATTGAATAAATGCAATCTATGAATGATTCATTAATGTACTTTTTATCTTATGTGATGAGTTTAATGCTTTTGGATCTATGTTCTTTATATCATGATTTTAATTTTATATGCTATGGTTAGTTCACTTTTGTAAGTTATTGAATTCAAATGTAAGCGCTGTCATGTACCTTAGAGGATGTATGTGTTAAGTGTAGTTCACTTTACTTGTTATTAATTACACTTAAAAAAAACAAAAATACGCTTTTGTTGTGCTTGCGTCGTCCTCTAGGGTTACATGGCGGGGCATTACAATCAAGGTAACAATAAAAAACAATATGGAAAAATAAAATAAATCCAAGAAAATGAAGTTTGGAAATTCATTCAAAATACAGAATATGATTGATAAAGAGTGACAATGAGATAAGTGTAAGAAGAAACAATTGCAAAATCAAATTGTCTAGTTAAAACTCAACATTCATACAGAAATAAGGGTCCCCAATTTATGAAAAAGGGATGTGTTAGAAACCCAAAAAAATACAAGCTTGCCCCACCTAACATAAAAATAAACGCTTTAGAATCAAATTCTAGAATGATAAAACTTGAAAAATATATACAAGGCATCAATTCATCAATGAGAATAATTAAGCTGGATTACAACATTGATTGTTAGATATCTTTCAAAAGTATCATTGAAACAAATCAAATCTAAGTGAATTCACAATAAAATGATCACTAGAAAAGAATTATCATAATCAATACATCCAAGTGTATAAAAAGGTATTCATACAAAATTAAAAGTGATAAACTTTACAATAATATATGCATGCTTTCATCTAGGTGTATGTGTATGTGATTAATTTCCTTATCTCACCTATAGACTTAGTTAGGTTAGCTTAGGATATCAAGTTTTTACACTTCTATATTCAATTCAAGTAGAGGTCATCTTTAGATATAAAAGTGAGTGTCATAAGACATCCCTTTATTTGACTACCTGGGCATGGCTCCATTGCCATTTGGGAACCTATAGGCCCTACAAAGATACATCTAATCCTATTCAATCATAAATTTTCTACCAATTGGACATTAATAGTTGTTAGAATTGATTCCTCAACCCTACAGTTCCTAAGGATCACCTACTATCAAACACCTATCACACAAAGAGAGAGAAAGTTAAGATATGGAGTCCAAAAGCTAATTGATCCAAAAAATCAATGAATCATTATGAATGTGTAACCTCAAAATTATCTTGTGAATAATACAAAAAAAATCCTTATAAAAGGAAAAACAAAAAAACAAAAATTAACCCTAGAAAAAACCTAAGGACGTAAATAGATCATGACATGTGTCATCATCTTGTGACATGAGACACAAAAAAACAAATGACCTAAGTAAGATTAAGTAGCTAGAGTAAAAAGGGACCTAAGTAATTAAATAATTAATTAGGTAAATATTCTTTTACTCTAACACCCCCCCCCCTTAAAATTTCAATGCATAAAATGAAAAAGATGGGTCCTGACAACTAGACTCTAATGAGGTACCCATGTATGTAATGAAAAATATCTCTCATAATTAGAGAAAACCTCATGGGAAAAATTGCTTTCCATAAGAGATACATATAAATGAAGGACTAGGATGCCTCCAAAATATTATCTCAAAAAGAATAGGAACATGAAATGAACACAAATAACATCACTGAAGCATAAAAAACTATAAACAATTGTTGAATGGTGACTTCTATAATGTTGAAACTAAAGAACCTCCTCTAAAATCATGATGAAGATCAAGATCAAGAAAAAAATCTACATGAGTGCCTCCAACAACACTACTCAAAAAATGATCAAATGGTAAACAAAGACAACAATATGATAGTCAAACATATAGACAAAACAACCCTAAAAACACTACTCAACCCATGTAATTTAAACGACAAGTTGAAATATAGGTACCAATAGTCTAAACAAAATGATAAAATGAGGACATAAGGTCACATCCATAAAATAGAAATGCAAGAATGTTTATATGGTAATTGTTAAATCTCATTGAAATTCATGGGTAATCAACCATTGCATCCACCTAGTACATAAGAACAAATACTAGATATAGTTCACTCCAAAGCAAAACCAAGGAAGCATTAGCAATTGTATGAAATCCCCCATAATATTGAAAAGGTAGAGGGATGATAGGTCCACTCAAATGGTGTGTCACAATGTAATTAATAAAGGAGAAGAAATATCATTTTAACATGCACAAGATAGTACTTACAACTAAAAAGATTGTGCAAAAGAGTGCACACATGCATGGAGGTAGACAAAGTTGTGATTTCAAATAAGAAAGTGTACACAATAAACCCACCATGACACTTTATAAGGTAGTGTAAATACAAAATATGTCATAACATGATGTACAAAATCTCCAAAAAACATATACAATAGTGGCTTTATCTCAATGCATCTACAAATGAAGAAATGGATTCAAAAGATGCTTAAAATGCCTAGAAAGGACATCTTAGAAATCCATGTAAAACAACTCAAAAAAAGACATCTAAAATAAATAGAATTTTGAAGTGTCAAAATTTTTAAGCAATCAACCAGAATGTGAAATAATGATAAATTGAATAAAGGTACTTGAAGAAAAATATAGAAAAAGTGCATGGATAGTTTTGAAGAGCTTTTAAAGACTTTTCTATTACTACAAGAATGGTAAAAAATGGAGGAAATTTCCAAAAAAAATGAGCTCAAGAGATAAAACAAGTAGATATAATTTCAATATGAAATAAAATGTAGCAACAAAAAAAAATTGAGAAAAATCCTTGTACCACTAGAAATTTCTTAGAACCAACTTTTCAATGATATCTTCATCAAATCTTGATACCATATACCTGTTATGCCAAAAAGAAAAAAAAATAACTCATTTAAGGTTTAAGGGAAGACAAGGTGGATTACTTATATGGCTGACATCAATAGATAAAATATGTTGATGTTCGATTAAATATTCCTTGAATAGCTAGGAAAATCTATATTGCGTATGAAGCCACCCTGTTGTTGTGAAACCACTAAAAAATTACCTAATTGTGTATGGAAACTAGGTAAAAGGTCTAAAAAGGATGAACAACACATTATAACATTTTTCATGATCTCAAAAACAAGTTTTATGACCAAAAGAATTGTTTTCATCACTAATAATCATAACCCTGCAATGTAATTGTCATTAAAAATATAACTTCCACCACAAAAAGAATCAAACCCACAAATCTTTTTTTTTTTTGGCAAAAGGCCGGAGCCTATGTAGGATCACAAAAACTGGTATTAATTCACCAAATTAGTTTTTCAGAGCACTATAACTATGAAAACGATCATTAAAATAGGTCCTCGTAGCTTGCAAATTTTACATGATATGCACCCAAGCAGCTTGGGGACTAGTAACTTTGACATCCAAAACAATTCTCACACATTCTTCAACGTTGGGACAATCAAGCATAAACATTACCTCCAGATTCAAATGGCTCAAGAAACCTAAGAAAGGATGCTCCCAAACTTGCACCTTGACCAACACCCTGAAATTCCACGACCTATAATCCATTCTGCACACTTGAAATTGCAAAACTAAAGCCCTTCCATAATTTTCTATACCAAAAAATGCAGAATACAAAAGCTTTGGGATGCAAAATGCCTATGCTATCGCCAATTTAAAATCTTCCAGCCAAATTTTCGGACAAATGACTGTGCAAGAAGTGTAGTAACAATTATTCCTCCCGTCTTGTCCTTAAAACTTAACCAAGTTTCAGAAAATTAAAAATCCATCGATTACTCAATAAAAATCGCCTAAAATTTTAATATTTGTTGTTGCAACAAGAATCTTTCACCACTAAAAAAAATTGTACCAAATGTAGAGCACTAAATTGCTGATGTAGGGGGCCATACGAGGTCATAACATGTACATATTTTGAGCCCATAACACATGCACATTTCATTTGCTCATACAAATCTATACAATGTATGGAATTTTTAGGGCTCAAAAATTGTGCTCACAAAAAATTACAAAATTTTGAATTGTTCCATATTTAGTGTTTGGATAGGTGATCTTAGGACTTTTGAGCCTTAAGGATCCAACAGGGAGATCCAATTGACTCCACAATGAGTCAATTGATCACTCAAGGTTGGATCTCTCAAAAATAAGACAAGCAATTACAGATCTTGAACTTTAATATCATGTTGAAGTTGATTCCTCAACCCTACAACTCCTAAGGATCACCTATAATCAATCACCTACCACACAAAGAAAGAAAGGGTAAATTTATGGAGGCCAAGAGGTGATTGATCCAAAAAGGTAACAAATCATTATGAATGTGCAACCTCACAATTATCTTGTGAATAATACAATAAATGATCTTTATAAAAGGAAAAAGAAAAAGAGAAAAGCAACCCTAGAGAAACCCTAGATAAGGATAAAAAGAGATCATGACATGTGTCCTCATCATATGGCTTGAGAAACAAAAAAGTACACGACCTATCTAAACTTAAGTAGCTAGAGTGAAAGGGGCCTAGGTCATTAAATAATTAATTAGGTAAATACCCTTTTACTCTAACAATAACCTTGACAAAGATACTTAACTTGCACAAAAAGAATGGGGTTTTAGTTTTTTTTTTTTTTTTTTTAACTTTTCCTCATATTGTAGACATTGAATTCCACTACTAGGTTTGGGTCTATAATGGTAGTCATTTTTTCTTTTCTAATAATTCATTTTATTTTGTATACTTAATGTCCTAACTACATTTACTTTGTTAACTAGGTTCATTATTTATTTAAATGTGTAAAATGATAGACGAAAAATATAAGATAACACCTTTATATTGTGTACACTTTCTTTAATATGAAAATGAATCTACATATCTAAAATGAAAGTCTAATGAAAAATATACCCTAACAATTATTCCATTGTAAATTCACAAAGGAAAATATTGTTAACAACAATAATTAAAAATAATACTTTGAATCAAAATTTATAATTTATTTTATGATTATTTCAATTAATGAGAGAATATGACTTTAATGTAGATTGACATCTAGAGATTGTAAACTAGTTACCAAGTCAACACTATCGCTACAAAATCATAATATAAACTAGAAACAAAGAAAAACCAACAATAAACCATAACTAAAATATTATGAAATAACAACAAAACAAAACGAAAATAAAAATTTCAAAATCCTACCCAGCTTAGCTAACATAAATATAAAGGCTTGAGAGTATGGGTAAGGAATCCTCCCTTTTTGCAAATTTTCATAATATTACTTAGTAGTAAAATCTCAATATTACTAGTCCTAAACACCATGGGTTTATCTTTAATCTTTGATATAAAGAGTTTGGACCACCTCGGTTCATACTTTGTATGATGTTCAATGAATATAATCAACTAAGGAAACTCACCTTCCTAATGTAAAACCCAAAAACAAGTCTTACTATTAGAATCCCTATAAGAAAACCTAAAAGCATCAAATTCAAAACCAAGATGAGGGTTAATATCAATATATTTCAAACCATTTTTTTCGATGGACATGTTATAACCTTCAATTAATCTTCAACAAAAAAGATACTAAGAAGGATGGTGTGTAAGTGAGGTTTAGAAAACCCTCATAATCTGGTATTGTCATCCATTTCATCTTGTGTATCATGTTCTTTATCTAATTATGTGAAATCTTTTGGCATATGCAAGTCAAAAATAAAATCAAAAGTTAGATTTGCTCAAATGTATTCAAATCAAAAAAATAATCATTTTCTTTCAAACCTACTAGTTGATTTTTAAAAATGAATAAATCATTATCAAGATTTGTATTAAGATTCACTTATAATTGTATCCAATTCAAAATTGAAACCTTGTCCATCTATTGGATTATCAAAAAAATTAAAATTAATGAAGCGAAAAACACTCATTTAACACTTGTATAATCATTTTCTTTATGAAACTCAACACTATCATAATTTCTACAGCTAACTAAATAATCATTTGTGTTTCACAATTGAAATGTCTCATCAATTATTTACACTCCAACATATCAATGAGATCATCCAATTGAACAATGGTATGGTCGGCTTCCAAAAAAAAGAAAAATATTTTTTTGAGTTTGTAAATTTACATAAAAAATCCCTACAACATGCCTACATAAGTTAGTAATGAAGTTGGACTATTAAACTATTGATAAAAGGGGATGGTAACCAAAAAATCAACACTATACTCACCTTTTCTTTAGCTTCATAAAGAACATGTTTCCTCATTTGGTAAGGTTCTTTCATTTAAATCTTCAATTGTTGATGGCATACAATCATCTACTTCAATTTTAGCAAAATTATAACACTACCAGTTATTGTTTCCTCGAATTCAAGCACCATTGGACCATCTTCCAAGTCATAAGATTCTTGGTGGGCCTATTATTATCTTCTTTCTTGGAAGATAAAATGGATTGATCTTGCCTCTCATCACTTGATGGGACAATAATATGTTGAAATATAAGGGTTTGCATATTGGTGTTTAACTTCTTAATAGAACTTTAGATGTTCAAATCAAAACTCGGTATGGTTGGTTGGTATGGTTGGAGTGATTCAATTTTTTGAGATTTTGTATTCTTCTTTCATGATGGAATATAGTTCATTCTCCTCATTATTTTTAAATTTTTTTTATTTGACATCATTGTTGTCTTCATCATCACTACTAAAGTGGATTTTCCTATGACATTGTTAAAACAACAATACAATTCATATTAGAAACTAAAGGAAAATTATGAAAATTTGATTGATTATCTTGTGACTGCTGCAATGTTAAACCTAGTAAGAGTAATTGGTTGTTTCCATATGGTTGAACTCTAGATGTGTTCTTTTGTTGATAAAACATTGAATTTTGTAAGCAATTGTGATAAAAATAAATTTGCATGCATTAATTTCTAGTACCCAACACCCAAAGTTAGTGATTTGTAATATCTCTTTGATTGGGCCTATTTTTATATCATTTTTTTCTAAAATCTAGAAAAAATGTTTGTAAAACTATCCTATAGATTTATCATTTTTTATTTGTATCATTGTGAAATGTGAGAGGGATTCCTCCTAATCCATGTTGTGTCCAAATTGTTTTCAGAATGCATCTTCCAATTCATCTTGCAAGTGTATGTAACTTGGCATAGAGATGCAAACCTTGGTATGTTTTTTTAGATTTGTCTCAACATCAAGGAAGAAAGTAGGTAGCCAGTTGTATGCATGTGTGGGAAATTGGTGAAAACTTCTATGAATGCACAAAGAGATGGCCATAGTCATTAGATCATACCCTATTTTTATTTTTTTTAAATGGTGGACAAACTTGATTTGCAATCCAAAATGAATAGTTTGCTTGTGTTTTCAATTTTTTAAATTTTTTGAAAGAATTTATATTTTTTTAGTTTTTAAAATAATGATAATTGTGTTGTTTGGAAAGGTAGATTAGGCGTTTAAAATAGTAGATTAAACTATTCTAAAGCTCTTTGTGGCCCTCCTTCTAGTGTCACTTTTATTGATGTGGTTTTGGTACATCGTACCTGTGCACCACAAAGTATGTAAGGTGGAATAACAAAGGTTCCCCTACTTGAAAGGTGGCCAACTTCAAGTTTTTTATAGATTAGTTAAATGTTTGTCTGAGCTCTTAGTTGGAAAGTATTTTGGCTAGTCCATTTACAAGGGAATATGTGGAATAATTAGGAGTTGTTTATTAAAATAGGATTTTACTTATTGAATCTTATCAATAATTTGTCATGTGAATAATCCTACTTTAGTTAGTTAATTTTTAACTCAAGTTCCTACGAATTGATTATTTTTATTAAGTTTCTTTAAAATTGATTTGAAACTTTATAAACAACTTATTGATTAAATGGAAGAAGAAAGACAACCAACAAGCTATTATGAACTCATTTACTCCTAGTAGGAAGAAGATAGGTAATCAACAATTTGCTAAGGTGCACTCATTCACTTCTATGTGTCAAGAAGTTTTGAAAGTTGATCTTAAAATATTTTCCCCATCAGATGTTTTGAAGATGGGGGAAGGTTCTACCAATGATTGTGTGCCTCATCTCCTTCCCAAAAAAGTTAGTTTTGAGGAAAAAGATCATTGTTTTGAGATAAAACAAAGTTCTTTGGAACAATTTTTAAACCACCATGATTTTGGTTGGCTAGTAGGTCTGTTAGTCATATTGTTTCTTCGAGTGTGTCTTGTATTTTGTTGTTAGTTGTTGTTAGTTGTGCTTCATGATCCATCTTTTTATTGTACAAGGGTCAAGGCCCTTTCAAAACCATGCCTACCTAATCAAAAACTTATTGATTAAATTTAGAATTTATGAAGGTGAAATTAAACAAATTATTCATTATTATTTTTAGATTAACTCTAATTTAAATGAAACAAATAAAAACCTTTAAAATTATAAAAAATGTTTCTCAAAATTTTGAAAAAACTATCATTTATTATCCTAAGTAACTAATATATGTTAATATTTCATTAAAATTTAATTGAATATGTTTTAAATCATAAGAATTTATAATATACCTCTTTAAAATCAAAACTTATTTTATGTGTGTCCATTGCAACCACAAAGTAGTAGACATTGTCAGTACCTGATGATATATATATATATATATATATATATATATATATATAACATGAGCACATATATGAGATACATTAAAACATGAAGTACTAAAAGGAACTAGCATAAATCACTCTCGTACTTAGATCCCTGGCCCACTAGTGTGGATTTGGAGGAGGTTCCACATTGGGACCTACACTTGTTGTTGTCACTCTTGTTGTTGGAAGGATGTTGGTTGTTGAAGGTGGCACCAATGAGATTGGGACTATGGTTGGGGGTGATGAAAGCATCTGCCACCATTTAGGCCTCTCTTTTACTTCACTCGCTGCCTCACCTTCCTCATTGTCTCCATCGCCACCATCTAGGCCTCTCTACCACTCAATTCGTTGCCTCACCCTCCTTGTCGTCACCACTACCAACTCGATCTTCTCCCCCCTTCCCTGCCCTACCTCTATGCACTGACATTTCCCATAGGGACATGTGTTAAGAAAATTGGGGAGGGACCTATTATCACCCACCATGATCTATAGTCACGAGTGATCCCAACATCATTGATGGTTAGCATTGGAGGTTGATCATTGTTGTCTGTCCTATCCTCACTAACGACATCTACTATGGTTGGATGACAATGATTGGCTGGTCTAGTGGCACTCCTCACCACTCAAACTCATGTAGGAGGAGTCAGGGGATCGTCTACAAAATCCCAAACTAGCAAGCGACCTTGTGCTAGTAATAAAGTACTATGATATAATCAATGCACCCCTCCAAGAGACAATCACGCTACATATGCTGCAGTTGTCACATGTTTTTGGGCCACCACATAGCTCTATATGGTCACCATCTCATGTCCTACAACTGCCAAGAATCAATCTATAACTACCAAAAAGAAAGGTCTCCATATCTCTAATCGCATACCAATGGGTACATGTGTGACATTAATGTACTTGGAGCCACAACTTGGGGAAAATTGACTAGCCAAGTACATGTAATATGTGCAAAATCTCACATCTACAAGAGCGTGAAGGCTATGAGGTTGGAAAAATTGTAATCTACATATTGCCCTAGCTCATGATATAAATGGGCGAGCATGTTGTGGCCCCAAGTAAAAATGGTCCATCGCTCCTCCATCTCACGAATAGTGTGGATGAGGCCCTTGTGAAGGTGAGGGCCTCGACTATCCATAGTGACTCGGAGGGCAACCATGACTACGTTACCCTTCAAATAAGTGGAACAACCACTTGTCCCTATAAGTGTTGGAAATAAATGAGACAATAATTTAATTGAGGTTTAAACATATAAAAACAAAAAAAAAAATCAATCATTCATTTGCACATAATAAAATGACTATTAAGAAGGAAAAATATTAAAATTTTATTGAGAAAACGTATTGTTACAAAGTGTTTCTCAGTGTTGTGACTAAGAAAATTGAGTTACAATGCCTTTTTTTGCTTATACAACTCTAAAACAAACAAAAAACACTAAGATCCCTAAAAAACACATTCAAACTATTGCATAAAGCAGTGGACCAAGCTATCTAACAACTACTACATGATAAACATCAACTATGCCATTTTTTTCAAATATTTTAGTGGCCACCATATGAAGGCCCCTTCTTCCTCTTTTAGATGGAAAACTCCATCTATTTTGTCTTCATAAGCAAGGGGTATTGATGTAGTAAACAATTGTGAAACCAAAGAGGTTTGTCAATTGTTGCATCGTTCCTTCACAAAAACTCTAGCATAAAATATTTTATTTCATTCAAGTCTACAAACTCAAAAAATAACTATTACAATCCATATTGGAAGTCCCATCTACAAATACAATCAACTACAGGAAATATTCAAATCTAGAATGCAAAACACCTACAGGCAAGCTTCAATAATCAGCTACAATTTTCCACAAACCCGTAACTTTTGTCCATCATGGCTCCCCGATCATCACAAATCTTTCAAAACGCCTTTTAGGTTTGGTGTGCCTCGTTCTCAGCTTTTCGGATCATTTTGAAATTCTTGATTTCATTTTCTATGAGAAAGTTATGCCCAATTTACTGAAACTTGGTCTCACGGTCACAATCCAGACAACACTCCAAAAAAATGTAGTCAAAACTCCAACTCTTCCATTTTGCGTGTGGAAATAAATGCAAATTGTCTCTTTAATGTTGATTCTAGGCCAATTTTAGACTTTAGCCAAAAATTACCATCCAGTTTCTCATCCGAAAAATCCACTCCTCTGATGCCCAGCATCATGACAAACATTTTATTTCATATCATTTAATTGTTCCTAGGAGTTACAAAAATAATAATAATAAAAATACATTTCCTAGCTAGGGTGTGGGATCAAATGTCATGGAAATTACTTGAATTTTGGGCCAATAAAATATATGAATAAAATTATCTTCAAAAATTGTTGAAGAAAGGTGAAAGGTGACTGAAATCACGCCTACAACACAAAAACAAGCCAATTTTTTTTTTTTTAAAAGGAAAAATAAAGCAAAGATTTTTTTTTTGGTTGTGCAGGATTGCACTTCACCCCTGATGCTCCTGCATCAAACACTCAGGGTAAGAATAAATGTTCCATGAGTTGGAGCTCATGAACATTTGAAGATTCTATGTTCTTCAACCAATTTTCTTTCTTATCAATTTGTTTCTTCTTCTTTACCCTGCTCTAAATCTTCATGTCTCTCCTTTCATTCATCTTTCCTCTCTTTCTTCCTCTCATTTAATTCATCTTGTTGCACCATGTTTCATATTTCCATTCCAATTTATCATTCTCAACACCTGCATACAAATTGGCATTAAAAAATTCATAGAAATCAATGAATTCTATTTGTTCGTACTTCTCACCCATTTCTCCTGCATCCTCTTCTATTTCTATGTCAACAAGAGTCATCATACCTTTTTGTTTTTCATTTTGTAACATATTATTTCTGCCCCTAACCATTTCTCCCATTTCACTTTCTTTCACCATTTCTTCAAAATACAAATCAGCTTTAACATTAACTTCAACAAATTTTGAAGTCATCAAATTTCTTGATTTTCTTCTCTTCCCCTACTAGTGTATCATCAATTTCAGTATTCTCATATCCATTATTGTAAACCATGTCATTTTCATGTGAATCAACCTTTTCTTTATCATCAAAAAATTTTGAAAATTCAAATTTTACCTCAATGTTTGTTGCAACTTTTGTTTCACCTATTGTTAACACAAGTCACTCCTTTTCAACTATTGCACTTTGTATTAACAAGTCATTTTCTTCATTTGTTGTTAATGATCCTTCAATTTCTTTATTCACTACCTTCCCCATAAACTCTTCTTCACTCTATTTTCCCAAAAATTCTAATGTTTCCAAGTCCTTCAATGGACCAAACTTTGCTGCAACTTCATGGTTATCTTCTACAACAATACTATCATTTTCATGCACAAATTCATTTATCTCTTTCAAATCAAATTTTCTTTCACAAATATCAAATGGATGACTATTTACCTAGACATTTTTTTACTTCTCTATTGCTGCCCCAACTTTACAATCACCGTATTCCTTTATCTTTTCTTCATGCAAATCACTATTTACTTTGTAAAACTCGAAAGGAGATACTACCTCTATTTTTGCTGCTACAACCTATTTTCCTATGCATGCAATTTTATTTTTATTTTCTTTTATGTCATCAACAAGATGCACATCTGCTGCTACCTCTTTCTTTCTCCATTCATTTTTTTTTCCTTTCTTCTTTCCTAGCTTTCTTTCATCTGCATTTGTGTGGACTGGTCCCACATGACTTTCTTTCCATACTCTTTCCACCACAGGACTGCAAAACTACACTTCAACATTCTCCTTTTCACAGTCCTCTTTGTCAAACCTCTGATTTTCCTCTTTCTTCTTTTCACTGTCATCTATTACAACTTATTTTCCTTCTTCCTTTCCTGCACACAAATCATTACTTATAAACTCATTATGAAACAAACAATGTAATTTCACTTCATCTATTTTTTTATCTTCCTCAACTATAGCTTTCTTCTTCATTCCCAAGCTTTCCTCGAGGGAATCCAATCTTACCTCTATTGTCTTCAACTTGCAATCAACTTATTTTCTCTCACTTTTTCTCAATACTCTTCCCAAAATAACATTCTCACATGTCTTTGAATGACCCATCTTGTCCTCTTCTTCAAAGACATATTTAGAGACTTGCAAGTCCATCTGAATTTGGTGGAGGTGGTCAGATTTTGGTGGGTCAAGACCCATGGAAGAGGAGAAGAATGGTAAGCAGAGTTGTTGAAGGAGAGCAAAGCTAGTTACAACAAGATGTTAGAAGAAGAGGAAGAAGAAAACACTTCATGTGCACTTTTCATAGCAATGGAGTTTGTTTCAAATTGCTTGCAAAATGAAAGAATGGTTCTACCATTCAACTCCACTTGTGTGAGCCTATGCTTACAAACTTCTTACCCGACATGTTTGATGCAGGAGCATCCGGTTCCACAGGTGATCCTGCATCGCCCAAAAAAAAATAAAAAATTTCTTTAGTTTTGGTGTGTTGTTGTCTTTTCAAGTATCTCTTAGCATTGGAAAATCTCTCATGTAATTTAATTTTCAAAATTTGATTTTTTGCTCTGTTACAATTTTAAGGCTCTCACAAACAGTTTTACAGAAACAATTGTTTCTAAAAATATATAAGATTTGGGTTAAAATCCTTCAAAATATATATTATTAGATGAATTGTGCATAATGTGGTGAAGGTTTCATGACCAAACTCCTCATGGATTGAGAGAATTTAAGATAAAAAAAAAATTATTCTAAGTGGATGTAGAAACAATTAATTTTCAATATTTTTAAATGTTGGAGAAAAATCCTTTGGAGGGAATCATAATAATGATATTATTCATTCTTAACAAATTTTCATGTGAATATGAGCTTTTGAGTAAGAGTTATGCAAAAAGTCATTTTTCAGCACCCATTGTGCAACGTCGAAGTCACATGTTTGAATTTTTTTCCAAATTACCCATGCAGTCTCAGAAGATAATGTTTGATGGATTTTATTTATCTCATGTTCATATTTTTAAGAAAATTAAAAAGTAAAAATAGGTAGTGGTGGAGGATTTTAAATTACTGGAGTAATTTCACCTTTTCTCCATGTAATCGCTCCCGAAAAAACAAGAAATGATAATTATTTCTTTTAGTTGTTACAAAGAAAAATGTAGAGCTAAAACATGGATATGATTATTAATTTGAAGACCTAGGGGTATGGATTGGTAAGAGGCAAGTATTGTTGACGTTATTGATTAAAAAATCTATGTTTAGAAATCCATTTCGGAGGGCATCTTAAAAAAAACGTGAGAGTAGGTTTGAATACCAAACATAGAAGATTCCAACAGAGATTTGAATTATTAAAATGTATATTTTATTGAGGGAGTGGGATGTTGCTTTGGGGGTGAGCATTTAATTGATTTTTAATTCATATTTCAAAAAGATTATAAAAAAAAGAGGAGAGAGGGAGAGCGGAAAGGTTGCATGGAAGTAAGGTGGAGATGAGGACAGCAACATAGAATTTTTGAGGATATTTTCAAATATTGCAAGAAGTAGAGATGAAGATTGAGTTTAAGGACAGGTGAGAGAATGGCCATGGAGAGCCAAACTTTGTAAGAAATTATTTTGTTGGTCATTTAATTGAATAAATATTGTAATTGATTCAACATGGTTGTACATCATTTTCATATTTGAATGCAGTTGATTTTTATTGTTTAACCTTTCTGTTTTGTGAGTTTGTGGATGGGTGGTTTATTTTTGCATCAATTATGTTGTGACCTTTAAAATACTTACATTTGCATCTCATGTTCCTTTCAATTTGAATCCATGTACAATAGACAATGAGTGAATCTACCCAATGTCCACAATAGCACTATCAAATGGATCCAACACCTCAACTTTATCCCCTTGGATTTTATCAATAAATGTCTACAAAAACAATAAAATACACATTATATTGAGATATAAAACACACATTATATTGTTTTTGATAGTTGTATGTAATGTCTTATGTCTTGGAATAAATCAGTTTTTGTATGTGCTTTTTTTTTATTTTGTTGAAAAAAAAAGAAGCAACTTTTTACTCTAAAAAAACCTAACCATTGCAAGGTACAAGAAAATGGAGGGCAAGACTACAATTGTGTTAGACTGTATGAGTACTCTAGAAAGAGGCATGGATTAGCAATGAATTCCCCCCAACTGATGACCAATATTACATCCCCGAATACAATGCATTAATGCATTGTCAAAATCTATGTATGCACTCTATTACAACTAAGCTCTAAGCTTCCATATGTAAGTTATATGTTCTCCCTTATTTCCATAATCTATGTATACTAGCTAATTACACTTCACTACTAATCTAACTAGCTTCTATCAAATAGGTAATGATTACCCTTATTTACATAATGAAACAACCATTACTTACTTGAATAGTACTTACTTGCATGTGGTTTCATAGCACTCACCTCAAGTTCAACATGACTACTACTATGAATATCATGTGCATGCTCATTGAGTTCATCATCATAATCACTATCAATGTCATTGCATACATGAAGTTGTATAGCTTTGTAGAGAATTCTATTGACAGGGCCTTTTTCTTTTCGTTCTGCTTGCATATAATTGCTTTGCATGTGGTTTAATCATCATGCAAAAATTAATATAATTCAAGTAAAGAATGCAAAAGCTATAATTTTTTGTCCAAAAGAACATTTTAAGCATGAAAAATGACAAAACATTGGGATAGATTAACTTACAACTTAAAGAATGCAAAAGCTATAAATTTTTGTCCAAAAGAACAATGACAAAACATTGGGACAGATTAACTTACAACTTAAAGAATGCAAAAACTATAATTTTTTTTCCAAAAGAAGAATGACAAAACATTGGGACATATTAACTTACAACTTAAATAATGTAAACTATAATTTTTTTTCCAAAAGAACATTTTAAGCATGAAGAATGACAAAACATTGGGACAGATAACTGACAACTATTATATTACCTCAACTTCAGGACAACTAAGATGACTATGTTGCCCATTCTTGTCCACTTCATCATAATCACTATCAATATCGGTAGCTCCATTGACATCATGCAAGCATTTTTGTTTACCTATTGCTTTGATAAAATTGCTCTGCATGTGGTTTAACCATCATGCAAAAAAATATACAAAGCATTCAATAGTCAAATAAATAATATAAGCTATAAAGAACATTTTTTGGATATCACTCCAACAATAAAGAAACTGGGTTGGATTCTCCTACGCTTAGATTTCAATAATCTACATATTAAGAGGAATTTGTATATAGAATTTCCAAACAAGAAGAAATGAGATCAATAGAGCCTCTTACCTTATATGAATCCATGGATTTATGCCCATTCCATGCAAAAACTATAGGGTTAACAGAGGCAACCAACTGCAAAACTTGCTAAGTAAGACCAAATATGCAACTCATTACCTTTTGGTACCCTAATTCATTTGAGTTGATGATCTAGAGAGGCTCCTACTGGGAATTGAACATATGGCTATGAAATCTCAGTTAACGAACTAGATTTCCACTTCATCCTACTCTTAGATTTACTAGGATCTAGTGTTGCCATATAATTAACAATATCTTCTGCACCTACTTCTCTTATTGTTTTCCACCTAAAATACAATGGAAATTTCAACATATAGTTAGTTCAATAAAAATTGAAATAAATAACACAATGTAAATTAAACCAAAAATCCATACATTTACTACAATTTACAATTTTTTCCTTTTTGGCATGCAATCTGCCTTAGCCAAATGTATATCCAACCCTCAAATTATCTCTTGCCTCTATTACTCTTTGCCAAATATTCTTTGGAATGCATACTTTCTTTCAATGCCTCCCACTGTTTGGGAGATAGAGTGGAGTCTAACCTCTCTTTTCCCTCCATGATTATTTTTCTGCAATTGTATCTAAAATTGTTCATCAAAATTCTCATATTTTGCTTGTAATATTTTCTAGAGATTTGTCCACAAGTAGTCTCAAAATCATTTTCCAGTTTTTGTATAACATTTTCCACAATTTGTGGATCTTGATCTACAAAACTTGATTTGTAAATATCCAAATGGGCCCTACATCTTATACTCAACTCAGTAGCCCACTTTGTAGTATTTGGCCCAATGGGCTCACCATCTCTCGATACCTTAACCAAGAATGGGTTCTTTCCTTCTAATTTTCTTTCTTTTGCATTCCTCTCTATAGATTTATACAAATCTTGACTCAATTTTTGTCTTTTGACAAAAGGAGACACATCTTCTATTAAACCACAATTAGTATTTCTGGCTAATCCACTAGTTCCATCAAAATTTCTAGATGCAACAGGTGCACTCTGAGGCACAAAAGATGAAACTAGCAGTCTCTCTTCATGACTTTCATTAACCAAAAATTCATGCTCCTTGGCCACATCAGGTGTGGCATGAGTAGGTAGATCAATACCAGTCTCCACAAATTTCACTTCAAACATATCCTTTAATGTTGAATAAATCATCTTCAAACCTGATGTTCCTTTGCTCTAATGTTCAATAATATCTCTTAGAATTTGTGCAAAGATATCATCACGACATTGCACATCACCATGTGCTATATCAGGTTGCACATCATCACAACTATTTTTTTCACCAGTTGCATTTGTTGAATCACAAATGTGTTGGCTTCTACGAGATGGCGGCACTGTATCTTTTCTTTCCTTTTTTTTTCCTTTGCATTTTCTTTGCACTCTTTTTCTTTCCTATAAAACAAAAAAAAGATATCATATTATGTCTTCTATACATAAAGCTCTTGCCTATAAAATTTAATTAAACACTATTAAAGAAATAATATACTACTTAGTGGATTTACAACTTTCTTGTTTTTCAAACCAAGACATGATAAATATTCATTATTCTTGGCCACTTTTTCACTACACAAGTTCTCATAATTTGTCACTGAAATTTCAACATTATGATCACTATCATCTAATTTGTGCCTTACAGTCCTTTTCCTCATTCCTTGAAGTCCAAATAAAAAATAATGATAAATCAACAACTTGAATCAATAAAACTTTATTGAGTTGATAAGTTGATAACTATTGACTTTCCAATCCATTGATAATTGCAAATGGAAACTTAAAATAGAATTCAGTTTACAAATTTAAAAAAATGCAGTAAAAACCCAAGATGTTTACAATTACAGGTATCAAAAAAAAATTCCTTAGGGATATATTCACAAGAAAAGAACTCATAAAAACATAACACAAGTAGGATGAAGGAAAAACATGCTCTAGTTCATCATGAGGTGTGTTAGAACCTTCAATTTTTTCCAAGTTCCATCATCACAATTAACCTTAAGATCCATGACTTGAGCCTCAACCCTTATATTCCTTTTTATTTTTGACTGAGCCTCCTCACTATAAACAAACATATAAATTTTTTAGGCTTGACTGACACTGAAAGACTTTTACAAAGCCAAAAATTTATCATATATACTTAAGAAAAAAGATGTCTAGCTATTTTACATCCATAAAAGTCCTTTACCGCAATCTCGTAGCAACAATTTGAACCCTTAGCGAGCTAGCAGTATATAATAGACAACATAAAAGTATTCACCACAATACCACAAGGGTATTATAATAGAGGTGCAGTTGGGTAGTATAAAGAGCTTAATTACATTATAGCCGTAGTACCGTGGAAAGGAAAAGTGAACAATGCGGTATAGCAGGGAACAACCCGCCACCCTGCAAGGAAGGAGATAATAAAGAGTGGTAGTGCAGTAAGAGTCCCATTTCCCCACGATGAAGCATAAGGAAGCTTGTGGTATAGTGATATACACCTAGCTATCCCGCGATAGAGAAATCTCAAGACAGTGGTACAATGGTAAGTTTGATAAATAAAAAGATTCATGGCCCAACTATCCTACACCAATTAAAGAAAGAGGCGACAGTGTTGCGGTACAAACTATCAGGGCATTATTACTAGTTGTGGTATTAAATGCATAACTCTTAACAACCCTCAAATCTTGTGAAAATCAATGGTGCGCATCCAAACTCAAAATATGAGTAGATCACAAAATATCTGGCATAAGGTTGATATTAATGACAACACGACTAAACTCATAAGCCATTAAAATTGAGAACTCGACATTGTTTTGGCATTCATTTGCAAGGATTTTTGTGCAAGAAGCTAGGAGTTCAACAAGGAAAAGTTCTACAACTATCACATACCAGGTAAGTACACTGAACTTCCTAAAGTAGCTTTACAAGCATAGAATTGTTTGAAATCCTGAATTTAAACACTTAGAAAGCTCAAGTAGAGGTTGACATTAGATATCATGCCACCTAAAAGGAAAGAACCTAAGACTAAGAAGGAAGGGCCTAAGGGTTAAAAGAGATCAACATTTGGTATCATGTCGCCTAAAAAGAAAGAACCTAAGACTAAGAAGGAAGATCCTAAGAGTAAAAATAGATCATTATAGCAATCTATCTTAGATATCTTTCCTAACTCAAATGAGAAAGGATACGAGAAGGTTTTCAATGATACATTTCATGGTTGTAGAGATGCCCTTATTCTTGTTTCAGGGTGGGAATTGTTTTGGTATTTCTATCAAAAGAGGGAAGGGAGAATTCCAATATCAAATCTATGGATATTAGACTTAGCTAATATAATTTTCTTGAATGTCTTCATAGATGTGGAGTTCATTAGAGTTCTAGCCCAGAATCACCACCCTACTACTAGGTCCATGAGGATAACAGATGGGTCACCGTTGGTAATATTAACAAAAGTTACAATCATTCAATGCTTCAATCTAAACAAACAAGACCTCAATAAGGTTGACTTGTAAAAGAGTGGGAAAGAATATACTAGGTTAAGGAGAACACACAAAAGTGATGAACTCCCCATATACATGAAAAGGTGTATTAACAACAACATGATACCTACTCCCCCTCTGCCACTGAACTATTTGATGTATATGATTTTCAAATTTATTTCAAGAAAACCTACTTTTCTTTTTGTCAAGTACTTGGGATGGATGCACAAGAACAAATGTCGGTTAGTTTGATGATGATAGATATAAGAATTCAAAACCCTGAGATAAACATTGAATATGACTTTTCCTCATATCTTGAGACTTGGTATTGTGTGAAGGCTTCTTGCAAGTCAGAGAGAATAGGGCCCCTATAACATTTAGGCAGTATTCTTTACTATGTCACTTGATATTGTACCAAAACAAAGATAGATGGACCAAAATGATG
>VDFB02379711.1:106504285-106562525 GCA_007258455.2 Sequoia sempervirens
TTTTATTTTGGTTGGGATGGTGGGATAGACACCTACTTATTTTTTCCTGAAATTTAAGTACTACTGCATTGAAATTTCAAATTTTCACCAAATAGACTTTAAAAAAAATAAAATAAACTTAGTAGTTTAGAAACTACATTCAATTTTCCACAGATTCTATTCTTACATACTTTGAAATAATATAGATAACTTATTCAAATTTTTATGTGAAGTTGCCTAACTCTGATTTTTCTGAATTTTCATTACCACTTAAGGGCCTATTTTTTCAATGATGATCCTGCACATACCCTTAATTTGATTCTTTGGGGCATCGATGGAGAATAACCGGGAGAAATTTTATTTTTTGTTTTAGATTAGATGCTTATATTTTCGAAAATGCTTTAAAAAATATAAAAGGAATATACAAATGGATGGAAATTGTTGTATTGAAAATCTTTATTTTTCCATGAAATTGTTGAATGCTTAATGCTAAATCTACTCAAGTGGTAGCAAGAAATTTGTTTTGTTGATGCTATATTATGAAGAATATTTTGATTTCATGATGTAATTTGATCATGAAATTGAAGTATTTTACGTAAAATGTTGTTGATCTTTGATAAAACTAGAAATAACTGTATTCCCTTTGAAAATTAACAACAAAATTGTCACATCATTACTCAAGAGCTATGTTTAGTGCAATTGTGACCTGGTTTACAGAGACTTGGGATTAAATGAAAGTCAATCTTTGTTTTGTGAATGCAAAATATTCTCTTAGGTTTCTTTTGTTTCATATCTTTCAAGAAAGGTAGGCTTTTTGCAGTTTTGTTTGTGAAGAATCTATACGAGCTGCTTGATGCGAGTGAAATCATTGTCAATAGGAACTGGTGCTAGAAGGAGGGCGTCAATATTTGTTACTTTTAAATGATTATGTGTGGAAACACATACAATCCTCTTAATTTCTTTGACATTTTCTCAGGTTTACCTTTTCTAAGAGTGAATCGATGTTTTGAAACACTTTTCCTAATTTGGAAAAAGGTTTGTAAAACACAAAATTAGCATGAGCTAGTTTTCACAATGGAAATTGGGAAGCTTTGTAAACTATTTCACCATTAACTACATCCTTTAAGTTTATTTACTTTTGGAAGAGTCATCGAGTGTAGAATTCATGATACAACGAATCACAGTGAAATTGAGTGTGATTTTTTTTTAACTAGGGTAAGTCTGGCTATAAGTGGAGCAATTCCACTAACGGAAAATTTTTTAACTACAAAAAGAGAAGGAATGGTCATGAGAGAAATATTTAACCCTAGTGGAGTCAAAAACATTAAAAAATCATCCCTTGAACTGAAACAGTTAGAAAATGGCGATTATTTTAAAGAAAATTTTAACGTCTTGCAGGTGAATAGGCAAGAATATCAAGATTTAGAGATATTTCACCATAAATGAGGAAAATATATGGATGGATCATCATTCCCTATATATGTGGAGAACAAGTGGTGAGATAAAGTAGGAAAATCGAGATGAAGATGAGTGTATTGCACCTTGAGTTAAAAATGCATTAGAAATAAAGGAACATTTTCTTGATTTTATACAAGATACAAAATATCAAGTTTTTACTTTTTCTCTTTTTGATAGTGATATAAATATAGATATATCTTGGTCTAACACAATACAAAGTGAAGATAGGGCCAGAGATATGAAGGTTTCCAGAAGGGAAAAGAACAAGGAAATGAACACAAAGGTTCATGGAAATGAACCAGGGCTGGAAGAAGGTACAATATTGCCACACGAGACACAATGCGTACAACCGGTCTCTAATGAGATTGTTTACATCCATTTAAGCCAAATTTTGGGTAAGTACACCTTCAAATTTATGATGTTTAAATATGTGATGCTTAAAATCTTTCATTATTACAGTAGCATATTGAGGTTGTTAATAAGGGAATTTAAAGACAAGCCTGCTATAATTTGTACTAAAAATGTAAAAGAAATAGCTATAGAAGTTGAAATAAATTGCTTATTTAGAGTTAGTCTGTTGTAACTTTAAAGTTAGGGTGGTTAGGGTTAGTGTAGTGTTAGCCTAGCTTAGTTTTTGTTTAGGAGTGTTGTCTTCTTTTCTTTCGTTTTGTTTGCTTTCTTTTCTTGCTCAGCCTCTACATTAGGGTGATCCCACAATAGTGGTTTACAATTTTTGGCCAAACTAGACACTGAAATTATTATTTTTAACTAAATATTTACATTCGGGCACCTATAGTGGCTAAACCGTGAGGAATTTGAAGATGATGCAAACTAGAGTCTCATCACATTTTGTCTATAGATTCTAAAAATATTTTTTTCAAAATTTTTGGAATCAAATTGTACTTCTTTTTCTATCTCCCACGAAAACTGGCTTTTTTCATAAAACAACATTTTAAAAATTGACACACACTGTATAACGCATAACTTTTTTTCCATGAAGGATAAAATCCTAATTCTTTCAAATTTAGATTTATAGCTCCAATATATAGTGCTTCCACTTGGTTAGATAGTTTTTTATTGAATTTTTTTTCCTTAATCAAGTTTTGAAGTCAAACCAATTACAATTCAAACATAGCACAATCATATAACGCATAACTTTTTTTGTATATATCGAAATTCAATTTTTTTTGTTGGATCAAGGACTTCAATATCTGGTGCACTCATATTTTTTTTTTTTTTTTTATAATCTACTATTTTTCTACATGCAGAATAGAGACCTTCATTTTCGATAAAAAACCTATGTTTAATAAAACTAAAAAAACAAATACATAATAAAACCAAAACATATTAAAATTATATGAATGTTGGACAACTCGTTTTGAGGACTACCTGATTCTAGTTGGGTTTGTGAAGGTTCCTCCATTTTAATCCTCAACCCAAGCTCCGAAGTGCCAAAATTTAGGTTTTTTTGTCTCAGGGGGAGGATGAGGGATAAGGGGGGTTCATACAAACCCCTAGGGGTTTGAGTGAACCCTCAAACTAGGGTTCAGTCGAACCCCTTCAAAGGGGTTCACAAAAACCCCTTTGCTACACATTTTTTTTTGTTTTTTTGGCAATAAAAATTCAAAGGGGTTTGGTCGAACCCTGGTTCAAGCGAACCCCTAATGGGTTTGCTCAAACCAGTAGGTTTGTATGAACCCCCAAAAAAACTCTTTTTTCTTTGGGGTCATTTTTTGTGAGTTTTCCTTCCTCATTTGAAGTGTAAACCACTATTGTGGCTTCACCCATTAACAAATCCTATTTAAGTACATCTTAAACATGAGAGTGGAAATAAAACAATTTGTTGAGCTAAAACTAAAAAAAATAAAACCATAAACAGTGAAGCATGATTTCAAGAGAAATAACCACTATATATATGTATATTGCATATATACATTCATTATCGAAGTCCTTGTTAAAAAAAAAAAAAACAAAAAAATAGATTAAAGAGAAATGTGAGCATAGGTTGCAGGAATTAGTAGTTATTTAGTCAATTTGGGATGCTTCCTCTATTAGGGCTAAATACGCTATGTAGGCGAGTTCTTGGTGAGCTTCAAAGTATTGGATATGGAGATCAGTAAGGAAAGGCCGAAGTGGAACCACTTTCCCATGATTTAAGAAGCGAGGAATATCATCCATGGAAGGAATTCCAACAGTCGGGTGTGCAATAGCTAAAATGGTGTCCAAATTTCCTAAGAATTTCGGTTTAACTATTAAGTTCGCAACGACGCGTACATCTTCAACAGGTAGCCCAATGTCTAGGAGTGAAGCTACAAAATGTGAAGCTATGTTGGAATAAAAATGAAAGTAGCAGCTGGACACAACATATCTTTCCCCAAGGACTAAGCATAAATTTGGCACAATAAAACTGGAGGTCCTAATAATGAAAACCTTTTCGAGCCTTTGCGATGTGATGCTTCCTAGGAAAACATTCTATTTGCGAGAACAACTCAGGAAAATGGGAGTATCCATGATCAAGAAGCAAAAGAGTTAAAGCACATAGCGGAATAGAATTAAATATAAAAAAGAGAAAAGAGAGAAAAGTGCAGAGAGTTTGAGAAGAAACGCACAAATTTATAGAAATCCGTGAACAGCGTAGTGGTACATAGTTGCCTAATTTTTTTTAGAAATAATATGTGTGAGGTGACAACTGATTAATCATTCTTCACAATTAAAGTTTAAATCAAATAAATTCTTTGCACATGTTTGGTGAAATTGCTTCATATTTGAGTAGTACAAAGATTGCAAATCAAGTAATTTGGAGATTTTGAATTAATTATATGGGGTCATTTCCAATGGTTTTAAAGAAAGCCGTAATTATTATTGAGGTGTTAAGCATGCAAATTAAACATGAGAATGAAGTTGGAAAAATGCTACACGTCATCACCTGATGAAGTAGGAAGTTAATACGTGCTTAAATAGGCATGCAAATTTAATGCTAAGTAGTGTGATTGTTTTTCAAAGTAACCATAACATTCTGATCCACTAGTATATGGCATAGCCATCGAAATTGAGAAATTTTTTAAAAGAAAAAAAAACTTCCATAAATTTGATTGGAAAGGGTGGTAATTAATATTTTCAAATTTAGAGTTAAGTTTGGTGATTAAGTGGTCTATTGCTAAATTTTAATTTATGCATATCTTCTAACATATAGCAGGCTATTGTTAGTTAGGATTTGGCATAACTAATGAAATTTAGTTGGAAACACACACTTACAGGGAATTATTAAATTAGTTTTGGGAGATAGTGAATTGATGAAGGGATTTACATTGAATGAAAAATCAAAAAGTAACCTTCACTACCACTATAATTCCCAACCTAATAGTGGTGCTTCAATGTTTGCAAGTTGATAAATGAGATATTATTGCAAAATCAAAAAAGTGAAAATGAGCTATCATTGCTATATCTTATAAAAAAAAGAAAAAGAAGTGATATCAACTCTTTAGGCTATCCAAATAACTCTACTGGGGCTATGGACACCTGACCGACAATAGAGCTATGCTTGGGGGAATTATAGAGATAACCTTGTTGGGGCTACGGATGCTTGACTGGCAACAAGGCTCTATCCATGGTTGGCTTTGGAGGATTACTATATCATGTAGTTTAATGTTAATGAACTAATTTTTATTCATTAGTTTCCAAAACTGGAATTAATCAAGAGCACACACAGATGTTTCCTGTGGAGTTTTATTTTTTATGTTAGAATCTAAGTAAAGGTAGAAGGTTATTGTTTTAAAATATGCATAAGTTTTGATTTACAACTAGTGATTTAATTTCAAGTTTAATTTTAAATTTGGTTTTATTGGTTGCAAGTTGTTGTGTGCTCTCACAACACACCCCAAGACTGAAAATACTTGGGAACCCAAGTGAAAATATGACTTCTATGGCAGGAGCTAGAAAATTGGATCATCACCGGAAATGAAAAAAGAGAAAATGAAATCTTTAGTTTAAAGAAGAAAAATTTGTATGGTAAGTGTTTCGTTCATTGGAAACCGGGTATCAAAAACACAGGAAAGGAAAAAGGCAATGTAAAGTCATAATGAGCGACGTCGGTAATTCAGAGTCTGGTAAATTGGAGTTCTAGTATAACTGAGGTCTGGGAAAGTAAGTGGGTAAAGCTGAAACCAGGTACCGGGTTGAAACATAAAGTAAAGTGCTAAGTTTAACATTTTTAATGATTCTCGGTAATCCAGTATACATGCAAGGATTTGCGATATGTTTTTGAAAATGAAATTTTGTGGATTTATGGGTTAATATTTGAATATTGATTTTATTTACATGAGATATAATGACATTTTTTTTTTAAAAAGGATTTAATATTGGAATTTTGTGATTTTTAGGAGATATAAATTGTGATGGAAAGCTCGGGTATGGACGGTCAAACAAATCTGAATCATGGTTAGAATAAAATTCAGTTCGGTTTTATCACTTTGGGAGGTGATAATGTTGACAACTTTGAGTCCACCAGAATATCGAAGATCTTGGTATTTCACTTTTGGTGGGAACAAAAATCTAATCTTCGGGAGAACCCATTCCCGAGAGTAATAGAACCGAAGCCAAACGATGTGTAGGGGGAAAAAATTATGCTTATCATTCTGAATGTATGGAAGCCCCTACACGTTATCATGATTTGAATTATCATCCTGGCAAAGATTTCAGATGAAATGAGGAACCCAAAGAGCTTCAATGAGTAATTGGAGTTGACTTCCATTGACTTCAATTGCTATTCTCCTATTGGTCACAATATTCCATGTGCCTTGATGAGATTGGTCCTTTAGATTCCCTCTCATGTAAATATCTTATCCTATCTAAGCCCTGTGTTCTATAAAGGGCCAGAGGATGTTCTTTTTCATTTTAACTTCAAAAAATTTCTTGAGTTTTGTTCTTTTTTCCTATTTTCTAAACCATTTCGGCGTAAAACTTTGTATGCACGTAGACATTAATTGATATCAGAGTTTTATGGATAGCTACCTATCTAAGTATCTTTTGTATCTAGTTTTGTAAGTTCTGCTGAACAAGACTGTATGTTGTGCCGTTTAAGGGTGCATACAAAACCTATTCAGTGTCCATAAATGAAACCCTGTCTTTCTTTAAAAGCTTGCATCGTTTTATACGTAGCTATGAAGCAATCTGGTGAAGTATAAAGTGATTTGCTCTGTTTCAATTGATTCTTTGGGGCATCCATGGAGAATAAGTGGGAGAATTTTTTTTTAGATTAGAATTTTATGTTTTGTTTTAGATTAGATGCTTATATTTCATAAAATGCTTTAAAAAATATTAAAAGGAATATGCAAATGGATGGAAATTGTTACATATTGAAAATATTTATTTTTCCATGAAATTGTTGAATGCTTAATGCTAAATCTACTTAAGTGATAACAAGAAATTTGTTTTGTTGATGCTATATTATGAAGAATCTTTTGATTTCACAATGTAATTTGATGATGAAATTGAAGTATTTTACGTGAAATGTTGTTGATCTTTGATAAAACTAGAAATAACCGTATTCCCTTTGAAAATTAATAGCAAAATTGTCACATCATTACCCAAGAGCTATGTTTAGTGCAATCATGACCTGGTTTATGGAGACGGGATTAAACAGAAGTCAATCTTTGTTCTATGAATGTACAATCTTCTCTTAGGTTTCCTTTGTTTCATATCTTTCAAGAAAGGTAGGATTTTTTTGTGGTTCTGTCTATGAAGAATCTATACAAGCTGCTTGATGTGAGTGAAATCATTGTCAATAGATCTCTTCTTTGTTTTTTTCCTGCATATCAGATCTTACTCTAGCTTTAATTGATACCTTTCTCTTTCACTTTGAAACTGCATAGTCATGAATTAATTATCATAGTTCTGAAATTTACCATTGCAACTCCAGTATCGTTTCCCACCCTACATTTATCTTCTCTCTCCCACATCTCTACTGTAATATGTGTAGCATGCTCCTTAGCTTGTGCACTTTCTAATTCGGTATTCCTCAATATGAATCATATACTGGTAATATCTTACCATATGAATTCACTATTAATGTTAGCATGGGTTATTCTAATTTGGTATTCGCTAATTTCATGTTTGCATTCTTGTTGCATTATATACTTTTCGAATGGATTTAGAATAGTAACACGATTTCAGTTTATATATATAGGTGTATATATATGTGTATATATGATGTTCAATTAACATATATAATATGTGTTAGTTGTAATTTGATGACCAGTTAGTATATATTTATGTATAGATGTCTATGTTTATATAAATATATAATACATTTAAGTTGAAATATATTGCTTTATAAGCAGCTTTTCAATCATTATAAATGCTTATATATACATATTATAGTGATAGAAATAGAATAATTTATGCTTTGTGATTGTTTGGTTATAAATATAATGGAGAGTTAAATAGAAGAAGAGAGTTATTTATATTTGGAAATTGAAGGGAATGTTTAGATAATAAATTAGATAATTAAATGATTATGTTAGGCAACAAATTTGGAAATTAAGTAGGGGGGAATAAGTGACTTACATATACATCTATAGATGATTAAATACATGAACTAGATTGTTTTTTTGTATTGAGTAATCAATGTCGATTGCTTTTATAACTATTTAAGAGCTAAAATGTAAATTATCATGTAATTAGTTAATGGGCACATTTGTTACTGTGGTAAATGGTTCATTGAGTAGATTAGTGGCTAAGCATGTGAGTATAATGAGATGTGCAATAATTTTCTTCATGGATGTATTTTTGATTGATCAGTTGTGTTGAATTCATGGTTGAAATGTTTATCTGCTCATTTAGAATGAGGTGTTGAATTAGCGATAATGAGAAGATTTTGATTATTGTGGTTGATTTTGATTTTGAGTTGATTTTGTTTATTGTTTTATGGAGGGATATTTTTGTGCCAAATGGTTACCGAGAGACTTTCAGAGGCTTGGGGAAAGTAGCTAGAGTATTCATTTCATATTTTTGTCATTTTGAAAGTGGATTGATTTTGGTACTTGAGATGTGTTATTGAGGGTCTTTAACCTTGCATTGTTTACTTGTTATTATGGTTGTAATTTATGAGCAAGATGGTTTATGTCATGCTCTGGATATGTGATTCTTGTGGCTTCGTTTTGGTGTGCAAGATGGCTTTACCCTATTGATGTGTCGAGTCTCTAGTTGCTAGTAGGGGGAGTGGCTTTCAATAGGGGTTGACACCCAAAGTGGTGCCCAGGGTAACTCATTGAGAGTTTCTTTAATCTAGTGATAACTTAAAATAAATTAGGGGGTTGGGTAGTTCACATTAATCAAGATAATCGTACGCCTCACTCATTGCTCAAGTGCTTGTTTAAGCTTGAGATGAGTGAGAAGTCCTAGAATGGCAAGATCAATTTCCTTGTCCTCTTGAAAGGTATGTTGATCCCGCATGAGTTTTTATGGGGTCCAACAATCGGTAGAGGCTACCAGGGTAACTCAGGATGGGGGTCGGTAACCTAGGAAGGTTTTTCAGGGTAACCCATAACATGCTATGTGATGACACTCCTCCTTATAGCAATCTAACATACCCTAGTCTTTTGTTCCCCTTTATTGTGTGCGTTCCTATGGAAGCAGTGTCTCTGTTATATGAGGATTCATGTTATATTGAGTAATGTTGGAGTATTGTTAGCCCTTTGGTGTTGTGTCCTTGTCTTCTTGTTTGTTTTGTGGTGGGAACTTATTGTTATCTCCTAGCATGGGGGGTGGACCTTAGGGTTCTACATGGTTGGGTTGATTGTGCTCTTTCCTCCATTGGGTTTCCCAGCTGTTGTTCGTGAGCATGGTGGATGTACCTTATGTAACAGGTTCTAGATCTTGTTCTAGTTCGAGAGACAATTGCTTATGTTTTGTATATCTTTGTATCATGTATTGAAATCTTGATGTATTCTTCCCATTGTATTTAGGGAAGTAGTGATGTAAGCTTGTAACAATGTAATGATGTACTCCCTTGTAATGAAGAATGTATATGTACTCTTTGGTTCTTATTATCCGATCTTTAATGATGATGTACCTGATGTTATAATATGGAGATGTATATGTTTATTCATTTATTGTTATGGATTTGAAATGAACTCTTGTAGTTAATTAATCCACGATGTAGGATTAGACCTTTTTAAGTAAGTTTGTTGCTAATGTAGTCATTGAACCTTAGAGGCCATAGTTTAGTTTATATGTTATAATATGTTGTGCAAGCTATTGTGTATTTCATTATTATAAAAAAAATGTCATTATTGTTGTTAGTTTTATTGTCCTCTAGGGTTCTTTGGTGGGGCGTTACACTTGGTATCAGAGCCTAGGTTCATACACTAGGTACTCTTGATACATATGAGCCCATTATGTTTTCCTAGTGCTTAGAATCTTGAGCTTATGTTTTCTCTCTTCTATTATCCTTGTTTAGAAACTTGAGATTTGTCCTTTGGTGGTGTTTGTCCAATGGTACAAAAAACCAATAGAAAGGATAGGACCCTCGGTGCAGTGTGCAATGCACCAATATTCCTTCTATCGAAGATGCATTATGGACCCTTGTGTAATCTTGTGATGTGATATTTGGTGATGTAAATTTGTGTGAGTATGTGAAGAATTTACATAGGATGTATTAGTAATAATACATTATTTCTTATGTAAAAATGGAGGGAACATCAAGGAATTGAAAGCGAGGAAACAAAACCAAACATAATGAGAGGCCTAGGTCATCAGGTGGAAAAGAACAAACCAAGGAACCAAAGGAAAAGGGGGTGAAGGATGATAAGAGAGAGGACTCAAAGACCTTGATGGAAGTGCTTAAACGTATTCACCTTGGGAAGAAGAAAAAGAACAAGGAAGCAAGAATGAACAAGAGGGCCAAAGGTAAACCCTTGGCCCACCGAGATTTTCCTATGGGATGTGGTCAAGGTGCAACCATGTTGGATGAAGGAGAGATTAAGGAGTGCTCACAATCAAACCCAACCTCCAAGGTAGTAAACCTTGAGTTTGAGGAGGAAGAGGAACCATAAGAGTTTCCTTTAAATCTAAGAATGATATATAAACTTTTATGTCCTTGAAAGACTTGAACCTCTATATAGAATAAGGATGTAAGAATCCAAAATTAAATAAAATGAGACCATACAAATATTGTGGGAAAATTCAATGGTAATTGTGTTGTTTGATATGAAGGATAAATTGTCTGTCCATACTTCTAAAAGGCGTAAAATCATGATCTTGTGTGTGAATTCATATTTGTGCCTATCTTTCGATCTGAGCAATTGTTACATGATGCTATGTGATATTTGTTCTCTTGTAGTTTTTGTTGAATGCTTGAGATGGTGTGGAGTGTATGCTTGACCATTTTGGATGTAAGATTCTCTTAAATGATGTTACAAAGTTAGATGATGATTATGACACCTTGTTGATGTTATATTTACTGCTTTGATGGTACTAGATGACACTTTTAGGTTCTTGTTACTACTTGATTTTATGCATATGCTATGATAGTTTTATGGACTTATGGGTTTATGTGGATTATTTTAATTATGAGCATGATGTGTTTATCTGACCATGGTTACTGTGTGTTTGATTAGAGATTGTTTCATGTTGTTAATTATGTAACAATTTGTTATATATTGATGTGGATATTTTTTTGTGGTGTCTTGGTGATAGGGACAGTGTTACATTACTCATTCGTGAGTATGAGCTGCTAGACTGTGATTTCCTTTCACAGTGTGTCTGACTATATGATTATATATATGTTCAATCGTGTTGTTGTTGCAGGTTGAAGGTAGCAGACACCGACTCCACCTAAATTGACAGGTTTGGGTGTTCCTTAAACCCAATGGAAATTGTTGAACAGAGATAACATATGGTCCCCTACCCTTGCCATCATCCTCGAAGAGGATGAGTATCCTGTCGGTCTCCTTGTCAGTCTTGTTGTTGTCTGTGGTTAGTTGATCCTGCTTCTTGATCTTAATTAAGGTTTAGGTAATTGTTTGACATTTGGCTTAATTGATGATTTGTTGTTGATTGTATTTATGTTAAAAGGAATGTGAACGTGGTATTATTTAACAAATTATAGAATTAGTGTGTGTATGTTTCATTGTAACCTTGCGGTTCTAGGAGTAAGTCAAATCTTAGGGGGGGAGGATGTAGTGCCCCTCCCCGATTCACCCCTTCATGATATTTATGTTTGATGTTTGATAAATTTTGTTTTGAGATGTCGAAATTAAATTGGTTTAATAATGTTGTTAGTTTAGTGATGAATTAAATAAATTATTAAATAAAACATTTTGATAAATTGATATATATATATATATGTTGTTCTTGGTTAATTAAATTATTAAATTAAATCATTAAGTTAAAAAGTATCTCGACAATTAATTATAAATATATTTATTATTAATGTTGAGTTTTTAATAATAAATTAAAATGTGAAAAGATATTAATATGAAATAAAATATTAAAATAAAACATTAAATCAGATGAGGATAATCGATAATGGGATAAAAAAATTAAAAAGATAGAAAAATAATTGTTTTCGAAGCAAATGTGTGACTTCAAAGTGCTTGTCATTTGGAAACTTGTTATTTTTGTGGGATTTTTGTTTGATTTTTGTGTTCGAAAATCATTAGCTTTCCGGTGGTTAATAATTATCATTTTTGGGGAGATTTTGGAGATTCATTGATTTTTGTTTTGGGAATAGAAAAATTTTGTCTACAAGAAATTGTCTGTAGAATAGTGGAAATCTATATTATTTTCTTCTTTTAAAAAATATTGGGTTGATGAAAATTACTGAAGATTTGATTTAAGGCTTTGGGAAGTGAATTGTGTTGCCATAGAAGTTTATCCTCGACACTGAACTTTGTTTCAACCATGCGGAATCTAGGTTGGTTTCATCACTATTCTTTGATTCATTTAACCGATCAATGTAATTGAAAATTTGTTCTCTCTTTCTTGTTGGTTGAAATGAATGGTAGTCTATTTGGAGTTGTTTGGTTATGTATTATCCATCAATTTTAGTCCTGTAAATTATCTCTCCTTCTACTGTTTGTATTATGGCGACTTAAAATTCCTGAGCCTTACTTTTGAAATTTTTTTCCTTTGAAAACAACCCTTCTTATAAATATATCGATTGATTTTTTTTTATGGTGGGTTTGTTGTTTTTATGCTTTATTTTTGAAGAAAATCGATCTATGGAGGAATTCAATTTGTTGTTATCTTTTGAAAATCAAACTATATATATATTTACATAATTCAATTTTGTGGAGGTCGCTAAGTAAATAAACCATTTATGTCATTCAAATGCATGTCTTAAATAGCCCAACAACATATATATATTGATGCATATAGGATGGGGAGGGATGCAAACCTTTACCTTTTGATAGTCTTAGTTTTCATAAAGTTGCAACTATGTATGGCGTCCCTCCTTGGTTTGGCATTATATATATATATATATATATTGTGATTGCATTTTAATTTAAGCTATATTCTAGACAACATATATCATTTGCTTGGAAGTTTCTTAAGCCTTACTTATCTATCTCCACCACTGTATATTATCTTGGCTTTTCCTTACGTCTCAGATTTGCAGATTTACTTGCTTTTGCTCATGTTTTGTTTATAGGGATCTCTGCCTTACTTTCTGCTTGCACATCGGATCTTACTTTGGCTTTAACCGGTACCGTTCTCTTTCACTTTGAAACTATATAGTCATGAATTGGTTATCATCGTTTCGGATTTACCGATGCAACTCCAGTATCGTTTCCCACCCTGCATTTGCCTTCTCTCTCTCCTGCGTCTCTGCTATAATCTGTGCAGCATGCTCCTTACCTCGTGCGCTTTCTAATTCTATATTCCTCAATATGAATCGTATACTAGTAATATCTTACCGTATGAATTCACTATTAATGTTAACATGGGTTATACCAATTTGGTATTCACTAATATCATGTTTGCATTCTGTTGTATTATATACTTTTCGAATGGATATAGAATAGTAGCATGATTTTAGTTTATATATAGCTGTATATATATGTGTATATATGATCAATTAATATATATAAAATGTGATTAGTTGTAATTTGATGATCGGTTAGTATATATTTATATATAGATGCATACGTTTATATAAATATATAATACATTTAAGCTGAAATATATTGCTTTATAAACAATTTTTCAATCACAATAAATCCTTATATATATATGTGTGTGTTTGAGTGTGTTTACATGTATTTGTATTACAATGATAGAAATAGAATAATTTATGCTTTGTTATTAGTTGGTTATAAATATAATGGAAAGTTAAATAGAAGAAAAGAGTTATTTATATTTGGAAATTAAGTAGGGGGGGAATAAGTGACTTACATATACATTGTAGATGATTAAAAGATTGATTAAATATATGAACTAGATTATTTTTTGTATTGAGTAATCAATGTCGATTGCTTTTATAATTATTTAAGAGTTAAAATGTAAATTATCATGTAATTAGTTAATGGGCACATTTGTTACTATGGTAAATGGTTCATTGAGTAGATTAGTGGCAAAGCATGTGAGTATCATGAGATGTGGAATAATGTTCTTCGTGGATGTATTTTTGATTGATCATTTGTGTTGAATTCATGGTTGAAATGTTTATCTGCTCATTTAGAACGGGGTGATGAATTAGTGATAATGAGAAGATTTTGATTATTGTGGTTGATTTTGATCTTGAGTTGATTTTGGTTATTGTTTTATGGAGGGAGTTTTTTGTGCCAAATGGTTACTGAGAGACTTCAAAAGGCTCGGGGAAAGTAGCTTGAGTATTCATTTCATATTTTTGTCATTTTAAAAGTGGATTGATTTTGGTACTTGAGATGTGTTATTGAGGGTCTTTAGCCTTGTACTATTTACTTGTTATTATGGTTGTGATTTGTGAGCAAGATGGTTCATGTCATGCTCTGGATATGTGATTCTTGCGGCTTGGTTTCGGTGTGCAAGATGGCTTTACCCTATTGACATGTCGGGTCTCTAGTTGCTAGTAAGGGGAGTGGCTTTCAGTGGGAGTCGGCACCCAAAGTGGTGTCCAAGATAACTCATTGAGAGTTTCTTTAATCTAGTGATAACTTAAAATGAATTAAGGGGTTGGGTAGTTCACATTAATCAAGATAATGGTACACGTCACTCATGGCTGTCTCTGTTATATGAGGATTCATGGTGTATTGAGTAATGTTAGAGTATTGTTAGCCCTTTAGTGTTGTGTCCCTGTCTTCTTGTCTGTTTCAATATCAACTCGCAGTCATTCAAAAGGGTCATGAAAATACATTCTTATCTTCTTTCATTGTTCTTAGACTAATTATTACCATTACCCCACCACAAACAAAAGTGAAAGTGTTAAGGTGCTCTTGTGCCTTTCTTTACAGCTTGAAAGTGAAAGTGTAAAATGGTCTGGAACGCAGCAAGAAGAGATTGAAATCCCATCTTTTTCTTTTTCTTTTGACTGTAATAATTTTTCACATTCCAAATCATTCCAAAACAATAGTGAAAGTGCAAAGACTGTAGCTGCTTTTTATTCAATCAGTTGTGGAAAAGAATGTATTCCCGACCTCTTTTTCTTTTTAACGGGGCCGTTTTCATATTCCCATCTTCTTTTTCTTTTTAACGGGACCCATTTTCATATTCTAAATCAAGAGTCATTATAAAAGGCTGTCAATCTCGGTAACAAACTCATCTGCAGTCTGCACACATTCTGAGCAATCTGTTCTATACTATATCTGCTTCAATTTCATTTATCCGCTTCCCTCTTTTATTAGCTCAGCAAGAGAAAAATGGGCAACACTTTCTGCTGCTCTTCGTGCTCTCCTTCCCAAGAAGATTATCAAACTATTATCGATAAAATGGTTGTGGTGGAAGAGATGAGCCAGATTGATGAACTGATCTCTTACATTGATCAGCTCTTAAATGCCATTGACGAGGTAAGCATTAATTAATTTGCCCTTGATTAAATTCACTATTCTCATTACATATTTACATAAATGGTAAATCACTGAAAGCAGGAAAGACAAGTTCCCAAGACGGATCGAGTGGATTCTTCTATCAAGTCTGGTGGTGGTTTACTGGAGAAGGTGTTGAAGCGATCTAAGACAAATATATGCAAGGTATTCAAATTTTTTTTTGAAAGAATGATTTAACTGATGCAACTCATTTCCTTATTATTGATCCAGATATATAAAATGTATTACTAGGAAGAAATTATTAACGTGGAAATAAATTTTAGTCATGAGAGATAACAGTTACTGTTAGAATAAATAAATAATTTCTCTCAATCTGCATGTATGCGGTGGAGAGAAGTTAGGAATAAAGCATCTGTTTTTTAAGATAGTTGTACGCATGAAGAGAAAGCACACCAATTTGCATATTTTCCATAAAGCGGTTACTGTTGTAACTGAAAATACGTTAGACTTTAGTTTAGTTTTATTCTCTGTTTGCATGTTTTGATCTCAGTTCCGCAGACCTCTATTTAGAGAGGCTTTTGTAATCTGTTCTGTAAGGAAATGGAATAAAAAACTAAAGTTTTATGTATAGCTGTATCAATTATTTACTGCTCCGTTTTTTCTCTGTTTTATCAATGGTGATTCAATGAAAAGCTGTAGCTTTATTTCTGCGTTCTGTCTTTATCTCTGTGTTTGTTTTTTATTGCCTTTGCCTTCCTAATAGTTACAAATCTGAAACAATCTAATCTATCAGTGCTTTTGCGTGCAGAGGGATATTATGCCAAAGCTTAACCGTGAAACTCGCAAAGTAGTAATTGATGTATCAAATCAAGCAGCACAGATTAAGTGGGTGGGAGTAGCACTTTCAATTGTAGCTTTTGTCTTGGAACGAATTGAGCAAGTTTCTTCCAACAAAAGCGAATGCATACGGCTACTAAGATACATGTGTAACCTGGCAAGATACATCAAGCAGTTGAAAGAACATTTGGATCAAGATAAACTAAATCGGGTCCTCCAATTCATTGTAAAAGGCTGTCTCATGTGCATATCCCAAATGGAATCTAATGCGCTTTCCAAGTAAATCCAATTCAATTCATGCCATGAAATCCTTTTTTAAGCCATGTGATATTCGTATTTCGACTCTTGTATAATGCTAAATTTTTATTTACTTGTGATGGGTAAACAGATTTTTCGCTGCTCCGGTTGCGGCTGAAGATTTAGGGAAATTTCAAGCAGAACTTGGTCATGAATACCAAGAACTCTCATTGGAAGCTATAATTGAAGTTTTGAACAGGATTCCAGTTGTCTTACCTCCCTCCCAAGGAAGATATCCTCAAGCAGGTACTAATTTCACTTTTATTTGGGCCTTTGTTTATGCGACATCTTTGCTTAGCTTGTTTCAGATAAAGTTCCTTGATTTATGTGATCTTGAAGTTAGCTCGTTTAAAATCAACAATAATCCCATTCAAGATTCCTAGATAATCCATATTAATTCTTTTAGTATTCCTACTCATAGGTTTTCCAAAAGAGTAGTTCTTTTAATGGTATAAAAATAAACTAGTATAAAAATAGTTCTTTATATCCACTCAAAAATACAATAACTAATAACAAAATTTATTAGACATTTAAAAATATATAGTACCTTTAAATAGATGATACACATTTCTATATTACACAATTATACACTTTTTAGGATTATATGAACTTAGTTAAATGATACACTCAAAGTTGATGGTCTTGCATATCTTATTAGATGATCATCTTCCTCTTCTTTTACCATGCATATTATGGCATAATCATTTTACACAAGATCTATAGAGATGGCATGAGGGACATATTACATGACCACTATCATAAAGGATTCACTACTTAATGGGTACCGTATCATAGCCATTCATAACTTAGAGATTTGATTATCTTTTAAAATCATAAAGGTTGTAACACTTGATATCAAGGAGTCAAAGGGACAAAAAACAAAGATGTACTAAGTTAAATATTGGGGTGGTGTACATGGATGGTGAAGAGAAGGGTGGAATATAAACCCTAAAAAAAAACTATTCATGTTTGGTTTCATAACAAGAAAATTCTATAGAGAAGCACACAAGTGTTTTACTTGTTGCCTAGCCATTGATGCTACAAACTAACCACTAGACTAGCCACTTGCAATATTCATTACATGTGTTTCTTTATATGGATTATCTTGTTTAGAGACTTGTAGTATGTCATAGGTATACATTGTGAATCCTTGTGGGAATCAACAATTTTGAACCATGAAAAATATTTTTTTTGTTAAAGACTTATTACAAATTACTACTAAATGTCAACTACCAATTTATTAGTTCATGTTGTCATTTTATTCTAAATAACCATACCAAAACATATCAATATATAATATATTCTACATAGCTTGTTAAGTTTAATTACACAACTTGATGGATTGATTACATAACTAATAAGATTAAATACACAACCTCAAATTTAATAGAATAATTTATCATAAATATATAGAATAATATCCATTTCATACACTAATATGTATATTGCTATAATACTTCAATACATAATAATTGACCAAAGTAAAATTGATATAATTTATAACAATTTTATTTAAATGTAAATTAATTTTTTTTTATTAATTTAATGACAATCTTAATAATCCTCATGTTATGTAAGTAAATCTCCTTACAAATAAAAATAATAATAATAAATAAATTTAATTAACTTATATTGTCCCTTAAACTTATAGAATATTGTAAAGTTTCAAAATAAATTTCAAAAATCTTGAAAAACAATTTAAAATTGTATTTGCAAAGTATACTTAAAAAATAATAATACTTATAATTTTTTATTTATTTTTATTAAATAAATAAATTATGTAGATGTGTAATTATTTTGCAATTTTTTATTTTGAACATGATTTCTAATGAATTTATATTTGGTTTGTAGTTGGTATTGAGGAAGCCAGAAATCGTGTGACTGAGCTTCTAGAGATGGAAAGTAAATCAGTTAAAGTGGTGGTAATTTATGGACAAGGTGGGATAGGAAAGACAACATTAGCGACTGCAGTTTTCAGTAAGCTCGACCTTCAAAACTACAAATATTGCAGAGTCGATATAGAACAGAATTGTTCAGAGGCTGACCTCAAGTTGCTGCAGCAACAAATTTTAAAAGATCTTTATGACCCCAATATTCAGTTGAGGAGTTTGTATGAAGGTCGGGAAGAGTTGTCCAAGAAATTTAAAGAACGCTCCTCTCAACCTCTCTTCATTTTTGTTGACAATGCACTCAAACAAAGTGACCTAGAAAAGCTTTTGCCTATCGATGACCTGGCATCCCTTCCAATGCATAGCAGAATTCTTGTAACGACAAGAAATCTAAATGAGACTCGTATAATTGTGCAGGCAAGAATTGAACGCTGTCCTTATCAGGTAGATTCTCTTCCACGAGAAGCGGCACAAAAACTCTTATGTGAGTCGGCATTAGGCAGTGACCGAGCAAGCTTTGATCCCACCATAGATATTAATGGTCTCCTCCAAATATGCCAAGGAGTTCCACTGGTTCTAAAATTGGCTGGAGCGAGACTATGCGAACATACTCAGAGCGTGCATGCTTGTAGAGACGCAGTTGAAAATCTAACGTCATGGCTGCAAAAAGGAGAGGAGGGCGAATTAAGCGAACGTATGGTGGACTTTGTATATAATCGCTTGGAAGCCTCGTGTAAAGAGGCATTTCTTGACATAGTGTTCTTCTTTTGTAATTGGAGGCGGCGGAGGGTGGCCTCTAGTGTTGGCGAGTTAGAGTTTCAAGAGCTTGAAAGGGCTGCTCTTGTAAATGTGACGAATGAAGGCAGGGTGAATGTTCACGATATAGTGAAAGCACGAGGGAGAATGTTGTCACCAGAAGGAGAGAGAATCACCGACCTACAATCTCTCACTGATGTTCTCCAAGATGTAGAGGTACATTTTCTATCTCGCCGTCACTAGATTTCTGAAAAAAATTCTATATACATATATAAGACTCGCCAATCCAAATTTTGTATTTATCTTCGTATAACCAGTTTTAGGAAAGATTTAAAAAATCAATTAGTGCTCTATATTTGAAGTACAATTGAGCTAGAAGCACCTTTTTGCAGAGGATAAAGAAAACGAAGGGGATCATTCTTGCAAAGGATGAATCTTTCGAGCTGGAAGCAGGTCATCTCAACTTAATGAGGAGATGTTTAAGAGTTTTGATATTGAGAAGAACAAGAATAGTAAATGGAGAATGCAAAGGAGCCTTTGAAAATCTAAGGGTGCTCGACATCGATAATTACTTATTGATGGATATCAGTAAACATCCAAGATTAGCAGTGTTCATTTGGCAGCCCGATGTAAATTCCAGATTTTGTGAGGCAAACACTACAATCTTTGCTTAAGTTTTTATTTTATTTTCTTAAAAAGAAATTCTTAATATATTTCTATTTTTTACAGCACATTGCTAATTTGAAACAATGAAATTGTTTTGCAGTTCGCGGGCATCATCCCATCTTCATTGAAATATATGTATATAGAAGGTGCTACATTATTTAATCTTTCCACCACCGTTTCCCAAGTTAAGTCTTTGCGTTCTCTAACATTGGAGGATTGCAGAGGGTTTGATAGCCTGCCTGAAACCATTGGGAACCTACCTGCTTTAGAAAAGTTGAGTTTAAAGGATTGCATTAGTTTGGTGAACTTTCCATATAATTTTGGACATTTATCCAGTTTGAAAAAGTTGAATTTAAATAGTTGTTCTAGTTTGGTGAGTCTTCCAAACAGTGTTGGCGATTTATCTTCTTTAAATAAGTTGGATTTACAGTCTTGTTCCAGCTTGGTGAACCTTCCAGACAGTTTTGGTAATTTATCTTCTTTAAATGAGTTGGATTTATGGTCTTGTTCCAGCTTGGTGAACCTTCCAGACAGTTTTGGTAATTTATCTTCTTTAAATGAGTTGGGTTTAGGGTCTTGTTCCAGCTTGGTGAACCTTCCAGACAGTTTTGGTAATTTATCTTCTTTAAATAATTTGGATTTACATTCTTGTTCCAGCTTGGTGAACCTTCCAGACAGTTTTGGTAATTTATCTTCTTTAAATAAGTTGTGTTTAGGGTCTTGTTCCAGCTTGGTGAACCTTCCAGACAATTTTGTTAATTTATCTTCTTTAAATAAGTTGGGTTTACAGTCTTGTTCCAGCTTGGTGAACCTTCCAGACAGTTTTGGTAATTTATCTTCTTTAAATGAGTTGTGTTTATGGCGTTGTTCCAGCTTGGTGAACCTTCCAGACAGTTTTGGTAATTTATCTTCTTTAAATAATTTGGATTTACATTCTTGTTCCAGGTTGGTGAACCTTCCAGACAGTTTTGGTAATTTATCTTTTTTAAATAAGTTGTATCCACAGAATTGTTCTAGCTTGGTGAACCTTCCAGACAGTTTTGGTAATTTATCTTCTTTAAATAGGTTGGGTTTACAGTCTTGTTCCAGCTTGGTGAACCTTCCAGACAGTTTTGGTAATTTATCTTCTTTAAATGAGTTGTCTTTTCAGTTTTGTTCCAGCTTGGTGAACCTTTCAGACAGTTTTGATCATTTATCTTCGTTAAATAAGTTGTGTTTAGAGTATTGTTCCAGCTTGGTGAACCTTCCAGACAGTTTTGGTAATTTATCTTCTTTAAATGAGTTGTCTTTCCGGTCTTGTTCCAGCTTGGTGAACCTTCCAGACAGTTTTGATAATTTATCTTCGTTAAATAAGTTGTGTTTACAGTTTTGTTCCAGCTTGGTGAACCTTCCAGACAGTTTTGGTAATTTATCTTCTTTAAATGAGTTGGATTTACGGTCTTGTTCCAGCTTGGTGAACCTTCCAGACAGTTTTGGTAATTTATCTTCTTTAAATAAGTTGGATTTAAGGTCTTGTTCCAGCTTGGTGAACCTTCCAGACAACTTTGGCAGTTTATACGGTTTGCTATTTCTACATTTATACAAATGTACACAGCTATCTGTGTTGCCAGAAAGTTTCGGAAACCTCGCTTCTCTGGAGCACTTGGTGTTGCAAGACTGTGAGAAGCTCTCGAATCTACGTCAAAATTTTGGTCAGCTGAAGTGTTTAAAATATGTGAGCATCCATGGATGCAGGGTATTACCGAGCCTCTCTGGTGATTTTGAATGTTTGAGTTCACTAGTTGCTATTAAGACTTCAGAATGTTCTCAACTGGAGGAAAATACAATGGATAAGTTAGCTAAGATGAAGGGATTATTGATGGTGATATAGATGGAAGCCCTATGTTGGAAAAGCGGTGGGAACAAGTGAAGGAGCAATACTCTTTAGCAGTAGTGGAGCGGGGAAGACAGGGTAATCGTTGTAACACATTTTCTTGTGCTTATCTAAGAATTTGATTTCACTGGTTATGCCCATCCTTGTTCTTAATTGAGGGTCTTCGTTGCAATGCAGTGAGATGAAATGTATCCATATGCGGATGTAATGTGTAGAGCATTTTTTCACAGTGAGTCAAAATTCTGCATGTTGATGAGAATGGGCAGCTCGGGGAGTCGGCCAGTCCGGCAGGTGGGATAAAGCTGTGGGTGTTGTTAAAGGAGTGCGATCTGACATCACCATCATCAAATAGGAGATGTTGGGAAGCAGTGAAGAAGAAATGGAAGGAGGCGGTGGCTTCAGAAGGGGGGCAAATGATGATTGTGGATATGGGAGGGTCATGGGAGGAAAGAGAAACACGTGTTAGGCAAGCTCTCCCCCATTTACCCAGCGGCACTCGTGCTTGGATTCCTCCTGACAATAGGGCAAGGCTATTGTTTGCCTATTCCGTGCAGCATTATTACGAGAAATATGTCCCAGGGGATGGGAATGCCGAGTTGGGGGTTGCGAATTGTATTGTGAGCACATCAACGTGTGTGGATGAAGAGGGAAGGAGGCGGCTTGATGACCTCAAATTCATACTCCCCGACCTTACGCCTCCTTTTGCAAAAACCGAGTATGAAAACATTTCTGACCAATTACTCTCCCCTGTTGACGAAGCATGGTGGTCTCTTAGAATCAGTTATTAAACTGATATATTTATAGGCCTACTGGCATTGTGTACCAAAATCCCATCGAATACACCTCATTTTGAAGCAATTGAAGAGAGACGGTTGTGCACAATTAATTTTCCTTATAAAAGCCTTGGATTCTGTATGACGAAGCAGCTTCAACAAACAATCTCCCCTCTCGAATTTTTATCTTGAAGAAGCCCTTGGATTTATGCCAGAATTGTTTTTGAGCATTTTTAAGTTGGCATCATTTTATTTTATTAAATTTATTAAGAAATAAAATGATTTATTTTTATAAAAAAAGTTTAAATGAATATGATAAATGATATAATTTAATTACTTTAATTTATAATTATTATAATTAATTGATTTGAATTTGAATATTAATTAATTTTTTAATTAATGTATATTGATAATATATTTTTATTTTATATATTATGGATTATTTGTATTTTATTTTTTCTATTTATTTCTGTTAATAATTTTTTATTATTAATAATTTTAAGATATATTACTTATTAAATTTATAAAAAGAAAAAAGGTCATGAGTGTAAGTGTAAAAAAAAGGTGAACTAGGAAAAGGAGTAGAAAAAGGTGAAAATGGGGCTTGATTTCTCAAAAAGAAAAAGGAAAATAGAGTAGATTTCTTTATAGATATTGAGAATATTTATTCAAAATCAATTGCCTCAAGAGAATTGGACCATCAACAAGATACATGGAAAAAATAGCCAAGCCCTAGAACAAATATTGGAAGAAGTTAGCTAGCTTTTAGAAATCAAGGATGAGGAATTTGGGTTGAAAGCTAGAAATTGTAAGATCTTCATTTTGATTGTTAGTGTGGAAATTGATTTAAAAAATGTAACTATCAATATACTAGACAATTTTTTTTTGGACAAAATAATAAAATAGTTGAAAATTATTGTGATAATTGCTAAATTCATTAGAATTTATTCTTTGATAGATAGGATTAAACATTGGATGGGACAATTCTAGCAATAGATTTTTTTTTTAGAATTAGGACCTTTCTCCAAATTACCTTTCAATCAAAAGAAGATAGAGATGAGATTCTTAAGGTGACTCTTGGTTCATGCAAAATCAAGGGCTATATCTTAGAGCTTGGTCACGTGGCTTCAATCTAATAACATAATTGGTGAAAGAAACCCCCTTTTGGATCCTTATGTAAATAAAATTTAAACATTACATAGTAGAAATATAAATGAATATTTGCATAATTAAGATTACACATCCAATCCTCAAATATTCAACACCACCATCATAATATTGTAAAAGTAAATTTTTTTATAAAAGTCCTTAAGTTTTAGAGTCCTAATTAATGGTAGAAAGTAGAATATATTTTCCTTGCATTAGACAATACCACGGCATGTTGAAGGTACAAGTCTAGTGACAATAATTACATCTAGATATAGGGGACCTAAAATAAAAATGATATGATAATAATGAATATGGGATCATAAATCCATATTTATATATACAAAAATGAGTGAATTAATATAATGTAGCATGTGTGATAATTAAGGGGAGTTAAGGGGATGTGTGTATAAAGGGATGGATTGATGGTACATTCAATCAATTACTAATTGGATAAGGGAATGCTAGTAATTATCAATTAACAATAAATTTATTTAATACTAAACTTATCAAATTGAATCTCAAAGTTATTAAAGTAAATTAAACTTACCTGTTTTTTTTAACATAGTTAGGGGATGGATTAAGTGGAGTCAATGGAATAACTTATGGATACATGTAATCAATTACTAGTTTTCTAAGATCATGTCGGTACAAATCAAATTAACTACAAGTCTAGTTAATCCTAAACTTATAAGACCAAATTATAAAATTATAAAACTAAATCATACTTACCTAATTTATGCAACACAAATACAGTATGGATTAAGAGGACATGTAACTATATATATTAATGTAAAATATATATCTAGAAAAATAAATATCAAAAGTTCAAAATTTTCTACATACCAACAAACCATTTTAATTTTTTTACTTCACCATACCATCTACATCGTCTTTTGTTTAATAACCCATCTATATTTTTCTCATTGTCTTCCATAAAAAAATTCCATAACTCTTTTGTAGCAAGTTTCTCTTGATATCTCATTGATTGTATATATGTTTCCACAACCAAACTTGAGTAGAGCATGGCTTTCTTATGTGTTTCATAGTTTTCAAATGAAGGTAAAAAAATCTTCTTTATTAAATATTTCTATAGCTAAGTTATGTTATGCCTTGCATAACCACCCCATTTTGTTTTTGGTCAAAATGGATCCCCCTTGTGTTTGTTTGTCCTTGGTGTTCTTGCTTGGGTCTTAGGAGTTGTTTTTTTTCCTCCTAAGTCCTTCGTTCTTTTGTTTTGTGGGCTCAGGTCATGAGCCAATACATGCACTTGTTCCTTTTCAAAGGTTTAAGTTCTTGTTCGTGCCCCGCTCCTGACCCCTGTCTTTTGCCTTGTTCTTTTTCTGTGCTTTTTTGGGTTCGGGTCACGTATTGGCACTAACACTTGTTACCTTTTGTGGGGTGTTGGTTTCGGTTCATGTCCTGGTCTCGGTTTCTTCTTTTCCTTGTGCGTTTTGTTTATGTCAAGGTCAGGTTTCGGGCCGAAAAAAAATCAAGAACTCTTCAAGTTCTTGTCCTATTTCTAACCCGATCCCGGGGTCCACCCTCTTTTCGTGTCTTTGTCTTTGTGGGATCGGGTCTCAAAACATGACTTGAACTTTGAACTCATCAAAGCTCTAGTTATTTCCTTTGCCCTGATCTCGGTTTTTGTTTTGCTCTTTTGCGGGATTGGACTTTGTGTTGTGACTGGACTTTGAACTCTTGAAAGTTCTCACTCCCTTCCGAAGTCTTGATCCTGGTTTTCGTGTTGTTTTATTTTTTCGTCAAGACCAGATCACAAGCTTTCAATTGAACCTTGCACCTAATGAGGGTTCAGTCTCGGTCCATGTCTCGGCCTCGACTTTCACTTACCTTCTTTCCCGTGCTTAGTATTTATGAATCTATGCAAACCCCTAGACCCGACCAACCCGCCATTAATGCCATAACCGCTCACACAGGCGAACATGTATAAGTCCCACTGCTCCTTGATTTTCCTCCATTCTACGACTGAGAAGTTTGGAGATGAGAACAAGAGCGACAAAGGAGCTAGGGTTTTCAAGAATTCACCACAAATCTGTCAATGTGTTGCCATAATTCTTGGGTGCATTCAAAGGTAGGTGTTTTTTTTTTCATTTCTGTTCTGGTTTCTTGTTCTTTCCCACCTTTCAATTGTTTTCTTTTTCTTGTTTCCTTTGTTTTCCTCGCTCGATTTCGTTTGTTTCTCTATGCTTTTTGTTTGCACTGTTGGTGCATTCTTCCTTCACATTCAAATCCATTTTTGGGTTCGTCATGCATTCTTTTGCATTTTTGTGTCGTCATCATGTTTGTTGGTTGCGGGATTGCCCATCTCGCTGTGCCCTAGTCTCTTAGGGTTTTTTCTTTGCGTGTGGTCAAACTACTTTAGATCATCAAATTTGAATTCCCAACTGTTTGAAAATGAAGTTTTGATCCACAACACAACTTGGTCTCGAAGGCATATACTTAGAAACTATCATATTTGATGTTGCCTTCGTTATCCATCATTTTTCCTGATCCCGCATCATTGTCGGGGTCGGGAACCATGCTGACACTTAGGTTTATATACTCTATGGTATCGGTTCTTTCACTTAGCCGATCCCCACATCACTATCGAGATCGGGTCATGGACTGGTACCATGAGTTTGGTTTAAATTCATTTAAGTGTTCGCCAAAGCACCGTGCCCAACCCCTGCATTTACTATTGAGGTCGGGAGTTGTTTTGAGACCAAACCTTTACCTCACCAATTGGTACATGGACCTGACAATACCCTGATCTTGATTCCCATAGTATAATTGGGATCATAACTTGAGCTTGCTGCATTCCCACTATACATTATGGAACATGACATGACAATGACCTAGTCCCAACACTCGATATCTTACCGAGCTTGGAACTTGAGAATTGAATTATACCTTTTCATTCTTGATATCTATGGTGTCACATCATGACCCAGTCTTGACTCTCGGTTACATTGCAGAGTCAGACCATCCGTTGATACCCGAATTGCTTACTATCAATTATTCGTCTAGTAGTGACCCATGACTCAATCCCGATTCCCGAACACTGCGGGATCAAGCTTTGAGATGGTAGTAAACCTCTTCGACATAGGTATGGTTCCAAATGATGACCCAGTCCCGACTCCCGACTACATTGCAAGAGCGAATTGCAGGTTGATACTTAAACTTATTTTCTATCATATGTCTGGTGCCGATCCATGTCCCGAACCCAGTCTCAATTCTTGAATATTGTAGGGTTAGATTGAGGAATGATACTGAACTTCTTGAACATGGATCTGGTGCCTGGCCATGACTAGGTCCTGACTCCCGAAAGAACTCTATTTGTGCATGAAAGTGGCTAATTTTTTAATGACGTTTTGAACCTGAAGCCCAAGAATGATCAAATTAACTGATTGAACTAAATTTTTTCTAACATTAACGTTGATTTATTATGAAAACCTGTGTTGTGATGTTATTTACATATTCCCTTTATGTATCTAATGGTGGTCAGTAGTGTAGGATATTTAACTAATGTTTGACTTCGAGGAAGAGATACCTATTGAGGGATTTCCTACTGAGGGAGCATATGAGGGATCATCTAGGAAGGCCAGAGCTAAGAGAGTGAAGCTAAAGCAACTCCCCTACACAATGAAATACAAATATCAGGGGAATCTAGCCCCATCCAAATTTGACTCTGAGTTGTCAAAAATAACTAACACATTGGTGGGGCATATGGATTTGGATCAGTTCATTAAAGACACATTTTCAGAGGATGCTACTCCGAGAGCAAAGAGAATTGCAAAATCAGGAATGACCCATGTAGCTTGCTTCCCCATTGCTGTACAATTCCCTGAATTCATCCTAACAACTGCATAGGCATACAACCCCACCCAATGGCAATGTATTGATGCTCAGGGAAATGTCATTATAGACTTAACTCTAGCCATGATTAGACTTGTCTTTGACCTCCCTCCTTACCCTGATGTAAAGATGATGACTGAGGCTAAAGAGCTTGAGTTATGGAACATAGATGTGGAGGGAAATAAACAAGTCATCAACAAACAATGGCTGAAGAAGGAAAAGAAGTTAGCAAAGAAAGTGCTTGATAACCCAAAGAGGTCAAAATTTTATGAGAACATTGAAGGCATTATTACATTATTGGCCAAGGTATTTTGAAAAGAAAGTTCTCGTATCTTCGAGCTATGGATGTTTCCATTCATCTAGTTGATACTCGATGGAAAACAACACTTGGACTGGGGGCAGATCATTTCAGACAATATTCATGACCAACTCCTGAAGGTGACACAGACCAAGACATTTTATATGTCTTCTTATGTTACATATTGTGCAACAAGGATTATGTCTTCTTATGTTATATATTGTGCAACAAGGATTGGGAGATTTCCTGGATTAAACACTGTAGGGTCAATGGAAGAAGGTCGAGATCAAAAGAAGGTTTGGGAACACTATGACCAGCTGTAGCTCAAGGAATCAGATAAGCATTTTAAAAGGGTAAATGATGCTTTCTTATATGTGGTTATAAATCAGTTGATAGGGGACGTAGGTTTCAGATTGTCCCAGGAAGCCATGGGATTCATTTAGGAATGGGAATACTGGTACATTCAATACCCTAGGTAAACATATTTCAGATTATTTGGTTTTGATGGCCATCCATTTAAGTTGCCAAGATGTTGTGGAAATAGGTGGGTTTTGATGGAATTTGCTAGGTAAGTTGTAGAGGTGAATGCAATTTTCTCTTCCCAACACAGGACTGTTGCACATGCTTTTCCCTTACAATTGGGATTTTATTCTTGTTCTTCATTGGTCATGGCCAAAACAACAACTGAGAAATTTCAGTTCTTGAATTTCCAACATCATACTTCTAGGAAGAATTTTGATCTTAAGAATAAGATGCATGTGCTTTATCCTACTCAATTTACCCATCATGTTCCTCTTCTTGAGGATTTTTGGGTAAACCTCCAGGATCAGTTTGAGGTAAGGAAAATAGGTCATGAGAGGTTGACAATCCTCCAGATGAGGGATTTTGACATTAAAACTAATATACCTGATGATACTATAGACGGTGGGATCACTCTTGATCCCAGGTATGATATTGATCAAGTAGCTACACAAGCCCTGCCACCTATCAATTGGGTAGAGAAAGAAGAGACCAAGATTGGAAAAGTGTCATGAGTAGTGATAAATAGGAGTTTGAAACGGATAGAGCTTTGGTTGAAACAACGAAAGGGTAGAGTGACAAAGAAAAGAGGTCCTAGCATTGAACCCACTTCATTTGCAGAGACCATATAGTATAAAAGACTAAAGAAAGGTGTTGCAATGGTAGAGGTAGCCAATAAAAAGCCTCCACAAACTGAAGAGGATATTTCACTGCGAAAACTTGATGATGCTTTGCGTAAAGAAAAGGTTACCTATGAGGCGGTTGCTACAGGTGTAACTTTAGGTTTTGTTGTTGTACCTTTGTATGTTGTTCACCCTGGTGAGGAGAGTTATGCAGAGAGACAAGTTGTTGCTCCCCCACAAGCTAAGGAAAGTGCTCATACCATTCCATCAACTTCAGAAGCACCAATCATTGGAGAAGGACATGCTAAGTTAAACATTCAAGACATCTCATTAGATTCCAAAAGAACTCCATCCCAAGAGGAAGAACCTGAGTGGGAGGAGTATTTGAAGAAAGTTGAAGAAGAATTGGGAGAGGAAGGAGCCGAATTTGAAGTTGGCAGCCTACATAGTGTTGAAGTAGAACTAAATGATGTGTTATCAAAAAAGGAACAACAAGAATTAATGGAAGGTGCTCAGAAGCTAGCTGATGAACAGGCTAGCCAAGAAGAAGAAGAACAAAGAAAGAAGACTGGGCAGCTAGCTCGGGAGGTCAAAAAAGTTGAGGCACTAAAGAAGAAAGAAGATGAGGCCCGTGAATTAGAAAGGCAAGATGCACAAGAGAAGCCTATAGAAGAAGAGAACAAAGCTAAAGAGTTAGAGTAGAAAAGGCTAAGAGACGAAGAAGAGGCTACTAAGAAAGAGGAGGAAATGAGAAAGAGGAAATCAGAGTTGAAAATGAGAGAATTGAACAGGAGAGGTTGCAAAAGGAACATGAAGATTTGCAGAACACTTCGTAGAGGACTATTAGGACAATGGCTTCTACACCTCCATTTTCCACACCTCCAAAGATTCAATAGGTAACCAGTCAGCCAACCACACCCACTTTGTTAAAGCTAAATTTAAAGAAAAGGCAGCAAGTACAAGCCCAACCAGTGACTTGGGATGACATGAGGGCGAAAATTGACAAGGTAAAAGGGAAGAAGAAGGCCTGTGTAGTGCATTCAATCAAGTTAATTGATGAAGGGGATTTAGTAGCTAAGATTGTTGCTCCAATTTTTTATAAGGATAATATAGAATTTCTCCTTGAAGATTATTAGATAAGTATTGTTTTCTTTTTTTATTGGTATTAGATAAGTACTGTTAATCTAGGGAAGCATACTAGAAATCAGCAGATAAATTTAATTGACATTGTTTCTACTACCACCAAGTCTAGGCCGATTAAAGACAAGCAAGCCAAAGATGAGTTGAAGGCTCAAGTTGGCAAGATGAAAGATTTCTTAAAAGAATCGATGTCATCTACTCTTGAGCAACTTGCACCATTTGAAATTCCCTCTTCGACGAGTAGAAAATAAGTAGATGGTTTGACAAAGATGAAAAAGAAAGCCACCTGGATTGACATTTGGCTTAATACCTTCAAAGCTTATATGGATAAATTCTTTGATGAAGACCTCTTAAGTATTATTTTAGAGGGATTAAATAGATCAAAACCATAGAAGTATCTATGAAGAAATGGTGGGAAGAAGAGGAAAAGCCCGGGGAATAATTGGGAAAGCTCATAGCAATTAAAAAAATGACTAAGGAAGAGTTGGTATAGTCTCAGATTCTAGGTGATGAGGATTCTAGATATATTGCAAAGGCAATTCATATATCTTCTTTTAAGCAAGAGACTCTTATTCAACACTGGATAATCATGCTTAACAATGTCCATGAGGTATTTGAACACACAGGTGTGTTTGAGGAGATTATTTCAAGATTTATTGATACGTCTTTACCTTCAGACTAGAGGCTTGAATCCTTGGGAGATATAAAGGATGCATGGGAAGAACAGTTGGATAAAATGTTGAAAGAAGGAGATACTGCTGAATCGCCACTCTTGGACAAATTGTTGGAGCTCAGATGTGACTTACATTGGGTAGCCAAGGATGTTGGCCAAATGAAAGTAATTGTTGATGTTGTGGAACATAAATTTGAAGAATCAATATTTAAGGTTGACTGGATTGATGGACTAGATGATGACACAATAAAATAGTTGTTTGCTAACTATGATGAATACCCTAAGACCCAACATAAAGGTGATCAATAAACTTATTTTAATTATCTTTTTGATAGTGGCAGTATCTTTTTTGGGTGGATTTTGAGTGAAGGAATGACTAGACAACAACACTAGTAAGACAAAAGATAACTCATAGTCATTGGTAGGGATCTAAGTGATGACTAGAAGTCCAAATTTTTATTGAAGGAGCAACTGACACACTTGTTCAACTTTAGAAATTGTAGTAGAAACAAACACTGGAGTCATCTGAGTGTCCCTACATTTGTGGATCTTAATTTTGATGAGAGGAATTAATGCTGAATTGGTCTATATGTAGAATTTCTCTCCATTTTGTAAAGGTCGGCTAATTGAAGTCAAGATTGGCTGCCTAAAGAGAGATCTAGGATAGTTTTACAACTTTTAGAAGTTTTTACAGTTTATGCAAAGATACTCAGACATTTTTACAAGTTTTAATACAGTTTATGTTAGGTTTAGAAGTTTATTAGTTTAATGGTAATATTGATGAACAATAGTCATTCATATGCCAGTGAGTTCTGTTGTGCATAAATGTCTCTTATTTGATGAAAATCAATAGAAGATTTTGAATCCGAGACTATTTCATTGAGTTATCTTTGAATGAGATCTCTTTGTTTATTGATCTATGAATTCTTGTAATGAGCAGGTGATATGTTCTTGTTTGAAAATGAAGTTTAAAAAAAAAAGTGATGATAAATGTTTATACGTCTTGAATTTGCACTATCAATGAATGCAATGGTCTAGATTACTCTATGGATTGTGTCATTTTATGGTTTTAATTGGTTAAAAGAAATGCTCATTATGAAATTTATATGTCTAAATTAAAGGAAATCTATGTTTATGCTTTGTTGTCCTGAACTTTGTTCTATCTATTGTTGTTTATTTACACCCCCGAACGTTAGATTAATTTATATTATGTAGTGTGTACCCTTTCCCAACATACCCCTTGAACATTACAGTTGCATAGGCCATTGAACAACAACAACACAGCTGAGAACCAACTACATAGACCTTGGAAGATGGGTAGTTTATATTATTTGTCTTTTTCAGGAGAAGTGGAGTAGCAATATTCTATTTTAACGTTGATGTGTTATTTTTGACCATCAACAAGTTCCAAAAACAACCACATAATCTATTGGATCATAATTAATGTCATCTATTCTACGATCTAACAATTTATGTTCATCTCAATGCATTGATCCAACCAATACTCTATTTCCTCTTCATTACCCTAAGGTGAAACAACAAAATACACATCTACGCCAAAAAAAATACAAATTCAATAAAGTAAGATATGATATAATTCACACAAATACATGTATGTATTGAATTATAGACTAAAAAAATGTAACCCTTCTTGTACAAGGTCTAAAATATGATCATTATTCTCTAATGCTTATATTTTGACATTTTTGCTACTCACCTCCAATATAAAAATAGAAAAGTTCCCTAGTCCACATAGTCCTTGTTCTAGCATTTGAACTCTTATATGAATGAAATTTTGTTGATCAAATAATTATCTCAAAATTATGTCAGGGTAGAATTTTTTCTTATTCAACTAACCAAAAGAACCATAATTTTTTTGAGTTTTTCCTTGATCTGCATATAATTTTTCCTCACAATAATCTATGATTGTATGTACATCTTTAAATTTTGTATGTATTGTGAGTGCATCAATGTGGGTGGATGAAGAGGGAAGGAAGAGGCTTCATGACCTCAAATTCATACTCTCAGACCTTACACCTCCTTTTGCAAAAGTTGAATATGAAAAAAATTCTAGCCAATTGCATTCCCTTACTTTAAAAGCAAGGAATTTCTTACTACAATTTATTAAACTTATACAATATTGGTCTACTAGAATTGTGTATTAGGCTTTCTACTAGGCCATTAATAGTGCATTGTAATCCAAATACAATACAACTAATTTTGAAGAAATGGAAGAGAGAGTTGTGCATAATTATTCTCCCTTCTTTCCAAAGCCTTGTATTTTGTATGACAAAGATAGCTTCCAAAAAATAATCTCCCCTCCATGAATTTTTAACTTGAAGAAGCCTTTAGATTTAAGTCAAAATTGTATTTAATATTTTTAAGTTGATATTATTTTATTTTTGTTAAATTTATAATTGTTAAAGATATAAAATTATATTTTTAATAAAATTAAGTTTAAATGAATATGATAAATAATATAATATAATTAATTTAATTTATAGTTATTATAAATCATTGTATTAATTTGAATATTAATTATTTTAAAAATTAATGTATAGTAATAATATATTTATAATTTTATATTATGAATTCATTTTTTTTAATTCTTTATTTTTTATTTGTTAATAATTTAATTATTATTAATAATTTTAAGATATTATTATTAAATTCATAAAAAATGGTAAGGGGTACAAGTGAAAAAAAGAAACAAGGGTAAATTAAGAAAAAGGGTAAAAAAAGGAAAAAGTAGGGCTCTTGTGAAAAAGGGAAAATAGTGTAGATATTTCTCTATAGGTATTGAGAATATTTATTAAAAATCAATCACTTCAAGAGACCTTGGGGAACCAACATGATACGTGAAAAAAATAGCCAATACCTAGAGCAGATATTGAACCGAGTTAGCTAGATTTAGAAATCAAGGGTAAGTAATTTGGGTTGAAGGATAAAAATGGTAAGATCTTCATTTTGAATGTTAATGTGGGGATGAATTTAAAGAATTATAACTATCAATATACTAGGAAATTTTTTACACCCAACAATAAAATAGTTCCAAAATATTGTGATAATTTCTAAATTCATTAGCATTCGACCTTTGATAGACACCTAAACAAACATTAGATGGGAAAATTATAGCAATATGCATTAGTTTTTGTAGCATTAGGGTTTTTCCAAATTACCTTTCAATCAAAAGAAGATAAAGATTTGATTATGAATGTTTACCGATCCAATGCTTTAAGGTTGGAAGGTGGAAGAAAATATGACAAAGGGAGAAAATTTTATGCTAACAAAGATAGTATTTTAGCCATGGAGGAGGTAGAAAATGAGACTTAGGAATCTGTCACCAAATTTTATCATAATGGAGACAAGCAACTTCTTGTGAAGAAGGTATGAGAATCATGATCTACAACATTCAAGGGTTGAACATCACAAAAAATATTGTTTGGTTAAATGGTTGGTCGATGAATACTTGATCTAGGCATTTTTCTACTTCATGAGATTGAGATTAGAAAACATCTTTGAGGTATATTCCAAGGATTTTTTTTGCAAAGAGGTATGGGTTTCATGGTATATTCTAATGCATCTTTAGGGGGTTTAGCAATTCTACAAGATAATCATTGAATCTCTAAGATAATAATTTCTCATATACTCAAAATTTTATTCATGTGAACTAGGTGGGGTCTATGAAAACTTTAGGGAAATAATATTCAATGTCACAATGCCAATCTAGAAATAATTATGGAAAGGTGTGGGAGGATATAAGAATTTTTAAGGATCTAAATATAGAGGATAGGTGGATATTTTAAAGATATTTTGATGCCCATATAGAAAATGAGATGTAGCAACAAATAAAATTTAAGTTAAACCTCTAAATTAGAGCTTTGTGTGTAAATTTCTCTTTGTTTAACCTAAAACCCAATGGTGTATGGTTTATGCATGCAACAATAAGAGGTTAAGGGAAATTGATATGAAGAGTCAATTGGATAGATTTTGTATCAATTAAAAAAGGGTCTTAGAAAAACCTCATTTCCCTTGAAGGTGGCATATTTTGTAGGATTGGACCATTGGCCTATCTAGGTGGAAGGTGGTAGGAAATTAGACCTGGTGGTAGTCCTTTGAAAATGGAATTTATATGGTTTGAACAACCAAGGTTTGAATCACAACTAAAGTAATGGTGGAGGAGAGATTTTGGAGGATACAAAATACATGTCTTATAAATGAAGTTGGGTGAAATCAAAGACGAGGTAAAAACATGGAACTCGATGATTGGGGACATCTTTGAGAAAAAGGAAAAATCTGGAGGCTTTTGTCTTGGAGGTTGAGCTTGATTCTTGTAACAACTAGAAATATGAAAAAAAATCATAGAATTTTTTAGGAAATAATTGAATTCACTTCTTATCAAGTAGCTTCTCTTCCATAAGAAGAGGCACAAAAAATATTGTGTTCACTTTAGGTATAACCAAACAAGCTTTATCCCCACCATATATATTAATGGTCTCATCCAAATATGCAAATGAATTCCACTATTTCTAAGAATGGCTAGAGTGACATAATGTGAAAATTCTTATAGCATGTTATCTTGTAGATAAGTAGAAGTAAAATTTTTAGGTTAGAGTTGTTGCAAGAAGTATAGGATGATTTAAGTTAATTTATGGTGAAATTTGTATATATTTGTTGAAACCCTCATATAAAAAGGTTTTTCTAGATATAGCGTTTTATTTTGTAATTGGAAGTGGTGTAGAGTGGCCTCTAGTGTTGGAGAGAAATTTTATTTTACTTGATTTATTTATATCTATCCCAAGACAATGTCTATTCAAAATAGTGAAACTCTTTTGCAGTTATTGAGGATCACATCTTCATTAAACTGTGTGTGTAACATGATACATTTGATACATTAGTTAATCTTACCACCACCTCTCCCAAATTCAGTAGTTGTTTTTTATAACATTGTGGGATTGTAGAGGGTTTGACAACCTTCTTGAAACAATTAGGAACCCACATATTTTAAAAAAATTGATTTTAAAATATTGTAATAGTTAGGTGAGCATTCCATATGGTTTTGGAAATCTATATCATTTGAAAAGGTTGATTTTTTTTTTTTAATTTGGTGAGCCTTTCAATTAGTTTTGGTAATTTATATTATATTTCAAAGAGTTTAATTTTGGATATTGTTCAAAATTGGAAAGCCTTCCAAATAATGTTAAAATTTATGTTATATTTAAATGAGTTTAATTTAAAGTCTTCTTCAAGCTTGGTGATCCTTCTAAATAAAGTTGGCAATTTATCTTCTTTAAAAGAGGTGAGATTTATAAGGAAAGGCGAACCTAATATGTAGCTTCTAGTACCATGTAAGTTTATTTATCAAAACATTTAATACAAGTGCACACAACTATGCCCATCAAGCATAATTAGAACATAGATAACATCACACATTAGCCCTTTGAGGAAAGCAATGTAGATTTGAGATCTAAATAATTTTTGGTAGCATAATGGCATGTAAATTAACACGTCTAAGAAAAATAATGAGTAACAATAGAAAATAAAACAAAAGAGAAGAAAGACTAGTATATATGGAGAAAACCCTTCCGAGTAAAAAATCCATACTCAAAATCACCAAACCAATGTATTAATTTTTAATAAAAAATGTTACAATATACTTCTAAGGAAAAAACCTTAATGTGGAGATCCACATCTTACTCCTCTAGAGGAAATACAACAACATAATCTTATAAAGAAGTATCCTCATACATCTTAAACCAAACACCTAAATAAATAGGTGAACAACAAAATAGAAACCATTAATTTCTTAAGAAAATCATTCACAATACCATAGGAGGTATGGAACTCAAACCAAGACACCAAATTCCAATTTTCTCCTTGGTAAAAAATCCTCCTAGCTATGTTTAGCATATTTCTTACTGTCATGCCCAAAGTTTTGACCAAAGGGAAAAAACACAACTAATATATATATTTTAAAAAAATCTACTAAAATTATCACCATGCTTGACATGGTAACATTGCTACATACACTAGATGACATTGCATGTTTAACAAGACCATTGGCACATTTCCTAAGAGTGTGGAAAGGGTAGAAGTATAAACGAGTGTGCAAAATCCCTAAAAAACACCCTTTGAAAGATGGTAGGCATCCTAGATGGTTTTAGGTGCATATCCTAGTGACACCTTGATGGGACACCCACATGTGGTCCATGATTCTTGAAAGGCTCATCAAGGGTGGAGAAGATTTCACCATTTAGGTGAAAATGGGCCCCAAACTACTAACCTAACTAATTTAGGTCACATTAAGCATGGTTATTTCCTCTAATAATTAACATTTTTAAAAAATATATATTTAGTGCCTTACTATACTAAAGAAACATCATCAACCAACACTAACCCTTGCAACTTCATTTTTGAATACATCAACTTAGAGATCATCAAGCAACTCGATACAAACCATGAAATTTAATTATTGTTCCAACTCATCAACTAGGTAAGATTTTTATTCATCATCTCATCCAAATAAAAAGTGTGAAGGAGGGGATTCACTACTCTCAAGTCCCAAGATGAACAGGGTCTAAAGGGAGTGAATTTCCCTCAGTCACCTCAATGACAAAGACTCAGGTGACGAAGGTTCAAGATGAAAGAGATTGCAAAAATGTAATAAAAGAGATTATTCTAATATATTTATGAATAGAGGACTTCAGGGATCCAAAGAGAAGATTACAAAAAAAATTGTGACAAGTTGAGAAGCTCTCAACCAAAGGACATCTATGTGGGACTCAAATGAAAGTGTGGCATGTTGACATCTCAGGGACGTGCATTGGCATCTTGTATGAACAAAGAGTTAAAGCTAATACATAGAACTCATGGAATCTACTATCTACTTGGAATCCAAAGTCTGACTATTCTAATTAATTAACATAAAGTAGGAATAAAAAGTTAAGATGTTGAATCACGAAAGGTCCTACACTTTGAATCCTTTTGTAAAGCTTCACATGAACAACCTACACATAAGTGAATGAGGAAAAGTGCTAGGGTTGTTTCATGGATTGTATTAGTCAAGCCCCACTTTGGTGTTTCCACCTCCACAAATAGCCAAGTAGATAGAGAGTAGACAAGACACAAATTAAAGTAGACATGAGCGATAAAATCAAACCCCGCAATGGAGGAGAACCTATATCATGAAATAGACAATTGAGTGATTAAAGCAAACCCTACTATAGAGGAGAGTCCATATCACGAAATAAGAAGACATAGTTAATATGCTAGAATAGAGACAAGAAAGCAAGAGAGCATTACCAATAGTTTTTGGCTCCCCTCTTGTCTTGATAGATGTGACATTGAGCACTTGCAAGAGAGCCTTAGTTGTTGATGAGACGGAAATCCAAGAGAGCTTCACCGTAGAAATGAGAGGACAAAGAGAAAGGAATGAGAGAGAAAGTTAGAGAAGGAGAGAGTGAGAATGAAGGTGAAAAAGAGAGTTTTGTGAAGCTGCATGGGTAGGAAGAGTCGTTATGCTTGATATTTTTCCACAATGACAAGTGTCACAAGTAAAGCTTCTTGAGATTCCCTCATTTTAACTCATAAAGTACGAGGATGCTTGCATGGTGTGCAAACTTCTATGCACCACACAAGCATCCAACTCAGTACTTTACAAGGAATGAGGTGGAAAAATGTTGTTGCTTCATCGTTGTCCCTTATAGAGTTGAAATCATGAAATTATGACTCACAAGGTTCTTGTCATAAATGTGGCTACGTGCCATAGATAGAAGGGACAAATGCACAAATTTGAAATTACCATAGGGCGTAATTTTACGACATTACATTTTCCCCACTTTAGTGAGCTAATTTTTGAGAAAAATCATCTACACTAAAGTAGAAAAGAACATTAGTGTATAATTGAAAATTGTATAGATTTGCATGCTAAAAGGATACTGTTGAGGTTGCAAAGGTCAAGCAAGTGAATATTGACAATGCCCCCAATGATCGAGCTTGGCAAGAAACCACATCATCAAACGTGAAGTTTCATTTTGCTAAACTCAAATTTAGATCAGTTCAAAAACTAGAATAAGCTACCACGACGATAAAAATTCTTAAGAAAAATTCAATGGTTTGGAAGAAAAATATGATGAAGAGGTGAGTATATGCCCCCTCCTATTTTTTCCCCAGTTAGGTGGGGTGAAAATAGGAAGGATGGAAGGACCACGTTTGCTGGGAAAATGGGCCAAAATGGCCTATATAAATCTAGGAGGGCCCATAGACGGGTCATTCTCAATATTTCACAATGAGAAAATTGTGGACTTTTGTGAGAGAAAAGTCAACAAAACGCCTCATAGACATGATTACGTGGACCTCAAAATCAAGCAGCTTCACAGGGGTGTAGCTGAGGGAAGTGAGTCAATTAGGTATATGGAATTTGACCCTTGCTTATCATTTTGATGCATTTTTTTGAGTTTTTCTAGTTCGAAAGTAGCATAGGCATTCGGTCAGCATGGAGGCATCCAATCGGCGCATTGTCGTTTCAACAACACATTGACAACCTTCGACCCTTTTGGCATCCAAGTACATGAAAATCGGCCTTAGATGCTAGCGCATTGTGGAGATTTCTGCACGATGCACCTCCATCCCAGAGGAAAACCTTAGAAAAAAATTGATGTAGAAGTTAGAATTTCATGATGTAGATCACTAGTAGAATTTGGAAAATAAATGACTAGGTGACAAAATTTTCGTCACAACAACTAAAAATGACTAAATTCTACTAGTTTTTTGCAACACAGCTATAAATGAGTAAATAAATGACTGATTTGGTCGTCGAGTAAAAAATTATTTAGTCACAAAAATAAAAATGACTAAACAATTTAGTCATGCAAATACAAACTAGACAAAATTTTAAAAAATATTTGGTGAAATGATTGGTGGGAGTGTATTGTGCACGATTCATTATTCGCATTTAGCCTGACACTTGACAAACATTGAGGCATTTTGAGTTTTAGCAGCTACTTCATGGGCACAAGATTCATTATTCATTTAGTGCGTCTGGCACTTGACAATTACATTGAGGCATTTTGAGTTATAACAACTACTTGCATGGGCGATAAAGATTGTTTGAAGAGGACCTAGAGACTTTTGAAAAGGTGAGTAAGGGAAAGGAATTTAGAGTTTTCTGCAACAAATTTGAAGTTGATGAGGCCCTCTGCAATGAAGTAGGATTAGGGGACACCCTCTATAGTGAATTTGGAGGTAGTTTGAAGCCCTCATTACATTAAACAAAAAATCTATGGCTTTCTGATTGGCAACTTAAAGTAGTTACAATCTACTACTCTTAATAATGTTCTTTAACAATCTTTCCATTGTTCTGGTTCATAATGTGTTTTAGCTAAATATAATAAAATTTGGGTATCAGTGCCAAAATAGAATTTCCTCAAACAATTTTGATACATTTTCACTGCAAGCGTAAACTGTCCTTGTGCAAAGTAAACATGTGCTAGATTTACCCACACATCATGCATCTGAATAAAGATGTTTCATGCTACAACTTCTTGTACCTATGTAAAAATTTCCTTTTCAATATCTTGAATTGACCCCTTTCAGCTAGCACAATGGCTTGCAACATAAACATTTCCTGGTCTCTATGCCAACACTTTACAATACAGTTCTCTAGACTTCTCAAGATGGTGTGCCTCCACCTGTGGATCCATCCTCTCATTGCAAAAAGCTACAAAATAATTCCAATTTCTAAGTGAAATGTCAACATAAGAATTATTTGCATCTGATTCACTTTGTGCAACTTTAATTGTTTGCTTTGCTTTAAGCCAGCCATCTTTTTTCAATTCCATTTTTCCAAGCATAGATAAAGAATTTGATGAGTTTTTATCCACCTTAAGTGCATTCCCAATCAATTCTAGGCTTATTTGGATCTCATTCCGATCTTGAGTCATGGCTACAAGATGTATATATGCATCCACATAATTAGGAAACTTGAACAATATTAGCTTGTATAAAAGATTTACTTTTTTAGTATCATGTAGCTATTCAAACAACCTAGCAAGATTAAATAGTTTTGTGACTTTATCCCATGGTAACTCAAGTGAAACACCACCTTCTTCTAGTCAATGGAAGAATTCCATATCCTTAAAGAGCACAGGAAAAGCTGCAAAATTGGTATCATGACTTTTATTTATGAATTCAATCCAAATTCCATTTCCTAATGCCTCCATAAAATTTTGTTGAGCCAACTCTAGTTGATCACACACAAAATGAAGAACCCTAATGTTGTTTAACAATTGAATGGGTACTTCTTCTCTGCTCTTCTTCATAAGATACTTTGCTATCTTAAGAGAATCTAAGGTTGCACTTGTGTCTGATGATATTAATAACTCACCCATCTTGATAAATGCATGGGCATCCCATGGATTTATGTGAGTTTCCTTTCTTAAAATTTCCATGTCCTTCTTTGCTTGCCATTGTCAAGCATATATATGGCCTACAAATTTTAAGCTCTCATAGTTCTCAGGGTGGACCTCCAAAACCTTTTCAAAATTTGAGAGAACTCTTAAGATATCCCAACTTCAATTGAACCTGTCCACAAAATCTTGTGGCCTCTGGCTTTCCTTGACTGATGCCATGTAGTAGCAGCCAATGGTGTCATAATCACCTTTACTATGATAAGATCATGCAAGATTATAATATGAATGAGATTTCATGAGAGGGTGGTTAGTTGAAACGAGAGCTATCTCAGTCAACTATTCCACAAGAAAATGATGCCATGTGAAGAAAAAATGGTTTGCTAAATGAGTCAATGCCATTGCATAGTATGGGTATAATTCAAAGGCTCTACGCATCTTTTCCATTCCTTCATGAACACTACCTTTTTCATCAACTGTGAGAATAATACAAGTAAAAAGTGAACAAAACTGACCACAAAGATTAATGTAGATCCTAATGCCTCCATAAAATCTTGTTGAGCCAACTCTAGTTCATCACGCTCAAGATGAAGAACACCAATAATTTTTAACAATTCAATGGGTACTTCTTCTCTGCTCTTCTTTAGAAGAGACTTTGGAATCTTAAGAGAATCTAAGGCTACATTGGGGTCTAATGATATTAATAACTCACCCATCTTGATAAATGCATGGGCATCATGTGGATCTATGCGAGTTTCCTTTCTTAAAATTTTCAAAGCCTTCTCAGCCTACCCTTATTGAGCATATATATGGCCTACAAATTTTAAGCTCTTACAATTCTCAGGGTGGACCTCCAGAACCTTTTCAAAATTTGAGAGAGAACTCTTAAGATCTCCCAGCTTCAATTGAACCTATCCACAAAATCATATGGCCTCTAGCTTTCCTTGACTAATGCCATGTAGTAGCGGCCAGTGATGTCATAATCACCTTTACTATGATAAGATCATGCAAGATTATAATATGAATGATATTTCATGAGAGAGTGGTTAGTTGAAACAAGAGTTGTCTCAGTCAACTGTTCCACAAAAAAATCCTACCCTGTGAAGAAAAATGGTTTGCTAAATGATTCAATGTCATTGCACAGTACAAGTATAATCCAAAGGATCTACACATCTTTTTTGTTCCTTCATGAACACTACCTTTTTCACTAACTGTGAGAATCATATAATTTAAAAATGCACAAAATTGAACACAAAGATTTTTCCCCATTTAAATTTTTTTTTTACCAAAATAATGGATTTAAAACCTACAAAAAATGCAAATATTTAATCATGTTGATTTTCACTCCAAAAAAAAACCATGAGACTGTAGCTTGATTCTTACTATTATGCTTTGTTAGATTTTTTCCAAGCATCCATAGCTTGTTTGAAATCACCTGTTATAGGCTTTTAGCCATAGCAGCAAGGCAGTGAACTGTTTGATAAAATTCTTTGGTAGACATGTATGAAAAATGTGGTAGGATAGACAAGGAAATGAAATTAGGAAAAAATGCCCCAAAGAAATGTGGTCTCATGGTGATGGAATACCATGACAAGCAAATTGTTATGGATTTTCATGGCATTCCATCACCATGAGATCACATTTCTTCGAGGCATTATTTAAACCACTTCACTGCCTTGTCTATGCTATTGCTTACTATTATGCTTTGATAGATTTTTTCCAAGCATCCATAGCTTGTTTGAAAGCACTTGTTTTAGGATTTTAGCCATAGCAACACGATAGTGATTTGTTTGATAAAATGCTTTGGTAGACATGTATGAAAAATGTGGTAGCATAGAAAAGGAAGTGAATTGTTTGAAAAATGCCTCAAAGAAATGTGGTCTCATGGAATGCCATGACAATAAAATGCAATTGGTAGCCACTCCTAGTTATTAGTTATGCAATGTGAAGTAATTGCATAATTGCTTAGGTTGACTTTTTAAAAAGTATATTGTAATTGAAATTTTGTCATCTATCAACATCTAGTTATTAGTTATGCAATGTGAAGTAATTCTTTGAGTTTGAAAGATGTGCAATGTAATGTAATCAATAATTTGAAAGATATACCTTGTATTGCCAAAATATCTCAAAGTGATAATTAGAGACTTTATTTTATTTACTAGGGTGGGTTTTAGAGCTATATACATTAGGAAAATTTTATGTTTTATGCAAAATATAGTGGAAGATCAAGGGAAATGGGATTTATGATGGAAATGGAATGAGAAATGATAATGAAGGCATGTGGATTTTTTAGCTCCAACATAGCCATAGCAACAAGACAGTGAATTGTTTGATAAAATGCTTTGGTAGACAATATGTATGAAAAATGTGGTAGCATAGACAAGGTAGTGAACTGTTTGAAAAAATGCCTCAAAGAAATGTGGTCTCATGGAATGCCATGACAAGCAAATGCAATTGGCAACTGCTCCTAGTTATTAGTTATGCAATGTGAAGTAATGCTTTAGGTTTGAAAGATGTGCAATACAATGTAATCAACAATTTGAATATAAACTACAAAATTCTATTTTTTACAATTCATTAGTTGAACTCTCTATTTTATTTACTCTCTATAACTCTATTGCTATGAAAATACCTTTCAATTAAAAAAATAGTTTGTCTCTTATTCTACAATTTTTTACATTTTGTCATCTATCAACATCTAGTTATTAGTTAGTTATGCAATGTGATTTGTAATGATTTGAGTTTGAAATATGTGTAATGAAATGTAATCAGAAATTTGAATATCAATAATGAACATCTGTGATTTAATAATAAATATAGATATCTTAACATTAGGTGAAATAAGCCTCCTCATTACAAAAAAAGAAATGATCTTTGAGGTCCGGATGACACTAAAAATTGGAAATATGTGAATGAGGTGTTGTGAAATAATATTTTAAGTGAAATCGATCAATGCTTATTCCTATTAGGCAATGGAGTCAAGATGTGGGCGATATATGTGTCTTACTTCTAGCTACAACTCTAATTATTTGGCACAGTGAGAGTCTATGGCTTGCATAGATGTGCGATGATGCAATTATATGGTTCTTCTTATTGATCCAAATAATAATTCTAGGTTACTATGTTTTATTCAAAGGGATTTAATCCTTACTTGAAGGAACCAATTAAAAGAAATCACACAATGATAACAAGTGTGTATTGAAAAATTAAACATATACTCAATATACTTAATTTGAATAACAAGGAAATATTAAACTAGAGACAACCATACAATCATACACAATATTATCAACAAATAATTGAGACTGGAATTCAAGCACTAGATTAAATCTTCTTCTCCATTGATTGCTTCAAATATATATTACAATATAATAGAAGTCTCCTCATATATGTTTTCTATAAATGCCTATGATGATGATATCAAAATTTGATGTTGGCTTCTCTTTTATAAGAGAAGAAACAAGCTTTAGACCGTTACAAAATATGGCATCTTTTCAAAATTCATGCCTCTTCGTATAAACTAAACATTAGTTTTACTTAAAATATAATTAAGAGAAAACAAAGAAAGTAGACAATAGTGATTGGAAGCTCGCAACACTTGCAATACACTTGTAGTTAGTTAATCAATATACGAGACCCATGATCATCTTACTTTGGAAAATTCCCCCTCTCCATGATAGATTGTTTGAAGGCTCGATTCTTCCATTGTAACATCTTCAAGGCCCTATTCTTCTGGAGTAGCCAAATACTTTTTCTCCCATTGGTATACTATGTAGTCATGAGGCCATTTGTATTCTTGAATCTTTGATATATTTGTTAGGTGATTCCTCCATTTGTTTTCAAGTAACCCTCTTCCATCTATAATGAATTAAGAATATCTAGTATCCAAGGCTATTATTCCATCCATGATCAAATTGAGGCTATGTACATTCAATTCACCATCCTTTTGTACATGAGCAATACAATTAGGAACAATTTTTCCAAATTCTTTTCTCCATTTAGTGAGATTTTTCAATTGGTCATCATCTTTTAATATCCTTGGCATAAACCACTTCTTCAATGTATGAAATAATTCCATCATTGTTTTTATCTTCTAATCTTCTCCATTTATATACTGATATTCATCTATAACTATCTTAACCATCTGCTCAGTTGGCTTCAAAGCTAAAGGATCTTCCACACTTCTCTGTAATACCTTGCATAAAGCTATCAAGGTATGATGAATTGGTTTCCACTTCTTGAAAAGAGGATCTAGGATAAGTTTATGGGATTTCATTGGTCAATTGCTTGGGATAATGAAGTGTAGCAATCATACACACTTTCTAATTTGTCCTCAATCAATTTGATCCTATGATCCAAGATTTTTTCCAAGACATTGATGATGATTTGGTCCCTCACTCCCTCGGATTCATTATTGGCTTTTTCCAACTCTTCGATCTCCTGTCTTAGTACATTCATTTGTTCAGAGGATGCACTTTATATATCATCTGATTAGGTAGTAGGAGGTTGATACAATACTATTTCTTTACTCTATGAGGGCCTTCTTTCAATTTCTCTTTTTGTCTTACATTTCTTATGAATAGTTTATTTACCTCATCATTTAAGATTTTTTGTTCCTTTTTATATTCTATCAATTTGTTTTCCATTTCCTTAACAACAACTCGAGTGAACTTGGCCAAGTGCATTGTCATGATTGTAGCTTCTAAAGGAGATGTTTCCTTTAATGTTTTTATCATAGCCATTCCTCTCATCTCTTGTACCACATCTAACAACCTTGGTTTTTGTGTATTTCTTTGCTTGGCCCAAAATGCCAAGGTCTCAATCTTAGGGTTGTACCATGTACCATTTATCCCCTCATTAGAATAAAATTCAACAATGATCATTGGGTATTCTTGTGCCCTTACTTGGTCAAGTAAGAATATCTTCTTTAGTTCCATACCGAGGATAATGAGTATATCACTCTTCAAAACCATATCCATAGCTTCTTGTGGGATAATATCAACATTATGAATTTTCAATTCATTGAAATTTTGGGCTACAATATGATCGTGCTAAGACTCTTCAACACCCATCTTGTTTGTCTCTACCCTTTCTTCAAAATCTCTCATTTTCATTTTAACCCATAAATACTTAAATTCAGGGGTCTTAATGAAATCATCATCTTCAATAAATTTGTGAGCTGCAATTTCCCTTTCATCATCCTACATTTCCTTTTCTCCCTGCATATGGATATTAATTCTAGCCTCTGGTTTATGAGCTTCAGTTTCATGGGTTGGTTGATCAGCTATCTCAACGTCATCCTTCAAACTCCTCAATACACTGGCCACTTCTTCTATATCTCCCACTCCTTTTCTCATTGCATAGGAGACCAATATATGTGGCTCTTGTGTCTTTATTTTCTTAGGAAGTGGCTATTCAGGAGGTGATTCTTAAGGAACATAACATACTGAAATAGTGTCAGAGATGGCTCTGAAATTACAATACCACTTGGCCTTTTGGGAGATAATTTGGTGGGCCTCTCCTCCTCTAGTGTTGTAGACTTAGCTGCATAAATTTCATCAAACTTATCAATTATCAAATTTATCCTCTTAAGAGGATTTTCTTCTTCTACAAAATACCCCAAGAAGTCACTCTTCTTCTTCTTCTTCATTTCTTCCTATAGCTTCATCATGAGCTCCCATTTTCTTTTCCTCAGATATGTTGGAAAGAGACACTGCAAATATTTTTTGGTGTTGTCATTGATGGCAACGCTTGTCGGTGATTGGATCCTCATGTCATCATTTGCTCATATCGGAAGACAGATTGAAGACAGTCATGGAAGAACAAAGCATCTGGTAGTTTTGTGTTCATCGATTCACATGCAAATTTTTTGTTGTTATTTTGAGTTGTTGATCTCATGGGAGGTTGATCAATGTATGTCTTGTGTTATCCAAAAATCTTAGTGCCTCGTATCAGGTTGTGTGCAAGTTTGGAGATCCGGTTGGATATCTTTCTATTCATCAGTGTTTGGTGGTTGACCAAGTTGATATAATGTGTCATGGATATTCGAGGAGTGTTTAATTAAATGTTTTTGTGTTCGAAAATTTTGATTTGGGTCCAAACTAAGTTGAGGACGATCGTTGTGGATGTGCATTGAATATTATTCATGATTTGAGCTGACAGTTGTAAATATTTTTAAGTTTTATTGAAGCCGACTTGTTGCAATTAAATTATTAGTTGCGGATATATATATATATATATATATAAATGATCAATTATATCATTTTGGTGTGTCAGTAAGGTGTGTCGATGTGTGTTGTGAATATCAGAAGGGTGATTGAGTGATTATGCACAGTTTCACTTGTGCATTAAATATTTTGTAATGTGAGTTAGAGCAGAGTAGAGAAAAAGTGTAGAATCAATCAGAAGGACAAAAGATCGACTACTGAGCCTAACCTTAACTGTAATCAATAATTTGTAGATGCTACTCTCTTAGTTCATTCTTTTGGATCTAATCCAAATCTTTTCAAGGTAGTATTCCTTTATAATTTTAGTAGTGAGCTCTAGGCAGCGCACCTGAATGCAACTACATTCCCACATTGTAATCTTCTTTTTGAGTATACTTAGATCATATTGTGGATTGGCCATCCATCGTGGTTTTTCCCCTATCAAGGTTTTCGCGTAAAAATCCTTGTGTTATGGTGTTTTGGTTGTTTGCTTTCTATTCATGCATATTTCTCTTGGTTGAATGTTTTAAGTGGGTTAAAGATCAGAATAATAAATCTAATTTTTGCAAAACACTAATTCACCCCCCTCTTAGTGTTGCTTGTTTCCAACAATTGGTATCAAAGCTAGTTCCTTGAAAGAAGTATAATAGCTTGGAGAGATCTTGGAAAGTATTTTTTAATGGATTCAAGCAGCCTTCAACAACAACTTTTGGTGGCCCTGGATGATCTTGACTAGTCAAAATCTGAGAACCGAGAACTGCAGGAAAGTTTTGTGAATGTAGAGAAATTCATTCAGTCATTGAAATACAAAATCAATAAATCAAGGGAGAAAAGAAAGAAATTATGTGATCAACTTAAGCACAAGAATAGAAGCATGTAAGATGAACAATTGTGTCATGTCTTGAAGGAGAAAACAGAAGAGTGTGAAAAGTTCTCTAGAGAAAATGCTGCCCTAGAGCATGAGATGGAATCTATCATGATGAAAATGACCAAGGAGATTGAAGATAGAAGGAGGAATGAAGAAAAGCTTGCTCAATACTTGAAATAAAAATCTGAAGAATGCAACCTATTGGACAATGAATTGGAACAATCTAAAAACAATGAGGAAGTGCTTGAAAAATAGCTTGATGATCTCAAAAATGAACTTACTACTGCAAATGAGTACAAGGAGAAATTCAAAGCTAGCTTAGCCAAGCTTGATGAACTGATCAAAGGTTAGAGGACTGATGGTGACAAGCGAGGACTTGGATATGAATAAGGAGAAAGTTCTAGATTTGGACAAGGGAGATTCAAGAAAGGAAATCAAATGAATGGAGCCAAAAGGAATCCGGTAAGACAACCAAATGCTCAAAGATTCAATGGTTACTATTTTACTTGTAATAAATTTGGTCATATGGCTTTTCAATGTAGAAGTAGGATGAATCCAAGTGGACCATCATTCTCAGGCTAGTGCTTTAATTGTAATAAGTTTGGTCATAAGTCAAATGAATGCAGAAACGTGTTGAACAACTTTCATAGAGATGTTAGATGCTATGGATGGAGTAGACTTGGGAATATTGCTAACCAATGCAGATCAAGGAAAAATCAATAGAATAGTAGGTTTGGATAGAGAAATGTTGTGTGTTACAACTGTAACAAATCTGGCCACACTGCTAGATTCTATTGGAGTAGAAGAGGTCTGGTAAAACAAAACATGCAGCAGGATGTTAAGGGAAAAGGTAAAGTCACTACAGATGTGATCAGGAGGAAAATGCAAAAGAAATGGGTGAAGAAGGATCCCTCTATTGAAGGAAATGTGCCTGCACCAGAATATGCTTATGGTAATTCTTCTGGGAATTAGTTTTAGGCCTTTGGCCTAGGAGGAGATTTCAAGAAAAAATCTTAACCCCCTACCGGTAATTGACACTAGAATGTGGATAAGTCCAACAAGTGCATAGATTCTTTTTAGATGTTGTTCAACCAATTGGAGAAAGTATTATGCAGTATTGGAGATCCACAAAAGAATTATCTATCACAGTGCATGGAAACAAGGTAACCAGATGAGTTAGGGAAAAAGCATTTATTGAGACAAAAAAGGTTAGGTGTGCGAATGATAAAAGGTCATTTTTATCCTTCATTTGTCACTTTTCATTTTGGAGAAAAGAAGTTTGGAGAGCTCTAGGGAAAAATTTGTTGAATTGTGGCGAGATTCAAGTGTAAGAAGATTCAACGATCAAACTCTGACGACAAAAAGGTATTTATCAAAAAAAAGTGCAAATTTGTGAATTTGTAAAATGGTGACTCCATTGGTAGTTGAAGTCAAGGATAGAACCCATCTGAAGTTCAAGTGGCATCCCTTTAAGTTTGTTGAGACTGAGCCCCTAGGTGTGTTTTTGTTTGTATCATACGGTGTCTTGCATACTGAATACATTAGGGCTTACATTCATACTAATATTGAAGAGTTAGGGAGCTCACAAATGCTGAATTTGTATTCCAACCATATAATTGGAGAGGACTTCACTGTTAAGTTGGAATACAAAACCCTAGAAGAGAAGAAGTTCACACAGTTTGTGAAATTCCCCATATTTGAGGAAAGTAAATGGGTGTGATATATTTTGAGTTGAGTTCATGTGGTTGAATGTACCTTTTAAGATTATGAAAGAGGCTATAAGCATTGTCACAGGTCTAAATTCCTCCGGTGGACTGCCAATCTTGAAATCTATAAAGAATCAGATGGTTACTGATGCAACAGGTGCAAAATTTGATAGAAGGGAAATGACAATTGAAGATATTGTTGAAGTGGATGTGAAATTTTCATCAATGGTCATTGGATATAAAGTCTAGTACTCCAGCCAGGATAATTCAGTATCTAGTATGACCATTTATGCAGCCTATCAGATGGTAAAAGAAAATACAAATTATGGCTTGTGTGAGTTGCTTAGAAGTTAGCTGATGGAGAATCTGGGTAAGATTAAGAAAGACAAGAACTATTTTAAATATGGTAATTTGTTGTTGTGTCTGTTCTTTTATTTCATGAGTGAGGTTCTGGGTGTTGGGAAAGTTCATTGGCAAAGTAATAAGCATGTAGCTATTCAAATAAGAGATATATTGTATGGAATTGGTGATAGATAGACCAAAATAACTGCCCTTTGGGGGTACTTCTAAACTTTTCAGAATATGATGCATGCAAGAGAAAGAATTCCTACTTCAATTATAGAGAAGTAGAAAGATACAATTTGTTTCATGGTAGATATTGATCAATGCCTAATGGAAGCCATTGATCCTAGAATGATATGGATTATGCCTATGGGATATGAAGTCGAGGAGAACATCTTGGAGACGTATGCAGAACATTTGTTGAGCAATCCTCTGGATCTAACATAAGAGAGGTTTGGAACCTATGCTGAAAAAGATATGCAGGTGTATGAGTAGTTGAAGAAGCCTAAGCTTGTCAGAAGAGTAAGAAAAGAAGTGGAAGTCATTGCAGAAAGTTTGGGTATATCTACAAAAGCATTGAAAGAAGCCAAACAGATGAGAAATGAAGCTGAAGTAGGAAAAGAGAAAGCAAGAACCGAATCTACTAGTCCGACAACATCCTTTTCTTGTACTAGATCAACAATGAGTTCTCCATCCCTATTTTCTCCTACAACCAAGCCAATTCCTATGCAAACTCAAGACAAGGATTTCGATAAGAGGAAGAAGAACAAGAGCACAAGAACCTATGAAGCCATCTTCGAAGATGAGGAGACTGAGTCAGATGAAGGTGTGAAAGAAATAAAGGCTACCAACACTCAGGCTACAAAGGTAACCAAGAGAAAATCTTCTGGTGAAGAAGAAAAGGAAAAGAAGAAGGAAAAAATTGATAGACCAGGTATGACAGTTGAAGAAGTTGAGAATGTTGTTGTCAAGGATGGAAACCTCAAGCCTCTATAAATGGTATGAAATTTTTGATGAATCAGGGCAAAGAATTCTTGAGGATGCAACAATAAAACATCTGAATATTTTCAATAAAGTTCTTGTTGAAATTACCTAAGAGTCTGTATGAGGTTTTGGAGATGAGAAGAGTAAGTGCTAGGATAGAAGAAGAGCATATGCGAAAGATAATTCTTGCAGACTTATGTTTGGAAATGTCTATTGAGGAGATGAAGTCACTCCTGGACAAAGCTTAGAAGGAATTTAAAAGAAAAAAAAAGGTGAACAAACTTATGATCGGTGAAACTGATGTTGTTGCTGATGAAACCAAGAAAATCTTGGAAGCATTTCTGTCAAAGAACAAGATCAATGTTGAAGAAGTGAATGCTAAAGATGTTGTATCTGATCTGGTAAATGAGGAGGTGAATGTAGATAATGAGGATATTTAGATTCCTCCTGATGTGAATAATACAAAAATACCTATGGAGACTGGAGCTCCTAAGGTTGTATTAGCTGAAGGAAAGGAGGCGCCAAATGAAGAAGTTGAAGTTCCTAAAAGCAATCAAGAAATAATTACTAAAGAACTAGAAGTTGAAGAAGAAAAGGTTCAAGTTAAGGAAATTCCAGTGGAAGCAAGAGACACTACCAAGGCAGTGAAGAAATTTCTAGTGGAACAACAGGAAGAATTTGATCCTGAATTGGTTGAAGGCTCGATCGATCTATCCACCTTGTCCCCAATTTCGAAAATGAAAGTTGCATCTTTTGCCCAGGAAAAAGCTAGAGAAGAATTTTTGAAGTCCCACATTGAGGATAATGAACTTTTGGGTCTTGCATCTAGAGTTTTGGAGAAAATTATGCCAACTCATGTTAAGGATCCATTTGGTTCCTCTTCCGATGAACTAAAAAAGCTCACAAATTCTATAAGTACTCATTTCGAGTCTCTTGAAAATTCAACCATGGTCAAAGTGCAGAAGGATTTTAATGGAAAAAGATTTAGTTGGTTGAAAGAAATGATTGCAAATGATAAAACTCTGTTAGCCACCTATATGAAGAATATTCAAGGTTCTCTATCTGAAGGTGGAAAAGCCTAGAATTCATGTTTAGTCTTGTCCAAATTTACTGAAGACAATGAGAAGAAGGTGAAGGATCTTGAAAATCTATTGGCTACCATTTATGATGCTTTTGATCTACTAGTTGGTTATGTTGGTAAGCAAGAAGGTCAAGTAATATCTCTACTTGAAAAAATAAGGAGCTTGAAGCATGAAAATGATAGGATTGTAGGAAGAGCATGTGAACTCAGAGGACTAATTGGTCCAAAGATTGAAATAATGGTGAGTGCATTAAAGGAAGCCAAAGATGCTATGGCAGGTAGTGACCCAATGAATCTTGAATTTGCATAAACACAATCTTATTTAGTTTGTGGTCAGATAACAATTCTGGAGAGTCTCAAAAGGGTTTGGGACACAAATTTAAGTGTCTTGAAGAGAGATTTTGCAGATGTTTTCAAATTTGTGTAAGTTACAAGATCATGCTTGCACAGTTTGAAATTTTGATTTTTGTTATGGTTTCCCCAGTTTTTGCCATTGATATCAAAGGGGGAGAGTTGTATAGTGAAAATTTTATTCATCTTAGGGGGAGTTGCATTTTTTAAATGATGTTGAATATTCTTTTTGAAGTTTTGAAGTGGCAGCGTAATTCATGTTGGTATTGATCCAGTACTTAGTCATTTTTCACTAAGTGTTTCCATCAATGCCAAAGGGGGAGATTGTTGGAAGGAGACACTGCAAATATTTTCTGGTGTTTTCATTGATGGCAACCCTAGTCGGTGATTGGATCCACACGTCATCATTTTCTCATACCAGTAGACAAATTGAAGATAGTCATGGAAGAACAGAGCATCCGATAGTTTTGTGTTCATCGATTCACATGCAATTTTTTTGTTGTTATTTTGAGTTGTGGATCTCATGGGAGGTTGATCAATGTATGTCTTGTGTTATCCAAAAATATCAGTGCCTCGTATCAAGTTGTGTGCAAGTTTGGAGATTTGGTTGGATATCTTTCTATTCATCAATGTTTGGTGGCCGACCCAGTTAATATAATGTGTCACAGATATTCGAGGAGTGTTTACTTAATTTTTTTTGTGTTAAAGCATTTTGATTTGGGTCTGAACTAAGTTGTGGCCAACCATTTTGGATGCACATTGAATATTATTCATGATTTGAGTCGACAGTTGTAAATATTTTTAAGTTTTATTGAAGTTGACTTGTTGCGATTAAATTCTTAGTCGTGGATATATATAAATGATCAATAATATCATTTTGGTGTGTGAGTAAGGTGTGTCGATGTATGTTGCGAATATTAGAAGGGTGATTGAGAGATTATGCACAGTTTAACTTGTGAATTAAATATTTTGTAATGTGAGTTAGAGCAGAGCAGAGCAAAAGTGTAGAATCAGTTAGAAGGACAGAAGATTGACTACTGAGCCTAACCAAAATTGTAATCAAGCATTTGTAGATGCTACTCTCTAAGTTCATTCTTTTGGATCTAATCCAAATCTTTGTAAGGTAGTGTGCCTTTCTATTTTGAGCAGTGAGCTCTGGGCAGTGCGCTTGAATGCAAGTGCATTCCCACATTGTAATATTCTTTTTGAGTATACTCAGATCATATTGTGGATTGGCCATCCATCATGGTTTCTCCCCTAATAGGATTTCCATGTAAAAATCCTTGTGTTATGGTGGTGTGTGGTTGTTTACTTTCTGTTCATGCATATTTCTATTGGTTGAATGTTTTAAATGGGTTAAAGATCAGAATAATAAATCTAATTTTTGTAGAACACTGATTCACCCCCCTTCTCAGTGTTGCTTGTTTCCAACAAGATAGACCTCTTGGGGAGTGAATCAGTTTCTAATCAAATCCTCTTCATAATCCACTTGATGAGTGATTGCAGACTTTGTGAGGATGTTTTGTCTTATAAAATTTATATTGCCCTTAGGGTCAAAAACCCTTTCACTTCTAGGCCTCAAATAATATTTTGTGTTAAGGTAATGTTGTAATTCTTCAAGGGTGGCATATCTAATAGATAATTCTTCACATGTTGTCAAGTTAGGTAGAAATGTACCCTTCTTTTGTTTTTGCATGACATCCTTTTCCATCCACAACATCTACTACATAAATTCTAAAAAGGCTATCCGAAGAGGAACAAATTTTGACAATATATGTGGGGCCTATGGGCACCCATAAATCCTGATTATTGTGACATCTTGCAAAAAAAACCAATCACCAAAGTTATGTGTATGACGTTGTTTTGATTTCAAATCCATGGGCCTCAATATTTTTAGTATAGGTGTGTGTAATATTGGCGATGAGTGGCCAAGAACTCTCATAACTTTGTGCACAAAGTCATCATGGAACACTACATAATCAGAGTTTTGGTATCTGCTATCCCATGTATAACACCATTGTTGCATGGGAAACAAGTTCCCTTGTTGATCAACCTTACCTAAACACATCATTTTGGTCCATCTATCTTTGTTTTGGTACAATATCAAGTGACATAGTAAAGAATACTGCCTAAATGTTATAGGGGCCCTATTCTCTCTGACTTGCAAGAAGCCTTCATGCAATACCAAGTCTCAAGAGATGAGGCAAAGTCATATTCAATGTTTATCTCAGGGTTCTAAATTCTCATATCTATCATCATCAAACTAACCAACATTTGTTCTTGTGCATCCATCCCAAGTACTTGACAAAAAGCAAAGTAGGTTTTCTTGAAATAAATTTGAAAATCATATACATCAAACAGTTCAGTGGCAGAGGGGGAGTAGGTATCATGTTGTTGTTAATACCCCTTTTCATGTATATGGGGAGTTCATCACTTTTGTGTGTTCTCCTTAACCTAGTATATTCTTTCCCACTCTTTTACAAGTCAACCTTATTGAGGTCTTGTTTGTTTAGATTGAAGCATTGAATGATTGTAACTTTTGTTAATATTACCAACGGTGACCCATCTGTTATCCTCATGGACCTAGTAGTAGGGTGGTAATTCTGGGCTAGAACTCTAATGAACTCCACATCTATGAAGACATTCAAGAAAATTATATTAGCTAAGTCTAATATCCATAGATTTGATATTGGAATTCTCCCTTCCCTCTTTTTATAGAAATACCAAAACAATTCCCACCCTGAAACAAGAATAAGGGCATCTCTACAACCATGAAATGTATCATTGAAAACCTTTTCGTATCCTTTCTCATTCGAGTTAGGAAAGATATCTAAGATAGATTGCTATAATGATCTCTTTTTACCCTTAGGGTGATCCCACAATAGTGGTTTACAATTTTTGGCCAAACTGGACACTGAAATTATTATTTTTAACTAAATCTTCACATTCGGGCACCTATAGCGGCTAAACCGTGAAGAATATGAAGATGGTGCAAACTAGAGTCTCATCAAATTTTGTCTTTAGATTCTAAAAATATTTTTTTCAAAATTTTTGGAATCAGATTGCACTTCTTTTTCCATCTCCCACGAAAACTGGTTTGTTTCAGAAAACAACATGTTTAAACAGTGACACACACTGTATAATGCATAACATTTTTTCCATGAAAGATAAATTCTAATTCTTTAGAATTTAGATTTGTAACTTTGATATCTAGTGCTTCCACTTGGTTAGATAGTTTTTTATTGAATATTTTTTCCTTAATCAAGTTTCAAAGTCAAACTAATTACAATTCAGACACAACGCGACCGTATAACGTGTAACTTTTTTTGTATCTATCAAAATTCAATTTTTTTTTTTGTTGGATCAAGAACTTCAATATCTGGTGTACTCATATTTTATTTATTTATTTTTGATAATCTACTATTTTTCCACATGTGAAGAACAAAGACATTCATTTTTTATGAAAAACCTATGTTTAATAAAACTAAAAAAACAAATACATAACAAAACCAAAACATATTAAAATTATATTAATTGGATAGCTCATTCTGAGGAATACTATAATCATTTGAAATAAATTTTAAATGAATTCATTTGATCCCCCAAAAGGTAAATCAAAAGTGATTTTTTATCAGCATTTTGATAGGTGTAAAGGAGACTCATTTATAGGTATGGTTTAAAACTAGCGAGGTTCTATCCAAGGGGATTTGATCTAAGGTGATTTGATCAAACCCTCTTCAATTGGAATCCTTAAAATGGAACTTTTTAAGTCTTAAATCATTATATTTTCTAAAAATATGTGATTTCAGCAAAAATCAGCTCCTCTCAGAAATTGTAAACCACTATTGTGGCAGCACCCCTTAGGATCTTCCTTCTTAGTCTTAGGTTCTTTCTTTTTAGGCGACATGATACCAAATGTTGATCTCTTTTTACCCTTAGGCTCTTCCTTCTTAGTCTTAGGTTCTTTCCTTTTAGGTGGCATGATATCTAATGTCAACCTCTACTTGAGCTTTCTAAGTGTTTAAATTCAGGATTTCAAACAATTCTATGCTTGTAAAGCTACTTTAGGAAGTTCAGTGTACTTACCTGGTATGTGATAGTTGTAGAACTTTTCCTTGTTGAACTCCTAGCTTCCTGCACAAAAATCCTTGCAAATGAATGCCAAAACAATGTCGAGTTCTCAATTTTAATGGCTAATGAGTTTAGTTGTGTCGTCATTAATATCAACCTTATGCCAAATGTTTTGTGATCCGCTCATATTTTGAGTTTGGATGTGCACCATTGATTTTCACAAGATTTGAGGGTTGTTAAGAGTTATGCATTTAATACCACAACTAGTAATAATGCCCTGATAGTTTGTACTGCAACACTGTCGCCTCTTTCTTTAATTGGTGTAAGATAGTTGGGCCATGAATCTTTTTATTTATCAAACTTACCATTGTACCACTATCTTGAGATTTCTCTATCGTGGGATAGCTAGGTGTATATCGCTATACCACAAGCTTCCTTATGCTTCATCGTGGGGCAATGGGACTCTTACTGCACTACCATTCTTTATTATCTCCTTCCTTGCGGGGTGGCGAGTTGTTCCCTGCTATACTGCATTGTTCACTTTTCCTTTCCACGATACTATGGTTATAATGTAATTAAGCTCTTTATACCACCCAACTGCACCTCTATTATAATACCCCTGTGGTATTGTGGTGAATAATTTTATGTTGTCTATTATATACTGCTAGCTCGCTAAGGGTTCAAATTGTTGCTACGAGATTGCGGTAAAGGACTTTTATGGATGTAAAATAGCTAGACGTCTTTTTTCTTAAGTATATATGATGAATTTTTGGCTTTATAAAAGTCTTTCAGTGTCAGTCAAGCCTAAAAATTTTATATGTTTGTTTATAGTGAGGAGGCTCAGTCAAAAATAAAAAGGAATATAAGGGTTGAGGCTCAGGTCATGGATCTTAAGGTTAATTGTGATGATGGAACTTGGAAAAATTTGAAGGTTCTAACACACCTCATGATGAACTAGAGCATGTTTTTCCTTCATCCTACTTGTGTTATGTTTTTATGAGTTCTTTTCTTGTGAATATATCCCTAAGGAAAATTTTTCTGATACCTGTAATTGTAAACATCTTGGGTTTTTACTACATTTTTTTTAATCTGTAAACTGAATTCTATTTTAAGTTTCCATTTGCAATTATCAATGGATTGGAAAGTCAATAGTTATCAACTTATCAACTCAATAAAGTTTTATTGATTCAAGTTGTTGATTTATCATCATTTTTTATTTGGACTTCAAGGAATGAGGAAAAGGACTGTAAGGCATAAATTAGATGATAGTGATCATAATGTTGAAATTTCAGTGACAAATTATGAGAACTTGTGTAGTGAAAAAGTGGCCAAGAATAATGAATATTTATCACGTCTTGGTTTGACAAACAAGAAAGTTGTAAATCCACTAAGTAGTATATTATTTCTTTAATAGTGTTTAATTAAATTTTATAGGAAAGAGCTTTATGTATAGAAGACATAATATGATATTTTTTTTTT
>VDFB02379711.1:106562625-106620099 GCA_007258455.2 Sequoia sempervirens
AGACTTATTTCCCATGCGATTTACATTTAAAATTTCACACCAAGGGAATCTACATTGTTGCAAATTAAAATATTATTCTCCTAACCCCTAAGCCCTTATTGAAAATTAAAAAAAACTAAAAGAGCAATATTTTTGGTGATGCAAAATTGCACAAGGCCATGGATGCTCCTGCATCAGTTATGGTTATGGTAAGGGGTCAATAATTGTTGTAGTTTAACTAGGAATATCATTAGAATTCAATTAGGGTTAGTGTTAATTTATAGTTAGGGTTAGGGTTCTAGGATAAAGCTTATAGTTACAATGAGGGTTTAATTAGGGTTTATCATATGATTCAATTTGGGTTTAGGATTTATAATTTAGAGTTAAGGTTAGGCTATAATTTGGGCTAGGGTTTATGGCATAAGGTTTAGAGTTAGGGTTAAGGTATAACTTGGGTTAGGGTTTATGTTTTAGGGTTAGTGTTTAAGATAAGGTATAATTTTAACCCTTATTCTAATTATAACCCTAAACCTTAATTCTAATAATAACCTTAAACCCTAACAATTAAAATTAGGTTCAGATGAAGGGTTGTGGTTATAATTAGGATTACAAATAGGGTTAAAATCGTGGTTAGGGTTATAATTAAAATAAGAGTTATAGTTAGAGTTAGAATTAAAATTAGGATAATAGATAGGGTTAGAATTAGGATTAGGGCTAAGGTTCAATTAGGATTAGGGTTATAGTTTATTTAGGATTGGAGTTAAATTAGGGTTCATATATGGTTAGGGTTAGGGTTAAGATAAAATATTTAGGATAAATATTAGTTTTAAGGTTAGGGCTATGATTGGGGTGAAGGTTCAGGTTAAAATTAGGGCTACGGTTAAGGTTGCAGTTTAGTTATGGTTATAGTTTGGTAAGGGTTCATTTTAATTAGAATAAAGTTTAGTGTTAGTGTTAGGGTTAGGATTAAATTAACATTCAATTAGGGTTATAGGGTTCAATTACAGCTAGGATTAGGAATAAAGTTCACTTAGTGTTAGAATTAGGGTTAGAATCAGGGATTAATTAAGTTAGGGTGATAATTTAATTAGGATTAGGGTTCGATTAAGGTTAGGATCCAATTATGGTGAGGGTTTAATTAAGGTTAAGGTTTATTAGAGTTGTTATTAGGATTACATTTGGATCAATGTTCAATTAGGGTTAGGGTTAGGGTTAGGTTTAATTAGGGTTATAAGATAAATCTTCAAGTTAAGGTTACAATTAAATTCTAATTAGGGTTCAAATAAGATTAAGATTATGGATCAATTAGGGTTAGCATTCAAGTTTAATAGGGGCTACTATTTAATTAGATTTAGGGTTTATGTAACATGCCAACCCTTCAGTGTAGTAACAATTTCTAAATTTACATTGAATATGAGTAAATAAACGTGCTAACAAGTCATTGCAATTTAAAAAATTTCTTTCCTTTATTAAAAATATACGAACAAGATGCCATATCATATTACAATAAAGATTCCACTTAATTACAATAACTTCACAAGTACATGTAACAATAATACATACCTTTACAAACATAGCTCCAATGAGTTTTAGAACAAATAACTGTAAGAAGGTGTAAGAATTTTTCCTTTCAAATCTTGGTTCTTTTGTTGCCTGCTGTGGAGGAGAAGCATCAATCAGGTGCTTTTCCACCAACCACAGACTCATAATGCAGTCCCCCGCACATCTATCATTCGATAGATGGACCTTCCCTTTGACGAAGAGATTGGTAGAGTAACCGATAATGACAACCAACTGGGAATAGTGTTATATCCTACATAAGTAGAACCTGTGCAACCCAACAATCTTGAACTAGCATGTAATATGTGATCGAATTGATAGTGTAGTCTCAAGTATTGCAAAACTAAGTGGAGTCTTGTACATTTCACTACTTTGATCAAAGAGTTCTCATTCAGAATTGAGAATGAAGTCATCTATCACATACACTATTTAGGACTGATTTGACTTAAGGATATCTCAATCTACGCATAGATATATCCTCCAATGGGTAGTTCATCATCCCAGAAAACCTATCACCATACTAATCTACTTGGTAATAACCTACTTAACTAGCAAGTACACAAGCTAGGAACATCCTTCAATGGATAGTCCATCATCCCAAATAACCTATCTTTTAAACAATCTACTAGTAATGGGTATCTAGTAAAACTGAGTAAGTACACAAGCCTGCTCCCATGCTTATCCTGGGAGTCACGCAAGCTTTTTGAGTTAATCTAATAACCTACTTGGGTGTACCTCATGCGACTCTTGCATTCAATCAAGCCTAGTATATAATAACTAAGCTATAAACCATACTCCTATTATGGAGTAAATACAAACAAAATTGTTGTAATGCATGCAAACCCGGAAGGAGACACACACAATCTTGAATATATATTTTTTTAAATAATTAAATTAAACATGTAACATCACTTAACCATAATTCACATAGCACATTACATCACATTAACACACTTAGTTCTCTGGGGCACGCAAGGTTACATCGCAACAACTAACCGGAAATAAAAAAAAGATTACAACAATATCATTTATAATGATAACCAAGGATAAGGATACATCCAATAACCATGATGTGAGAATATTAAACATCGCATAATTACATCCATGATACATCTCTTAATAGAGTTACAAATGAGCCTAACTATTACATCATTGATATAATATTACATTACAATTTTCTTTGACAAATAAATTACATTGGATTTCCCAACAAGGGGATTGATACAAGTATAATGAAATATGAAGTACAAATGATCACTGGTACAACTCCCCGCTGTGAATGGAATGTACTGATAGGGCAGCTGATGAGGGAACTAGCAGATGCGAACACGTTCCACCCAACCATGTGAATTACAAGTAACTCACCCCCTGTGCTTAGAGGTGACAAGGAAATGAACCCGATCATGAATGTCAAACTGACTCAACCACAGCATGATACCAAACAAGTACGACTCAAACATGCAATGCACAACCATTGACGTTCTCAAATCACATAACAAGTTAAAACCATGAAACTCATCACAATAACATGAAGCACTGTCAATTAACAATCATGAAACAAACTCACAAGACTTCAAAGAACATCATAAAGAGATAACATCCACAAGAATTGAACCAACACCCAAATTACATTTCCAAATCAATCAGAACCAATGAAAGGAACATGATTCCATAATAACTCTAAATCCACCATTCAATACACCATTCCATAGGCAACAATAAACAAGTCAAACAGGTGTCAAACGGGGAGGGTCATCGCATAGCTCACATGGGATCCCCTGGCTCTTCCTCCAACTGAGGCGCCGGCACCCATCTATGGATCCCCTAGCCCTCAAAACAGAAACAACATAAATATAACAATATCCAGAGGCGACAAGAAACAAGGACAAGGGTGTCTAGTGGAGAGTGTCATCGCATGGCCTTACATGAATTCGCCAGACTACCTATCACAAGGTGCCGCCTCCATCTATACATGGATTATCCAGACAACCTAGCTCAAGGAGCCGCCTCCATCTATGGTTATCCAGACATCCTATTTCAAGGTGCCGCCCCATAGGGTTACTCATGCAGAGCCACTTACCTTTCATAGAGACAAGGTAGTGACCTTACCAACCAGGTCTTCCCACCCATCCTTAGCCTTTGAAAGTGCTAACGGCAGGGGTGAGGTGCATGTTTTTTTTTATCTTGTATGTTTTACTACCCATCCCCTTAAACTCTATTTTTAGGTTATCACTTGGTTAACTACTCTTACGTGGGTTCCCCTGGCACTTCCTCTTACCCGAGGCGCCGGCGCCCACGAAGATCCACTCTCCCTATGAACCCTAGCATATCTCAAGCAGGCAAGGGTTGAACCAAAGCATAAAAAGCATAATACCACAACAAGGACACGCGAGGCATTAACCCTCTCATAATAATTCACAACCAAAAGTTTTAACAAACCGTTCAACCCTTCCTAACAGAATGCCAATAAGCTTCAACTCCAAAAATGTAACCAAACGAGGATAACATTTAAAGCATAAAACTCATACGAGACATACAAGGTAAATCCATCTCGCGATAAATCATAATCATAACGACTACAACCACGTACACCCATTCCAGATACTACAGCTCAAATTCATGTAATATTCTAATCACAAAGATACAAGTATAAACATCAAAGGTTATAAAACCTGCCTCTGGAGAAAACCAAGTTTAACAATAACTAAAATTAAACTCACTATTACAACAGGGTTCCCACATCCAAAATAAAAGAACAAAATAATAATAATATGGTAAAAATAAAACCTCCAACCATATAACTTGAGACACCAAGCACACAAGTTTTGCAACACAAAAAAAAAACAACTAATTTAATTGCACATACATTCTCTATTTACCTCGATACCATTAGAAATAAAAACATACGATAACGATTTTACCAATTCCGTATAATATCTCTATTTTATTCGACATAGAATCGAAAATAAAGAACAATAAAATTAATGACAACCTAGCTAATTTGTTCTCTTTAATTAATCAAAGATAATAAATTTCATATCCACTCAACTTAATCATGTTCCACAAATAAAAGTTATTTATTTATTTTCTTATTCATCTTTACACAATTTAGTGCATATATATATAGTTTTATACATATCTATACTCATAAAATATTTTATTTTAATATTTTCTTGACCAAACTGAACAACCACACATATATCTAAACAATCATAAAATGATTCACACCAATTAACATTTAAATATAAAAATTACTTATAACAAATTAAATTAAATTTTATTCTACTAAAAAAAAATTTAATATTTTATTTCTAAAGAAAATTAGATTTTATTTTATCTTTAAAAAACAATAAAATAATATCAAATAAAATCATTATAATTATATTAACCAAATAATTACAAATTTCATTTTAAATAAATTATAGCATTTAATATTTAATTATTTGTATATATATATATATATATATCCAAAGAAATCCGAAATTAAAATTAAAACTACAATTATAAAGTTTAAAATTATAAAGTTTTAACTTAAGGCCGTCGGCCTTTTTTTAAAAGGCTTACCTTGACGATCCCAGCCAATTCTTCTTGTAGCGATCTTGTGTAAGCGGGGATTCTGGAGTCGAGATGCAGCCGGCGTGCTTCCCTCTATATATCTCTTTTATTTAAATTTCATTTTTAATTTTTAATTTTTATTTTTTTTTTTTTAAAAAGAATTTCATAACAAAAGTAAAATTTCGTTTCCCCATTAAAATGAACGAAAATAAATAAAATCCCAGTTAGTTCGGCCGACCTTGTACTGGTTCGGCTCGAACCCCAAAAAAATATCACATGAATTAAAAAATTTTCTTTCAAGAATACAGTGAAATAAAAACAAAATAAATTTTAATAAATCAATATAAATAAAGCTAATATTTCATAATAAAATTATATGTCTATAAATATATATATATATATATATATATATATATATATATATATATTTCACAAAAATAAGTTCTCATTCGAATTTTAAGCACAGTATAATATATATATCCATATACTTAAATAAAAAGGAGTATAAAATCAAACTTTATTCTTTTCAATTGATCAATCATAGATAAAATTGAGGATTTCTAGCAGATGAAATTTGTTATCAAACATTTCTTCAAAGAGTTCTCTCACAGATGTTCTATTTATTTAATTTCAGAAACACAATGCTTTTGTAAGCAAGATTGATTCTAACACACATTTGTATTCTTTTCTTTACAGATTTGAAAATAAACAAAGAAGAAAGAAGGCGGAACCTGGAGTCCTGCGCTCTCGAAACTCTGATGTTGATTGCCTGAATCCGTTGGCCTCTACACAAAGCTTCCCGCTTTGGTCTCGAAATCTCTTCTACAAATTTTTGTGCTCGAACTCGAATCATTCTATTTGTTGAGACTTCCCAAGGCCACCCAGAAAGCAGATTGACAATCTCTCTGTAACTCCTCCTCAAAATACAGGGAAAGGATTCAATTACCCTTTCTAAAAATTTTAGAGATGCCTGGCCCATCTTTTCTTAGAGCTTTTAATACCTATCATTGTGTAAAGCCTCCCAACTTCTTAATTTCCTAAAAAATAATATTCCTCTCTCAAAACTCAACAAAAATCAGAAAATAAAATAAAATCATTCTTTAAAAGCTAACTTTTTTAATTAGATCTGAATTCCTATTCGTTTGCACAACTTTTCTTTCTTTTATTTGTTTTATTTGTTTTAATTTCTATTTTTACCACTTTCTTGCACAACACATTTTCTATTTAATTAAATAAATTATTCTAATAATTATCCCCACCTGATAATTAATTAAAATACCTTTAATATTTAATTATCATTTAATCAAAACACATGACTTATAAAAAATTAAATAAAACATTTAAATATTTTCATACAAATAAATCAACATTAAAATAAACAATTATTATCCACATTCAATTAACTAAATCACAACCTATTAAATACTCACATTAATAAAATACGACATACACAACACAAACCACAATGACGACAATTACAGAAAGGTACAATACCAATCAACGAGACGACCTGACATCATGGGATGGGAGGACTTCATCGTCACCTCAGTATCAACATTTAACCGTTGGGCTATAGGTGCTCGCCCTGTCCTGCCGAAGCAGGTGGAATCGAGACTTGTACCTGCAATCCTGCATACAAACGAAGTTGTGTACATGTGCATACATATATATAACATCAAAGCATTAAATCAAGTACTGCATTGTGAGAAGGAATGCGCGGCATACTTGAGGGCACTTTCCTTGACAGGTGCCATGTTGTCATGCGTCACTGTTCTAGTTATAATAATATAACTGATAAAATAACATTTCTAAACTAACAATTTATCTTATAACATAATTCATTAAATCATTGCATCCTAATATAATTCTGAAAAATCAACTAACATCTAACCAACCACAATGTCATATGAAATAATCCAATCCTCTAGTGTATATACATAATCTGCGCCCAATAGTCTACTAATGGAGTTAGCATCATGTGAAATTAAACTCACCAAATCAAACAATATGTCCATGCGTCACAGTAATAAAACAGCACTTTTTAGCTACTAAATCCCACCCGCGATAAAGAGGGTAATTACAATTGTATTATCCATGTCCATAGCATGCTCCAATATAATTAAATACCTATGTTGTACCACAAGTAACATAGTTGAATTCCTCAGTCAAGTAATATATTTGAAATATCTTGTATAGTTAAATACTTGTGTCAAGCTACCTCTTTGACATATCTAACACAGCTAAGTATTTGTGTCAAGCAAACTCTCCTATCCTGGAGTACTTTAAAACATAGTATAAAAATAGCCTAAAATCTTCAATTCCTTTTTTCAAAAAACAATATTAAATACTATATTGCACAAATAAAAAAGACATTTCAGGCAACATAGAAAACACATCAACAACAAGAAGAAGAAATCCCCATGCCTATTATTGCTTATCCTTGATAATGATGATAGTGCAACCCTCTCCAACAGTAAATCAACTTAATCCAACTTCCCAATTCAATTGCCATTCCCTTTCTTGTTGAAATCACTCTTCTCTCAAAAAAAGAACTCTTCCTCACAAGTCTCTCTCTATTCTCACTCATTTAACTGATGAAATTGATTGGTATACTCATAAATGACAAACAGATAAAAACATATTCCTCTAGTACGATACACCTATCTCAATGGTAATAATGATCACATATAAATGTGAATGATAGTTGCAAATAATGATCACTCCAAAATGGTAAGAATGAAACATAAGATAATGTGTTGCAAGAGAGTTGGGGTGACTATTTATAGAGTAGCCAACCTCCAAAATTCCTATAGTTTTGGTATGTGAATCGAAACCAATCCCTTTCTAAATTATTCAGCTTGGAGGTGGTGGCAGTTCAAGCTTGTACTCAACAAAAGGCATGATGAATCGACTTCCCAATTGATAGCATTCAAAAATACCATTTCAACTGCACATGGGCAATTTGTAATTTTATGCCAAATCAACACCTACAGGAAAATGATAATAGAGGTGGCACCAAACTGGTTTAATGCTACAATTTCCATATGCTAGGAATAATTCAATCACATTTTATCAATGCATAACTTGCATCAACTATTATTTGGGTTGTGTCGACTGAACACAATAATTGCCTTGGAATTGGTCAAAACCACAAAATTTAAGACGTATTTCATTGTTTCATCCTTGCGTATTCCATAGCAAGTGATATGTGATTAATTCTTAGAGTTGTGTATGATTCAAAGCCAAGTTTCATCACTATAAACAATATCATCATATTTTATCCAAGGATTAAATACATCATAAGAAGTCTCTAATAAATCGGCTTCTGATTGAATCAGAAATAAGTCAAATTCTTAGGAAAAGATACAACCTTCAATGGTGGAAAATTTCTTGCTTATGATTAAGCCTTCTAAGGCTTGGTGCAGTCTCTATCCTTCACTCGCATCATTTTACTAATCATTTTTTTGTTTCCATACACTATATTTTGCAAGTAAGGCGTGGTCTACATTTTCTACTTATGCGCCTCCTATATGCGCTGCTACATATTGATTAGGGTTTGCACTTTACTTGATGCCAATAATTACAAGCATTTGACCTCCACAAGTTTAGATGTAAATCAATCTTCAAACTTTACTTAAAGTTTATCGATATCTATTATATAAATAGTTATGTACCATATATTAATAGATATATACACACACACACATATATACATATAAATCATCATATAGCATTTACGCTATATTTATAGATATATATGTATGTGTGTTTCTATATATACTATCGTATATATGTATATTTGTCCAGTACTGTCAAGATTATATACTTTGACTATATAGATATTTAAATAAATACAAGCAAGTACATATATGTATATATATATGTGTGTGTGTGTGTGTGTGTGTGTTCTAAAATAGCTTTAAACACTATGTCACATATATGCATATATGTATATGTTTATATTATTATATACATATCCTATGTCAATCATGTATTCATTTGATACACAGATGAACACAAGAGAGTAATATTCTCATAATAATAATAATATATGTATATATAGAGTTATGAACGATTATGTGTATTTATGTATATATATATCTAGGTATCGAATACACATATCGTACAAAGCTATAGCTTATTCAAAAATCAAGTATAGACCACTGTTTTGGTAGTACAACACACAAAGATGTTATATTTATATTTATATTTACACATATATACATTCTTTCCAAGAATGAATGCTCACATGTATATATGTATATGCTCGTATATATAAACACTCATCAATCAAGCATAGAGATATAAGAGAGGAACTCATAAGCTAAAATAGATAACATTGCCCAATACATGTAGAAGTAAACAAGACTCCTATTGTAGACATATCGGCTAAGGATGGCCTACCTATTAGCCTCAAACAGAATCAACTCAATCATTCTAATGTGGTGTGTGTTTATGCTCAGATAGTTATATTTACTAGTTACCCAACCAAGATCTTCTCCCGAGTGATACTTCCCCTCCCCCTGGAGAAATGAACATTTACCTACAACCACTAACACATGCACTTGGTAGTCAATTATTCACAACATATGCAGTATACATAAACATTTCCAAAGTTAGAATAATAACAATTCAATAACCGTCTATTCACATATATGAAATATTTCACCATGAATAACATAAATTGAGATAACATCAAATGAAACAACATCAAATGAGATAACATTTATATTGATAAAAAGGTACAAGCATCATTAATTCATCTCCAAAATTCACATTACATTCACATTTACCCTATGTAGTAATACTAAATAGTAACTTCATAATTTGGGGTGTAAAATACTTCTCCCCTTGTGAATCATCCCCATTGATATATAGCCTTTAACATACAATTAAGTCAAATATAGTTTTACTTACTATTCTCAAAATACGTAAGATTTATAAAACATTCATCCTATGTAGCAATCTTGTCCTTCCTAGACCTTGCTTCGAATGTCCTCACTATCATATAGGGAAATATCGTATGCCCCACACATACTTACCCTCCCAAAGAGTTTAAATTACAAATAAATATCCTAGATACAATAGTAACTATATATAACACCTAAAACATAGTGAACAAAAATCATTGGCCCAAGAATTTATCCTTGGTATAATTCAAATAGTTAAGGAATGTCTGTTCATTGTACACTACACAGTAGGTCCTATCCTTCCCCTTTGGTATTTACACTTTTAGACAACTCATAAATCGAGTCCGTTCATCACTTACACATCCATTTTCCTTACCATAAAGTACTTTCTCTTGATTACTTGTCCATCTAAAGCATAACACTGCTCCTGGACTCCTACCAAATCCTGATACTGCTTCATACTTAAGCTTTGTATTGACAAAGTTTCATCAATCACTTCAATCTATTACTCCTTTTTACATTCTATCAAGTCCATGGTTTACCCTATTACTAAGCCTATTTCAACTTAATAGAGTTTCCAACCTTTCCTTCCATATAATGGTTCAAACTTCAATGCTAGAAGTTTATAAATCATTCAAGATTTAGCCTACCATTTTTTCCTATTTGACTATAATAATATATTGCACATTTGCTCAACTGAATGTTTCATAGTATGATCATGGTTTACACAACCATATCATTATTTTCTTGTTCAAAACTGAATTATCCTTCTTAGGAATACTAAGAAACTACTTTCCATAATATATTGTTTAGGACCAAAATCCTATAAGTCAAGTTTCCAAATAATGTTGGTTACTTTGATGAGCTTTTCCACTAGAACATTACGTCAGTTTTACCAACATAGAAAAATTGATCTATCATGTGTTCTAACTCTTTCCCTCTGGAATCTCAAAAGAGTATACATTTCCTACCGATGATGACATCCCGTCTTCATTTCTTGGCATACTAAACATTATCTTGCCACATTATGTGCAACCTCTTACTTTATCTTTTCTCAAATTTATAGTGGTTTCTCATTCGACAATTCCATTTGTTGTTTTGATGTCCTAACTTTGAAATTAATTTCCTTGTTCATTCCTTAATCATCCAAAATTTTGGGTACATAGGTTCTTTTATATCCAATACTAGTCTATTCCTTAACTAAGTGAAAACCTATTTTGTGATCTCACGCTACCTTTGATTCCCATGTAATAATGGTTAGGAGTTTTGCGGAGATAAATCCCATTTATCTTAGGACATCCATACCATGGATTTCTTCCATCCTTGGATTATTTTCAAAGATGTAATCAATTTTTTAACTCAATGTAATTTTCTTGATAATAATTGGTACTAATTTCGAGTATTAATCCTTGTTCAATCATGTTGGTCCCTAGAAGATATTAGATTTAATTGCATATCTAATTACCAAGCATGAACGCTTCTTGTTAGCTCCATGAATTATCTTAATAATATAGGAGAGTCACAACTTTGCTATATCCTATTTGAGCATAAGTAACAACCCCAATATTCTACTCAGTAAAATTCCCAACATTTCACGCTAAATGAAAATTCTATCATGTCCTAACATAACAATAGATGCTTCCCTTTAAGAGTGTATCCCTTTAATATAAGAGCCACTCAAATAGAGTCTTTCCAATAATATGAATTCCTTTCTAGAGTATAAAGTAGTTAACTAAGTAGCTACTTTAAATCACTAGGTATCCCAGCTATGTTTCTAATCATATAGAATTTCATAAGCTCAAATGATTTACACATTCCCATAGATGAATTTCAATCTCAATATTCCCTTCCAATTTTTAGGTAAGAGTCCTCAATTGTTGACTAGTATTATGTTATAGGTTTCTCTACCCCTATATGTCCCAATCAAGACCAAATTTACAACTCAATCAAGTAAGTTATTCCTAACTATAAGGTGTTAATGAGTAGTCTACTACATAACCCAACTTACTAGGTTAAATGTTATCTCAAGGTCTCTCTCTTCATTCAAATGAATTTCTTGTCCCAATTAGGTTATTCTTAAACCTAAAGTTTCATTCAAGAGTAAGGTAAGTAAAGATAATTTTGTGTTTTCATAGCATCATATCCTACCTTATTTTCCATTCCATCTCTATAGCTTATGGCTAAGCCTTTTCATCCTTAGGTCTCTTAGCATAATTAGCTATAGTGTCAGGTCATTTTATGACATGGTTATATTTCATAATATGTATTATTACTACCTATGTATAGAAATAACATCGTTATCTAATTCCTCCATATAAGGTATGTAGGAATGTAGAAACACTTTCTTCCAATTTATGAGTATCTTAGATCTTCCCTTGCTAATTCCATAGACAATGATCTTCCCTATCATGATCAAATTATCCACCTATCCTTTTCTAAGGCATCCACGATAATTCCGTTTGATATTCCAATCAAATAAATATAAGGCATGGGATGATAATAGGTCATAATCCTTGACCTTTCCATTTATCTTACTTGAAGAAGTCATTAGTTCTTCCAAATTAAGAACATACCCACGTTTTTCATTGGTTGGGGTACTTAACTCAAGTCAATCCACTCTCTTCCTTCCCCCCTTAGTGTTTCCACAACTTTCAATCATTTCAAAGTTGAATTACTAGCAACACTTGCTTTATTGAAAATATTTTCATTCCTTGTTGGCTTTCCATTTCCTTTTTCTTGCATCATGGCATGTACCTCAAATATACTCTTTCCCAAAGTTAGATTCATCATTTTTTTCCAACATTTGGATCATCCAATAGGAGATATAATGAATAATAAACAACTTAAGAGACACACTATTATTCCCATTTTTCTTCCAATATCCTTTTTGGTGGAGGAATATTCATGTTCACAAGCCTCTTTTGTTGATGTAATTTACATCTTAGAAAGTTGTTTTCCTTGCAACTTGTATTGATCTGACACATAGTGCCATATTATATTTCATTTCATATTTGGAACCTCTAAACAAATGTTGATTTTTGTAAACATGTTGGTGAGTTAATCTTATAACTCCAACCTATCTATGTACTTATTCAAACCTTTGGTCAAACCAATCTAATTTACCATTTTAGGTTTCTTTTGTATATTCACCTTTTCAAGTGACTTAATTCCAATGCTTGGAATCCTATTCTTTTATCCTCTAGAGATACCAAAGTTGTTTGGTCTCTTTTTCACATCTTAATAAAAAATCCAATAATATTATTGATTTTGGTTGGCAGAATCACACCTATGTCATTTGATTACTTTGTTTCTGACCATTCCAGTCTTTTCTCTTTTCCAAGGTACTAACTATTTTCTTGCGAGATCCTATCTTTACACAAGAATTTAGATTTATGTCAAGAGTTCTCCAACCACTGTGGATACTTCCTTCATTGAATTCCTACTTTGATCTAGTTTATGCTGATATTGCATGCACACAGATTCATAGTGTTTCACTAATTCCAAAATTTTTGGACTCTTTACAACTATAGTTTGCAATTATAAAGGGTTATCTCATTTCTTCCCATTCCCTTAGAGTCATATAACTACTTCGTAGGATAATGGTATATATTGGTTATTCTTCCTAATCTTCCTACATATCCTAATTGCACAATCTTTCACAATCCTAGGTAATATCATAAGTTGTTGGTTTAGGAGTTCCTACTCCAAGGATGACTCTTAACTAGTCCCAATTTAAACAAGTTACTAGGGACCACCTCTTCCTTTTCACTTCCCTAAGTTATTTTCTCTTTTTGTTGTGGCACAAGAACTTTTCAACCATTATCTTCTGATAAGGTTTACACATTGTTGCATAATGAGCTCATAGGTTTCAATGTAGAACCTGGTAGCTCTGATACCACATGTAACGTGCCAACCCTTCAGTGCAGTAAAAATTTCTAAATTTACATCATATGAGTAAATAAATGTGCTAACAAGTCATTTCAATAAATTTTTTCTTTCCTTTATTGAAAATATACAAACAAGATGCCATATCATATTACAATAAAGATTCCAATTTATTAAAATAACTTCACAAGTACATGTAACAAGAATACATACCTTTACAAACATATCTCCAATGAGCTTTAGAACAAATAGCTATAAGATGGTCCAGGAATCTGTCCTTTCAAATCTTGGTTCTTTTATCACCTACTATGGAGGAGAAGCATCACTCAGGTGTTTTCCCACCAACCACAGACTCATAATACGGTCCCCCACACATCTATCATTCGGTAGATGGCCCCTCCCTTTGACAAAGAGATTGGTAGAGTGACCGATAATGGCAACCAACTGAGCATAGTGTTGTGTCCTACATAACTAGAACTTGTGCAACCCAACAATCTCGAACTAGCATGTAATATGTGATCACGGTGAACTGACAATGTAGTCTAAAATATCACACAACTAAGTGGAGTCTTGTACATTGCACTACTTTGATCAAAGAGTTCTCATTCAGAAATTAGAATGAAGTAATCTATCACATACACTATTTAGGGCTGATTTAACTTAAGGCTATCTTAAGCTACATGTAGGTATATCCTCCAATGGATAGTTCATCATCCTAGATAACCAATCAACATACTAATCTACTTGGTAATAACCTACTTAACTAGAAAGTACACAAGCTAGGAATATCCTTCAAGGGATAGTCTGTCATGCCAGATAACCTATCTTTTAAACAATCTAATAGTAATGAATCTATTAAGCAAGTAAGTACACAAGCCTGCTCCCATGCTTATCCTAGGAGTAACACAAGCTTTCCAAGTTAATCTAATAACTTAGCTGGGTGTAACTCTTGTGACTCTTGCATTCAATCAAACCTAGTATATAATAACTAAGTTATATACCATACTCCTATTATGGAGTAAATACAAACACAATTGCATCCCGTGTCCAAACATATCCAGTATAATTAAATACCTATGTTGTACCACATGTAACATAGTTAAATTCCTCATTCAAGTAATCTCTTTGACATATCTAGTATAGTTAAATACTTGTGTCAAGCTACCTCTTTGACATATCTAATACAACTAAGTATTTGTGTCAAGAAAACTCTCCTATCCTAGAGAACTTAAAAACACAATATAAAAACAACCTAAAAACTTCAATTCCTTTTTTCAAAAACAATCTTAAATACTTTTATTGCACAAACAAAAAATACATTCAGGAAACATAGAAAACACATCAACAACAACAAGAAGAAATCCCCATTCCTGTTATCGCTTATCTCTGATAATGATGATAGTGAAACCTTCTCCAATAGTAAATCAACTTAATGTAGCTTCCTAATTCAATTCCCACTCCCTTTCTTGTTGAAAGCACTCTTCTCTCAAAAAAAGACAACTCTTCCTCACAAGTCTCTCTCTATTCTCACTCATAATTGATGAAATTGACCGGTATACTCATAAATGAAAAATAGATAAAAACGTATTCGTTTGGAAGGATACACCTTTCTCAATGGTAATAATGATCACACAGAAATGTGAATGATGGTTGAAAATAATGATCACTCCAAAATGGTAAGAATGAAACATAATATAATGCACAAGATAATGTGTTGCAAGAGAGGTTGGAAAATTATTTATAGAGTAGCCAACCTCCAAAATTCCTACAATTTTGGTATGTGAATCGAAACCACTCCCTTTCTGAATTATTCAGCTTGGAGGTGGTGGTAGTTCAAGCCTATACTTAGCAAAAGGCATGATGAATCAACTTCCCAATTGCCAACATTTATAAAGACCATTTCAACTACACATGGGCAATTCATAATTTTCTGCCAAATCAACACCTATAGGAAAATGATAACATAGGTGGCACCAAATTGGTTTAATGGTGTGATTTCCATATGTTGGGAATAAGTCAATCACATTTTATCAACACATAACTTGCATTGACTATTTTCTAGGTTGAGTCGACTGAACACAATAACTTCCTTGGACTTGGTCAAAACCACAAAATTTAAGACGCATTTCATTGTTTCATCCCTATACATTCCATAGCAGGTGATGGGTGATTAATTCTCAAAGTCGTGTATGTTTCAAATTTGAGTTTCATCACTATAAATGACATCAACATATTTTAGCCAAGGATTAAATACGTCATAAGAAGTCTCCAATAAATTGGCTTCAAATTAAATTATAAGTCAAATTCTTAGGAAAAGATATGACCTTCAATGGCGGCGAGTTTCTTGCTTATGACTAAGCCTTCTAAGGATTGGTGTGGTCTCTATCCTTCACTTGAATCATTTTTTTGATGACATTTTTGTTTCCATACACTATGTTTTGCAAGTAAGGCATGGTCTGCATTTTCTACTTATGCGCTGCTACATATTGATTATAATTTTCACTTTACTTGATGCCAATACTTACAAACATTTGACCTCCATAAGTTTAGATGTAAATCAATCTTTAAACTTTACTTAAAGTTTAGCAATATTGATTAACCCTAATCCTCATCCTAATCCTAATACTTGTTATGCCTTGCATAACCACCCCATTTTGTTTTGGTCAAAATGGGTCCCCCTTGTGTTTTGTTTGTCCTTGTGTTTTTGTTTGGGTCTGAGGAGTTGTTCTAATTCCTCCTGAGTCCTTTTTTCTTTTTGGTTTGGCAGAAGTGGAAGCGGAATAGAAATTGGATAAGATACTTGGATAAAGTTTCTTGTTCTATTCCAGCTCCGCATCCATGTCCTCCCTACCTTGTATTTCCACATTGGTTGATTACTCATTTACGTTTCCAGTTCCACTCTCGGTCAACCACATTTATTGCATTAATTTCAACCTCCTCTCATGCGCAAAATGTTTTTAAAACCTTAATCAAGGTTAACTGGCTCATTATCTTTATTGCTTAAGTCATTTTAGTGAACCAGAGCCTGATTAACTTTGAGAAGGGCACGATTTGATTTCAGAGGTGTGTTGGTGAGTAGATTCTTATTGAGTTTCAACCTTTGTTGGTGGCATTTTGAGGTAGGTTCCTTTTCTTGTTCTGTTGGCATTTTCTTTTTTTGTTCTATCGACGTTTTCATTTTTCTTGTTCGTGGTTTTCTTACATGTTCATGGGATCTTCCCTATGGATTTTCGCTCTTTCCCTTGTTTGTTTTTGGTTTTTTTTGTCTTTTTCCCATTTTCTATTTTGTTTTTTCTATTTTTCTTGTTTTTTTTTCATTCTGTTGTCACTTCCATGGCATGTCTATTTTTTCGTGCCCTAGTTTTAACTAGGGTTTCATGAAGGGGGGGTATTTTGTGCTTTAAAAGTTTTCAATTTTTTTTAAATGACCTGTTTGATCTTATTCTCATGTCGATTTAGTGGCTTTCATGTTGGGTTCTTGATGCCTTAATTTTCTGAATTGACGAGTCACGCAAACTAGGGTTTGTGCGATGACCTTTACAAATGCCAAGCCCTAAAATTAAAATTTGGTCTTTGTGCTCTTAAAGGGTGAGGTTAAGCCCTTTTATCTAAAGTTTCCAATGTTTCCATATGAACCAAATTTTTAAGCTCATGTGACCTCATCTTTAAGAAATTGCTTCGTTTGAATGGTAAATTGGCAGAAGCAGACCCGAGAACGAACTCATCTTGTAAGTGTTTGCATAGGAGTTCATTCCCAAAACCATCTTGCTTCTGATGAACGTTGAATTTGATCTTCACCCTGTCCCTTTGGTAGAAGCAGAACCAAAGTGGGGAATGAACTTGTAACCATTGATTGGTTTCAGGTTCAGTTTCTGTTCCGATCCCAGTTCTAGTCTCATTCTAGTTCTTGTCCCAATCCTGCCCATGTTAAATGGTTTCCTATTCCTGATTCTTCTTTAACTCTGCTTTTGATGGATGTAAAATTTTACTAAGTATGGAGAGTTATCCTGAAGGAATAGAGAATGGCATGAGAGGTAATGTATGATGTCATGATTTTCATGTCTTTGTTGATCTAATCCAAGATTGTATTGAAGGAATAAAAGATGTTAGGATCATCAGAGGAAGCTTCTCAAAGAAGCCAAGCTACAGAGAGTTCAAGACAGGGAACCAAGCCTAAGAAGGTAAAGGTGGACCAACTCCCTTACACATTGAGATAAAGCACAAGGAAGCTATTCTCATAGCCAACAAGATAGATTCAGATTGGGTTGACATCATAGATACTAACTTAGGACCATTCAACTATGAGGAGCTATTTGAGGAAACCTTCACAGAGGAGGTGAAAGGAATAACACAAAGGATTGCTCAATCTGGATTGGCACATGTTGCCCTCTTTCCTTTATCAGTCCAATCTCCATAACTTATACTTACTACAACTGAGGCTTACAATCCCAAAACTAGACAATGTGTAGACTTGTAGGGGAACATCATCATTGACCTTACTCCACAGATGATAAGGTTCATGTTTAATGCACCTACACTGTAAAACCCTAGGAAACTCAATGAGGTTGAAGCATTGAAATTATTTAGCAACCTCAAGGAATCTAACATGATTCATATGAATAAAAAGTGGATGATAGTTGAAAAGAAATCCTTGATCAAGCTTCCTGATCAACCCAAGAGATCAAAGTTCAACAAAGAAATTGGCGACATTCTCATGATGCTTTCCAAAGTGTTTGGAAAGAGAGATGCTTCACAATTCAAAGAATGGATGTTTCCATTCATTCAAACCATTCTAGATGACAGACAACAATTTGATTGGCCCATGATTTTTTTTGAAAGGTTACATAACCAAATGCTCAGAGTGAGGGAGACAAAGAGCTTCTTCATGACTTCCTATGTGATATATGTAGCTGCAAGAAGGGGCATTTTCCATAGTTTAAATGTAGTTGGCGTATTGGGAGAATCCCCTGGATAGAAGAAGGTGTGGGACCATTATGACTAGTTAAATTTGAAAACTTCTGAGTTGGACTATAGAAGAGTTAATGATGCATTCTTATATGTCATCATTAATCAGTTAATAGGAGATGCAAGGTATAGACTGAGCAGGGATGCCATGGCATTCATTATAGACTAGGGACATTGGTACATCCAATACCCCAAGTTCACCTACTTCATGATGGCTGGTTTTGATGGTTATCCTCATCTATTGCCCAGATGTTGCAATAGCAAAATTGTTCTGATGGAGTTCATTTATCAGGCCATATGAGTCAACACCAAGTTTGCTAATAAACATAATCCTTGTTGTCACAAATTTACCATGAAGTTAGGTGAGTATTGTTGTGTACACAATGTGGAAACCAAGGTAATTTGTGATGAATTGATCCATTTGAAGTTATGGTTATATACATCTAGGAAGTATTTTTATCCCAAGCACAAGATGCAGGGTTTTCTTCCTACAGTTTTTGACAAGCATTTCAATTTTCTAGAGGATTTTTGGATGGACTTAGAGGATAAATATGATTTAAGGAGAAGAAATTATGAAAGGTTACCCATTCCACTTATGATTGAGTGTGGGGTGAAGGAGGATATTCCTGACACATTTTCAGATGATGGTGTAACCCTGGATCCCTAGTATGGTGCTTATAAGATAGGTACTAAAGACTTGGATCTAGTGGATTGGAATGCAGATGAATCCATTGATATCAAATAAATTACAAGGATAGTCCTAAATAGAAGTATCTAGTGGGTGGTTATGAGGATTAAAGATCTAGAGGCTCAAACTTCTAAAAAGAGAAAATCCGCAGGTACCACCCAAGAATATAAAAGAACAAAAAGAAGGACAACTCCTAAGAAGCCATTGGAGTTTTTCCCTCCCAATTCTAAAGAGGAGCTTGAACCTACAATTCATGCTCAAGATGTTCCAGAAGCACAAGGAGAGGAGTCCACAATAGAAGTTGGAGGTGAAACCTCATCTCAACCTCCTATTACAGAGCAACCAATTGAGGAGATTCCTACAGGAACCTTTCATCAGGAAGCCAAGTCCTTGAAAGGGAAAGAAATGAAAAAGCACAAGTTTAGGCACTTGCTAAGAAACAAGAATCTGAGGCTAAGGCTAGGGAGGAAGAACTAGCAAGGAAACAAAAAGAGAAAGAGGACTTGCTGTAAAAACAAAAGGAACAAGAGTTGAAGACCAAAGAAGAGAGGGATAAATTGGATATGTTGCAAAAAATTCATGAGATTGAAGAGGAAAAAGCTCAACAAAGAAGAGAAAGAGAGGACCAAGAAAAAGGCCAGGGTCCTCCATTCCGCAAAGCTCATAGATGCAAGTGAGATTATAGTTGAATGTGCACTCGCTATGGTGGAAAAGGATAGACAAGACATGCAAGTGACTGATTACTAGTTGGGCACTGCTAATTTGGGGAGACCTACAAGAAATCAACAAATGAACCTTATTAACATTGTGGCATCCTACACCAAATCTAGGACGATCAAGGATAACCAAAGGAAGGATGAACCTAAGGCCCAATTGGATCAGTTACATAAATTCTTGAAGAATGTCTCCACTCTAGTTTCTCAACAAGCTGCTACTCTAGAAACCCCAATCTTACTAAGCAAGAAAGAAGTTGATGATTTGTTACAAATGAGAAGTAAAGTTGGGATGCTTGATAGATGGGTTGATCGGCTTAATCAAGAGTTTGATGAGCTGATTGTTTATGTTTTTAAAGTACATGAAGGTTCACTGGAATTGGTAGAAGATATGAACCAACATGCTGAAGTCTTGGAGAAACAAGAAGAGGAGTATAGAGAGCATACCAAGAAATTAAAGGACATCAGCAAAGTGCCAAAGTAGACTCTCTTGGAGCAATCGATCCTTGATGAGGATAATGTGTATTTTGTTGAGAAGACATTGAGCATAATTAGGTTTAGATCTAAATTCATCTATGAACATAAAAATTAAGTTCAATAGGCTAGCAAGGATCTGAATGGGCAGATTAATGAATTAGAAGTAGTAATTTCCATTCTGGTCAATGTGGATATCCTTGTCAAATTAAAAGAGAAATGGAATAACAGATTTGAGAAGGTAATGCCAAAAGAGGATGATGATGAAGACTTTTTGTTAGATAGACTCATGGACATTAAAGATGATGTAAAGGAAGCTAGGAGGGAGTTGATTAAATTGAGAGATATGCAAGAGTTTTCCTTTGCTGAATTAAAAAGAATCAAATTTGAAGATGATTGGGTAGATGGACCTAATGCAGATATACTTAAACAAGTGTTGTCCAGTTATGATGAATACCTTCTTGAGTAGACTACATAGGGATGATGTGGCAATGAAATATTTTGTTCCTGATGGACATCTCTCTCTTTTTCTCCCCTATTTTGTAGGGTCTTGACATAAGTTTGATTGAAGACTTCCCAACAGTTCTACCTTCCTCCTTTGGGTGTCAGATTTTGACAATAGGTTCATTGAAAAATCAACTAAAGATCAGCCAAGCGCAACTACTTCATGTAGTTCCAGTTCCTTGATTGGTGGATCTCAATTTTTGATTGAGAGAAATTTGTGCATGGCTTGCCTATATGTAATTTTGGGCTCCATTTTGTAAAGGTCGGCTAATTGAAGCAAGATTAGCATCCTAAAGAGATAGCAGATAATGCAATCATAGTTTTAAGATTTTAGAAGTTTTTAAGCAAGATACTTTGAGAAACTCTGTATTACAACTTTTATGCAAAAGGACTTAGATAATTTTACACTTTTTATACATTTTCATGTTATTATCAAGTTTGATTCTTGATGGTAATGTTGATAAATCATAATCATCTGTATGCTAGTGCATGCTATGCATAATTGTTTTCTATTTGATGCAAATCAATAGGGGAAACCGGATCTAAGATTATTTCATTGAATTATCTATAAATGGAATTCATTTATGTCTATTGATATGATTTTAGCAATGAGTGGGTGATGTGTTTCAATATTGAAGTAAAATTTTGATGAATGGTTGTGATTATTGGATTATGCACTATGAATGTATGCAATGGTGTAGGTTATGCTATCAATTACATCATGTTATGGTTTTGGTTAGTTGAAGAAACACTCGTTGTTAAGGTACATGTCTAGATGTGAAGAATTTTATATTCATATTTTTCTATTCTGAAGCCCTATTCTATCTTTTTCTATTTATTTATACCCTCCTTAAACGTAGGTTAATTGATATGATGTAGTTTGTATTCCTTTATACTAGCAAGGCCCCTTGAATATTACAGTTGCATTGGCCATTGAGTAACATCAACATAGTTGAGAACCAACTACCAAGACCTTGGAAGATAGGTGGTTTTAGATCAGTTATCTTTTTTAGGAGAAATATAATAGACATATTTTGTTTAATGTTGCTATGCTATTTTTACCATCAACAAGTCTTCTCTAAAACACTTGAAAAATAAGCAGACCAAAATGAATGAGATAGATAATGTATTCAATGAAGAGATTATTCTCTCTCTTGAGAAGTTGAGGAAGGTACATGTGTAGATTCTTATTTTCCTATTGTGCGACCAAACTGATAGTCCAATGCATCTAGATAGGTACATTTAGGCTAGACATGGTCTTGTTTCGTACACAAACATGCCAAGCTACATTGTACTAGCGATATCCCTTAAGAGCCAAAAGTGCACAAAGGCAACAATATTTGATAAGCTATTACTTGGAAACCATGTCACTTAGAAACAATCCATCTGAGGCTACATGATCATGTAGGGATCCTCTACAATAATCTCCCTTTTTTTTTTATATGTCTAAGGCATTTTCCCGTGGTGTCAAGTTTTTAGTTGATGAAAAAAGGGTTAGATGAATGCAAAGTAAAATTGCAAAGGGGTGTAACTCTCCTTTTGCTCCTCGTGCAACCAAAATGATAGTTCCAACATGTCCAAATTGGTGAGTTTATGCTAGGCATGGTCTTGTTTCATACCTAAACACACCAAAATAGTCTGAGCTACATTGTACTAGCAATATCCCTTAAGAGTCCAAAGTGAAAAAATGAAACAATATTTGATGAGCTATTACTCAAAATTTGTGTCATTTAAAAAAAAAAAATTCTAAGGCTATGAGATCACGTAGGGATCCTCTACAATAACCTCTCTCAATTTTTGATATCTCTAAGGAATTTTCCCGTGGTGTCAAGTTTTCAGTTGATGGTAAAAAGGTTAGATGAATGTAGTGTAAATTTGTAAAGGGGTGTAACTTTCATTCTTATCCTTGTGTGACCAAATTGAAAGTTCTAAAATATCTAGATTGGTGGGTTTATGCTAGGCATGGTCTTGTTTCATACCCAAACACACTGAAATAGTTTGAGCTACATTGTACTGACTATATCCCTTAAGAGTTTAAAGTGCAAAAAGATAGCAATCTTTGATGAGCTATTACTTTGAAACTGTGTCACTTAGAAACAATCGATTTGAGGATATGAGATCATGTAGGGTCCCTCTATAATAACCTCTCTTAGTTTTTGATATCTCTAAGGAATTTTCCCGTGGTGTGAAGTTGTAAGTTGATGGAAAAAGGGTAAGATGAATGCAATGTAAAGTTGCAAAGGGGTGTAAATTTCATTCTACTCCTTGTGTGACCAAATTAATAGTTCCAAAACATCTGGATTGGTGTGTTTATTCTAGGCATGGTCTTATTTTACACCTAAACACACTGAAATAGTTTGAGCTACATTGTACTGATGATATCCCTTAAGAGTCTAAGTGTGAGAAGGAAGCAATATTTGATGAGCTATTACTAAAAAAATGTGTCACTTAACAATAACCTATCTAAGGCTAAGGGATCACCTAGGGCCCCTCTACAATAACCTCTCTCATTTTTTGATATCTCTAACGCATTTTTCCATGGTGTCAAGTTTTTAGTTGATAGAAAAAAGGTCAAATGAATGTAGTGTAAAGTGGCAAAGTGGTGTAACTTTTATTCTACTCCTCGTGCTACTAAACCAATAATTCCAACATGTTAAAATGAGTAGGTTTATGCTAGGAATCAATGAATAAGTGAAGCATGTACTCAAATACATGTAAGTCATGAAGTACACACATGAATACAAAGTATATGCATGAAAACATGTAAGTCACAAAGTATACATTCAAATACACATAAGTCACAAAGTATACATGTAAGTTGTAAAGTATACACTTGAATTTACACAATATGCATGATAGCATCATTCAAGAATTTCTATCAAATATAGGATTTACAAAATTCCACGTAGGCATACAACAAATGACACTAATGCATAGTCATTTGCCACTGGGGGAATGAAATAGATCACACATTGCCTTTGTGGTTAGCTAGATGGATTTTCTATTGATTATTTTTTCTTTTGAATGTGCCCACTAGTCTTCCTCTCTTGTCTCATCTAGAGATGCAATTGATAGAATAAGAAATATATACATTAATATATAGAAATTGAAAATTGTGGAACGACATATAACAAAATAATCACAAAAAAATAATCATCAAGCTCTTCCACAACAGTAGCATGTTGACGATCTAGAGTGACAAGCACCTATAGCAACCATCAAGATAGAAATTAAACTACATAAAAGTATCATGAAAATTTTCAATAATAGTGTAAACATGGATTTTGGCATCCTAATGTTCTCTTTCACTTCTAGGGTTTTTCACCTAAAAGGAGAGAAGTAGGCCAAAACTGGCTATGTCCAGACTCAATATTAATGCAATAAAAATGAAATATGCCTAGATGAGATGATCTAAATGTAGAAAACTAATAAAATCTATTGATTATTAATGTAAAACAAAGAAATGCAAAGTGCTTGAAAACACGTAGTGATATGCAAAAAGAACTAGAAACATGGACAAACTATTACAAAAATTAACAAAACTAAAGAGGTACACTTGGAGGCTAGAAACTAATGTGGAGAGGCTTTGGAATGCCATAGAGATTACTATTGAAGCCCATTGGGACTCATTCTCCAACCTAGGTGAATCAATCCTATTTTTGGTAAAAACTGCTAGAATAGGTTTCATGATGTCGGGAACACAAAACTTCAGGAATCACTTTTTCAGGTCTGGCAGTGAGACTTATTCACCACAGATGGAAAATTAGTCCACTTGTAGAATTCTAAAATGTCAAAGGTCAAATTTGTGGGTCCTGGTCTGCACTTCTCTTGCAGACAGGTTGCCGTATCCGAATCTGCAGAATTAAGTTTGTAGGTGATCTCAAAGCTTCAATTAGGGTTTTGCTGACTTTGAATGATCTTTGATAAGTTGATGACACTTTTAACACCTATATCTTTGAAAAATCTGCATACAAGACCTATAAAACACACATGCAAAGAGGGGAAAAAGTGTTAAGGGTTAGAGTATAGGGGTTTGCCTTGGTCAAACCCCAGTTCGGTAATCAAACCCTTGAAAATGAAATGAAATAGAAAGAGAATGATGAATAAAAAACATGCAATATCACAAAACTCACCAAACCCTTGATGTTGAAATCTAAAGATATGCTAATGGTTGTTCCAAGATTCTTGAATGCTTTGATGGATTGAATGCATGAATGAATGGATGAATACTTGAATGAATGATTGAATGAATGGGTGTTAAAATAAATAGAAAATAATATATTTATACACAATTATGCCCTAATTTCCCAAAAATACAACATAACAGGCTGACCTTAGGTCTTAAGAAATAAAAACCCGCCATTAAATTGAATTTACTTTTATTTTTGTGCCAAGAGGGACTCATTCACCCCTAATGGTGAATGGGTCCCACTCAAGGCATGTGAATGGGTGTCAAGAATTATATTGCATTAAATGATGTTTATTAGGTTTATATTCAAAACACTTAATTAAGTTCTGTAAGTGCATAAAGAGGCCAAATAAGGCATAAGAAAGGTGTAATTATTGATGACAAGCCTAGAAAAGCGTGAAATTTTGTTACAAGACTTTACAAAACTTTGAAATAATACTTGGAAAGTGATAAAAAAGGGGTTATTTAGGTGAATTATAATAAGAAGAATCTAGAAAAGTGTGAAAACATGTTACAACACTTTTATAAGACATCATAAAGTCTTAATGATTCATAAAGATTCAAGACCTAATGTGAATGTGTGGGCTATATTGCAACATTAAATCAAGGAAAAATTAAGCCAATTAAGCACAAGGAGGGACTAAACAAGAAAAAATAGAAGGGTTACTTTTTCCATGTTCATAAATAGACCATAGAAGAGCAAATATAATGTCAAATTTACTAATTTGTCACATACCTCTATCAAAGGATCAAAAATCACTGTTGTTGCAACAACTCCATGGCCCATCATGGGACAAACATCCCAATATACTTAGAAAAATAAATCTATATGATCATTAGTTTTTATCACTTTCATTAGTTTCTTTGTTTAACTAAATATACTTAGAATAAGAAATCTATATTATTCTAAACAAACTAAATGATAACGCAAACTAGAAAAGATGCTTAGAATAACAAATCTATATTATTCTAAACAACCTAAATGGTGAACCTTAGCAAATCAATCAATTTAATTATTATGAACATTAATAAAAATAAGATGAACAATATCATACCTGTTCCATACAAAAAATGATCCGCTACTCAAGTGTGCCTAAAGGGTCATCTCTTACCTTTAGAGTATCAAGTAATGCTTCATGATCAACACTACTAATTTTCCATAGTTCCTTTGTCTTTGGTTTAACATGATGTCTCAAAAACTTAACATTTTTTTCTATAACAAGGTGCAAATACATGAGAATGGTTTTGTGTTTCTCATAGTCTTCAAATGAAGGTATGCCATTCTTTCTAATCATATACGTTCACAACCAAGTTTTAGAAACAACAAATGAACTTGTAGGATACATGAACCCACATCATCTGTCATCGGTTGTGTTAGCTTCTTCTTTCCTTGTACACTCGTGCCAAACAATAGCTCGATCCCTCTGCATTCCCCTATGGTGCTACAACTGCATAAACATGTCCTGGCTATACAAGATAAAAAATATGGTCGTAGTCAAGTGAACTTTCCATTTCATCTTCTAAAGAGGATTGCACTACAGATAAAGGGGTAAAAGTACAAAGCTGTGTCACACTTTTGGCCAACTTATCAACACAACTAAATTTAAGTATTTCTAACTAAAAATCAATTTTGGTCAAACATATGATCTAGTAAGGTTCATTCTAGCTAAGTTATATACTTCCATAAATTTTCTAACTAAAATTGTTAGATAAATACATATGTAGCACCACTTTGAAGCCAATTTATTGAAAAAATTAAATTATTTGGAAAACTTGATGTTTCAACAACTCATAGTCATGTAAATAACCTTTTTTGTAAAATATAAAAAATACCCTTTTGTAGATCCATGAGTGTAGTTTTAAAAAATATATAGATTTAAATATTTTTAACTATTATTTATATTTTATATTTTATTTTGACTAAAAGTAGGTTATCAACACAAAAATATTAGGTTAATTACCATCTCAAGAAAATACTAAAACTTATTAAAAATATTTGAAAAAAATATGATGCACTAGTTAAAAGAATCTATATCAAGATGGTATAATTTGTTTTATATTTTAGATAAATATTCAATATAAAAGTTGACATCAAATGGAAATAGTTGTGTTTCAGTACACACAAATTTTAATTTTTTATTTAAAAATATATATATTTATCAAAATTTTAAAAAAACATGTAACACCCCTCCATTTTGCTCTTTGATCAAACGGTGTTCTTCTATGATATGTTTTATTTTTGTTGCATTGTGACTATGGAACTTGGTTGTTTTAACCGCTATCTGTTAAGCGATGTAAACATTATGTTTTGATGTGATGGTACTTTATTCAGATGTTATTATTATTTCATGTTATGGATTAAATTAGCATGTATGTGAATTACCGATGCTTTATGCTTTGATTATATCATTGATGATTAGAGGCGTCAGTTAGCGATATTGTATTGGTGAAGGGGACGGGATCACATCACTCGCATGTGAGTACCCTGTGATTCCACGATTTCCTCTTCACGGTGTGTTTTAATATATATATATATATGTATGTATGTATGCATGTTTCGACACTCGTATTGTGTGCAGGATGCAGGTACAGGACATTGACTCCAACGGAATACGATTGGGAGATAGTAGCTAGGTTTTCTGTGTCGTGACATCACCCTAGCCATAGTGTGTCATTGGGTTGTTAGTTGGGATAAGTTATTTTGTGGTCTCTTCTCCCCTTGCCCTTATATTTAAATTTGCAATTTAAACCGGTGCTTGTTTTATTTAATTGCATTGTCAAAATAAATAAATGAGTGACTATTAATTAATTAGTTAATTTAGTTCAATCAATAAAATAATCTAATCATGGATTAGATTTATTTATTGATAAATTAAATTAAAAGATTTGTGTTAGCATTATTAATATTGAGATTTAATCAAAAAGAAAAAAAAATAGAACTATGCCTTATATTTCTTCTTTTTTTTTATAAAGTTGAGAGAATGATTTAAATGTGAATTGGTAAATTCAATTTTATTAAAAAGGAAAATTTAATTATCATGTGGTTGCAAAAATAGATCTTTGTTTTAAAATAACATTATGCAAATTACAATGGGAAATAGAAATTGTTTTATTAATTTGCAAAAATAAAATATCTAGTTTTAGCAATAAATTTTGGTGGGTGAGTTCAAAATTAGGGGTTTGACAAATTTGGAGAAGGGATTGCATAAGGTAATTCATTTTTATTTTTGAATTTTAAAAATTTGGAATTTTTGGTGGAGAATTGGAAAATTGGAGAGCAAGCTTGGATGGGATTTTTGAAAAAATAGTGAAGGGAAGATTGAAGATTGGAAAAGCTGAATTGCAAAGCAAAGGCAAAACCTCCATTAAAAGACTTCAAGCTTGGAGAAAACACAAGGTTTTTTGTTTAAATTTTGTGCAATTCTTATTTTGAAAATCATTTAGAAGTTGTTTAAATTTGTTAAAGGATTCAAAATTTTGTAGTAGAAGAAAAACCCATCAAGAAAATCCTTTCAAACTTGAATAAAAAATTCTCAAAAGATATTGTGAAAATTTAGTGAATTAAAATTTTATCATCAAACTTTGCAACAGAAAAATTTGATCAAAACATGGTGCTTCAAATGGGAATTCTTGTGAAATTTTGTGTGCTTGTGATGGCCTTCATTTAAATTTGGAAAAGAAGGAGAAATCTTCATATAGTTGGGTTAAGTTATGTGTTTTCAATGACAATTTATTTTGTTTTAAGAATGAGCATTTGCCCAATCTGGGTATGAGGAAATTTTGTATATTTGATTCTTTTAGTTGAAAATTTAGATATATATATTTATATATATGTATATATATACATACCCAATTGTATATATACATATATACATATATATAAATATATATATATATATATATATATGTTGAATCTGTTTCTTTTTAAGTTTATGGGAAGTTAAATTCGAAATTTCATTTTCTGGTTTTTACCAGAAACTTTTTTTTACCAGTCGAAATTTATGTGAACCTCATGAAACGAAATCGCCATTTTTTTTGGGCGACGGAATGGGGAAGGGGTTTCCACCCCATGGCAGCCCCATTGGTGGCGTCGGCAGCCTGTGGAGGCAACGCCGACGCTACCCACACAAGCCGCCGCCCCCATCAATGGGGGCTGCGTCCCCTGTTAGGGCAGGGTGCGGCCCAAACCCTACATTGACTTCGTCGTGGGTTTTAAAAAATGCATTTTTTTAATATTATATATATTAAATATAAGATTTATGATATATGTTATATTATATATTTTATATTTAATATATATTAGTATAAAATTTGTAATTATTGTTTTATTTTTAATAATTAAAATATATATTTAATATATATATTATAAATGTTAATTTGATATTACATATATATATATAATATATATATTATAATATATTTATATTATATTTTAATGAGTGCTTAAGTGATTATTATTTTATATTTAAATATTAATTATATATGTATTTTTTAAATATATGTGTAATTATATATATATATATATCGAGTATATATATGTATATTCAATTACATAAATATTTAATATATACATATATATTTATATTTAAATGTGTTTTTTTTTAAGAGAAGAAGTATTTGTAAAAGATTAGATGAAAAAGAAATGATTTGAAATAAAATGTTTGTTTCATTTAAAGTCATTGTATTTAAATCCGTTTGTTTGATTGATCAAATGAAAATTAAATGTTTAGTTTGAGATTTTGTAATGTTTCACAACATGATTTGAATTCTCGTTCATGTGAGTGCGAAAAGAATATGACTTAATTAATTAGTTACATGCACCATGTTGATGAGTGAATTGGATTTATGAAATCCTAATATTAGTTGTTTTTCTAAAGTTGCTTGTAATACTTCCTTAGTGTTGTTTCTGGTATTCCCGATGTTGGGCCTTTAAATCATCTGTTTATGTAAGCCTTCCATTGAGGTTGTCATTTTAAAAGTAAGGGTTGTCGATATGTCAGTCAACCTTATGATTGTTTTGGGTAGTGCACGTGGTGGTAGTTGTGTCATCACTCGGTTATCATAAACGAGATAGGTGGTATGTCATGGATACCCGTGTACTACGAACGGGTTGTTTAACCTTATGTGTTAAGGTGGGAAATTGGTCATCAGTTTGTGCATGTCGTCTACCCTTAGATTGGGGGTTTTGTATCCCAGTGTTGTCAGTAGGAGAGTGGCCCTTTGTGGGGGTCCGACGCCCAAAGTGGTGTCAGGGTAACTCACCTAGGGTTTAATCAAGTGATAATTTAAAAGAATTAATGGGGAACTTCACACTAATAAGTTAAATAATGCCTCTCATGGAACATGCATTTTTAAGACTCGAGATGAGATGAGATGCATAGTTTTGCATGAGGGTCCGGTGCTAGTAGAGGCAAGCCAGGGTAACCCATGATGGGGGTCCAGTAGCCTAGGAAGGTTGAGCTAGGGTAACTCATGGCAATTTATGTATGACACTCTTCCTACATCAACAGTTAGTCAGTTAGTGTGTGTTGTACAATGGTGTACATGACCTATGTAACCTGGAAGCAATGTTTTGTCCTGTGAGTTTCTCGTACTGTGTTAAGTGGCGTTATGTTGGTATGTGAGTCAGTTCAGTTATGTTTAGCCTTTGTTTAGAGGTTGTTGGTCTTGACCAGAAATCCTTGTTACTATCTCCTAGCACGGGGGGTGAGCCTTTGGGTTTCACTTGGTTGGGTGGAATGTGCACCTTACATAGTTGGCTTTGTTTGTGATCGTGTGGACGAGACTTTCATATTGGAGAGCTTGTTGGATCCAGTTGCTCCTCTAGTTTCTTTCATTTCTGTTATTCTTGTATTTCATTACCCCTCATTTGTATCGAGGTGGAAATTGTAATATATTGTCATGTTTCTTTGATTTACCTCATTCGGGGAATGAGTGTTGTAATTATAATGTAAACAATTGTTATTGGATATCGTGGTGTATCGATTTGTCTTTGATGTTATATCATGTATGGAATGTATGCACCTCATTTCCTTAAGTAATTAAATGTTAGGATTCATTTCATGTATGTGGTTTTGCGGGTTTATAGTAATCTCAACCTCGTAGCCTTAGGGGATGTTGGCAAAGTATAGTGAACTTGTATGTTAATGTTCTTAAACAAAATAAAATAAAATTGTTGCATTTGGTTAGTGAATTGCAACTTCCCCTAGGGTTGCATGGCGGGGTATTACAAAACATATCCATGCACTAAAGTTTCAAGTTATAAATACACATAAATTTTTTGAAGGAAAAATAATAAAATTTACTATATAAAGATTGACATCTCATGCAAATTCATTTTTCAACATTTATTCAACAACAAAACTGTAGTGTAAATTTATAAAAAACTATATTCAGATATATTTTTAATTTAAAAAAAATACAAACATAAAATATACTAAAAAATATGCATTTTATTCGTTTACATCATTTCAAAATTAAAAACACATATGCCACTTTTTAATGATTCAAGTTTAAAAATTGGATAAGTGTTGGCTGTTTCTTTTATGAAGTGTGGCACAACTTTGTACTTTTACCCAAAGGGATTAGGTACTGTGTGTAGTGTAGAAAAATGTATCTCTTTTACATTTTCACACTTAATTTGAAATTAATGTTAAAATCAACTTAACTATGTCTTAATTTAGTGTTGTAATATGTATTTTACATATTCACATTAAATTTAGGGCCCTATTAATTAAAATGAACTTAACTGTGCCTTAATTTAGTGTTGTGAAGTGTATTTATTTACACTTTCACACTTATTTAGGGATCCTTTAATAAAAGCCTATTTAATCACACTTTTCAAAGAGGAAGCCTGACATTCATTAATGCCTTAACATAAAACTTCTCATTGAGCAATGTATCTCTTAGGTTTAGAGACCTAGGACCCATTCACCCATGGGTGAATGGGTCCTGCCTTAGACTTAGGACCCTAATTTAAATTATGTTTTTGTTGGTATTTTAATATTTTCAAATCCATGATTCAATGTTGGCTTGTGATATTTTAATTTTGGGAAATTAAGGATAAATGTCTATAAATACAAGGTTATTTTGATCAAACCAAGTATAAAGGAAAAAAGCTAGCAAGATGTGAACTTAACAAGAGTCAAGATTATTTTCAAGAGCATTCAAGGGGATATTTCTTCATCATTTGTTGCAACAATCAAGATCTAAGCATTATGTCAAAGTTATGTGGAGTCATGCATGTTTTTGGAGCTAACATTGTGATATAGGTTTCAAGCATTCAAGTCAAAGATTCAAGTATGAAGATCCAAATCCATTGAAGCTATTTCATGCAAGTTATAGATCTACATGTGGACACGGAAAAAGTAACCCTTCTAATTTTTCTCATGTTTAGGCCTTCCTAGTGGACTTTGGCTTGATTATTCCTAGATTTAATGTTATAATATGACATTAGGTCTTGAATATTTAATTAATTAAGACTTATAATATGTCTTGTAAAGGTGTTGTGAAGTGTTGTAACACATTTCTACACTTTTTTAGACTCTTCTTATCATAATTCATCATAATAATTCCTTTTTATTACTTACCAAGTCTTATTTTAAAGTGTTGTGAAGTATTGTAGCCCACTTTCATGCTTTTCTACACTTGTCTTCATTAATTTAACCCTTTCTTATGTTTAAATGACCCTTGAGTACACTTTCCGACCCCCCCTTAAGTGTGTTTTTAAGGATATTCCCATTAAACAATATTTCATGCCTCGAAACTCTTGAAATCCAATCAAAATTTCCTAGGTGGACTAAGTTGCCACCTTGGGCGACTTAGTCCCATGTGCCACAAAAATCAAAATAATTTTAAAATTCTGGCAGGATTTTGTCCTCTAACCCTTGAGGTTGGCTTGTGATGTGTTATTTTCAGGAAAATTAGTAAAATCAAGTATAAACAAGGGTTTTTCCCCTCATTTTTCATCTCCTATCTCCTACAATCTCATACTCTCTTTCACTCATTAAGCATCCAAGTATTCAAGCACTCTAAGCATAATCAAGTCATCCATTGGAGCACTTCATTTCATATCTTTAGATTTCATCAACAAGAGTTTGGTAAGTTTATAATACTTGCATGTTATTTGTTTATCATTCTCTTTATATTTCATTTTATTATCTTGGGTTTGAAATTACCAAAGTGAGGTTTGACCAAGGAAAACCCCTATAATCTAACCCTCAACCATTTTCCTCCCTTTGCATGTGTGTTTGAGACTTTGTAGGAAGATTTATCAAAGGATAAAATGAGCAAAAAAGGTTTCTTCAATCAATCAAAGCTATTTAAGTCAACATAACACTAATTCAAGCTTGGAGATATTCTACAGGTCATTTTCTGAAGATTCAGATCCAAACTCACCTTAGAAAAGCAAGTGCAAACTGAAGTTACAGGATCTTGTCTTGAGATTCCTGAAATCCATAGGAGGAATAAATCACCCCTCTTGGTGATTTAGTCCCACCCAAAAGCCTAAACAGTGGTTTCTGTATTTTTGGACACCCATTTGGCAGATTCCTATTTTAGAAAGTTTTCCCAGAACTATGACTAAATCACCCCACTTGGCAACTTAGTCCCATTTGGATTACATATCTGAATTTCCAGAATTCCATAGGTCTCTGCAATCTTCAGTCAACTCTTCATCACCTTCTAGGTGCACACATTCTATTTCTTGGCTTTCTTTCTAGTTTTGTTTGCATTTATAGGTTGTTTATTTCATGTTTGCATATCACACTGTGTTTTATAGCACTTCATATTCCTTAGGTTTAGCATCATAATATAATTTCATTTTCAGATTATTGCATTAGTACATCTTAATTAGAAATCATTCATCTCATTTACATTAGTCTTGAGTGTAAAAACCACATGGATTTTAACCCTATTCCTTCCCTTTTAGGTGAAAGATTCTAGAAGGGTAAGTGTCCAATAGGGTTCCTAAAATATTTTTTTACACTACATTCCAAGGTTTATTCAAGGGTTTGGTGAGTTGTGACAATGTATTTATTCATTCATCATTCCTTTCATGCTATTTCATTTCATTTCAAGGTTTAATTACCAAAACAGGGTTTGACCAAGACAAAGCCCCATTCACCAAAAATAAAACATTTTTCCCTCTTGATTTGTGTTTATAGATTTGGGTGGAAGATCTCTTGAAGAGAAAATTTGAAGAACTTTTCAAATTTGCAAAAGTTGTCATCTCATGCAAACTCACTTGTAGAATTTATTTCTGGCTTTTCGAACCTGAAACCTGGGAAAATAGGGAGATTCACATACAAAGCAGAGGCTCCCAAAAGTTGTAGACAAAACCCTAATCCAAGACCCATTCTCCCCTAGGTGAATGAGTCCTAGATCAGCTTCAACAAAGCACTTTTGGTAACTGGTACACATCATCTTACCTCTCTCTGATCTGTGATATGATTTCTGGTTCCATCACTATTGATCATATTCCATTAGATCCAAGTTGTAGATTACATTTTGGAGTTATTTTTCTATTTTTTAATCTTTCTTCCCAAAGTGAAGTTTAATCAGGACCCCCATCCTTGCAAATGAAAGGAAATCAATAGATTCACACTTTGACTTGATTCACCTCAAGGTTGTAAGTCATTTCATGGCATGGACCTCATTTCCTGATAAAATAAAGGAGAATAGGACCACACCATCATAACCTCCATAACATATTTTATTTTTCTTTGTTTCACCGTGGAGTCCATGTATCTACCCACTCACTTAACTTGCAATGATCCTAATCACACTGAATATAGTTCTAACAAAAACAAGCCAACTCTCATGTCCATATGATCCATGCACCCACATATGAGCTTCAAAATAAATGCATCTTTGAAGATTATCTAATTGTTTTACATTCCAATTTATCTCCCATTATTCCCTCAACCAACCAAAAGAACCTGGAAACTTGTGAATCAAGTGTCCCTCCTCGTGATAATGCATAAGTACATCAATCAACAATAGAATGTGCATCACTAAATGTTGCATCACCTCTGATCTTTATTTGTTCTTTAACTAGAGCTCTCTTCACACATGCACCTGCACCATCATGCTCACCTTTTCCATGCATAGCTTCAAAAAAACTTAAAATATGTGGTACACCCCTCTCTACATGCATCCTACTCAACCAATAAAATATGCTAGTATTCTTGAATTTCCCTGTGAAGTTATCCAAATGAGATGTTGACCAATTGCAGTACCTTTTTCCTACAAGAACTCAAAAAAATTTCAAAACATTGTTGCACAAACTCATATGAATGAGATCTATCATCACTCATGTAAAAAATGGTACTTCATGATTATCTTCCTATCCTACTATCATGGGCATGTCTATATTCTATGTAGACAAAAATAACAATTGAATAAAATTGTAATATTGTGATTGCACCTCATTTTGTGGTTGCAATGTGTAATTTTCAGAAAAATGAACAACGGATATAATAGTTCCAATCAAGAAAGATTCCTTACACATCTTGAATTTTCAATCCAACCATTGGGATTTGTGGCTATGCCTTTCATACTTGTAGAAAATATTTTTCTTAATTTTAGAAATAAAATCAGTAATATTGACTTCTCTTGTAACCAACTCACATCTAGAACCTTCACCTCCACTTTACAATGTGTATTTGACTATCTCAAACCTTTTTTTCTCAACAATATTGTTAGCAAAATCATGTTTCCTTCCATCATGAAAATATGTTACAAACTTTGATAAACCACCACATTGCAAACACATTTCATTTAAGAAATCATTTCTATAAAATAAACAACCATCGCCTCTAATGCATAGAAAATAAATCTAATAAGTCCTTGAATGACTTGGTAAGTTTTATTGCATGACACTCCTACAACATTTTATTTTTGATTAGGGGTTAAAAATGGGTTTTGATGGGGCCTGGAACCCAGTACAAGACGGTTTTGAAGGGAACCATCAACCTACCAAAGAAAAGCAAGTTGCTTATTAAGATAAAACACATACCAACAACAAGCCAACAACAACCTCTAGAATATTAACATGAAACTATTGGAAACATAACACACACAAGCATGGGACCAAAGCCTAATTACAACCTAGTTTTAACTGGGACTAGAAACCCCTTTGAAAAACTTAAACATAGCCTGAAATAGCCAGGAATCAACAATACATCCTCTCAGATCATTCAAATATGAGCCCAAAAGAACAGTGAACATAGTGGTATAAACCACCAATAAGATCAAAAACCCCACCTCGATAGGATATTTGTTATCCACCATTGAAAACTACAAGAAATCAACTTTCTTGTAGCACAAACTCACTTGGTAATAGGAAACCAACTCCAACTCCACCTTTAGAGGAGTGAGCTACCCTCTATTGGAGAGGATGATACAATCAACTAAACCACTGCAGCTAGAAATCACCAGTACCCTCAACCTCCACCTCCATAGGAGAACCATCCCCCTCAATAGAAACAACAACTGAGGGAGGTACACCTCCATAGGACTTGAAGGGAAATACGACACAATAGCCAAGAAAGTGACCATAACATCCTTCAAAAAGCCCTGCACTAGGAGCAAAACCATCTGGGGTCTAGGAATAAAACTTGAGAACCACCCAATAAAGAAAACAAGGCCAAAAGATCCTAGAGCAAGCACCACAACCAGGTAAATTAGCAACGACCACAAACCCAAATCAACCAACTCCATCACCGCCTCTAAAATAGTGTGAGAAAAGAACCCTTTTGAAGATGGAAAGAAAAAAGCAACCCTAACCAAAGAAAACAACTAGGGCACTAAAATAAGAGTGAAATTCATCCCAGCCAAAATCACCCCACCAAAAATAGGGGAAAATGAGAAAATCATTAGCCCAAAAAAGGACCCTGAAACCAGCTAGAAAGGAATCCCCTAAACTGCCATAAAAAAACAAATAGGCCAGGAACAACCAACTCACACAAGAATCCAAAGATCCTCAACACATCTCCCGTACCTTCCTCAATAAGTAAGAAAACCCCTCCAGAACCACTAGAAAGAAGGGATTCAAGAAAACAAAAAAACCCACAAAAAAGCCTTCACCACGAGCACTCAGCTCTAATTGAGCAAGCCCCTCCTTCACACCACAAGTGAGAAGACCACTCCAAATAATAGGAGCAATAGTCACATAAACCAAAAATTCCCAACACTTATGGGCCACCAACCAAAAAAAAGAGCCAAAAATAATGGCTCCAGCCAAAACACATGCCCCCTCAACATGAAAACAAAGCAAAGCTGCTTGCCAAGCAAAGGAAAACCCACACAACATCACACAATAGAGGTGAGGGGCCAAATAGAAGAAAGTTTCTTCATTAACAACAACAGAAGCAACTTCCCCAATAGTTGCAAGTCCATCAAATTTCAGACCCACCCCACAACTCACACTCCCACATAGCTGCATCAAAACTTCTAGCGACCCTAGAGAGGAACCAACAACAAAGAAGACCTCCCACTCACCCTCAACATCATTTGCATCCTCATCATCATCAGTTTCAAAAGCTCCATCTGAAACATTTTCTCCAGGATTCGAACCTCTCCTCCTACCCAGTCGTCCGCTCCTCCCGCTCGTCATCATGTAGATGGAGTTCAACTTTCTACAACATTTTGTTTGTATGCATAGTAGAATGAATATAGCATAATAATTCATGATACATTGAAAACTCAATGTGGTATTTACAACATTTATTATGAATATTAATAGGTACATAATAAAATGGTTTACAATACTCAAAAGCCCTTTGTGAGATTTACAAATTTGGATGTGCTTCAAAAAATTGTTTAGCCACATTCCAAAAAATGTTTAGGATGCAGTGTGCGATCTTGATTACCAATTCTTAAATTTAAAAAATCCTTTACATTCGGTGATACTCTAGAGTGAGAGTTCCAAAATTGTTCAATTTGCATCTTTACATTATCGGTTAGCTTCTTATCAACACATGGAAGCCTCGCACTAAAATCCCACTTATCATTTTGAAGAGGACTATCGAGTCTTCCTCTTCTTGAAAGTGCTCTATTCAATGTTATATGATTTAGATTTAAATTAATACAAGTTTTTCTCATTAAACAAGCCTTTCTCAAATGATGGCTTACTAGTGAGGTTGTGATCACTCTAAAATTAGCCCTTTTATCTTTTTCCTTACCAGTCTTTCCAATAGAAGTTAGAGCATTAAAAAGATTTTTTACAATAATACTATTTTTTTTTGACTTTTTGGTGACACGAATCTTTAATTTTCTTAATAATGGTATCATTTTGTAATACTTTAGCAATTGCACAAAAAGTTGACATTGTTCGGTTAATGTCTTATCGGAAAAGTATTGATTGAACATATTGGTAGCCCACAACTGAACTATTCGTAATGACATTTTTCCATCAAGATTATCTATTATGTTCTCATATTTCAAGTAACTATTTAGGGGTTCTCATGTAATTAGATGATACATAAGGTTCATGTTCAACATTTTTAATGTTATTAACATTTTCATTTTCAATATTTTCAATTCTATCAACATTTTCAATAACAATTCCAACATTTTAATTTTCAATATTATGAACATTTTCATTTTCAATTTCAACATTTTCAATGTTATTGGCATTTTCATTTTCAATACCAATTTCAACATCTTCTATATCAATTCCAACATTTTCATTTTCAATGTTGTTGAAATTTTCATTTTCATTTTCAATTTCAATAATTTCATTTTCAATTTCAACATTTTCAATTTTAATATTTTCATTTTCAATTTCAATATGATGTTCAATATTTTCAAATTTTATTTCATATTCACTTGAATTAATAATTAACGTTGGAGAAGAAGCCTCAAATTGAGTATTTTCCATACCCTGTCTTCTTTTCCTATGACTTTCTCTATCTTTTGCTATATATTCTTCAATTTGACTTGTTAGTTTTCTCTTTCCTTTTCTCTTATGGTGACTATTGCTCCCCATTGTACAAACAAAAAAGAGCACAAAAATGATTGTAAAGGTTAAAAATGTGTAAAAGAATCTTCCAAAAGATGAAATTTGTTTGATATAGGCATAAAACATGGGATTTTAGTGACAAGGAGAATGTGGGGACCGTTGGAAACATCAAAACAGTCCCATTTTTGTTTTTTTATGTAATTCACTAAATGTATATTTGTTTGTAACCAAACACAATCCTGGGTAGAATACCAAACACCCTACTTAACCATAAAACATGATCCTCAACATCATTTCCACAAGTATAAAACAAGTTAGTCACCATCACATCTCTATGATATGCCAACCAAGAAATCCCTCTATTGTTGCCAACTAGAACATAAACACTTAACCTCTAGGTGTCAGATGGGAAGGCTTGGGCACACCAACTAAACCAAACTATTGCAATCATTAAACTAAAATCTAAAATCAAGAATGTCATCTCCATGAACTAACTACAGTGACCATTTCCCACCAAAGTGGAAGCAATGAGAGAATGAGTTGTGTCAAGGAAAAAACTCACAACCAACTGTCTAAAATTATTCCTATCTTCAACAACAATCTTCTCATGAAGGGATGTCTCTATAAAAAACAAAAAGATATATGGGAAACAATGACCAATTTGAAATCCAACTAAAAACATAGGAGAGGTGAGTATCGAAGCAGAAACAAGAGCATCTTCTATGTTCAAGTTATCTCTACCATCCAACCTTAGCCAAGAACTATTCAAATATTGGGTTGAAAAGACCATCCCACTCATTTGTGGATTAGGATTTGAAGTCATGTACAAGATGATCTGAAAGTGGGCAGCAATAATAGCATTGGATATTGATCCTTTACTCCAATCTTGAGACAACACCTCATAGCAAGAAATTGCACGATCCTTTACATAGTGACATAGGCAAAGAAAAATCACCATCACATGCATGGAATGGAATACCATTAGTGCTTTGAGTAAAACTAGAAATTGAACTAATAAAAGAAGACAATAAATGCATTTTGAAAGTAATAAGATAAATATAAGAAATAATGCATAAACTAGTCAGTCGAAGGTTGTTACATTGTTTCTAATTTAACAGGCATTGAATGGGGTTCATGACAACGCCCTAATTTTTTTTATGTATCAAGAGTACTTTCAAAAATTAAAAAGAATTATTCAAATTATAAAAAGAAAAATATTTCCAACATTGGGTTCAACACATAGTGGTGAACCCCAACAATGTAGAAGTAGTGTTCATGTTAGGTTCACCAAAATGTAGAGGAGGATATTTTCTACCCTCAAGGAAATGAGGTCTCAAGGAGAAAATAGCCCTCAACTACCTCAAAGATCAAATATCAGGTGACGTGATACAATGATATAAGGTGATTGCTTATATTTTATGCAGAGATAAAAGGTGAGAAATCTAAAAACTGAAAGATTAGGTCATAAAGGCCTTTTGGAAAAACTGACAAGCTCTTAGACAAGGATGATAGTGTGGAACATGGATGCCATCGTGACACACTAGCGTCTTGTACAAATTGAAAATTGAGAATATTTTAAAAAACAACTAAGTGACTACTTATCAATTATGTTTACTAGGAAACCTAAAAAATGCAAGGAAGTAACAAAGAATGACCAAGACTAGAATAATGTAAACTAAGTGAAATGCAAATGATAAAACAAAGGAAGAAAAATGAAGTACTCACAATGAACCAAGCAATAAATCCTCCAATGAAGGAATGTATCCAATAACTACATACATAAGACTAAAGAAAATTTTTGGGGCTATTTGGGGAGTTGGCTTAGTCAAGTCCCTGCTTCAGTGTTTCCACCTCCACAATAGCCAAATAGATAGATAGATCAAAAAATAAATAGATGAGATGAAAAATGAATAGACAAGGGATGTGATAAATCCTAAGATGCTCAAAGATACAAGACAAATAGATATTACCTACAAGGCTTGAGAAAGCTAAAGAGAGAGAGTGGGAGATAGAGAGAGAGTTGTGAGAGATTGAGATAGATTTAGAGAAAAAGAAAAGAGATAATTTCCAAGATAGAGCATGTGGAGTAAAAAAGATAGATTTAAAAGTGAGAAGAGGGTGGAAAATGAGGTTGACAAGCTGTTATAAATCATCTCAAGTTGTTTCCACTGACCTATGTAGGTGACAAGTGAAATTTTTTTTCAAACAACCCTTTCAATATTAAAATTTCATAGGATGCTAGCACGGTGTGTGGATGTCCCTGCAGTGTGCTAGTGTCCAAACAAATCATGCTAAAAAATGGTAGGAAATGAGGAAAACACAAGGATAACACAAAACTAACGTAAGAAGGTAGTTGATAAAAAGGGGTCTTGAGAATCTTGAGGGAAAAAATGCTGATGCAAAGGCTAAAATAAGCCTACACAAATAATAATGGAGTGTATATTAAAGTGAATACAAAAGTGTAGGTGAAATTGCAAGCATATGCAATTTTCAACACTACAACATCCTATAAAAATAAAATTCACACACATCACAATATCAATTTTAACTTAACCAACAAATACTCCTACTATGATACCATTTGATGTAGTACAAGGATGGGGGTCTTGTAAAACAACCCATCTAGGAAGTCATTCAAACTATAAAATCCCATTTCAACTCTCAGAAGGAGAAGGAAAAGAGGGGGTAAAATCACAAATTGAAAAGAAAACCCAAAACCCAACAAAGGGGAGAAAAAGAAGAAGAGATGAGTTTGATAATGGAGAGGATTTCAAAGACATAAAGTAATGAAGAATTTTATGGTGACCAGTTGGAAAAATCCAGAGAAATAAGTACCTGTAGATGGGTGTGAGGAGCTAGTTTTTGAGTGTGTTGTGATAAATTTTTTTCATGGTTTCCTATATTTGTGAATGTTTTGTAGCTAAATTTGGATTAAGAAATATAGTTTCAAATAATATTGTTTGTAGTTAGTTGCACATTGGAGATACTTTTTCATTGTTGCAAATAAATAAAATGAAACAAGTTTCCACAAGAATGTCCAGTTCTTTATTTTTATATTTCTCTATGTAATGAAAATTGCTTACATAAGTTCTTTTAATGGTTGGAGGTTACTGCATAGCTGCAATAATTGAAACCCATTGAGGGTTCTCAATTATGTAAATAGTTTATTTCCTAGGATATGTTGCAACAGTGTGAGAATTTATTTTATTTCCTAGAATTTATTTATCTAGAATGTGTACAATTTTTTGTTACCTAAGAAATTTATTTGAATTTTTTGATGTTTTCATAGATATAATTTAAAAGGTTAGAAAAAGAGGAAGCTTGTTGGAAAATATTTAAATAAAAAAATAAAGGTGTGTTGTGAGGAAATGAAGTGATGAAGGGTGTCTCAAGGTCTAAAATATTTGTTGTAGGTGAAGTGGAGTTCTGCGATTGCATAGGTTTGAGGAGAAAATTGAAGCCATAAATCACGTTTAAAAATAGTGGGAAATGAGGAAAATATAAGGTTAATGCAAAAATAATGCAAGAAGGTAGTTGTTGAAAAGGTTCCTTGAGAATTTTGAGGGGGAAAAAGGCTGATGCAAGGGCTAAAATGATCCTACACAAATAATAAGGGAGTGGATGCTAAAGTGGATACAAAAGTGTAGGTGAAATTGTAAGGGTATACAATTTTTGACACCACATTTTTCCCACACTTTAGCGAGCTTATGAATATATATGAATATGCATGCTAAAGTAAAGCTACTAAGAATAAGTAACACCATGATGCTAAAAGGATACTATAGAGGAATCAAATAACTCTTCAAACCAAGGAAGCATGCCCCCAGGGTGAAGACCTATAAAACAAACATATTAGATAGGAAATATTTTTACATGATAACAAGGTTGAAAATAAAAAGCTACCAATCATGGGGTTAGAACATATAAACAATTAGAAATAAAAACATGGCTAACACATACACAAAGGCACACAACAGGCTAACTAAAAATTTAGAGTCAAAAAAGTAAAAGAGACCTCAATGTGGGAGGTTGTCTTAATAATATGCATCATTCCCAAAATAACAAAAAATAACATAAAATAATTCTTAAATAGAGAGAATAATGTGAGGATTGATTCCTTCAAGGAAGGAATGTATCCAAAAGACAGTGAAGCAACCAATGTCAATGAGACTACACAACTCAGGCACTAGCTTACTATGTCACTAAGGTTAATGCAGATGATAATGAGTAAGAAGATATATATCAGGCTAACAAGTTATGTTATGTGAGGTGATCACAGACTAGTAGAACCAGCCCCACTATGGAGGAAAGCCACTATCGAATTAGGTGGTAGAACCAACCCAACTATGGAGGAAAGTCTCTACCAACATGTAATAGAAACCAACCTTACTATAGAGGAAAACCCTTATCGACATAGATATTTTGATAAGTCATGCAGAGGGAAAAGACAGACAATCACCACAATGGACAAAAAATAAACAATCACCACCATGAGTGAAAAATAGATAGGGTGCATGTAAGAATGCAAAAAAGAGTAGGGTATAGAAGAGAGGGGATCCTCAAGAAGGATCCACCCCTTCAAAGGAAAGTTTTCCTTGCCTCTAGTGTATAGGTGAGGAAAAACATGCTAGAGACTATTGTGTTGCTACCATAGACAAAGGGTAAAATTGCACATAAGATTGTACCACCATGAACATTAATGAGCAAAAATTGAAAATTACAAGTACCACATAGTGAGGAGCAATGCAATAGAAGAAGATTTATAATTTAAAATGAATAGGATAGAGGCAAACCTCGATATCACTTGTCATGAGAAGAAAAGAAAAGTGCATCAAAAAATGAAAGAGTGGTTGTGCTAGGATCAAGAAGTAGTTGCATTTTGTTATTCAAGGATTTACATTCACTAGTGGAATGACAAAGAACTTCATGACATGCGCAAAATAAAAGTTTTTTTTGATCATGTTTATGAAATTTTCTTATGGGTAGGAGGGGGAGGTGCAATTGAGTGGGCTTTGGGAAGCCTCAACAAGATATGCTCTTGTTCAGATAAAGGACGAGGAGCAAGAAGCAACCCTTTATCTTGTGAAGAAAAAAATGACTACTCACAAGAAGAAGACATAAGGATAACATGTAATGGAGGAGGGGAAAGAGAAAAATGAGAACACTTGTAACCTAAATCCATTATAAAAGAGTGAATTGTCAATAAAGGGACCTTAACTCCTTGTTCCATGAGCCCAATATTTTTTCCTTTGTATCCATGCTTAGAAAGAATATTGAATCCTAAACCATAACATGATTGTAACTCCTCAAAAGGGGGAGGATCAAGGTTAAGGATATTACAATTGTTGTTCACATTTTCCCATGATACATAAGAATAATCACCTTTGATAGATGATGTGAATGATATTCTCAGTATGTCAAGGTGGATAGGTTTGAATTTATACTCTCTAATGAAGGATTTTTTAAAGTCTAAGGAACCCCAGTCATCACTGAGACATGCATTTTCTTGAGAAGAAATCATGAGTTAGTGCCATCATTGAGATTAGAAACTAATGATGGTGTAACAAGACTTGAAGATTGTTGGGATTAAGGTGTCTCAACCTTAGAGTCCTAACATGATTAATTTAATGTATTATTATTTTTATTTGTATTATTTAATTTCCTGTATTTTCATGTCATCAATTATGACCCACCAACTGGGTGGCATCCCCATTGAAGGTGACTGGATGACACATTATCCTCCCAAGTGGAGATAGGAATCCCACTTTGGAATATTTGACTTATTATAGATTCCAAGACACGTCATAAGGAATATTTGTGCATGGAGAAAGTTTGCGCCCAAGTTGGGTTATGATAGGTTGTAAGAGAATCAAATATTTTGACCAATTATGATGGATTCTATGAAAAATTCTATGGTAGATCTTATGGAAGATTTTATAACAGATTTTATGAAAAATTTTATGATAGTTGTAAGGCATATATCATAGGCCATTATTATCATATTTTGGGAACCCAAGCTTGAGGAGGGAAAATTGCATGTTATGGCAATTGTAAGAGGTGTAAGGGAATATTGTACATGTGTCCAAATCCTATGTATGGTGTGGGAGATTGTGCCATATGGATTTGGATGCCCATCCTCTTCTAGATGCTTCTCTTAGCTTGAATCTCTCTATATATTGTATTCCTTGCATTTGTAGAATGCATAGTTTGTTTATAGGTAATGAAGTGTTGCTAGATTCAATCCAAAATAGGTGTTTGTTTTGAAACACTTGTTGAAGAAGTTTTGTAATTGAAGCTACATTGTAATATTTATTTGAAGTAATACAAAAGTACTATGCTTTTGGAGGGTGGGGTTTTTTAACTCGAAATAGTTTTCCCCATGTATATCTAGTGTTATTATTTTATGTGTACTTGTTATTTTATCTTATCTTTCTATGTGATTCTCTTTTTGTAACTGTATAAGGTGTTATTATATTTTTTTTGTAACTCTCCTAGGTACTTAGATTAGTGTGGGAATCTATTTCTACTCACTTGGCTTCCTTTCAAAGATAATGAAGGAATTGAATTTTTAAATGTTTTACAATTTGAAGTTTAATCTGTTGTAGTGTTTTGATGATAGTAATGGGATTCAAGATTGACCTTTATTATAACTACTTGATTATTATGAATGAATTTGATAGATTTATGTAAGGTAGATGGGATTGTACCTGTAGCGTGAATCCATGGTTTACCGAGAAGAATATTATAGGATAAAGAACCTGGAATTACATGTACCAGGGTGGGTAATGTAATGGGTCCAAACTACAAAGGTAGTATTACCTAGAGCTTGTCGACCATCATTATCAAACCCACAAATGAATGGAGATAAAGTTGCAAGTGAATTAGGATCAATTTTAATTTTAGTTAAGAGAACAACACTACAAACTTTGAGTGCTAAACTGGTATCAACAAGAGTGCACCTAATACCAATATTATTTACAAATGAAGCTATCATTTATGGATTAACTTGATTTTTTACTTCATGAGGAGGAAGCTCATACTGATAAAATGTAATGTGTGAAGTATCAAAGTGCATACAATCCATTAAAGCATTCACATCACTCAGTCTAGAAGAAGATGGTAGAAGGATATTTTGTAGAACCTCCTAAATCATACCATGATAAAGAGGAGAAGTTTGAAGAAGACCCCAAAGAGAGATCTTAGTAGGAGTAACAAAAAGTTGCTCTATAAGATCATACTAATCTGCTTGTGATTGAGATAGAGACCTAGGAGCATATGGAACAATAGGTTGAGAAGGTAGGAGAGATGTTGGAATATTGATATTTTTTTTCATTTCTACTAGTGATAAGTATGAGCTATAGTATTATAAGAAGAAGCTTTAAACTGTGTAAACTATGTATAAAGATATGGATAAACACTACTAAATGGAACACCATGAATAGAATGGACTCTCTTCAGGGATGGAATATATGGATTCATGCAAATGATTAGTCTCTTAGGCCTTTTATGGGCAACATAGACTATAATCACATTAACAAATTCATCACAACTTTCGAAAGAATTAATTGGAGTATGCTCAACATCTATCCTTGGAGGATTCAATGTGAGAGGAGATTCATTATTCAATAATGTATCATCTCTAAGATATAGTGTTTTGGAATGAAGATAATGTAGAATAACATTAAGAAAAGTATCAATTATTTCATCTTCTTGCAATAAAATATCCTCTAAAACAAGAGGAAATTCATAAGGATCAAAGGTACAAAGTGACATAGGCAAAGCCAAATCACCATCACATGCATGGAATGGAACTTCAATAACACTTTGAATAAAACTAGAAATTGAACTAATAAAAGAAGATAGTAAATGCATTTTGAAAGTAATAAGCTAAATATAAGAAATAATGCATAAACAAGTTGGTTGAAGGTCGATGTATTATTTCTAATTTAATGGAATTGAATGGGGTTCGGGGCAGCACCTTGATTTTTTTTATGTATTAGGACTACTTGCAAAAATAATAAAGAATTCTTCAAATGATAAAAAGAAAAAGATTTCCAACAGTGGGCTCAACACAAAGTTGTGAACCACAACAATGTAGAGTAGTGTTCATGTTAGGTTCGCCAAAATGTAGAGGATATTTACTGCCCTCAAGACAATGAGGTTTCAAGGAGAAAATAGCCCTCAACTATCTCAAAGTTCAAAGCTTAGGTGATGTGATACAATGATATAAGGTGCTTGTTTATATTTTATGTAGAAATAAAAGGTGAGAATTCCATAAACTAAAATATTAGGTCATAGAGGTCTTTTGGACAAACTAAAAAGCTCTTAGCCAAGGATGACAACAAGGAACATGGATGTCCTTGTGATGCACTAGCATCTCACATGAATTGAAAATAAAGAATATTTCAAAAACAACTAAGTGACTACTTATCAATTATGTTTACTAGGAAATATAAAAAATTCAAAGTAAAAGAGAATGAAAAAGACTAGAATAATGTAAACTAAGTGACATGAAAATGATAAAAAAAGGAAGAAAAGGAAGTACTCACAATGAACCAAGCAATAAAACTTCCAATGAAGGAATGTATTGAATAATTGCATACATAGGATCAAAGAGAAATTTTGGGGCTATTTGGGGACTTTCCTCAGTCAAGTCCCTCCTTCAGTGTTTCCACCTTCACAACAACCAGATAGATAGATAGATCAAAAGATAAATAGACTAGATGACAAATGCATAAACAAGGGATGCGATAAATACCAAGATGCTCAAAGATACAAGACAAATAGATATTACCTGCATGACTTGAGGAAGGTAAAGAGAGAGAGAGTTGAGAGAGATTGAGATAGATTTAGAGAAAAATAAAAGAGATAATGTCCAAGAGAGAGCATGTGGAGTGAAAAAGATAGATTTAAAAGTGAGAAGAGGGGGGAAAGGAGGTTGTCGAGCCATTACAAATCATCTCGAGTCATTCCCACTAACCTAGGTAGTTGACAAGTGATGCTAGCATGACACATAAACATCGTTGCAATACACTAGTGTCTAGATAAATCATGCTAAAAAATGGTGGTAAATAAGGAAACCGCAAGGCTAATGCAAAATTGATGTAAGAAGGTAGTTGTTGAAAAGGGGTCTTGAGCATCCTAAGAAGAAAAGGGTTGATGCAAAGGCTAAAATGAGCCTACACAAATACTAAGGGAGTCGATACAAAAGTATAGGTGAAAATACAAGGGTATGCAATTTTTGACACTGCAAAATCCTAGACAATAAAAATAAAATTCACACATATCACAATCTCTATTTTAAATTAACCAACAAATCTGTAATGCCCTAAATTTACACTAGGAAAAATATGCTAGTAATTAATTTTTTTTTGGTACCCATTATCTAATGAGTAACTAGTAGGGGTAAAATGGATAGTGTCAACAATATTATCATTAACCAAACAAATTACAATATTACTTTTATATTAACAATGAAGTTATTATCAACTCCCATGAAGTGGGATATCCTGATGAAAGCGATGTTATTAATATTACAACCATCGTGATATCAAATCTTCTCTAGAGTTAATACAAATAGTATTAGATCTATAAATGAATAAAGTATTATCTCTTCTAGATGAAACCCAATTTTACTTGTTTTCTCTACATTCTTGAGCCATCTTACCTAAATTAACGAAGTCAACAATATCAAGGAAACCCAAAGTCCAAATGCGAGAGTGGAAAGTATATTTATACATTTATTATCAAATCTTATATCTAATTATTTATTCATACTTAATATTATTTAATTAATTACTTATCCTTAACAAAATAATTAAATAATAAAATATTTATACATATTTATTCTTACCTAAAATTTATTTAATTGATTACTAAATAAATAAATAATAACATATTTATCTTTTATTTACCTTCTATTCACTTCTAAGAAATAGATTTATAAAGAGAATTACAAGAATTTAATCTATATTATTTACTTTATTTGCATGTCATCATTTTTTTCCCCTTCAAGAAAAAAAGAGAAAGAGAATTGAATAAAGAGGGGATGATTTATTTCCTCTTAGAATCCCTAATAATATCCTACTCCCTCCTTATATAAAACTTTATTTAAGGTATTAGTGGGGATATATTCCCCTCTTCCACTTTTCATCATATAACATTTTTTTGTCTCATGTATGGCTCGTGGTAAGGATATGACTTAACACATATCATCTAGAATTTTATTATTTATGCCGAAGGTGTTTTCTATTTGAAGAATACCAAGCTAAAAAGGGCGATCAATTATCGGTATTGTTGTGGAGACAATTGAACCTATTTTGTCCCTCGATTGTTTTCCACTATTTTTTGGCCACTTAAATGTTGTCACTCACTGTTAACAAGTCTGTTTGAGGATTTTTCGTGAATATTTTTTTCAAATTATCTCCCACTCACCCAAACATAGCTTAAAGTTCCCATGCTGTAGAAGTTAGCTATTGCAGGATAAGAAGACATGGGTTTCCTCCAGAGCTTGTCACACTGTTTCACTGTATGCAAAAACAAAAAATGCACAAAATGGGTTTGTTAAAAAGGTTTCAGAATCTTTCAAACAAATGAAATTGGTAGGTGTAAAGATAGATTACTCAACCATTTCCAACATCCTCCCTGCCTGTGCCAAAATGGGAGCTTTGGAATAGGCTATGCACACCATTCACATGATAAAAGATAGAGGGATTTCGTAAGATGTTGTAGTCGCAACTGCCCTAGTAGACATGTATGCAAAATGCAGATGCATAGACATGGCACACAAATTTTTTGAATTAATGCCTCAAAGAAATGAGTTCTAATGGAATGCCCTGATTGCAAGATATTCACAAAATGGATTTGTTGAAAAGGCTTTAGAAAATTTTAGGCATAAGCAACTGACAAGCTTAAAGCTATTAGAAACCAAGATCTAAAATGCAAACCAAAAAATCACCTTCCACAGAAGAGAAAAACAAAAAAGTAGAGATTGCATAAAGATGTGCAAATTGATATATTCAAAGTACAATAATTACAAGAGATAATTTGATTTATAAAAGCAAAGATGCATAACCCTAATCTTATCTTGAGCAAAAAGATAGCTCAACGAGATAAGGATAACAACCTATAACCTAGGAATTAAATAATGCCTAAGTAAACTTATGCAAGTGTAATTAAATATTAATTACACCAACACCCCCCATAAATGCAACTTAGGGAGAAGCAAATTATTATAAAAATGATGTGAGATGGGTCCTGACAACAAAGGCCTGATCAAGTACCCATTTAAAAATGCAAAGAGAGAGAAAACCTACTGGGAAAAACCCCCCCTCAATGAGATGAACTGTTGCAAAGAATCACTGGAAGAACTTTGATGAAGCAACACTGGAACCCCAAATTCGGCAAGCAAGGAAATATAATTTTGTCTACAATTGAAACCAAAAATGGAATCACAAATGCAACAATAGACCCGATGCCAAGGAATAGTGGAAACTCACATACTGGATCAACCCTGGAATCTGTAAGCAACAACAAATGAAAGGATGAAGCCACCCATAATGATGACAAAATCTAGAAGTTGTGTCCTCGAAGCCAATGCCAAACTGAAACTAAAATTGCCCCATAAGATGAGTACCATCAATATTTTGGAACATTAACCATAAAAACATGGCCTTCAAAATGAGAAAGATTTGAACCAATGCAGATCAAGAACCATAAACTCCCAATGTGAAGTGTGAACTAATGCGAACCAACGATGTGTCTAGCTAAGCAAGAAAGAAGCTAAAAGAAACAACATGAAACCGGAAAAACTCATGTGAGTTGTCACCAATAGGAAAGAGTGATGCAAGAACCCCCCTTAATGGAACTTTATATCAGTTTGTTATTACAATACCCAATGATTGCAGAAGGAGAGAATACAAAAACATGCATAAACAAGAGAGAAAAAGTAAACCTAGTGCATGAAAATAAAAAATAGAGTGTATGTACAAGACAAAGTTCACATCTAAATCTCTGATAAAAAAGACCCCAGATCTGTGTAGAGGCCGAAACCAACTTTCTAATGCCACAAAAATCACCAAAAACGGATAAGCGAGTCAAAAGATACGTCTCCCAGAGTGAAAACGACAACATCTGACTTCCAAGGCCGAAAAAGAAATCAAAAAAGAAAAACCAAAAAATACACCTACACCATTATGTAGAGCACCGAAACAGTTTTTTGATGATATATCATTTTCCCGATTTCAACTCCATATGCCCAAGTTACGTTGAAAAGAAAAAAAGGCCTATAAAGAGACCCTTCAAAGGCTAAACAGGGGAAAAATATTAGCCCTCAGGCACTGGCCCTCGGTCCTCCATGTGATCGTGCGCTCAGAGGGGGAAAACAATTTCCAGTGGGCTTGTGGGTGCAACCCTTGGTCATAGATGTGACTGGGGCAGGTGCTTGGAGTCCCAGAAGGTTGGCACAGGGATTTGGATGCCCATAGGACCCGGGCAGAGCTCGCGGGGGCTGAAAGCGGGGAGTGGCGGACTGGTGGCAGTTGTCCAGTGGTGGCCGCCCGGTGGCCACCGGGCCGTGGGTTCCATTTGCTCTGGCCGCACAAACTTTGCACCAAAATTTTGATTTTTTTATTATTTTTTTAAATTTTTTCTCAAAATTTGAACCTCAAAAATTGTGCCTGGGGGCTGTACAACCCTTAGACAAATTTTTTTTGCCTCCCCAGTCGACTGTGTCCAAATCAAACAAATTTTATATCAAAATAGGGGTTTTTGGGTGCTATGAATCCAATGACGAGGTCCATTTTGGCCCAAAGTGCTCCAAAAATTAGGCGACCCCCAGATCTATCAGAAAAATCACCGAGCTTGAAACCCTCACAGATCTCGCAAACGGTGACCAAAATGAATGAAATAAAATCCATTTCTGAATTTTTTAGGCGCTCTAAATCCAATGGAAAGCCCCAAAATGATCCAAGATGCTCCATAAAGATGCTCAAGGAATGAAACCCTCGAGGGACTCCAAACGAGCTCTACAATGTATTCCTCCAAAAAAGTTGAGAAGGGGCTACAAATCATGGCTCTGATACCATGTTAGAAACCAAGATCTGAAATGCAAACCAGAAAATCACCTTCCATAGAAGAGAAAAACAAAAAAGTAGAAATTGCATAAAGATGTGCAAAATGATATATTCGAAGTACAATAATTACAAGAGATAATCTAATTTATAAAAGCAAAGATGAATAACCCTAATCTTATCTTGAGCAAAAAGACAACTCAACGAGATAAGAATAACAACCTATAACCTATGAATTGAATAATTCCTAAGTAAACTTATGCAAGTGTAATTAAATATTAATTACACCAACAAAAGCCACACTCTACAACCATTGCCATCCTTGCAATCTGTACTGAATGGGAGCTTTGGAACAAGGTATGGAAATCCATCAAAGCATCTAAAGGATAAAAGAATTTGGTCAGATGTAGTTACAACTAGAGTGGTAAACATGTATGCAAAATGTGGAAGCATAGACAAGGCACACAAACTATTTGACAATGTCCCTCAAAAGAAATTTGGTCATATTGAATGCTATGATTGTAGGACATTAAAAAAATGGATTTGTTGACAAAAATTAAGAAACTTTCAAGAAAATCAAATCGGTAGTTGTAAAGCCAACATTCTTCTTGCTTGTCCCAAAATAAGAGTTTTGGAACACGGTATAGATTTGATGGAAGGGGGAATTTTGTGAAATATTATAGTTGGAAATGCTTTGATAGACATGCATGGAAAAAGTAGAAGCATAGATGAGGCTTGTGAACTATTTAAAAAAAGTGCATCAAAGAAATGCAGTCTCATTTGTAGGATATGCACAAAATAGATTTTGCAAGGATGCTCTCATAATATTTGAATTAATGAAGCACTCTTAGTTTTTCTTGTGTTCTATGTGTATGTAGCCATTCAGGTTTAGTAGATGAGGGTTTATATATTTCAATAAGAAAAATAACCCTTATTTCATTACACTTAAAATTGATCATTGTGTGCATGGTTGAGGCTCTTTCCTATGCCAAGTACATCAAAAACACCCTAAAATTTATGATTAAGATGCCAATTAAACATGTGATGGTTGTGTGGATGTTTTTTCTCGGCCCTTGCATATCACATATGGATATAGGTTTTAGAGTATTTACAATGATGTTACTTTTTTACTTGGATCCTAAAAAAATTACAATTTATCTTCTACTCTCAAAAATCTATGTAGATGTGGGAAGGTTTTCTAGTTTCTAAAACCTTTTCAACAAACCCATTTTGTGCATTTCCTATTTTTTTCATACAATGAAACAATGTGACAAGCTCTAGAGGAAACCCATGTCTTCTTATGCTACTATAGCTAACTTTTGTAGCACGAGAACTTTAATCTATATGTGGGTGAGCAGGAGATAGTTTGAAAAAATTAAATTCACGCCCAATCCTCAAATGGACTTGTTAAAAATGAATGGGAAAGGGACTGTTTACTATTGGGTCCCACATTAATCACTCTAAGTGGTCAATGCTTAGAGTGTGCTGATTAAGCCCAATCGATGGAAACGTTTCCTCCAACCTTGGTATTGGAGAATTTCCTGTAAACATTAATACAACATTTTACATATAAGGTCTCTTTGAATGGTGAGTCACACAGAAAAAAGGGTGATGTTTATCACTCTTCATACTTGTTGGACATCGAACACTCTCTCTAGCCTTGGATTCACAATACCCAACCCTTTATTTCTTTCGTTAAGTCTCCATGTCTATAAAAATAAGCTTTGGTTAGCACATACAAACTCATATTTTTAATGAAAAATTAAATATGCAATTATAGGTATATCCAAGGCAGTAGAAGCTGCATATTAACTAAAAAAACCAGGAGAAAAAATAACGTCATATCATGAAACATATATAGACAAGTACTAGATGGTGGAGCAGATAGAAAATATTCATGCTATGGTCTCATGGACTGCAATGATTATAGGATATCCATGAAATGTATTTGTTGAAAATGCTTTAGAAATTTCCAAGCAAATGCAATTGTTAGGTTTAAAGTAAAATTCTACAACCTTTGCTAGCATCCTCCCGCCCATGCTTATGACACTATATTTATGAAAAGTTCTAAAATTATATAAAAATAAGGTGTAAAGGTATAGGTTATGCATTATATCCCTTTCCCCCATTTTGGTATGCATGTAAATGAGATGTAAATATAAAAGAGAAATGCATGCTCAAGTAAGATATAGAGTAAATAATTGCCGATGAGGGCGTGGTTCGGTGGTCAAGTCGCTTGGTTGTAGTGACGGCCACCAGGGTTCAAATCTTCGCTGGGCCAAAGTGCTCGCAGGCCTTGTGCCTTGGGCATTGTGCTCTGGTTTGGTTGTTTCTTGTGGTTTCTTGTATTTGGTTCATAGCTCCGGTCAAAAGCGTTTACCCCTAATAATATGGGTGCATTGCACCTTTAAAAAAAGAAAAGATATAGAATAAATAAAATGCGCAAGAATGTCAAGATACAAGTTTAGAATTCATTTGGAACCTTTATAGCTTCATGTATCTATAAACAAATTTCAGCCTTTATACATTGAGATAAACTCATTATCTTGTAAAATAGCCCAAGTATTAAAAATCTACAATCATCCATCTTGTTGTACATATAAAGTATAAAAATGTATAATTGATTTGGTTTATGCCATGATGTTTGGGTAGCATGGAATCGAAACAATTAATACCACCACAAAGTATTCACATGGTGAAGGTGTTGAAAGGATCATGATGCATATTTAAGGAAATACTAAAGTTGGAACTAATGTGGTCCCAATAATATATACATTCACGATCACAATAAAAATTATATAAAATCGAATTACAATGCATACACATAACATCTTTGATAGAATCCATGTTATTCTAGTTTATGAAGATTAATATATATAAACACATCATGTACATTTATACATATACAATTTGTATACAAATCATATTTTGTGTATATACTTGTAGTTTTCATTAGGGCATGATTGGATTATCTGCAAGAATGATTCCTTATTATAGATTTCCTTGGTAGCAATTGCACCTTGTTGTACAATGGATACGACGAGGAGATGTGGAAGGTAATTTTGAATAAAAATGGTCTATTGTTTGGGTACATTTGTGCAATAAAGGTCTCAATGAAGAAGTAATATGCATCCATTTACAAGGATTCAAACATGAATGAAACAAAATCTTTGAATCAGGAAAATATTTGTAGTGCCACCCCACATCGCCTTACCCACTTATTTTTCCATAGGCACAAATTCACTTGTCAAGCTACTCTCATGTACAAAACTTGTACCAGATATATCACAAGGCCATCTAGAGGAATTCTTTTTCCAACTTTCACAACCAAAATGGTGTTAATTTCCATAGCCTTAACATGCACCTTTTCCCATGTTTCCTTGATCAAAATTGATATACCCTTTGAGGTGTATACAAAAGTGAAAGACTTCATTCACGTAGACTTTAAGCATGATCCTTGAAATATTTTAATGGAATAATGTAATTTAAGACTCCCAAAAGTGTAAAAATAGTGTAAACAAGAGAAGTGAAAAAAATATATAGTGGGTCAATCACAATGGATTCAAATCAACAAACATGTTATAACTTAGTAAATATTCAATGAAAAATGATGTCAAATTTCCAAGTGTTCTCCTCCCTTATCCCTCTCTCCTATAGAAATTCCACCTTCCCAATTAGTACAATTGTGAATGACATATCAAATGTTGTAGTTGAAAATGTTGGTATAGGAGCTCTATAATAGGGTATAGCATCTATCATAACATAATGGAAGGATATTTTTTAAGTTGTTATAGATGGAATTTTAACTATTAATCTCTCTTCTTGATTTCTATTTCCTTTTATCTCTCTTATCTCCCTCTCTCTACCTCTCCCCTCTTTGTATATCCATCTCTTTCTCAAGTCCTCTCTCTCTTTTCTTTAAGTATCACTCTATTTTTTCCTTGATCTCCTTACTCCCCCTCTCTCACTCTTCCCCCCTCTATCTCTCCCTCTTTCTATCTATATCTCTCCCTCTCTCTCTATTGCAACATAATATGAGCCTATTGGTAATGGAGCTTAATTATCTTCCTCATTTAGAAGTTTTTTTTCGGTCATGTTTGGATCCCTACAAAATGATGCATAGTTGTGTGTCATAGAAAAATGACCCCTTTTCATTTTCATGGCCTTTTAGTTCTTGTTTCATGGTGTTCGATATATTTTTCTATGATTTTATGTTGTAACATGGCTTGAACATGCATATTTAAGTACTAAAATTCAAATAATGGCATCTTGTGAAGGTGTTGTGAAGTGTTGTAAGACATTTCTACATTCTTCTAGACTCTATTCATTACAATTTACCTAAAAATCACCTTTTCACTCATCATCAAGTCCTATTTTGAAGTGTTGTAAAGTCTTGTAACAAGATTTCATGCTTTTCTAGGCACAACTTCACTATTTATCCCTTTATTATGACTTATTTGACCCCTTTATGTCCTCATATGCTTCAATTAAGTGTATTTTTAAATGTAAGCCCAACAAACAACATTAAAAACAACTTAATTCCTGACACTTTTTTTCAGGTCCTAGGTGGGACCCATTCACCATAGGTGGCGAATGAGTCCCCCTTGGCTCCAAATTCAAAAATTTTAAAAAATTACTTTCAGGTTTTTATTCAAAAACACTTAATGTTAGCCTGTGATGAGGTATGAATGGTAAAGTAAGGAACAAGATTGTATAAATAAGTGTTTTTACATCCATTCTAACCCCCCATATTCATCAAGTTCACTCATTCATCTATTCACTCAAGCATTCAAGCATCTCACAACATCTTATCAAGCATTATTCAAGCACTTTGAAGCATCCACTGACATTACTTCAGATTTGCATTATCAAGGGTTTGGTAAGTTGATAGCAATTTCTTGTTGTTAGTTTATCATTCTCTTTCATTTCATTGTTTGATTAAGGATTTGATTACCAAAAGTGGAGTTTGACCAAGGAAAACCCCTATTTGCTAACCCTCAACCATTTTTACCCTATTGC
>VDFB02379711.1:106620199-106644375 GCA_007258455.2 Sequoia sempervirens
GTCGCTGAAATCTTGAATTGACAATAACCAAAGGAGGAGTGGTGGAAGAGGAAGCAACACATTCCTTCTTTAAAAAACACATATCACTAGCCATCAAAAAAGAGAGGTAGCACCTATTGTTCATTGAGATCAACTATAAAACGCAACCTATTTTTCTTTAGTATTTCTACTCTTATATTTTTGTAGTATTAGAACTTAGGGTTATCACTAATTAGATATGCATGTTTTTCTATGGCTTATGCTCTGGTCTTCCACAACACGTCGACGTCCTCTAGATCTTAGCTCTTGTCTTTTAGATCAATAAGTGCGTAGAGAGCATACGACTTCTATAGAATCATTTGGTGCTCGCACCCCCTACCCAACTTTATGTAATTCATCTATTTCAGGTTGTGAAGGTGTATTCTTCATCACATCTTCTATCTAATTTTGGCTCCAAATGTCCCCATGTGAAGATTGCATCATAGTTGATTCTTACATTTCAATGAAAATTTGTATTTACTTAATAATATTAGTCGAGTTTTTCTTTTGTTGCTTTTCCAAAAAGAGAAACAAGACCTGGTTTTTATGAAGCTTCAGAGGAGCTGGAATTTTATCCTATTGGAATATTATTTAATTCTGTAGTCAGCAAACCTAACACCTTAGCCCCCAAATCAGCTGAAGACTTTCAACTTGCAACAACCCAACGTATTCCTGCAACATTGATTTTGGTTGGTAAATTTGAATTTGAAATGGAGCGCATGTTTTTGAGTTTGAAATGGCTATTGCAGCCTTCCAACAGTTAATGAAGGTAGGTAGATTTGAATTTTGAATCTAAGCACTCATTCTCATGAGCTTGCTAATAGAAGACAAAAAGAATGTATTCATTGGAGACAAGAAGTTAGTTTTTGGTTTGTAAGTGAAGACCCTGCAGTAGCAGATGAAGCAAAGAATGTTAAAAAAAAAATCAATTACAACAACAACACAGGGAATGTTTTAGCAGACATAGCGCATTGTCAGCTGTAGCTATAGGATTGTAGCAGTTTATGTTTTTGAGGTGTGAGTGTAGCACCTAGTCATTGGAAATCTTTCCAAAATAGCTTAGTTTTATTTTGTTCATGTAAATTAGAGCATGTCCTCTAAGTTTTTGTATTTTGAAGCAAACAAGGAATATATGAAAAGTTATTTTTTTTTTGTTTAGAATTGCTATCACTGTGCGTATTTTGTGTTTTGTTTTTATGTTCTATCAGTCCAGTAATAGCAGCAAAGCTGTGTATCAACACCCCTACTGCCCAACAAGTGGTATCAGGGCCCTATTTTTCTAGGCAGTTAATTAGTTAGTCAGTGTGTTATTGTGGGTTAAGCCCTAGGTTATCTAGGCATTAATTTTTCTCAAATTTGAGAGTGAGAAAAATGGCAGGAGGTGATAGCAAAGGTTGGTAATAGCCACCAAAATTTGATGGAAAAAATTATGATACATGGGCTAAGAAGATGAGAACCATCTTAGTTGCAAATGACCTATGGGAGTTGGTCACTAATGGGTTCAATGATATCACAGGCCCAAATGTATTTGCAACCCTTTCAAATGCACAAAAGAATCAATTGAGAGAGACCTGAATGAAGGATGCAAAAGCCCCCAGTTTGATTGAGGCAGCCTTGAGTGAGGCTATTTTCCCATGTATTGTAGCATCAAACTATGCAAAAAATGCTTGGGAAATATTGCAAAATAGTTATTAAGGGACCGACAAAGTGAGGTTAGCTAAGTTGCAACTCTTGAGAAGAAATTTTGAGACTCTACAAATGAAGGATAATGAGTCTATTTTAGATTTCCACACTAAAGTATCTACCTTGGTAAATCAGCTGAGAGTCAATATAGAAACAATGGAAGAGAAAAGGATTGTTGAGGAAATCCTAAGAAGTTTTCCTACTAATTTTGATTATGTAGCTATAGCCATTGAAGAGGAAAAGGACTTGTCTCAAATGACCATAAATGAGTTGATGGGTTCACTACAAACCCATGAGCAGTGGTTGAACAGATCTTCTCCTTCCCTAGAGCAAGCATTCAAAGCTCAAACCAATGCAAGAGGTCGAAGAAGAGGAAGAAACAATAGAGGAAGAGGTCAAAGAGGTAGAAGTAGAAACAATTTTGGAAGAGGAGGTTGTGACAGCACAAAGGAGCCAAGCAACTCATTGTCAGCAAACTAGAACTAGAGGAATAACATCAGTTTGAATCAAAGGAGTGACAAGAGTAATGTGCAGTGTTATTACTGTTACAAATATGGCCATTATGCTAGTGAGTGTAGAAAAAAGCAGCATGACCATGGAGGCCAAAATGCTAATGTAGCAAATGAGAACAAAGTTGAAAATGACAAACAGTCACATGTTTTCATTGTTTGCAACCTTGCTGAATGCAACAATGATGAAATATGGTACTTGGACAGTGGATGCAACAACCACATGAGTGGTAACAAAAAATTCTTTACATCCATTGACAACAGTATAAAAACTAAGATCAAAATGGGAAATGATGAGAAGGTTCCCATCATTGGAAGAGGTGTAGTTAGCATCCAAACCAAGAATGGTGAGAGGCAACAAATCCAGGATGTCTATTATGCCCCCAACATAAAACATAACCTATTGAGCATTGGAAAAATGGTTCAAAATGGTTACAAAATCCTGTTGGAGAATGGAGAATGCAAGATATTTGATAGAGGAGGCAACAAAAGAGTGATGGTTGCAATGCAAATGATGAGAAAAAAATGTTTCCTCTTAGGATGCACATAGTGTCTGCGACAAGAATAACAAATAGTCAACAACAACATTGTTTGCCAACACTCACAACAGATTCACAACAGTTTGCATTCAAGACAGTCATCAAAGACCCATCCAAACTTTGGCATTTAAGGTATGGGCACTTAAGATTTTCAAGTTTGATTTTACTGTCTAGGAAAGTAATGATTAGGAGTTTACCATCCATTGTAGAACCTGATGGAAAGTGTGAGGCTTACATTTTAGGAAAAAAACATAGGCATCCATTCTGAGTATTCTAGGAGAGCAAGAGAACCTCTTGAGTTAGTATACTCAGAATTATGTGGACCCATGAAAACCCCCACTTTAGCTAGAAATACATATTTCATGAATTTTATAGATGATTACAACATAAAAATATGGGTCTATTTCTTGAAAAACAAATCAGAAGCCTTTGAGAAGTTTAAATGGTTTAAGACAATAGTTGAGAAGGAGAGTGGTCAGTATATCAAATCCCTTAGAATAGATAGAGGGGGAGAGTACATCTCTAATGAATTCTTAAATTTTTGTAGGAATGAGGGAATTTACAAAAAAATAACAACAAGGTATACCCCACAACAAAATAGAGTGGTAGAAAGGAAAAATAGGACCACTCAAGATATGGCGACAAGTATGTTGGAAGCAAAAGGGCTGTCACACATATTTTGGGGAGAAGCTATAGCAACAATAGTCTATATACTAAATAGGTGCCCCATAAAGGCTATTCGTGATAGGATTCCAAGAGAGGCATGGAAAAACAACAAATGGAGTGTTGAACACTTAAGAATATTTGGGTGTGTAGCATATGCACTCATGCCAAAGAAGAAGAGGAAAAAAATTGATGATAAAGGAGAAAAGTGTATCTTCATAGGCTATAGTGAGGAGTCAAAAGCCTACAAGTTATACAATCCCATCACCAAGAAAGTAGTAATCAGCAGGGATGTTATATTTATTGAGAATGAAGCATGGGATGGAATAGTGGATGACACCACAAGTATTTTAGTTACAATACCCATTGATGATGAAGAAGTTGTAGATGATAGCAACATAGGGGGAGCTCAAGAGAGTAGTAGCTCAGGAAGAAACCACCATAGAGCATTGGAAAATAGTAGCTCCAGTGATCTGCAATAGAATAGTAACTCTAGCAGTGTTCAACAGAGACAACAGTCTGGTAGCACTAAATAGAGACAGTAGTTTAGCAGCTCCAGAATTCAGCAGGGTAGTAGCTCTGACAGTCAGTAGTATAGTAGCTCTAGAGGTCATAGTAGCAGTAGTTCAGAAGAAAATTCAGACCCTACAATTGCATCATTGATGCTAAGAAAGACAAAGAGTGTGAGGGAGATCTATAACAACACACAACATGCTAATTTTAATGATAATTTGGATTTTTCATTATTCTCCTATAGTGATCCAACACACTTTGAGGAAGCGGTGAAAGAAGAGAAGTGGTGTAATGCCATGGATGAAGAATTGGAGGCTATGGAGAGGAACCAAATATGGGAGTTGACCAATTTACCCAAGGGTAAACAAATGATTGCAGTGAAGTGGGTCTATAAGACCAAGTGTTCTGTAGAAGGGAAAATTGAAAGACACAAGGCAAGACTAGTTGTAAAAGGGTACAAACAACAACCTGGTATAGATTATGATGAGACATATGCATCGGTTGCAAGGATGGAAATAGTGCATATAGTGATAGCAGTTGCAGCACAACATCAGTGGAAAGTGTTGCAGATGGATGTAAAGTCAACCTTCTTGAATGGAGTGCCGAAGGAGGAAGTGTATGTGGAGTAGCCACCTGGCTATGAAGTCCCAGGGCAAGAAGACAAAGTGTATAGGCTCTAGAAAGCTCTTTATGGGCTGAAACAAGCACCTTAGGCTTGGTATAACATAATAGACTCCTATTTTTTGAGCAATGGATTTTGCAAGAGCAGCAGTGAGCCCACACTCTACATCAAATCAGCTAAAGGTGATATTTTAATTGCTGTTTTGTATGTAGATGATTTTATTTTTACTGGTAACAGTGATAGAAGAATTGCTGATTTTAAAGAAGATATGAAAAATGAATTTGAGATGATGGATCTAGGTTTTTTGAAGTATTTTCTTGGGATAGAAGTTCAACAAACATAGCGTGGCATTTTCATTTCACAATCTAATTATGCCAATTTTTTTTTAAGGAGGTTCAAAATGAATAACAACAAACCTATAGCAACACCAACAAAAAGTCTGAAACTACACAAGATAGACAATAGTAAGGAAGTGAACCCAACCCTATACAAAAGCATGGATGGAAGTTTGATGTACTTGACATCAACTAGGCCTGATTTAATGTATGCAATAAGCTTGATATCTAGGTTCATGTAGGAACCTAAGGAGACACATTGGCAAGCAGGAAAGAGGATCTTGAGGCATGTCAATGAAACAACATGAAATGGCATCATGTATGGTGCATCAAATGAATTTAAGTTGGATGATTTCATAGATAGTGATTGGGAAAGAAATGTGGATGATAGGAAGAGCACATCCAGCTATGTCTTCAACATGGGATCAGGTGCAATCTCATGGGCATCGAAGAAGCAGCCGATTGTCTCTCTCAGTATAGCAGAATCATAATACATAGCGAAAAATGCAGCAGCTTGTCAGGCTATTTGGTTGAGGAGGATCCTTGTAGATTTATAGCAACAACAAATTGACAACACAGTCATTCATTGTGACAATGTGTCCTCCATAGTGCTGACAAAGAATCTAGTCTTCCACAGACAAAGCAAGCACATTGATATTTGTTATCACTTCATAAGGGAATTGGTGGAACAAGGTGAGATAGAACTTCAATATTGCAGATTTGAGCAACAACTCATTGACATCTTCACCAAGGCATTGCCTAAGGATAGTTTTGAACACTTAAGAGATAGGCTTGGAATTATGGATAGCTTCAGAGATCAGCTTCGGAAGGAATATGCAAAGTGACAGCTGGCTTGAAGATTAAGGGGGAGTGTTGGAATATTATTTAATTCTATAGTCAGCAGACCTGACACCTCAGCCCCCATGTCAGCTGAAGACTTTCAACTTGCAATAGCCCAATGTATTCTTGCAACATTTATTTTTTTTGGTAAATTTGAATTTGCAATGGAGCGCATGTTTTTGAGTTTGAAATAGCTTTTGCAACCTGCTAGTAATTAATGAAGGTAGGTAGATTTGAATTTTGAATCTAAGCGCTCATTCTCATGAGCTTGCTAATAGAAGACAAAAATAATGTATTCATTAGAGACAAGAAGTCAATTTTTGGTTTGTAAGTGAAGACCCTGTAATAGCAGATGAATTGGAGAATTTTCAACACATAATCAATGACAACACCACCACAGGGAATGTTTTAGCAGGCGTAACGCATTGTTAGCTGCAGCTATAGGATTGTAGCAGTTTATGTTTTTGAGGTGTGAGTGTAGAACCCAGTCATTGGACATCTATCCAAAATAGTTTAGTTTTATTTTGTTCATGTAAATCAGAGCATGTCCTTTGAGTTTTTGTATTTTGAAGCAAACAAGGAATATGTGAAAAGTTAATTTCTATCTATTTAGACTTGCTGTCACTGTGCGTATTTTGTGTTTTATTTTTTTGTTCTGTCATCCAGTAACAGTAGAAAAGCTATGTTTCAACACCCCTGCCACCCAGCGTATCCTACTATTTGTGGTAAATACCTTCTCATATCCCCCTGCTCAATATATTCAGTAGTGTGCCTCTGGTAGGAACCACAAGGAAATATAAGATTAGTTCATCCATGATTCTACAAACCATGAACAGGCTCAACATGGGAGGGCAGTACATTCTGCTAATCAAGTAATCCAATCTCAGCCACACCTGGCATGAGGATAAACCATATGTCCATGGGGAAACCATTGACATAACCAATGATAACATGTCTAATAACCTGGATTATGGGTTGCTCTCACAATCAATGTTTTGAAGTTTGTGAAAATGAAAATTGTGAAGCGAGTTTCCGTTTAGGTGTCAATCAACATTGTGAAAGACATGTATGAAAGCGGCCTTAGGAATTATCAATGAGTTATATTGATTGGTTTGGGTGTGAGCCTTAGATAGGAAAAACATCTTGTGATTCTAACTATATGAGGACATATGAGGACATTTTAGCTCATCATACAAGATTATTGAGTGATAGTGTACAAATCCTCAGATCGGATCTCAAAGAATCATTCATATTAATTTTATATTTGGTGTCTACATTTAATCATATCTTCTCGAATCCTACATAATTTGGTACATCAAAATCTTTTCCTTTTGTTGTGTGTTCTATAAATATTCAAATTCTCTACCTTTTGAATAATACATCTGTTATTGAAATTGTATAACAAGTTTTGTGGATTTGTTCCTTTCTTGTTGTGCTATCAAACATGGGTTTGAAATGTGAGGAGAGGTGGAAAAATAGGGAGGGATTTATTTGAAGTTTTTTCTTACATAGATGAAAAGTTATTTGGGATTCATACCATATGAATTTTCATCTCATGTTCTACTATGCTCAACTCGTCTCCTGTAAGTCCCCAGTCAGAACCTTTAGGTTTGCATTTATAATGATGAGGATGTCAATATGCAAGAGTCTTTGCAAAAACATCTTCTTTATCTTCTAAATTTTCATTTGGTTCTTGACTGTGCAAATTGTTTTTGATTTTTCTTCACTACTACCCATATGAGCCTCCTCTTATTTTATTCTCTTCTTCTTGCTCCTCTGTATGTTTTTTCCTTCTCTTATCTAGATCATTGATCTTGTAGTTCGCATTGGACATTGGTTCTTCTCTTTGGTTGAACAATACCTTGCAAAAGCCACCTCTTTCTTTGCCATATCTAATGAACAAATTTTTAAAATGGTCAACAATAATATTCAACCATATCTTAGGACAACATAAAAACTCTTCATAGGTATAACATAGAATTATGAACGAAAAATATTTTTCTCATGATAAATCAAAAATATCCCACAATTTCTAAGTCCATCAATGTGCCCAAAGTGGTGAGCACCATCAAAAGCTACGGTTGAAATGTGCCTCATCAAATTCAATGCAAAATTAAGAACATCTTCATCTCAATCCCTTCAAAACCATTTTTTTGGACAACTCATTCTCTCATCATGATATTGCAAGGTATTTGGAAACGTTGATTGAAATTGAGTAGTAGTCCAATAGAATTCAATTAAAAAATATTTTAAGGTTTATATTAAGCATAATTCTATTTAATAGGATTTAATTAAAATTTTTCACTTCCCCCAAAAAATATATGTGGGCATTATCCGCCTAATTTTAGAACCATTATATATACAAAAGCAAAAGAAAAAATTATGTATATCATATTGGTTGTTGGAAGAATTATTTTTTTTTAATTTTTTTTAAAGTGCATGAATTGGTTGGGTATCCATCCCCCTATAAAGTGAAGTGTTCTCCGGTACCACGGGGATGGTGGGGAGACTATACCTCGTGACCTCTTTCTTGCAACAGGATGATTTATCCAATTGAGCTAGGCCCACAACCCTTGGAATAATTAAATTTGTGATTATGAAATAATTTTTTTTCATGATTATGATATAATCATGTTTATTTTATAATAATGATAATATTAGCATGCAAACTAAATTGACTATGTTTAAGAAATATTATTGTTATATAGATTGTATTCTTTTTCCACCTCTCTCTCTTTCTATTTACTGATATTTTTTATTGAATATGAAAGATATTCATAGGTTAACTAAATTTTTGCAAGAAAATAATATGGTCTTATACTATGGATATTAAATATTTACTAAATAACATTTATAATCCATCTTTATAATCTTTTTAGAACCATACAATGAATCATGATGAATAGTAGGGTTGTTAATTTTTTAAGAAAAATATCAATTTGAGAAGATGAACTTCTCATACTTACTTCAAGGCTCGAGTCCATAACATTATAATATGTAGTCCATTTTTATATGCTATAATTATGCCATTATGATTGATTCTAATCCTACCTCTAACTCTAATTCTAACTCTATCATATAACCTTAAGTTATCTTTATTAAAGAACACTAACACACATTCTAACTCTAACCCTAATGTAGAACCATATAAATGTATATAAAATTTGAACAATAACACTATTTTAACACTAACACTAATTCTAACACTAACACTAATTTTAACACTAGAACCATATAAATCTATATAAAATTCTACCAATAACACTATTTTAACACTAACACTAATTCAAACAATAACATTGATTTTAACATTAACATTAATCTAACCATACCCCTAACTCTAATCCTAACACTAATATTAATAGTAATTATAACACTAATGCTAATTCTAACCCTACCTCGAACTCTATTTCTAACTAGATTTCTAATCCTAACCCTAACTCTAATTCTAACACTAATACTAAGAGTTATTATAACCATAACACTAATTATAACCCTAGCCTAGACTGTAATTCTAACTCTAAGTCTAACCCTAACTCTAACATTCATATTAATTCCAACCCTATACCTAACTCTAATTCTAACTTTAACCCTAACTCTAATTATAACTTAACTCTTTTTGTAACCCTAAACTTACCATATATATCTATATTAAATTATGTGCCATAGAAAAATGGCCCCTTGTCATTTTCATGGCCTTTTAGGTTTTGTTTCATAGTGTTGTATCTATTTTACTCTAATTATATGCTATATCTTGGCTTGAACATGCTTATTTAAGTACTAAAATTCAAAGAACGATGTCTTGTGAAGGTGTTGTGAAGTGTTGTAAGACATTTCTACATTCTTCTAGACTCTATTTAATATAATTTACCTAAAAATAACCTTTTTACACATCAAGTCCTATATTGAAGTGTTGTAAAGTCTTGTAACAAGCCTTCATGCTTTTCTAGGCACATCTTCCTTATTTACACCTTTCTCATGCTTTATTTTGTCTTTTTATGCCCTCACATGCTTAATTAAGTGTATTTTTGCATATTATCTCGACAAATAACATTAAACACAACATTATTTCTGACACTTGTTTTTAGGTCCTAGGTGGGACCCATTCACCATGGGTGGTGAATGAGTCCCCCTTGGCCCCAAATTCAAAATATTTCAAATTTCCTTTCAGGATTTTATTAAAGATCACTTGATGTTGGCTTGTGATGAGGTATGAACAGATAGTAAGGCACAAGAATTGTGTAAATAAGTTTTTTTCACCTCATTTTTCATCTCCCAAAATCTCCTCACTCATTCAAGCATTCATTCACACATCTAAGCATTCAAGCATCCTACATCATCAATTGAAGCAACTATTGAAGCACTTTGGAGTAGCCATTGACATTACTTCAAACTTACAAGATCAAGGATTTGGTGAGTTAATATAATTTACATGTTGTTAATTTATCATTTCCTTTGCATTCCATTTATTTCTATTGGGTTTGATTACCAAAGTGGGGTTTGACCAAGGAAAACCACTATTTGCTAACCCTCCAATGTTTTTCCCCTTTGCATGTGTCTTTGCAACCTTTGTTTTGTAGATTTGACAGGTTTAAAGGTGTTGAAAAGTGGAAATCAAGTCAACTAGGCTCTTCAATCCAACTTATTATTCTTTCAAGCATTTTGAGTGTTTTATGTTTGTTTCCTGCAGAACTGACTTCGACAACCCGACATTCAGGCATTCCCTAAATCTGGTGTTACAGAGTTGATGTCTGATTTTCCAAAAATATAGGAGTGGAATTATTCACCACCCTTGGAAAATGAGTCCCACCTGAGACTTGAAAAATATATATTTTATTAGATCTCGGATCCCAACTTTTAGAAATTAGTTCCCGACACTTTTTCATCAATAGGAGGATTGATTCACCACCCTGGGAAAATGAGTCCCACTATGAAAAACCAATAAAATTCATCAGCATTCTAGACACTCCAGACAATTCATATTTTGGGTATGTGCAGGTTAATGGTGGGCCAAAAAGTGGCAATGAGGAAAAAAACACGTCTTTCATCGACCGAGAAAATGCGAAAAGAACATGTTGACTTTTTGTAGGCTCGGGTGTCACCATACCAAACACCAAAGCTAATTTTACACATTGGATATCCGATTTGTAAAAAGTATATATTAAACACTTCTGTCTCTTTTTTGAACTCATTCAGCTAAGAAGAACCCGCGGGCGCATTGTTCATCCATTGTTCGCGTAACAGATATCTGATATAGGCTAAATTTGATTTGGAAAGGTAAGTTTATTTATTTTCATTTGATTTGATTCAATTTTGATTTAGATTTGAATAATTTCATATGGTTTTTGTTGATTTTTTTTAAAAATAGGGTTTTTGATTGAGTTTTTGTGAAAAAATTGAGTTTAGAATAGATTTTGATAAAAAAATGAATGTTTTTTGTGGATTTTTTTTCACAATAGGGTTTTTGATTGAATTTTTATGAAAAAATTGAATTGAGAATGGATTTTGATAAAAAAAATGAATGTTTTTTGTGGATTTTTTTTCAAAATAGGGTTTTTGATTGAATTTTTATGAAACAATTGAGTTCAAAATAGATTTTGATAAAAAAAATGAATTTTTTAATGGATTTTGATTTAAAAATAGTGTTTCATTTATATTGTCTAATTTTAGATTAATTATTTTTTAACTATAATCAGGAATTATGGCTGCCGAGAATGAAAATGCACAAATTCCACCAGCTGAGAATCAAAATGCAGAAATTCCAAATGCTCCACCACCTCCGCAACCATCAATTGAACAATTAATTCATGAAAAATTGGAGCAATTGAGGGGCATTTGTGATGTTTATAGGAAAATCCCTTGATTATCCCATATGTCAACCACGTTGACAGAAATAATTACAAATGTAGAAACCCTCTCCACACAACATAATACATTTCATTTGTGGTGAGAAACCATGAGGCAATATTATGCATGTGGAATGCCTTATGATGATGTGAAAGATCTCCAAATAACAAAATCCCAAATAGCCTCTTTATTTATTAACCCCAACAATGGTTTACCAGTTAATGTTAACAAGCCAAAAATTTCTATAAAATGGTGCACACATAGGGGCATAGTAGATAACTTTTGGGATCGTTGGTGTATGGTTTTTGATAAACCACCCAACAATAATCTTGATGTACCTTTTTACTTTATTAGAAAATTATATGCTGAGTTTTTGTTAGGGCATCATGTCAATTACTTTGACATTAAACCCTTCCAGGGTGTTGGTAGAGGTATGCCTCAGGATAGGCCAAGGGCAGCTAGAGTAGTTAGGCGCCCACATGTTCCCCATCCTCCCCTTCCTCTGCCACCTCCAGTACAACATCTAGATATTACAGAGGATGCAACCACACAAACTATCTAGGCCATTCACTCTTTGAGTGGTCTATTGGTTTCCCATGCTTCTTCAGTAGCTCAGCCATAGTTTGGTGATCTTGGCGATGGATCCAGTGCTGCTGCATCATCCTCCTCGGGTCCACATATTTGTGTGCCACATATTTGCAATACGTGCTAGCAAATATGTTTGGGTCCTATTGTACAGCCCCCTGAGCATCCATTAGACACTTTTGAAATCTTATGACATCCAGGATGTGGAGATTATAGCAGATCACACATAGGGGAGCACACCCTACAAAGTCCTCTCCTGCTAGAGAGGCAAACATTGGAGTAGTTACACAGGTAACATTTAAGGTGTAAATTCATAACTTGCATTTTTAAAAAAATGAATATTAATAAGAGATAGTATCAAGTAATAATATTTATTTACATGGTCTATTTAACAGTTAATGTCTGAGGAGGAGCTCACATAGGTGACAGATAGCACCCTTAGGGCCATTTCATTTGGCCTCAACACGCACACAGTATGTATTTTCTCACTCACTGATTTACATTTTTTTACTGTATATTTGCTTGTCATTTGAATTGTCAATAATGAAATTATATATTAACTTATATTTTTATCTTACTCTTTGCTTGTAGCAAACACTTAGTGCGAGTGAGGTGCAACGCTCTCTAGACTATGGAGGCACAGTGTTGGATAAGGGAAAGGTAATTGAACTCAAATTTGATTGAATTAAAATTTATAAGATCTTTTATTGATTATGCATACATTGACATAGATTCGTAGTTTCATATGTACTTGTCATTTTTATGTACAGGAAGTTGTGAGCTATACATCACTGTTGATAAGTGCCACAACACCCGAAGGAGTAGGTATTCGAATGCCTGAAGGAGGAGGTGTTGAGGTACTTGTCATTTTTATGTACAGGCGGTTGTGAGCTATACATCATTGTTGATAAGTGCCACAACACCCGAAGGAGTAGGTATTCGAATGCCTGAAGGAGGAGGTGTTGAAACACCTCAAGGAGGAGCTGTTGAGACACCTATAGGAGATACAGAAAAATATCAACCTAAAGAGGTATGTGTTTATTTTATTTTGTGCTTGGTAAATATGTTCTTATTACTGACAATTCTATGCCAACTTGGATCAATTTCATGTTTTTGTTCACATATATAGATTGACATTACAAAAGTTGGTTTGGTTAGTTCTTTGAGAGGTGTATATTCTAGGACTCCTGACCCTTCAAAGAGACGTATATTTCAGGTAATCAAGATTTCAATTTTAGAGTTCAATTATAATTCAATGTGTATTGATTTTTATGTTAATTATTCAATTTTAAATTATATAGTATATCTAATCTCAATTGTGGTTTGACTTTTTCTTGTGCAGCTACCTTCAGAGCCAACGAGTGCTTCAAAGAGGCTCCATTTTGATGATCCACCAGTAGTTTAGGATGAGATAGACATTTTGGCATGTAAATTTTGAATAGATACCGAGATGGCATATGCCACATATTGTAAAACTTTGTTTGAGTTGGCGTTGATGCCATTTTTGTATATGGACATACACTTGATTATTGGATAATTTGATATATATAGAAGTTGACAATCAAAATTTAGTTTCCTCCTCATGTGCATGATTAAACTCTTTGAAGCAATGGTTAAATATCAATGTACAATAGCATAAAAAGAATGGTTAAATATTATGTAGTTTATATTCATATTGCTGATTACATTGCATTGCACATCTTTCAAACTCAAAGCATTATTTCACATTGCATAAGTAACAACTAGATACTCATATGATTAACCCTACAAATTTCATACATTTCAAATAATTCAATGATCCTTAACTAAATTATTCATACAAATTTCTTAAATTTGGAATAATTCAATGAAAATCAGCCAAAATATTTAAACAAGATATTTAGATCTAAAACATTCACATATGATAAATAGATCTACACATATAAGTTGGTTGGAATAGAGTATTTAATTCAAATAACTCACTTGATGATTACAATTTTTTTGCTTCAATTGTTTGCTCATAACCAAGATTACAATGATCAATTTTTTTTTAGAAAAATATTGGGATGCTAAAATCCACTATGCTTGGCGTACAGATGCAACCTTTATGTGAAATTTCCCTCACAAATCCAAACAAGTTTCATCCTCCAAATTGGTGCAGGAGCACCTTAAGGTCTTTTGGAAGATCTTAGTGATTTTTGGCTTGTAGGTGGTTCTAGCCAACCACCAAGGGAATAAGGACTATGATATAAAGTCCCTAGGTTGTTTTTAAGAGTGTGTTAGGGTAGGTTTGGCTTAGAGTCTTGAACTTTATGAGTTCCTAGACAAATCTTGGCAATTTGAGCATTTTGGCAATGTTGCCTTGGCAATTTGGCCTAAAAGTTGAAAAATAGCATTAATGTTGTTCTAAGTCCGACCCAAGGGTCCTAGCATGTGGGAGAAAGGTATATAAGGTCATCCAAACCCTAATACCTGGGTTGGAAGTTCATTTTCATGAATTGAGACTTGGAGAGCATTTTTGTGTGATTGGAATTCAACAACTTTTGAGTGCATTTTTGTGTTTGAGCCTTCATCCAGTCAAGAATGGATTGAAAGGACTAACCTGATGCTTTGAGTGTTTCATTTGTTTCATTTACTTACTGTACCTAGCATTAGATTAGTCATTTAGACCAACTGGTTAAGGTTTTGCAAGTTTTTGGGTTTTTGGACTCACTACCGGTTTGGGCCAGTTTTGTGAATAATGAGTCCCACTTGAGTTCCCATGGCTTTCTGATAGGGAGGGGTCAGAGGAATCAATCATAAATTCCTAAGGTCTTTCTTGCAAGATCTCCTTGGTGTTTTGCTTCACCACCTTAACCTATAGGTCCCTTCTCATGTTTAGGTACCCCTGGTTCTCATGGCCAACCCCACTACCATCACCATTCAACCAACCAAGTCAATCTTGGTGCCATAGCTCTAACTCTTCCTTAGCCTTTAATCTTGGTGCCATAGCTCTGCACTCCTTGTCTTCCCTAGCCAGACTCTTCCTGGCTCGCCTAGGGCAAGACTTTGCCAACAACTCCTGTGTTCACACAAACCCTAAAACCTACCATATGTACACACATGGAGTCTAGTCACTGTTCCCAAAGGGCCGTACAATTTGTACGGTGGGAAAGTGAACTAACACCCCATTTCTACAAAACTGTTTGGTTCAGACCAACAACAGGGTTAAAGAAAACTATGTACAAACAATGATTGAAATCGAATCAAAAAGACTAAAAGATGGCTCACTAAGCTTGAGAAAACACTAAACTACATCCTCCACATAACACAGTAACAATTTCAATCCATTAAAGCTCTACTTTGAAGCAAAAATCAGTAATAACACAGAAAAACACTATTTTTCTTTCAATTCACAAAACTTTCCCACAATACCAATACTTCCAACCCTGCTCTCAAGTCGAGGCACACCTTATATAGGGTTCCTCAATCAGTTATGCTCCCTTGGTCAAACATGTAAGTTATCATGTGGCAAAGTTGCAAAGTGTACCATTTTGCATCTTTTGCCAATTTTCTTGAAAACTAAGTAAAATGAGTTTTTAAACCCATTATCCCTTCCTCAACTTCTATCCTAAAGATCAACCACATCCCTAAAATATCTTCTCTACTAAATGGTCAACATGACCTTCATGATAAACATAAAAAAAAGAAGAAATGCATCCTAGACTTCCTAAATGCCTAATGTTTCATAGGTGCTCCTGCACCAATTTCCTCTCATGGCCACTTGGAATAAAGTTTGGGACTGTGTAAATAATGTACATATAGGTTTAGGAGTCTTTTTTTGTAGGGGAAGTGAAGAAACTATCAAGCACTAGGCGAGTGCAAGTGCATTCTAGCTAGTGGCTTGGAGAGGACAACAGTAAAGAGAGATGCTAAATGGATTGGTTTGTGCCAATCAAGAGCATGGGAGTGTGGGCACATGTATTCTAGACATGTGTGTGCAAGGAGGAGAGTTGAGGAGGTCATTGAAGCCCTCAAAGTTGGAAAAAGGAGCTAAAACCCTTGAAACCCTTGAAATTAGGGAGGTATGAGGACAATCATATGAACGGCCACTTGGGAGACCTTACACCTGGTAAATATTGAAGCCTAGGGTACCATTAGAAAGAATATCAAAAAATATTTTGGGGTTGTTAAGACCGTTTTTGAGAAAAGCCAAGAAAATGGGTTCTAGGAGGCCTAGTTGGGGCAAAAGGCTACAAGGCCTAAAATGGAGTTTTTCAAGAAAGCGATGGGAGAATGGTGAAAGAATTCAATGATATGGATTAGTGAGGTGTCAAATCAACAAAGAGATAGTATAATAACCTTTCCTATCTTTTGGACACCATCAAAGGAGGATTGAAAACAAAGTTTGTGTGGAGCAAAGAAGCCAATGAAGGATTTGAAAGGTTGAAGAGGGAGATAGCTACCCAAACTATCTTAGTTTTACCAAGTTTTGACAAACTATTCATAGTAGAATGTGATGCAAGTAACATAGTAGTAGGAGCTGTCCTAAGCCAAGAAAGTTAAGATGATGCAAGTAACATAGCAATTGAACAATTTTAGAAAAAAGAAAGTTGTGTCACAGTCCGCATTCAATCCAACAAGCAAAAAACAAAGCTTAGCCTCTTCAAATGAAAATGCTTGTTTGCAAAACAAATGAATAAGAATGAGGTAGTTAAGGTGTTTGAAGTTGTTTAGAGGTCACTTTTAGGGTGGAAGGCTTAAAAATCCATTTTAAATGCACAAAAAAGAATGAAATTACTTCAAACCAAGTTTGTGAAGAAGTTAACTATGTTGCCCACTAGTTTCCCTTAAGAGTCCAAAGTGCTAAAAGACAACAATATTTGAAGGTCTATTTCTCGAAGACCATGATGCTTATAGACTCTCCATCCAAGGCTATGGGATTGTGTTGGAACCATCTACAAAAACCTCTCTCGGTTTTTACTATCTCGGAGGCATTTTCCTGTGGTGATGACTTTTCAGTGGAGGGAAAAGTTGCAAAGTGGTGCAACTTTCACTCCGCAGATCGTACAACAAAACAGACTATTCCAACACGTCCGGATGGGTATGTTTATGCTAGGGATGGTCCTCTCTTGCACCCAAATATGCCGAATCACTTCGAACTACATTGGACCCACGATTTCCCTTAAGAGTTCAAAGTGCTAAAAGGAAACAATCTTTGAAGGTCTATTTCTCGGACCGTGATGCTTATAGACTCTCCGTCTAAGGCTATGGGATTATGTTGGGACCATCTACAAAAACCTCTCTCAGTTTTTACTATCTCTGAGGCGTTTTCCTGTGTTGATGACGTTTTAGTGGAGGGAAAAGTTGCCAGATGCAAGCAGTGTAAAGTTGCAAAGTGGTGCAACTTTCACTCCAACTCGTACGACCAAACGGACTGTTCCAACACATCCGGATGGGTACGTTTACGCTAGGGATGGTCCTCTCTTGCACCCAAATACGCCGAATCACTCCGAGCTACATTGGACCGATGATCTCCCTTAAGAGTCCAAAGTGCTAAAAGGCAACAATCTTTGAAGGTTTTGATAGTTTAAAACCACGAACCACCCCAACGTGTAATTATGATAGCACTCAAGATAGCCCTCCACCATGAACATATCAACTAAGTAGGAACCCATAACATTATGGAAAGATGATCCACTTCTCCCAATGTAACTCCCAAGCATTACATGTGAGAGATGGTCAATTTCATTGATGGCAACGATTGTGTGACTCCCATTGATGACCTTCTTTATTCAATGCCATTACAACAATATCCAAAGCATTCCAAAGAATACTAATGAAAACAATATTTCCCTCAGCACCTCATGATCATTCAAGTACTCATTCTAATAATACAAGAGATTTACACTTCAAATTGCAAGTGAATATAATTTACTATATCTTAACATAAAAAATGAAAAACTGAATAGAAAAATGTATCAATGAGGTACAAGGATGTATAAAATCCAATCAATCAACACACAATCAACCTAACATAATTAAGGGTTGATAGGGGTATTGGATAATTAAGGGTTGATAAGGGTATGAATGTTTATCTTTGCATCTACTCTTGAATATATAGGGACTTGGTGGTATTTAGAAATTTGTTACTCATTTTTATTGCATTGAATCAAAATGTCTCAATATTAATTGCTCCAATGCTATAATATAAATGAATGTTTTCATGATTATAATGAATATATTGTATGTTATTAATGCTAGCGTATATCATCAAATTATGCCAAACATGTGTTTAGTCAACTCAAAGTGGGTGAATGACACCACTTAGTGAAAAGTTTGAATGTTGAATTTTAAAATGAAAGGGAATAGGTTTGTGACTATGAGGTCACCCTTGTGAATTAAAGAATTGGGTTTGAGGAGAAAAAGTTGCAAGCCACTATAATTTATTATATATAAATGGGAAATATTACAAAACCTGGTTCAAACGAGCATACCAAGAGGAAAGAACCAGGAAGAAAACCTTCGGTTGTAGCTCGATTAAGTACAAAAATAGACCCCTTTACAAAAATGTATGAGTTTCCAAAATACAGGCCCATTTACATTTTAAACATACCCTTTATACAATGCCAGACATTTGACCCATATTTCAAAAAACATCACTGGGTATAGATTATGCCCATACACAATTATGACCATTTTACATTGTTTCCAATTTGAGAATTCAAATTTTATAAAATTTTCCTATTAGAGGCATTCAGGGCACAATCTTCAACAACAATAGTATGTTCATGTTTTGCATTGACAAGCACCTGTACAAACCATCAAGGTAGCTTAGAATAACCAATCTATATTATTCTAAATGACACAAAATATGATAAGATGGTAATGCAAACTATAAAAGACGCTTAGAATTACCAATCTATATTGTTGTAATCTATTGCATACCTCTCTGAAAGGATCAAAGTTGGCTATTGTTGCAACAAGTCCATGATCAATCATGCCAAGAATATCACAAAAGTGGGAAAATGAGAAATCTATATTGTCACAATATAAAAGATGTTAGACTAACATATCTATATTAATCTAAACAACCTGAATGATGATGAGTTGGTGATGCAAACTATAAAAGATGCATACCTCTTTGAAAGGATCAGAGTTGGCTATTGTTGTAGTAGGTCCATGATCAATCGTGCTAGGACTATCGCAAAAGTGGGAAAATGAGAAATCTATATTGTCACAATAGAAAACATGCTTAGAATAACGTATCTATATTAATCTAAACAACTTGAATGATGATGAGCTAGTGATTCAAACTATAAAAGACACATACCTCTTTGAAAGGATCAAAGCTAGCTATTGTTGCAGCAGGTCCATGATCAATCTTGCCAAAAATATCACAAAATTGCATACAAAATATCACTATTAAAGACACCTGCATTGCAATAGTATATAAAATATCAGTATTAAATAAAGAACACTAATGAACTTAATCATAATGAACATAAGCATTCTACCTTCCATTCTTGAAATGCTATTCAAAATTATTATTACCGAAGGGTCATCTCTTTGTAGAGTATCCAATATTGCTTCATGATCAACATTACTAAGTGTCCATAGTTGTTTTTGTCTTTGGTCTGGCATGATACTTCAACAACTTAACATTTATTGCTATAACAAGGTGCGAATACATGAGAATGGTTTTGTGTTTCTCATAGTCTTCAAATGCAGGTATGCCATTCTTTCTAATCATGTATGTTCACAACTAAGTTCCTGCAACCACAACTGAACCTATAGGATACATGAAACCATCATCATCTTCCATTGGTTGTGTTAGCTTATGTTTTACCCACACACATCGATCCAACCAATAGTCTGATCTCTCTTCATTCCCCTGCGGTGCAACAACTGCAAAAATATGTCCTAGCTGTAGTAGATGCGAAAAATTCGTGTAATCAAGCTGAACTTTTCCATTTGTGTCATTTGTCATGGATATTGTTTGAGATAAGGAGTTAGATACTGTGGTACCCGTATATCCACCCTCCTTGACTTGCATTGATCCCACTCGCACTGAATACAACTCTGACAAAAACAAGCCAACTCTCGTGTCCAAATGGTCCATGTGCCTACATCTGAGCTTCGAAATGAATGCATCTTTGAAGAATCTTTGATTGTATGACTATCTAATCTACCTCCCACTGTACCCTCCTCAATGAACCAAAAGAATCCACGCAATGTTGAATCAAGTATCCCTCCCTGTGACAATGCTGAACTACACCAATCAACTATAGAACGTGCATCACTAAATTTTGCTTCTGAAATCTTCAATTGCTCCTTAACTAGAGCTCTCTTTACGCATGCACTTGATCCATCATGCTCCCCTTTCCCATGTCCAGCTTCAAAAAAATTCAAAATATGAGGTAGACCCCTCTCTACATGCATTCTACTCAACCAATAAAACATCTGAGAGCATTCACTTGAATTGACCTATGCAATTATCTAACCAAATTAGATGTTGGCTGATAACATATCATGCTCACGCAGAACTCAAAAAATTCGAATAATGTTGGACATACTCGGATGAGTGAGATCTATCATCACTCATATAAAAATGATACTCTCTGATTATCTTCGATCCTCCTCTATACTATCAGGTGCATGTCTAAATGTTATGTGGACAAAAATAGCAATCTGAATGGAATTGTAATACTGAGATTGTACCTCGTTTTGTGGTTGCAATGCGTAGTTTTCTGCAAAGTCAACCACTGATATAATAGTGCCAATCAGAAAAGAGTTCTTACACATCCTAAATTGTTGATCCAACCACTGAGACCTATGACTATGCCTTGCATACTTGTAGAAAAGATTGTCCTTAAAATCTAAAATAAAATCAGCAACACTGCATTCTTTTGTAACCAACTCACATCTAGAACCTTCACCTCCGCTTTGCAAAGTATATTTGACTATCTCATATCTCTTTTTCTCAACAAGCTTCTTTCCAAATTCATGTTCAGAACTCTCATGAAAACATTGAACAAACTTTGACAAGCCACCACATTGTGAACACTTTGCATTTAAACAATCATTTCTATAGAAAAAGCAACCATCATCTCTAGAACATAAAAATAGATCTAGCAAGTCCCTTGATGATTTTGGAAGATGCATTGCACCACACTCCTGCAACATTTCATTAGTATGCAAAGTAGAATGGATATAGCATCATAGCTCATGGTACATTGAAAACTCCACATGGTATTTGCAACAACAAGTATTACGAATCTTAAGAGAGCACACAATAAAATGGCTTCAAACCCTCAAAAGTCCTTTCTAGATTTCCATATTTTTATGTGTTTCAATAAATTTTGAACAACATTGTTTGGCTTGATTCCAAGAAATGTTTAGGATGTGGTGTGCGGTCTCGATTGCCAATTCTTAACTTTAAAACATCCTTTGCATTGGGTGATACTCTAGAGTTATCATGCCAAAATTGTTGAATTAGCTAATTTACATTATCGGTTAGCTTCTTATGAACACGTGGAAGCCTCTCGGAAAAAGTCCATGTATCATTTTCAAGAGGATCATCTATTATTTCTCTTCTTGCAAGTGCTCTATCCAAAGTTTTACGATTTATGTCAAAATCAATACAAGTTTGTCTCATAAAGCGAGACTTTTTCAATTGATGGCTTACTAGGGCGGTTGTAATGACTCTCCGAGTAACTCTCTTATCCTTTTCCTTGTTACTTTTTCCAATAGACTTGAGAGCATTAAAAATATTTTTGACAATAATAGAATTTTTTTCAGTCTTCTTGTTCACACGAATCTTCAATTTGGCTAGCAAAGGTCTCATCTTTTGCATCTTTAGCAATTGTACAAAAAGTTGGCATTGCTTGGTCAATGTCTTATCACTAAAATATTGGTTGAAAAGTCTTCTAGCCCACAACCGAATAGTTCGTGTTGACCTCTTGCCTTCAAAATTGTTTATAATGTTCTCATCAAATTCAAGTAACCATTTAGGGTTCTTGAGGGGTCTTGGAATATGTCTTCTCTTCCATACAAGGTTCTTCATTTCTCATGTAATTTGGTGAAACATAATTTACACTTGTTCAATATTATGTTCAAAATATTCATTTCAACATTTTCACCTTGAACATTTTCAATATCAATTTCAATATTTTCATTCCCAATTTCAATATCATGTTCAACATCTTCAAATCCAACATTTTCACCTTGAACATTTTCATTATCAATTTCAATAATTTCATTCCTAATTTGAATATCATGTTCAACATATTCAATTCCAACATTTTCACCTTGAATATTTTCACCTTGAACATCTTCAATTTCCTCTTCACTTGAAAGACCATAGGGGTTAGGTTCACCAATATTTAACATACCTTGTCTTCTCTTCCTATGAATTTCTCTATCTTTTTGTCTATATGCTTCAATTTCTTCTTTTGTAAGCTTTCTCTTACGTTTTTGCTTCTGACGACTGCTGCTCCCCATTATACCTCATAAAAGATGCTAAAAATCATTGCTTATGACAAATTTCAATAGAAGATTCCCCAAAAAGTTGATCTTTGTCTCTCCCAGTCTGAAACCACGTGTGTGTCGCCTGCAAACAGAATGTAGGTTCCTTTGGAATGCACAAAATGACCCACATGGGGCTTTTCTATGGCCCACAAATCTGATATCCGATTCATTTGAAACAAATTATGATACTTGTAATGGTATAATTTTTCTTCTGCAAATCGGATATCTGATTTGAATCGAATATCCGATTTGTCTAGACATAGACCTAAGGGTTAATGGTAGATAGTAGAGGAGACGTTATACCTTTCACATGTCGCTGTGAATTATCACTCTTAGGGAGACGTTATACAGACTGCTCCCATGTTTCATCGAAGACCCACATGATACATATTGATCACCGAGACATATGATTTTTCTCACCGATGAGTGCCCATCATCGCCTTCGCCAAGACATTTTGGTTTTCTCACCGACTGAAATAAGTCTTACCGATGAAGCCATTCATCGACAAGACAATGAGCCTTTGAAGAGACTCACACCGATGCCAAATGTTATACCAAACTCATTCCTCCACTTTATTCGCTGAGACTCATCCCGATGTGCACTATCAGTAAAACACCCTGATTTCATTAAAAATCTCGCCGAAGACCACCTCTCCTGCCGATGTACATCTCTATCGGCATAACTTCTGAATCGGCAAGACATCATAGTTTCTGGCTGATAGCCTTTTATGAAACCCCCTCACATCATATCAGCAAGACTAGTTGCCTTCGACAAGACACTACTCTGATATACTTTAGTCTCACTGATATACACTCGTCATCGTCGGTCGGTAAGACAATGCTCAATCACCAACACCCCTTGCTGAAAACCTTTACCTTGGCCGAAACACCTCCATATGCGCCAGTCGGTATAACATGCTGAGCTCGCCAATACATTACATCGATGCCTCCATCTTTTTCCAAAAACCCTTTCATAAGCCTTTTGACAAGACAATAATGTTTCGCTATGACCTTAGCCCGACCGTCTAACTCCCGCCGATAAACCATTCACTGTGACAATAAATGAGTCTTGCCGATAGGCAATGCAGACTCATGCAAACAGAAAACGTAGAATTGATCAGGGAGACAAGAATGAACCTATGCCTATATGGACCCAGACATGAAAAATGCATAACTCGATTGATTCAATGGGGCAATATGGCAAACCATAAATGAAAAATGCAATATGGCAAACCATAAACAAATTACGATACTTGTAACGTTATAATTTTTGTTTTGCAAATCAGATATCCAATTTGAATCGGATATCCAATTTGTGTACACATAGACCTAAGGGTTAATGGTAGATAGTAGAGGGTTTAAGGGTTAAAGGTTTAGGGTTTAGGGTATATGGTAGAGGGTTTAAGGGTTAAGGGTTTATGGTAGAGGGTTATAAGGGTTTAGGGTTTCATGGTAAGGGTATAGGGGTTGATAGATAGATGGAGTGAGTGTGTGAGAAAGTGACTTGAGAGAGTGGGATAAGGTCGGAGAGAGG
>VDFB02379711.1:106644515-106772027 GCA_007258455.2 Sequoia sempervirens
AAATTATAAACTATATTGTATATTCTAAACTAGATATATTAAAATAAACTATAAAATATTTATTGCATTTTCTAAATCATATATTATAAAGTATAAAACATTTTTTAAAATCATATATAAACCAAATCGGATATACGATTTGAAATGGATATCCGATTTGAAATAGATATTTGATATTTCTGACAAAGAATTTATTGCCTAGGGATTAGCCTCGGGCTTGCTTTGGTATTTGGCTTGGACATGCATATCCTAAGAAGTCAACACAAAAAATGTGTTTGACAACTCACCTTGTTTTTCTAGACTTCGTCCATGTGGTTGACGACTTTATTTTTAGCCAAAATTGATGAAATGAAAAGGGTTTGTAGAGGAGACTCTCAGCTTTCCACCAATATAAATTATTCTTTACTTTGAATTTAATAAATAATTATTATTCATTTTCTATTAGAATTACGACTAAAGTGCTGATTGATAGGCTGATTGAAAAACATCTATAACTTTCAAAGGGTATCATATTTTTTGAATCCAAAATATGCGTCACATTCTATGTTTCACATACTATAGGATTAAAAAAATAAATTTGAATTATGAAGTTTTGACCAAGTTAAAAAGGTGGTCGATATACAAGTTTTATATTTTTAAAAGTTGTAATAAAAATCATAATTAATTATTTGGAAAAAATTACAAAAATATCGTCATATTTGGACATGAGTCCTCTACTTATATCTAAAATCTTATAAAAAATTATCATTTTATTGTGGTTAGGGTGGTAGACACCTACTTCTTATTTTTCCTCTGAAATTTAAGTACTTGCATTGAAATTTTAATTTTTCACCAAATAGATTTAAAAAATAAAATAAACTTAGTAGTTTAGAAAATACATTCAATTTTCCACGGATTCTATTCTTACATATTTTTGAAATAATATAGATAACTTATTCAAATTTTTATGTCAAACTCTGATTTTTTTGAATTTTCATTGCCACTTAAGGGCCTATTTTTTCCATGATAATCCTGCACATACCCTTTCATCTAAGTGCACTATTATTTCATCCATCTCTTTCTGTTCTGCATATTTCTTTCAATTTCTCCATTTTCATAATAGTTTGCATATCACAATGTGTTTTCAAACATAGCTTAAATTACACTTTTGCATTCATCTTAGATCATTTTAATTAGTCAATCACATTTAGTTAAGTTCATTTACATCATATCATATAGCAATCATCCTAATTTGAGTGTTACATAAGCATTTTGGACCTAGATCTCTCTCTTTCTAGGTGAAAAATCTTAGGAAGAGAGCACACATTTAGGGTCCCAAAATCTCACATTTTGGCAAGCCTGAATTTTGAATACTTTAAAGCTTCTGATTGCATTTCATATCTTGTATCCTATTTTTCATTTGCATTAGAATTCAATTAGGACATTGATTTGTTATTGCATTCTAGGACTTTCCATTTTGCATTAGTGAAATATTCATGTAGTTTTCATTTTTTCATTCAAATTCATTGAAAAAAGTAAAAATATGCATTCTGCATCTGTAATTGCATTCTGTAGATCATTTAAATCATTCTCAAAATTCTGAAAAACACAAAAATATTGCATCCTGGGACTCATTCACCACCTAGGGAGAATCAGTCTCTTTGCACTTTTTAGACAATAGTTCTCTATTTTTCCTGGCATTTTCATGCATTTTTGTTTTCTATCTTTGCATCTCTATTATAGTTAGTAGATTTTCTATTATTTTCATTTCAAATTTTTAGATTAGCTTGCATTCCCATTCACCCTTCCTTTGTGGTACTTTCATGAGTGTTTGGTGCCTCGTTGATAATAATTTAGTGAGAAGAAGTTCTAGACTCATGACATCCCATGATAGCACTTTTGTTGGGGACCTTGGAATCTCATGAGCACCTACTCCTGGTATGGAAAATGGTGCATTAGGCCTTGAAAATACCACTTCCATGCCTTCACCTTTCCATCCTATGCATGTTAACAATCAAAACAAATCCATCTTGCAAGAAAAGATCATTAATATTCATGAAGATTTTGTACATTTACAACAAGATTTGTCACTTGAAAACATTTCGACCACTACTATCCTTGCTATTGAGAACCTTCATTGCTTAATTGAGAGTGATGATGGCTTGCAAGTGTTGAAATAAATTGCTGAGATTTATAATAAACACACCTCTTCAAATACCCAATCTACAAACATTCCTATAAGCCAAGGCACACCTCAAGTTCCTCCTCCAACTATAGATTCTATACCCACTTACACCAATCTACAAGTCCACACAACTATGCATCAACCTAACTATGTGGCTACTTATTTCTCGATTTCCACTAACATTCCTCCTTTTGTGGCATCACAACCTCCTTCCACCACTTTCACACCCCTTAGTATCCCCTTCACCTCCCCTCACATCACTTACACTCCATCACCATTTTCCCTTCCACGTCAACCCACTTATCTTGATCCTTTTATTACACAACTCCTTAACATTGTTTCATCCATGCAATGCCAACTTTCCACCATTAGTAAAGGTCAAGCTGCTCCACCCACATATCTTGTCCGCAACAACCCCTTATCACTAGAAATCTTACGTACCCCGATGCCATAAGGGATAGAAATGCTAAGGTTTGAGAAATATGGAGGAAAAGGAGACCCTATCAACCACGTCAATGCTTATACTACTTTGTGTAGTGACTTTGTCCTTGATGATAAAATTTTGGCAATTTTTTTTCCAAGGACTTAAAGATAACGCTTTAGAATGGTTTTCCAAATTTCCCAATTATTCTATCCATTCATTTAATGAATTGGTGGAAGCTTTCATTAGTCACTTTCAAGTGCACATAACACCCAAAAAGACGATACAAACCTTATGAGATGTAGACAAAACACAAATGAAAAAGTGACATATTTCATTTCCTGTTATCAATCCTTATATGCTCAAGTTGATGTCAAAATTCTAGATGCACAACTATAGAAGATGTTTATTGAGAATTTGAACACCAACCTTCAAGATAAACTTACCATGATGAAATTCCCTTCATTCATGCATTTACACACAACATTATGTGATTATCAAAATTCGATTTCAAGTTGTGAGTCAAAATTTACTTCTAGCCAAGTTGACAAACCTGAACATAACAATCAAAACCACAACAACACACACAACTTCGGTAAACCTAACCAAGGATTCTTACAGTTTAATCCACCTCCTCCACCCCAACCACAACCAACACAACAAGTTCAAAGTTCAATGGCCGCTACTAAGACAACCGTGCCTTATTCTTATGGTGATCCGAATAGACACTTCACCCCTTTACTTGACACTCCATCACACAATGAACTAGTTAATCCAAAAAGGAATGCTCACCTTACCACCTGTTCACACACTTGATCCCAATCGACCCTTACCTCCTAGCTTCAAACCTAATGCTTATTGCCATTTTCATTGTCAAAATGGCCACAACACCAAACATTGCAATCATCTTAAACATTTAGTTCAAGATCTCATTGATTCAGGTGAAATGATCATTATGGGTGTTAGTGATCAAGGAAATAAATCCATTGCACCCCCTAACCAAAATTTGCAAATCTTCACCAACCTTATGCCTAAACACACCACCTTATTTTTCAAGGCTAGTGAACCTTCAAAGCCTGATGTAATGATTGTTGATATGCATAATGAACAACCTGATACACCTCCTCTTGTTACCCAAGATGATCCTATGGAAATGGTGGTTTCGATAGACGTTATCCCTCGAAAGGGCCAAACCTCTAAATCTCTTGATATCACTTTTTCTACTAAAGATATATTACAAAAACTTCCTGATGCTCCTCTCTACATAGCTGAAAGAATCTATGATAAGCCCACTAATGGGATATTAATAGATCCCACTTGTGGTGAGAATGTGATCACAAAAGAGTTTCTTGTATTACATGAACTATATCAAGATGATTATAATAAACTGACTGCATGGATTAAGACACATACTAGTTTTGCATGCCCTACGATTGGATCAATCACACTCCCTTAGCAAATAGGACCTCAAAATTTTAATGTAACATTTTTAATTATTCCACAATTTGACCAATTTTGTTTGAGGCTAGGCTACCCTTGGCTTTGCTCAATGAAAGTGGTCCCATCAGTCATTCATAAGTGCTTAAAGTTTCCACATGGCAATGAGGTATTCACTGTACACCATAGTGGATTTAATCCTTTATCTTCCAAAGGAAACTTTTCATTAGAAGCCTTTTGCCCTGAACCCATGGAAACTATCACCCCTTGTAAGGACTTCTTTTACATTGCTTATCAAAAGTTTAAAGCCAAAAAGATTTCCAAATTATCCCTTTGTAACACATCTCTATCCACCTCTACTCATCCTATCCTTGATGAAACCATAATTACATTAGAATTTGATATTGAAAAAACCATCAAACCTTTTGAATAGTCTCCTCTTGACACTTCCCAGCCATCATCTAAATGACCAAGAGAAAATGAAATAACTCTTGCCTCACATCCTTGTATCAAACAAGTATATAAAGTGAAAGAGAAAGTGGTTGATCCATCTTCTTCGGTTTCTCCAGTTCTTCCCCCTTTAGAAGTAGAAGAATCTATGATGACTCAATCCACTCTTACACCTCAAAAAATTCAATACAAAATTAAATGAAACCATGGTTCTCAGGAATGTCGGCGTCGGCGTCGTCTCCTGGCTCGTCAATCTCATACAAAAGACGATCAAGAAAATCAACCTCCACCCTTGAAAATAGTGCTGGTTGACCACCTTCCCTCGCCTAACTAACCACATGACATTTCAACCCAACAATTGCAACAAAACAGACCCATTCAACAACCAACACTCTTGATACATCCATCCTTAGAAATCTCCCTTCATCCTCCCATCGTTATTAATCTTGATGATGACGATGACGATGTGATGATTGCTAACATAGATGAAGAAGTACACAATGACTTGAACTCTTTATTTTCATCTACAATGTGCTTAAATGACAAATCCTCTCTACCAAGTAAAGAATTTGGTACAACTCCTAGTTCGGAACTTACGATTCCTCCTTTAAACAATCAATCAACTTCGAATTACATTGAACATGACTTGGAGGTGGATGACTTGATGGATGATTTGCATTTGCCTAGCTAGCATTTTTTATCTTTTCCTTGACCTTTATTTTCTTTTTCTTTTCATGTGCATATTGTGTTCCCTCATATCGTGCGCTTGGTGTTTCTTCTCTTTGTACACTTCTTCTATTCATACCTCTATTCTTCTCCTTGTCTTCTTGTCCTTTTCATTTTTGTTTTGTGTTTTCCTTTTTGGGATGACACAAAGCATAGAGACACCCTATGTCTCTTCCATGTTGACCCAAATGGTCCTTGTATTTTTCATTTTTTGTTTTGTGTTTTCCTTTTGGGGATGATGCAAAGCGTAGAGATGCCCTATGTCTCTTCCATGTTGAACCAAATGGTCCTTTTTCCTTTTCTTTTGTCTTTTCTTGTGTTTTCCTTTTGGGGATGATACAAGGCATTGAGACCAAAATGTTTCCTTAATGTTCACCCAAAATCTTTTTCATTTTCATTCTCTTTCTTTTCGCTTGTGTTTTCTTTTGGGGATGATACAAAGTGTTGAGACCACAATGTCTCTTCCATGTTGACTCAAAATGGACTTTCTTTTTTCTTTGCTCTCTTTGCTTTCTTTGTGTCATTCTTCTAATTCTATGTGTATTTGGGGAATGATGACAGTTCCAAGATATTTCATAAAAACATGGCAAAAAAAAACATACTGACCCCAAATCCATAGATCCCTTATGTGTTTGGTGTACTTTATTTTATGGGGGGTAAACTCCCTTTCTTTGTTTTTCCATTTTCCTTGACATGACGCAGCCTAACTTCAAAACATATGACTTGGCATAGAGCTTTCTGAGTTGTCTCTCATGTCTTGTTTTCTTTTTGATTTTATTTTCTTCTCTACTTTCAAGTAATTTCTCACAGGATGATGTGTAGCAATTCCTTTAAAGTGGGGGGCATACATTACCATTATTTCATTATGCATTCATGCTTCTTAGTGTAAGCCTTGTCTTTGACATGATGCATTTGTCACTTTGTGGATGACATTGGGTATGATGTCCTTCATAAGTGTGATCTATCTTAGCATATTACATTCCTCTTTGTGGCTTGATGTGACACACTGCATCCCCTAAGTGGTGAATATACTATTCTTTGATTGGTCCTCTCTTGGAGACATTAGACACAATGTTACCTAAATGACTAACCTTGCATAAACTAAACATGACTCCTTTGAAAAATCCTTCACATTAAATTTTTTCATTTCTTGGCCACCTTGCATAACACAACTTGCATGCTTGTAGTGCCATATTGTTTTAAGCTTAACATTCACATTTTTCTTTGGCTTTGTGGTGACTTGTTAAAGTTATCAAGTGGTATAACTTTGGCATGGTTGAGTGGGAAGCCCAACTAGCGGTGTGACTTTTCCCCATAACCACTTTTGTGTTTGTGTGTGCATACCAACTAGTGTATGTATCTTACCTTTTTGGGTTTTCTCACGCCCCAAAGTGAGTACACATTCTCTATTTTCAAAAAATCAACCTAGATCTTATCCACAACTAGTTGGATTGATTATTGAAGCTTCATTCAATTCATTTCAACACGTGTGTGTTTCTTTATCCTTATGCTTAGTTTGCCATGGGATCTTTGTCCTAGGGGCTTGATCATCCCTCTTGATTCTTGTATTCCATCTTGCTAGCGTAAGTGCATTCGAACCCTCCCCTCGATGTTCATGGCTACTTTAGTGTGAGTTTGAAGTAAGTTCATCCTCTCACTAAAGTGGGGGCTAAATGTGCCATAGAAAAATGGCCCCTTGTCATTTTCATGGCCTTTTAGGTCTTGTTTCATAGTGTTGGAATTGTGTTTCTCTAATTCTATGCAATATCTTGGCTTAAACATGCTTATTTAGGTACTAAAATTCAAAGAACGATGTATTGTGAAGTGTTGTAAGACATTTCTACATTCTTCTAGACTCTATTTAATATAATTTACCTAAAAATCACCTTTATCAACAAGTCCTATATTGAAGTGTTGTAAAGTCTTGTAACAAGCCTTCATGCTTTTCTAGGCACATCTTCCTTATTTACACCTTTCTCATGCTTTATTTTTTCTTTTTATGCCCTCATATGCTTAATTAAGTGTATTTTTGCATATTATCTTGACAAATAACATTAAACACAACATTATTTTTGACACTTGTTTTTAGGTCCTATGTGGGACCCATTCGCCATGGGTGGCGAATGAGTCCCCCTTGGCCCCAAATTCAAAATATTTCAAATTTCCTTTTTGGATTTTATTAAAGATCACTTGATGTTAGCTTGTGATGAGGTATGAATAGATAGTAAGGCATAAGAATTGTATAAATAAGTGTTTTTCACCTCATTTTACATCTCCCACAATCTCCTCACTCATTCAAGCATTCATTCACACATCTAAGCATTCAAGCACCCTACATCATCAATTGAAGAAACTTTGAAGCACTTTGGAGCAACCATTGACATTAGTTTAGACTTACAAGATCAAGGATTTGGTGAGTTAATAGCATTTACATGTTGTGCATTTATCATTTCCTTTGCATTCCATTTATTTCTATTGGGTTTGATTACCAAAGTGGGTTTTGACCAAGGCAAACCCCTATTTGCTAACCCTCCAACATTTTTCCCCTTTGCATGTGTCTTTGTAGCCTTTGTTTTGCAGATTTGATAGGTTTAAAGGCGTTGAAAAGTGGAAATCAAGTTAGCTAGGATCTTCAAGTCAACTTATCATTCTTTCAAGCATTTTGAGTGTTTTCTATCCATTTCTTGTAGAACTGACTTCGACAACCCGAGATTTAGACATTCCCTAAATCTAGTGTTGCAAAGTTGTCTAATTTTCCAAAAATTCAGGAGTGGACCGATTCACCACCCTTGGTGAATGAGTCCCACATGAGACTTGAAAAATCTGTATTTTGTTAGATCTCGGATCCCGACTGTCAGAAATCAGTTCTCAACACTTTTTCATCAGTAGGAGGACTAATTTTCCACCTTGGGTGAATTAGTCCCACTGTGAAAAACCACTAAAATTCATCAGCATTCCAGACACTCCAGACAACTCATATTTCATCTAGGTGCACTTTTATTTCATCCATCTCTTTCTCTTTTGCATATTTCTTTCAATTTCTCCATTTTCATAGTAGTTTGCATATCATAATGTGTTTTCAAACATAACTTAAATTACACTTTTGCATTCATATTAGATCATTTTAATTAGTCAATCACATTTAGTTAAGTTAATTTACATCATATCATATAGCATACATCCTAATTTTAGTGTTGCATAAGCATTTTGGACCTAGATCTCTCTCTTTTTGGGTGAAAAATCTTAGGAAGAGAGAAAGCATTTAGGGTCCCAAAATCTATCACAAATTCTAACACTAAACTAAAATATAGTTGAGGATATGATTGGTGTTACAATTGGGCTAGGGTTCAATAAGAGTTATGGTTTGATTAGGTTTAGAGTTCAATAAGGGTAAATGTTCAGTTGGGGTTAGGGTTAAGATTCAATTTGGTTTAGGGTTGTTTAATAAAGCTTGGGTTAGGGTTAGGATTTAGGTTTAAATAGGGTTAGATTTTAATAAGGGTCGGGGTAGGATAAATCCCAGGGTTACAATGGGTTTAATTAGGGTTAGGTTTAGGATTCAATTTTGATTTAGGGTTTAGAGTTAGGGTTAACGTATAATTTGGGTTAGAGTATAAAGTTTAGGGTTAGTTTTTTATTAGGATTAGGTTTAAAGTTTAATTTGGCTTAGGGTTTAATAGGAGTCAATGTTAGGATTATGATTAGGGTTATATTTTAATAATGGTTAGGGTTGAACTAAGGTTTGAGTTTCATTAGGGTTACAATTAGAGTTAGATTTTAATTAGGGTTAGTGTTCAATTATGGTTAGTGTTAGGGCTCAATTTAGGTCAGTATTTAGTAAGGATTAGGGTTCGGGTTAGGGTTATTGATGCAGGAGGAAAACTCTCCCCTTTCAAATATAAAACCACACAAACATACAACTCTATGCAAGAAAGCAACAAATTAACTTAAACACATAGAAATGGAAGAGAAGTCTGCAAGATATATTAAATGCAAATTTGAAAATGAATTACACAATTATGGAGCTCATATGCTCACATACAATATGGGCTTCAAACATACAAAAATCTGCAACTTAAGCTTCCAACATAATTCTAGAAACATCTAGATATGCAACCACCAACTCTCCAAAACCCCCTTCTCCAAATGAGCAGCATCAATACATAGAAGTTGTGTGAGAAGAAACCGCCATTGGTTTCTCAAAACAACCTCCACAAAACCACCAAGAAAACCCGTCACTTTCTGCCTATCAATGATTTGTCATTTTTCAAAACATCCTCAGACAATTTATGGGTTTTGTGCCTCTTCTTTCCAGCTTTACGAATCATTTTGAAAATCTTAATTTTGTTACCGTATGAGAAAGTTATTCCCATTTTACTAAAAATGGGTCTCATAGATACAACTTCAGACATGCAACAACATGCAAAGCTTGTGGCCAACATGCAAATACATGCAAGCAACATGAAAGATTGCTTTACAGCCCATATTATGAAATTTTATGACACATATACATGCATACAAGACTTTTTGACCTTCTCCAAAAGTGGACACCAAAAAGGCATATTCCCCTCCAAGATGCTTTCACTGTTTTACCAAGACTTATTTCCCATGCGATTTACATTTAAAATTTCACACCAAGGGAATCTACATTGTTGCAAATTAAAATATTATTCTCCTAACCCCTAAGCCCTTATTGAAAATTAAAAAAAACTAAAAGAGCAATATTTTTGGTGATGCAAAATTGCACAAGGCCATGGATGCTCCTGCATCAGTTATGGTTATGGTAAGGGGTCAATAATTGTTGTAGTTTAACTAGGAATATCATTAGAATTCAATTAGGGTTAGTGTTAATTTATAGTTAGGGTTAGGGTTCTAGGATAAAGCTTATAGTTACAATGAGGGTTTAATTAGGGTTTATCATATGATTCAATTTGGGTTTAGGATTTATAATTTAGAGTTAGGGTTAGGCTATAATTTGGGCTAGGGTTTATGGCATAAGGTTTAGAGTTAGGGTTAAGGTATAACTTGGGTTAGGGTTTATGTTTTAGGGTTAGTGTTTAAGATAAGGTATAATTTTAACCCTTATTCTAATTATAACCCTAAACCTTAATTCTAATAATAACCTTAAACCCTAACAATTAAAATTAGGTTCAGATGAAGGGTTGTGGTTATAATTAGGATTACAAATAGGGTTAAAATCGTGGTTAGGGTTATAATTAAAATAAGAGTTATAGTTAGAGTTAGAATTAAAATTAGGATAATAGATAGGGTTAGAATTAGGATTAGGGCTAAGGTTCAATTAGGATTAGGGTTATAGTTTATTTAGGATTGGAGTTAAATTAGGGTTCATATATGGTTAGGGTTAGGGTTAAGATAAAATATTTAGGATAAATATTAGTTTTAAGGTTAGGGCTATGATTGGGGTGAAGGTTCAGGTTAAAATTAGGGCTACGGTTAAGGTTGCAGTTTAGTTATGGTTATAGTTTGGTAAGGGTTCATTTTAATTAGAATAAAGTTTAGTGTTAGTGTTAGGGTTAGGATTAAATTAACATTCAATTAGGGTTATAGGGTTCAATTACAGCTAGGATTAGGAATAAAGTTCACTTAGTGTTAGAATTAGGGTTAGAATCAGGGATTAATTAAGTTAGGGTGATAATTTAATTAGGATTAGGGTTCGATTAAGGTTAGGATCCAATTATGGTGAGGGTTTAATTAGGGTTAAGGTTTATTAGAGTTGTTATTAGGATTACATTTGGATCAATGTTCAATTAGGGTTAGGGTTAGGGTTAGGTTTAATTAGGGTTATAAGATAAATCTTCAAGTTAAGGTTACAATTAAATTCTAATTAGGGTTCAAATAAGATTAAGATTATGGATCAATTAGGGTTAGCATTCAAGTTTAATAGGGGCTACTATTTAATTAGGTTTAGGGTTTATGTAACATGCCAACCCTTCAGTGTAGTAACAATTTCTAAATTTACATTGAATATGAGTAAATAAACGTGCTAACAAATCATTGCAATTTAAAAAATTTCTTTCCTTTATTAAAAATATACGAACAAGATGCCATATCATATTACAATAAAGATTCCACTTAATTACAATAACTTCACAAGTACATGTAACAATAATACATACCTTTACAAACATAGCTCCAATGAGTTTTAGAACAAATAACTGTAAGAAGGTGTAAGAATTTTTCCTTTCAAATCTTGGTTCTTTTGTTGCCTGCTGTGGAGGAGAAGCATCAATCAGGTGCTTTTCCACCAACCACAGACTCATAATGCAGTCCCCCGCACATCTATCATTCGATAGATGGACCTTCCCTTTGACGAAGAGATTGGTAGAGTAACCGATAATGACAACCAACTGGGAATAGTGTTATATCCTACATAAGTAGAACCTGTGCAACCCAACAATCTTGAACTAGCATGTAATATGTGATCGAATTGATAGTGTAGTCTCAAGTATTGCAAAACTAAGTGGAGTCTTGTACATTTCACTACTTTGATCAAAGAGTTCTCATTCAGAATTGAGAATGAAGTCATCTATCACATACACTATTTAGGACTGATTTGACTTAAGGATATCTCAATCTACGCATAGATATATCCTCCAATGGGTAGTTCATCATCCCAGAAAACCTATCACCATACTAATCTACTTGGTAATAACCTACTTAACTAGCAAGTACACAAGCTAGGAACATCCTTCAATGGATAGTCCATCATCCCAAATAACCTATCTTTTAAACAATCTACTAGTAATGAATCTATTAAGCAAGTAAGTACACAAGCCTGCTCCCATGCTTATCCTGGGAGTCACGCAAGCTTTTTGAGTTAATCTAATAACCTACCTGGGTGTACCTCATGCGACTCTTGCATTCAATCAAGCCTAGTATATAATAACTAAGCTATAAACCATACTCCTATTATGGAGTAAATACAAACAAAATTGTATCCCGTGTCCAAACATATCCAATATAATTAAATACCTATGTTGTACCACATGTAACATAGTTGAATTCCTCAGTCAAGTAATATATTTGAAATATCTTGTATAGTTAAATACTTGTGTCAAGCTACCTCTTTGACATATCTAACACAACTAAGTATTTGTGTCAAGCAAACTCTCCTATCCTGGAGTACTTTAAAACATAGTATAAAAATAGCCTAAAATCTTCAATTCCTTTTTTCAAAAAACAATATTAAATACTTATATTGCACAAATAAAAAAGACATTTCAGGCAACATAGAAAACACATCAACAACAAGAAGAAGAAATCCCCATGCCTGTTATTGCTTATCCTTGATAATGATGATAGTGCAACCCTCTCCAACAGTAAATCGACTTAATCCAGCTTCCCAATTCAATTGCCACTCCCTTTCTTGTTGAAATCACTCTTCTCTCAAAAAATGAACTCTTCCTCACAAGTCTCTCTCTATTATCACTCATTTAACTGATGAAATTGATTGGTATACTCATAAATGACAAACACATAAAAACGTATTCCTCTGGTAGGATACACCTATCTCAATGGTAATAATGATCACATATAAATGTGAATGATAGTTGCAAATAATGATCACTCCAAAATGGTAAGAATGAAACATAAGATAATGCATAAGATAATGTGTTGCAAGAGAGTTGGGGTGACTATTTATAGAGTAGCCAACCTCCAAAATTCCTATAGTTTTGGTATGTGAATCGAAACCACTCCCTTTCTAAATTATTCAGCTTGGAGGTGGTGGCAGTTCAAGCTTGTACTCAACAAAAGGCATGATGAATCGACTTCCCAATTGCTAGCATTCAAAAATACCATTTCAACTGCACATGGGCAATTTGTAATTTTATGCCAAATCAACACCTACATGAAAATGATAATAGAGGTGGCACCAAACTGGTTTAATGCTACGATTTCCATATGCTAGGAATAATTCAATCACATTTTATCAATGCATAACTTGCATCAACTATTATTTGGGTTGTGTCGACTGAACACAATAATTGCCTTGGAATTGGTCAAAACCACAAAATTTAAGACGTATTTCATTGTTTCATCCTTGCGTATTCCATAGCAAGTGATATGTGATTAATTCTTAGAGTTGTGTATGATTGAAAGCCAAGTTTCATCACTATAAACAATATCATCATATTTTATCCAAGGATTAAATACATCATAAGAAGTCTCTAATAAATCGGCTTCTGATTGAATCAGAAATAAGTCAAATTCTTAGGAAAAGATACAACCTTCAATGGTGGAAAATTTCTTGCTTATGATTAAGCCTTCTAAGGCTTGGTGTAGTCTCTATCCTTCACTCACATCATTTTACTAATCATTTTTTTGTTTCCATACACTATATTTTGCAAGTAAGGCGTGGTCTACATTTTCTACTTATGCACCTCCTATATGCACTGCTACATATTGATTAGGGTCTGCACTTTACTTGATGCCAATAATTACAAGCATTTGACCTCCACAAGTTTAGATGTAAATCAATCTTCAAACTTTACTTAAAGTTTATCGATATCTATTATATAAATAGTTATGTACCATATATTAATAGATATATACACACACACATATATATACATATAAATCATCATATAGCATTTACGCTATATTTATAGATATATATGTGTGTGTGTTTCTATATATACTATCGTATATATGTATATTTGTCCAGTACTGTCAAGATTATATACTTTGACTATATAGATATTTAAATGAATACAGGCAAGTACATATATGTATATATATGTGTGTGTGTGTGTGTGTGTGTGTGTGTTCTAAAATAGCTTTAAACACTATGTCACATATATGCATATATGTATATGTTTATATTATTATATACATATCCTATGTCAATCATGTATTCATTCGATATACAGATGAACACAAGAGAGTAATATTCTCATAATAATAATAATATATGTATATATATAGTTATGAACGCTTATGTGTATTTATGTATATATATATCTAGGTATCAAATACACATATCGTACAAAGCTATAGCTTATTCAAAAATCAAGTATAGACCACTGTTTTGGTAGTACAACACACAAAGATGTTATATTTATATTTATATTTACACATATATACATTCTTTCCAAGAATGAATGCTCACATGTATATATGTATATGCTCGTATATATAAACACTCATCAATCAAGCATAGAGATATAAGAGAGGAACTCATAAGCTAAAATAGATAACATTGCCCAATACATGTAGAAGTAAACAAGACTCCTATTGTAGACATATCGGCTAAGGATGGCCTACCTATTAGCCTCAAACAGAATCAACTCAATCATTCTAATGTGGTGTGTGTTTATGCTCAGATAGTTATATTTACTAGTTACCCAACCAAGATCTTCTCCCGAGTGATACTTCCCCTCCCCCTGGAGAAATGAACATTTACCTACAACCACTAACACATGCACTTGGTAGTCAATTATTCACAACATATGCAGTATACATAAACATTTCCAAAGTTAGAATAATAACAATTCAATAACCGTCTATTCACATATATGAAATATTTCACCATGAATAACATAAATTGAGATAACATCAAATGAAACAACATCAAATGAGATAACATTTATATTGATAAAAAGGTACAAGCATCATTAATTCATCTCCAAAATTCACATTACATTCACATTTACCCTATGTAGTAATACTAAATAGTAACTTCATAATTTGGGGTGTAAAATACTTCTCCCCTTGTGAATCATCCCCAATGATATATAGCCTTTAACATACAATTAATTCAAATATAGTTTTACTTACTATTCTCAAAATACGTAAGATTTATAAAACATTCATCCTATGTAGCAATCTTGTCCTTCCTAGACCTTGCTTCGAATGTCCTCACTATCATATAGGGAAATATCGTATGCCCCACACATACTTACCCTCCCAAAGAGTTTAAATTACAAATAAATATCCTAGATACAATAGTAACTATATATAACACCTAAAACATAGTGAACAAAAATCATTGGCCCAAGAATTTATCCTTGGTATAATTCAAATAGTTAAGGAATGTCTGTTCATTGTACACTACACAGTAGGTCCTATCCTTCCCCTTTGGTATTTACACTTTTAGACAACTCATAAATCGAGTCCGTTCATCACTTACACATCCATTTTCCTTACCATAAAGTACTTTCTCTTGATTACTTGTCCATCTAAAGCATAACACTGCTCCTGGACTCCTACCAAATCCTGATACTGCTTCATACTTAAGCTTTGTATTGACAAAGTTTCATCAATCACTTCAATCTATTACTCCTTTTTACATTCTATCAAGTCCATGGTTTACCCTATTACTAAGCCTATTTCAACTTAATAGAGTTTCCAACCTTTCCTTCCATATAATGGTTCAAACTTCAATGCTAGAAGTTTATAAATCATTCAAGATTTAGCCTACCATTTTTTCCTATTTGACTATAATAATATATTGCACATTTGCTCAACTGAATGTTTCATAGTATGATCATGGTTTACACAACCATATCATTATTTTCTTGTTCAAAACTGAATTATCCTTCTTAGGAATACTAAGAAACTACTTTCCATAATATATTGTTTAGGACCAAAATCCTATAAGTCAAGTTTCCAAATAATGTTGGTTACTTTGATGAGCTTTTCCACTAGAACATTACGTCAGTTTTACCAACATAGAAAAATTGATCTATCATGTGTTCTAACTCTTTCCCTCTGGAATCTCAAAAGAGTATACATTTCCTACCGATGATGACATCCCGTCTTCATTTCTTGGCATACTAAACATTATCTTGCCACATTATGTGCAACCTCTTACTTTATCTTTTCTCAAATTTATAGTGGTTTCTCATTCGACAATTCCATTTGTTGTTTTGATGTCCTAACTTTGAAATTAATTTCCTTGTTCATTCCTTAATCATCCAAAATTTTGGGTACATAGGTTCTTTTATATCCAATACTAGTCTATTCCTTAACTAAGTGAAAACCTATTTTGTGATCTCACGCTACCTTTGATTCCCATGTAATAATGGTTAGGAGTTTTGCGGAGATAAATCCCATTTATCTTAGGACATCCATACCATGGATTTCTTCCATCCTTGGATTATTTTCAAAGATGTAATCAATTTTTTAACTCAATGTAATTTTCTTGATAATAATTGGTACTAATTTCGAGTATTAATCCTTGTTCAATCATGTTGGTCCCTAGAAGATATTAGATTTAATTGCATATCTAATTACCAAGCATGAACGCTTCTTGTTAGCTCCATGAATTATCTTAATAATATAGGAGAGTCACAACTTTGCTATATCCTATTTGAGCATAAGTAACAACCCGGATATTCTACTCAGTAAAATTCCCAACATTTCACGCTAAATGAAAATTCTATCATGTCCTAACATAACAATAGATGCTTCCCTTTAAGAGTGTATCCCTTTAATATAAGAGCCACTCAAATAGAGTCTTGCCAATAATATGAATTCCTTTCTAGAGTATAAAGTAGTTAACTAAGTAGCTACTTTAAATCACTAGGTATCCCAGCTATGTTTCTAATCATATAGAATTTCATAAGCTCAAATGATTTACACATTCCCATAGATGAATTTCAATCTCAATATTCCCTTCCAATTTTTAGGTAAGAGTCCTCAATTGTTGACTAGTATTATGTTATAGGTTTCTCTACCCCTATATGTCCCAATCAAGACCAAATTTACAACTCAATCAAGTAAGTTATTCCTAACTATAAGGTGTTAATGAGTAGTCTACTACATAACCCAACTTACTAGGTTAAATGTTATCTCAAGGTCTCTCTCTTCATTCAAATGAATTTCTTGTCCCAATTAGGTTATTCTTAAACCTAAAGTTTCATTCAAGAGTAAGGTAAGTAAAGATAATTTTGTGTTTTCATAGCATCATATCCTACCTTATTTTCCATTCCATCTCTATAGCTTATGGCTAAGCCTTTTCATCCTTAGGTCTCTTAGCATAATTAGCTATAGTGTCAGGTCATTTTATGACATGGTTATATTTCATAATATGTATTATTACTACCTATGTATAGAAATAACATCGTTATCTAATTCCTCCATATAAGGTATGTAGGAATGTAGAAACACTTTCTTCCAATTTATGAGTATCTTAGATCTTCCCTTGCTAATTCCATAGACAATGATCTTCCCTATCATGATCAAATTATCCACCTATCCTTTTCTAAGGCATCCACGATAATTCCGTTTGATATTCCAATCAAATAAATATAAGGCATGGGATGATAATAGGTCATAATCCTTGACCTTTCCATTTATCTTACTTGAAGAAGTCATTAGTTCTTCCAAATTAAGAACATACCCACGTTTTTCATTGGTTGGGGTACTTAACTCAAGTCAATCCACTCTCTTCCTTCCCCCCTTAGTGTTTCCACAACTTTCAATCATTTCAAAGTTGAATTACTAGCAACACTTGCTTTATTGAAAATATTTTCATTCCTTGTTGGCTTTCCATTTCCTTTTTCTTGCATCATGGCATGTACCTCAAATATACTCTTTCCCAAAGTTAGATTCATCATTTTTTTCCAACATTTGGATCATCCAATAGGAGATATAATGAATAATAAACAACTTAAGAGACACACTATTATTCCCATTTTTCTTCCAATATCCTTTTTGGTGGAGGAATATTCATGTTCACAAGCCTCTTTTGTTGATGTAATTTACATCTTAGAAAGTTGTTTTCCTTGCAACTTGTATTGATCTGACACATAGTGCCATATTATATTTCATTTCATATTTGGAACCTCTAAACAAATGTTGATTTTTGTAAACATGTTGGTGAGTTAATCTTATAACTCCAACCTATCTATGTACTTATTCAAACCTTTGGTCAAACCAATCTAATTTACCATTTTAGGTTTCTTTTGTATATTCACCTTTTCAAGTGACTTAATTCCAATGCTTGGAATCCTATTCTTTTATCCTCTAGAGATACCAAAGTTGTTTGGTCTCTTTTTCACATCTTAATAAAAAATCCAATAATATTATTGATTTTGGTTGGCAGAATCACACCTATGTCATTTGATTACTTTGTTTCTGACCATTCCAGTCTTTTCTCTTTTCCAAGGTACTAACTATTTTCTTGCGAGATCCTATCTTTACACAAGAATTTAGATTTATGTCAAGAGTTCTCCAACCACTGTGGATACTTCCTTCATTGAATTCCTACTTTGATCTAGTTTATGCTGATATTGCATGCACACAGATTCATAGTGTTTCACTAATTCCAAAATTTTTGGACTCTTTACAACTATAGTTTGCAATTATAAAGGGTTATCTCATTTCTTCCCATTCCCTTAGAGTCATATAACTACTTCGTAGGATAATGGTATATATTGGTTATTCTTCCTAATCTTCCTACATATCCTAATTGCACAATCTTTCACAATCCTAGGTAATATCATAAGTTGTTGGTTTAGGAGTTCCTACTCCAAGGATGACTCTTAACTAGTCCCAATTTAAACAAGTTACTAGGGACCACCTCTTCCTTTTCACTTCCCTAAGTTATTTTCTCTTTTTGTTGTGGCACAAGAACTTTTCAACCATTATCTTCTGATAAGGTTTACACATTGTTGCATAATGAGCTCATAGGTTTCAATGTAGAACCTGGTAGCTCTGATACCACATGTAACGTGCCAACCCTTCAGTGCAGTAAAAATTTCTAAATTTACATCATATGAGTAAATAAATGTGCTAACAAGTCATTTCAATAAATTTTTTCTTTCCTTTATTGAAAATATACAAACAAGATGCCATATCATATTACAATAAAGATTCCAATTTATTAAAATAACTTCACAAGTACATGTAACAAGAATACATACCTTTACAAACATATCTCCAATGAGCTTTAGAACAAATAGCTATAAGATGGTCCAGGAATCTGTCCTTTCAAATCTTGGTTCTTTTATCACCTACTATGGAGGAGAAGCATCACTCAGGTGTTTTCCCACCAACCACAGACTCATAATACGGTCCCCCACACATCTATCATTCGGTAGATGGCCCCTCCCTTTGACAAAGAGATTGGTAGAGTGACCGATAATGGCAACCAACTGAGCATAGTGTTGTGTCCTACATAACTAGAACTTGTGCAACCCAACAATCTCGAACTAGCATGTAATATGTGATCACGGTGAACTGACAATGTAGTCTAAAATATCACACAACTAAGTGGAGTCTTGTACATTGCACTACTTTGATCAAAGAGTTCTCATTCAGAAATTAGAATGAAGTAATCTATCACATACACTATTTAGGGCTGATTTAACTTAAGGCTATCTTAAGCTACATGTAGGTATATCCTCCAATGGATAGTTCATCATCCTAGATAACCAATCAACATACTAATCTACTTGGTAATAACCTACTTAACTAGAAAGTACACAAGCTAGGAATATCCTTCAAGGGATAGTCTGTCATGCCAGATAACCTATCTTTTAAACAATCTAATAGTAATGAATCTATTAAGCAAGTAAGTACACAAGCCTGCTCCCATGCTTATCCTAGGAGTAACACAAGCTTTCCAAGTTAATCTAATAACTTAGCTGGGTGTAACTCTTGTGACTCTTGCATTCAATCAAACCTAGTATATAATAACTAAGTTATATACCATACTCCTATTATGGAGTAAATACAAACACAATTGCATCCCGTGTCCAAACATATCCAGTATAATTAAATACCTATGTTGTACCACATGTAACATAGTTAAATTCCTCATTCAAGTAATCTCTTTGACATATCTAGTATAGTTAAATACTTGTGTCAAGCTACCTCTTTGACATATCTAATACAACTAAGTATTTGTGTCAAGAAAACTCTCCTATCCTAGAGAACTTAAAAACACAATATAAAAACAACCTAAAAACTTCAATTCCTTTTTTCAAAAACAATCTTAAATACTTTTATTGCACAAACAAAAAATACATTCAGGAAACATAGAAAACACATCAACAACAACAAGAAGAAATCCCCATTCCTGTTATCGCTTATCTCTGATAATGATGATAGTGAAACCTTCTCCAATAGTAAATCAACTTAATGTAGCTTCCTAATTCAATTCCCACTCCCTTTCTTGTTGAAAGCACTCTTCTCTCAAAAAAAGACAACTCTTCCTCACAAGTCTCTCTCTATTCTCACTCATAATTGATGAAATTGACCGGTATACTCATAAATGAAAAATAGATAAAAACGTATTCGTTTGGAAGGATACACCTTTCTCAATGGTAATAATGATCACACAGAAATGTGAATGATGGTTGAAAATAATGATCACTCCAAAATGGTAAGAATGAAACATAATATAATGCACAAGATAATGTGTTGCAAGAGAGGTTGGAAAATTATTTATAGAGTAGCCAACCTCCAAAATTCCTACAATTTTGGTATGTGAATCGAAACCACTCCCTTTCTGAATTATTCAGCTTGGAGGTGGTGGTAGTTCAAGCCTATACTTAGCAAAAGGCATGATGAATCAACTTCCCAATTGCCAACATTTATAAAGACCATTTCAACTACACATGGGCAATTCATAATTTTCTGCCAAATCAACACCTATAGGAAAATGATAACATAGGTGGCACCAAATTGGTTTAATGGTGTGATTTCCATATGTTGGGAATAAGTCAATCACATTTTATCAACACATAACTTGCATTGACTATTTTCTAGGTTGAGTCGACTGAACACAATAACTTCCTTGGACTTGGTCAAAACCACAAAATTTAAGACGCATTTCATTGTTTCATCCCTATACATTCCATAGCAGGTGATGGGTGATTAATTCTCAAAGTCGTGTATGTTTCAAATTTGAGTTTCATCACTATAAATGACATCAACATATTTTAGCCAAGGATTAAATACGTCATAAGAAGTCTCCAATAAATTGGCTTCAAATTAAATTATAAGTCAAATTCTTAGGAAAAGATATGACCTTCAATGGCGGCGAGTTTCTTGCTTATGACTAAGCCTTCTAAGGATTGGTGTGGTCTCTATCCTTCACTTGAATCATTTTTTTGATGACATTTTTGTTTCCATACACTATGTTTTGCAAGTAAGGCATGGTCTGCATTTTCTACTTATGCGCTGCTACATATTGATTATAATTTTCACTTTACTTGATGCCAATACTTACAAACATTTGACCTCCATAAGTTTAGATGTAAATCAATCTTTAAACTTTACTTAAAGTTTAGCAATATTGATTAACCCTAATCCTCATCCTAATCCTAATACTTGTTATGCCTTGCATAACCACCCCATTTTGTTTTGGTCAAAATGGGTCCCCCTTGTGTTTTGTTTGTCCTTGTGTTTTTGTTTGGGTCTGAGGAGTTGTTCTAATTCCTCCTGAGTCCTTTTTTCTTTTTGGTTTGGCAGAAGTGGAAGCGGAATAGAAATTGGATAAGATACTTGGATAAAGTTTCTTGTTCTATTCCAGCTCCGCATCCATGTCCTCCCTACCTTGTATTTCCACATTGGTTGATTACTCATTTACGTTTCCAGTTCCACTCTCGGTCAACCACATTTATTGCATTAATTTCAACCTCCTCTCATGCGCAAAATGTTTTTAAAACCTTAATCAAGGTTAACTGGCTCATTATCTTTATTGCTTAAGTCATTTTAGTGAACCAGAGCCTGATTAACTTTGAGAAGGGCACGATTTGATTTCAGAGGTGTGTTGGTGAGTAGATTCTTATTGAGTTTCAACCTTTGTTGGTGGCATTTTGAGGTAGGTTCCTTTTCTTGTTCTGTTGGCATTTTCTTTTTTTGTTCTATCGACGTTTTCATTTTTCTTGTTCGTGGTTTTCTTACATGTTCATGGGATCTTCCCTATGGATTTTCGCTCTTTCCCTTGTTTGTTTTTGGTTTTTTTTGTCTTTTTCCCATTTTCTATTTTGTTTTTTCTATTTTTCTTGTTTTTTTTTCATTCTGTTGTCACTTCCATGGCATGTCTATTTTTTCGTGCCCTAGTTTTAACTAGGGTTTCATGAAGGGGGGGTATTTTGTGCTTTAAAAGTTTTCAATTTTTTTTAAATGACCTGTTTGATCTTATTCTCATGTCGATTTAGTGGCTTTCATGTTGGGTTCTTGATGCCTTAATTTTCTGAATTGACGAGTCACGCAAACTAGGGTTTGTGCGATGACCTTTACAAATGCCAAGCCCTAAAATTAAAATTTGGTCTTTGTGCTCTTAAAGGGTGAGGTTAAGCCCTTTTATCTAAAGTTTCCAATGTTTCCATATGAACCAAATTTTTAAGCTCATGTGACCTCATCTTTAAGAAATTGCTTCGTTTGAATGGTAAATTGGCAGAAGCAGACCCGAGAACGAACTCATCTTGTAAGTGTTTGCATAGGAGTTCATTCCCAAAACCATCTTGCTTCTGATGAACGTTGAATTTGATCTTCACCCTGTCCCTTTGGTAGAAGCAGAACCAAAGTGGGGAATGAACTTGTAACCATTGATTGGTTTCAGGTTCAGTTTCTGTTCCGATCCTAGTTCTAGTCTCATTCTAGTTCTGGTCCCAATCCCACCCATGTTAAATGGTTTCCTATTCCTAATTCTTCTTTAACTCTGCTTTCGATGGATGTAAAATTTTACTAAGTATGGAGAGTTATCCTGAAGGAATAGAGAATGGCATAAGAGGTAATGTATGATGTCATGATTTTCATGTCTTTGTTGATCTAATCCAAGATTGTATTGAAGGAATAAAAGATGTTAGGATCATCAGAGGAAGCTTCTCAAAGAAGCCAAGCTACAGAGAGTTCAAGACAGGGAACCAAGCCTAAGAAGGTAAAGGTGGACCAACTCCCTTACACATTGAGATAAAGCACAAGGAAGCTATTCTCATAGCCAACAAGATAGATTCAGATTGGGTTGACATCATAGATACTAACTTAGGACCATTCAACTATGAAGAGCTATTTGAGGAAACCTTCACAGAGGAGGTGAAAGGAATAACACAAAGGATTGCTCAATCTGGATTGGCACATGTTGCCCTCTTTCCTTTATCAGTCCAATCTCCATAACTTATACTTACTACAACCGAGGCTTACAATCCCAAAACTAGACAATGTGTAGATTTGTAGGGGAACATCATCATTGACCTTACTCCATAGATGATAAGGTTCATGTTTAATGCACCTACACTGCAAAACCCTAGGAAACTCAATGAGGTTGAAGCATTGAAATTATTTAGCAACCGCAAGGAAGCTAACATGATTCATATGAATAAAAAGTGGATGAGAATTGAAAAGAAATCCTTGATCAAGCTTCCTGATCAACCCAAGAGATCAAATTTCAACAAAGAAATTGGCGACATTCTCATGATGCTTTCCAGAGTGTTTGGAAAGAGAGATGCTTCACAATTCAAAGAATGGATGTTTCCATTCATTCAAACCATTCTAGATGACAGACAACAATTTGATTGGCCCATGATTTTTTTTGAAAGGTTACATAACCAAATGCTCAGAGTGAGGGAGACAAAGAGCTTCTTCATGACTTCCTATGTGATATATGTAGCTGCAAGAAGGGGCATTTTCCATAGTTTAAATGCAGTTGGCATATTGGGAGAATCCCCTGGATAGAAGAAGGTGTGGGACCATTATGACTAGTTAAATTTGAAAACTTCTGAGTTGGACTATAGAAGAGTTAATGATGCATTCTTATATGTCATCATTAATCAGTTAATAGGAGATGCAAGGTATAGACTGAGCAGGGATGCCATGGCATTCATTATAGACTGGGGACATTGGTACATCCAATACCCCAAGTTCACCTACTTCATGATGGCTGGTTTTGATGGCCATCCTCATCTATTGCCCAGATGTTGCAATAGCAAAATTGTTCTGATGGAGTTCATTTATCAGGCCATATGAGTCAACACCAAGTTTGCTAATAGACATAATCATTGTTGTCACAAATTTACCATGAAGTTAGGTGAGTATTGTTGTGTACACAATGTGGAAACCAAGGTAATTTGTGATGAATTGATCCATTTGAAGTTATGCTTATATACATCTAGGAAGTATTTTTATCCCAAGCACAAGATGTAGGGTTTGCTTCCTACAGTTTTTGATAAGCATTTCAATTTTCTAGAGGATTTTTGGATGGACTTAGAGGATAAATATGATTTAAGGAGAAGAAATTATGAAAGGTTACCCATTCCACTTATGATTGAGTGTGGGGTGAAGGAGGATATTCCTGACACATTTTCAGATGATGGTGTAACCCTGGATCCCCAGTATGGTGCTTATAAGATAGGTACTAAAGACTTGGATCTAGTGGATTGGAATGTAGATGAATCCATTGATATCAAATAAATTACAAGGATAGTCCTAAATAGAAGTATCTAGTGGGTGGTTATGAGGATTAAAGATCTAGAGGCACAAACTTCTAAAAAGAGAAAATCCGCAGGTACCACCCAGGAATATAAAAGAACAAAAAGAAGGACAACTCCTAAGCAGCCATTGGAGTTTTTCCCTCCCAATTCTAAAGAGGAGCTTGAACCTACAATTCATGCTCAAGATGTTCTAGAACCACAAGGAGAGGAGGCCACAATAGAAGTTGGAGGTGAAACCTCATCTCAACCTCCTATTACAGAGCAACCAATTGAGGAGATTCCTATAGGAACCTTTCATCAGGAAGCCAAGTCCTTGAAAGGGAAAGAAATGAAAGTAGAAATTCAAGATATTGATATGGATTATGAGGCCACCCAATCTGATAAGGAAACTCATGTGGTTGCATCTCATGAAGAAACTGAAGATGTAGGAATTGAACATGTCCTCATTCCTAAGGAATAGTGGAAATTATTTGAAGATGCCAAAAGGGAAGCAAAAGCCAAAGCACAAGATTAGGCACTTGCTAAGAAACAAGAATCTGAGGCTAAGGCTAGGGAGGAAGAACTAGCAAGGAAAAAAAAAGAGAAAGAGGACTTGCTGTAAAAACAAAAGGAACAAGAGTTGAAGACCAAAGAAGAGAGGGATAAATTGGATATGTTGCAAAAAATTCATGAGATTGAAGAGGAAAAATCTCAACAAAGAAGAGAAAGAGAGGACCAAGAAAATGGCCAGGGTCCTCCATTCCACAAAGCTCATAGATGCAAGTGAGATTATAGCTGAATGTGCACTCGCTATGGTGGAAAAGGATAGACAAGACATGCAAGTGACTGATTACTAGTTGGGCACTGCTAATTTGGGGAGACCTACAAGAAATCAACAAATGAACCTTATTGACATTGTGGCATCCTACACCAAATCTAGGACGATCAAGGATAACCAAAGGAAGGATGAACCTAAAGCCCAATTGGATCAGTTTCATAAATTCTTGAAGAATGTCTCCACTCTAGTTTCTCAACAAGCTGCTACTCTAGAAATCCCAATCTTACTAAGCAAGAAAGAAGTTGATGATTTGTTACAAATGAGAAGTAAGGTTGGGATGCTTGATAGATGGGTTGATCGGCTTAATCAAGAGTTTGATGAGCTGATTGTTTATGTTTTTAAAGTACATGAAGGTTCACTGGAATTGGTAGAAGATATGAACCAACATGCTGAAGTCTTGGAGAAACACGAAGAGGAATATAGAGAGCATACCAGGAAATTAAAGGACATCAGCAAAGTGCCAAAGTAGACTCTCTTGGAGCAATCGATCCTTGATGAGGATAATGTGTATTTTGTTGAGAAGACATTGAGCATAATTAGGTTTAGATCTAAATTCATCTATGAACATAAAAATGAAGTTCAATAGGCTAGCAAGGATCTGAATGGGCAGATTGATGAATTAGAAGCAGTAATTTCCATTCTGGTCAATGTGGATATCCCTGTCAAATTAAAAGAGAAATGGAATAACAGATTTGAGAAGGTAATGCCAAAAGAGGATGATGATGAAGACTTGTTGTTAGATAGACTCATGGACATTAAATATGAAGTAAAGGAAGCTAGGATGGAGTTGATTAAATTGAGAGATATGCAAGAGTTTTCCTTTGCTGAATTAAAAAGAATCAAATTTAAAGATGATTGGGTAGATGGACCTAATGCAGATATACTTAAACAAGTTTTGTCCAGTTATGATGAATACCTTCTTGAGTAGACTACATAGGGATGATGTGGCAATGAAATATTTTGTTCCTGATGGACAACTCTCTCTTTTTCTCCCCTATTTTGTAGGGTCTTGACATAAGTTTGATTGAAGACTTCTCAATAGTTCTACCTTCCTCCTTTGGGTGTCAGATTTTGACAACAGGTTCATTGAAAAATCAACTGAAGATCAGCCAAGTGCAACTACTTCATGTAGTTCCAATTCCTTGATTGGTGGATCTCAATTTTTGATTGAGAGAAATTTGTGCATGGCTTGCCTATATGTAATTTTGGGCTCCATTTTGTAAAGGTCGGCTAATTGAAGCAAGATTAGCATCCTAAAGAGATAGCAGATAATGCGATCATAGTTTTAAGATTTTAGAAGTTTTTAAGCAAGATACTTTGAGAAACTCTGTATTACAACTTTTATGCAAAAGGACTTAGATAATTTTACACTTTTTATACATTTTCATGTTATTATCAAGTTTGATTCTTGATGGTAATGTTGATGAATCATAATCATCTGTATGCTAGTGCATGCTATGCATAATTGTTTTCTATTTGATGCAAATCAATAGGGGAAACCATATCTAAGATTATTTCATTGAATTATCTATGAATGGAATTCATTTATGTCTATTGATATGATTTTAGCAATGAGTGGGTGATGTGTTTCAATATTGAAGTAAAATTTTGATGAATGGTTGTGATTATTGGATTATGCACTATGAATGTATGCAATGGTGTAGGTTATGCTATCAATTACATCATGTTATGGTTTTGGTTAGTTGAAGAAACACTTGTTGTTAAGGTACATGTCTAGATGTGAAGAATTTTATATTCATATTTTTCTATTCTGAAGCCCTGTTCTATCTTTTTCTATTTATTTATACCCTCCTTAAATGTAGGTTAATTGATATGATGTAGTTTGTATTCCTTTATACTAGCAAGGCCCCTTGAATATTACAGTTGCATTGGCCATTGAGTAACATCAACATAGTTGAGAACCAACTACCAAGACCTTGGAAGATAGGTGGTTTTAGATCAGTTATCTTTTTTAGGAGAAATATAATAGACATATTTTGTTTAATGTTGCTATGCTATTTTGACCATCAACAAGTCTTCTCTAAAACACTTGAAAAATAAGCAGACCAAAATGAATGAGATAGATAATGTATTCAATGAAGAGATTATTCTCTCTCTTGAGAAGTTGAGGAAGGTACATGTGTAGATTCTTATTTTACTATTGTGCGACCAAACTGATAGTCCAATGCATCTAGATAGGTACATTTAGGCTAGACATGGTCCTGTTTCGTACACAAACATGCCAAGCTACATTGTACTAGCGATATCCCTTAAGAGCCAAAAGTGCACAAAGGCAACAATATTTGATAAGCTATTACTTGGAAACCATGTCACTTAGAAACAATCCATCTGAGGCTACATGATCATGTAGGGATCCTCTACAATAATCTCCCTTTGTTTTTTATATGTCTAAGGCATTTTCCCGTGGTGTCAAGTTTTTAGTTAATGAAAAAAGGGTTAGATGAATGCAAAGTAAAATTGCAAAGGGGTGTAACTCTCCTTCTACTCCTCGTGCAACCAAAATGATAGTTCCAACATGTCCAAATTGGTGAGTTTATGCTAGGCATGGTCTTGTTTCATACCTAAACACACCAAAATAGTCTAAGCTACATTGTACTAGCAATATCCCTTAAGAGTCCAAAGTGAAAAAATGATACAATATTTGATGAGCTATTACTCAAAATTTGTGTCATTTAAAAACAATTTTTCTAAGGCTACGAGATCACGTAGGGATCCTCTACAATAACCTCTCTCAATTTTTGATATCTCTAAGGAATTTTCCCGTGGTGTCAAGTTTTCAGTTGATGGTAAAAAGGTTAGATGAATGCAGTGTAAATTTGTAAAGGGGTGTAACTTTCATTCTTATCCTTGTGTGACCAAATTGAAAGTTCTAAAATATCTGGATTGGTGGGTTTATGCTAGGCACGGTCTTGTTTCATACCCAAACACACTGAAATAGTTTGAGCTACATTGTACTGACTATATCCCTTAAGAGTCTAAAGTGCAAAAAGATAGCAATCTTTGACGAGCTATTACTTTGAAACTGTGTCACTTAGAAACAATCGATTTGAGGATATGAGATCATGTAGGGTCCCTCTATAATAACCTCTCTTAGTTTTTGATATCTCTAAGGAATTTTCCCGTGGTGTGAAGTTGTAAGTTGATGGAAAAAGGGTAAGATGAATGCAATGTAAAGTTGCAAAGGGGTGTAACTTTCATTCTGCTCCTTGTGTGACCAAATTGATAGTTCCAAAACATCTAGATTGGTGTGTTTATTCTAGGCATGGTCTTGTTTTACACCTAAACACACTAAAATAGTTTGAGCTACATTGTACTAATGATATCCCTTAAGAGTCTAAGTGTGAGAAGGAAGCAATATTTGATGAGCTATTACTCAAAAAATGTGTCACTTAACAATAACTTGTCTAAGGCTAAGGGATCACCTAGGGCCCCTCTACAATAACCTCTCTCATTTTTTGATATCTCTAACGCATTTTTCCATGGTGTCAAGTTTTTAGTTGATAGAAAAAAGGTCAAATGAATGTAGTGTAAAGTGGCAAAGTGGTGTAACTTTTATTCTACTCCTCGTGCTACTAAACCAATAATTCCAACATGTTAAAATGAGTAGGTTTATGCTAGGAATCAATGAATAAGTGAAGCATGTACTCAAATACATGTAAGTCATGAAGTACACACATGAATACAAAGTATATGCATGAAAACATGTAAGTCACAAAGTATACATTCAAATACACATAAGTCACAAAGTATACATGTAAGTTGTAAAGTATACACTTGAATTTACACAATATGCATGATAGCATCATTCAAGAATTTCTATCAAATATAGGATTTACAAAATTCCACGTAGGCATACAACAAATGACACTAATACATAGTCATTTCCCACTGGGGGAATGAAATAGATCACACATTGCCTTTGTGGTTAGCTAGATGGATTTTCTATTGATTATTTTTTCTTTTGAATGTGCCCACTAGTCTTCCTCTCTTGTCTCATCTAGAGATGCAATTGATAGAATAAGAAATATATACATTAATATATAGAAATTGAAAATTGTGGAATGACATATAACAAAATAATCACAAAAAAAAATCATCAAGCTCTTCCACAACAGTAGCATGTTGACGATCTAGAGTGACAAGCACCTATAGCAACCATCAAGATATAAATTAAACTACATAAAAGTATCATGAAAATTTTCAATAATAGTGTAAACATGGATTTTGGCATCCTAATGTTCTCTTTCACTTCTAGGGTTTTTCACCTAAAAGGAGAGAAGTAGGCCAAAACTGGCTATGTCCAGACTCAATATTAATGCAATAAAAATGAAATATGCCTAGATGAGATGATCTAAATGTAGAAAACTAATAAAATCTATTGATTATTAATGTAAAACAAAGAAATGCAAAGTGCTTGAAAACACGTAGTGATATGCAAAAAGAACTAGAAACATGGACAAACTATTACAAAAATTAACAAAACTAAAGAGGTACACTTGGAGGCTAGAAACTAATGTGGAGAGGCTTTGGAATGCCATAGAGATTACTATTGAAGCCCATTGGGACTCATTCTCCAACCTAGGTGAATCAATCCTATTTTTGGTAAAAACTGCTAGAATAGGTTTCATGATGTCGGGAACACAAAACTTCAGGAATCACTTTTTCAGGTCTGGCAGTGAGACTTATTCACCACAGATGGAAAATTAGTCCACTTGTAGAATTCTAAAATGTCAAAGGTCAAATTTGTGGGTCCTGGTCTGCACTTCTCTTGCAGACAGGTTGCCGTATCCGAATCTGCAGAATTAAGTTTGTAGGTGATCTCAAAGCTTCAATTAGGGTTTTGCTGACTTTGAATGATCTTTGATAAGTTGATGACACTTTTAACACCTATATCTTTGAAAAATCTGCATACAAGACCTATAAAACACACATGCAAAGAGGGGAAAAAGTGTTAAGGGTTAGAGTATAGGGGTTTGCCTTGGTCAAACCCCAGTTCGGTAATCAAACCCTTGAAAATGAAATGAAATAGAAAGAGAATGATGAATAAAAAACATGCAATATCACAAAACTCACCAAACCCTTGATGTTGAAATCTAAAGATATGCTAATGGTTGTTCCAAGATTCTTGAATGCTTTGATGGATTGAATGCATGAATGAATGGATGAATACTTGAATGAATGATTGAATGAATGGGTGTTAAAATGAATAGAAAATAATATATTTATACACAATTATGCCCTAATTTCCCAAAAATACAACATAACAGGCTGACCTTAGGTCTTAAGAAATAAAAACCCGCCATTAAATTGAATTTACTTTTATTTTTGTGCCAAGAGGGACTCATTCACCCCTAATGGCAAATGGGTCCCACTCAAGGCATGTGAATGTGTGTCAAGAATTATATTGCATTAAATGATGTTTATTAGGTTTATATTCAAAACACTTAATTAAGTTCTGTAAGTGCATAAAGAGACCAAATAAGGCATAAGAAAGGTGTAATTATTGATGACAAGCCTAGAAAAGCGTGAAAGTTTGTTACAAGACTTTACAAAACTTTGAAATAATACTTGGAAAGTGATAAAAAGGGGTTATTTAGGTGAATTATAATAAGAAGAATCTAGAAAAGTGTGAAAACATGTTACAACACTTTTATAAGACATCATAAAGTCTTAATGATTCATAAAGATTCAAGACCTAATGTGAATGTGTGGGCTATATTGCAACATTAAATCAAGGAAAAATTAAGCCAATTAAGCACAAGGAGGGACTAAACAAGAAAAAATAGAAGGGTTACTTTTTCCATGTTCATAAATAGACCATAGAAGAGCAAATATAATGTCAAATTTACTAATTTGTCACATACCTCTGCCAAAGGATCAAAAATCACTGTTGTTGCAACAACTCCATGGCCCATCATGGCACAAACATCCCAATATACTTAGAATAAAAAATCTATATGATCATTAGTTTTTATCACTTTCATTAGTTTCTTTGTTTAACTAAATATACTTAGAATAAGAAATCTATATTATTCTAAACAAACTAAATGATAACGCAAACTAGAAAAGATGCTTAGAATAACAAATCTATATTATTCTAAACAACCTAAATGGTGAACCTTAGAAAATCAATCAATTTAATTATTATGAACATTAATAAAAATAAGATGAACAATATCATACCTATTCCATACAAAAAATGATCCGCTACTCAAGTGTGCCTGAAGGGTCATCTCTTACCTTTAGAGTATCAAGTAATGCTTCATGATCAACACTACTAATTGTCCATAGTTCCTTTTCCTTTGGTTTAACATGATGTCTCAAAAACTTAATATTTTTTTCTATAACAAGGTGCAAATACATGAGAATGGTTTTGTGTTTCTCATAGTCTTCAAATGAAGGTATGCCATTCTTTCTAATCATATACGCTCACAACCAAGTTTTAGAAACAACAAATGAACTTGTAGGATACATGAACCCACATCATCTATCATCAGTTGTGTTAGCTTCTTCTTTCCTTGTACACTCGTGCCAAACAATAGCTCAATCCCTCTGCATTCCCCTGTGGTGCTACAACTGCATAAACATGTCCTAGCTATACAAGATAAAAAATATGGTCGTAGTCAAGTGAACTTTCCATTTCATCTTCTAAAGAGGATTGCACTACAAATAAAGGGGTAAAAGTACAAAGCTGTGTCACACTTTTGGCCAACTTATCAACACAACTAAATTTAAGTATTTCTAACTAAAAATCAATTTTGGTCAAACATATGATCTAGTAAGGTTCATTCTAGCTAAGTTATATATTTCCATAAATTTTCTAACTAAAATTGTTAGATAAATACATATGTAGCACCACTTTGAAGCCAATTTATTGAAAAAATTAAATTATTTGGAAAACTTGATGTTTCAACAACTCATAGTAATGCAAATAACCTTTTTTGTAAAATATAAAAAATACCCTTTTGTAGATCCATGAGTGTAGTTTTAAAAAATATATAGATTTAAATATTTTTAACTATTATTTATATTTTATATTTTATTTTTACTAAAAGTAGGTTATCAACACAAAAATATTAGGTTAATTACCATCTCAAGAAAATACTAAAACTTATTAAAAATATTTGAAAAAAATATGATGCACTAGTTAAAAGAATCTATATCAAGATGGTATAATTTGTTTTATATTTTAGATAAATATTCAATATAAAAGTTGACATCAAATGGAAATAGTTGTGTTTCAGTACACACAAATTTTAATTTTTTATTTAAAAATATATATATTTATCAAAATTTTAAAAAAACATGTAACACCCCTCCATTTTGCTCTTTGATCAAACGGTGTTCTTCTATGATATGTTTTATTTTTGTTGCATTGTGACTATGGAACTTGGTTGTTTTAACCGCTATCTGTTAAGCGATGTAAACATTATGTTTTGATGTGATGGTACTTTATTCAGATGTTATTATTATTTCATGTTATGGATTAAATTAGCATGTATGTGAATTACCGATGCTTTATGCTTTGATTATATCATTGATGATTAGAGGCGTCAGTTAGCGATATTGTATTGGTGAAGGGGACGGGATCACATCACTCGCATGTGAGTACCCTGTGATTCCACGATTTCCTCTTCACGGTGTGTTTTAATATATATATATATATGTATGTATGTATGCATGTTTCGACACTCGTATTGTGTGCAGGATGCAGGTACAGGACATTGACTCCAACGGAATACGATTGGGAGATAGTAGCTAGGTTTTCTGTGTCGTGACATCACCCTAGCCATAGTGTGTCATTGGGTTGTTAGTTGGGATAAGTTATTTTGTGGTCTCTTCTCCCCTTGCCCTTATATTTAAATTTGCAATTTAAACCGGTGCTTGTTTTATTTAATTGCATTGTCAAAATAAATAAATGAGTGACTATTAATTAATTAGTTAATTTAGTTCAATCAATAAAATAATCTAATCATGGATTAGATTTATTTATTGATAAATTAAATTAAAAGATTTGTGTTAGCATTATTAATATTGAGATTTAATCAAAAAGAAAAAAAAATAGAACTATGCCTTATATTTCTTCTTTTTTTTTATAAAGTTGAGAGAATGATTTAAATGTGAATTGGTAAATTCAATTTTATTAAAAAGGAAAATTTAATTATCATGTGGTTGCAAAAATAGATCTTTGTTTTAAAATAACATTATGCAAATTACAATGGGAAATAGAAATTGTTTTATTAATTTGCAAAAATAAAATATCTAGTTTTAGCAATAAATTTTGGTGGGTGAGTTCAAAATTAGGGGTTTGACAAATTTGGAGAAGGGATTGCATAAGGTAATTCATTTTTATTTTTGAATTTTAAAAATTTGGAATTTTTGGTGGAGAATTGGAAAATTGGAGAGCAAGCTTGGATGGGATTTTTGAAAAAATAGTGAAGGGAAGATTGAAGATTGGAAAAGCTGAATTGCAAAGCAAAGGCAAAACCTCCATTAAAAGACTTCAAGCTTGGAGAAAACACAAGGTTTTTTGTTTAAATTTTGTGCAATTCTTATTTTGAAAATCATTTAGAAGTTGTTTAAATTTGTTAAAGGATTCAAAATTTTGTAGTAGAAGAAAAACCCATCAAGAAAATCCTTTCAAACTTGAATAAAAAATTCTCAAAAGATATTGTGAAAATTTAGTGAATTAAAATTTTATCATCAAACTTTGCAACAGAAAAATTTGATCAAAACATGGTGCTTCAAATGGGAATTCTTGTGAAATTTTGTGTGCTTGTGATGGCCTTCATTTAAATTTGGAAAATAAGGAGAAATCTTCATATAGCTAGGTTAAGTTATGTGTTTTCAATGATAATTTATTTTGTTTTAAGAATGAGCATTTTCCCAATCTGGGTATGAGGAAATTCTGTATATTTGATTCTTTTAGTTGAAAATTTAGATATATATATTTATATATATGTATATATATACATACCCAATTGTATATATACATATATACATATATATATATATATATGTGTGTGTGTGTTGAATCTGTTTCTTTTTAAGTTTATGAGAAGTTAAATTCAAATTTTCGTTTTCTGGTTTTTACCAGAAACTTTTTTTTACCAGTCGAAATTTATGTGAACCTCATGAAACGAAATCGCCGTTTTTTTTGGGCGACGGAATGGGGAAGGGGTTTCCACCCCATGGCAGCCCCATTGGTGGCGTCGGCAGCCTGTGGAGGCAACGCCGACGCTACCCACACAAGCCGCCGCCCCCATCAATGGGGGCTGCGTCCCCTGTTAGGGCAGGGTGCGGCCCAAACCCTACATTGACTTCGTCGTGGGTTTTAAAAATGCATTTTTTTATATTATATATATTAAATATAAGATATATGATATATGTTATATTATATATTTTATATTTAATATATATTAGTATAAAATTTGTAATTATTGTTTTATTTTTAATAATTAAAATATATATTTAATATATATATTATAAATGTTAATTTGATATTACATATATATATATAATATATATATTATAATATATTTATATTATATTTTAATGAGTGCTTAAGTGATTATTATTTTATATTTAAATATTAATTATATATGTATTTTTTAAATATATGTGTAATTATATATATATATATATCGAGTATATATATGTATATTCAATTACATAAATATTTAATATATACATATATATTTATATTTAAATGTGTTTTTTTTTAAGAGAAGAAGTATTTGTAAAAGATTAGATGAAAAAGAAATGATTTGAAATAAAATGTTTGTTTCATTTAAAGTCATTGTATTTAAATCCGTTTGTTTGATTGATCAAATGAAAATTAAATGTTTAGTTTGAGATTTTGTAATGTTTCACAACATGATTTGAATTCTCGTTCATGTGAGTGCGAAAAGAATATGACTTAATTAATTAGTTACATGCACCATGTTGATGAGTGAATTGGATTTATGAAATCCTAATATTAGTTGTTTTTCTAAAGTTGCCTGTAATACTTCCTTAGTGTTGTTTCTGGTATTCCCGATGTTGGGCCTTTAAATCATCTGTTTATGTAAGCCTTCCATTGAGGTTGTCATTTTAAAAGTAAGGGTTGTCGATATGTCAGTCAACCTTATGATTGTTTTGGGTAGTGCACGTGGTGGTAGTTGTGTCATCACTCGGTTATCATAAACGAGATAGGTGGTATGTCATGGATACCCGTGTACTACGAACGGGTTGTTTAACCTTATGTGTTAAGGTGGGAAATTGGTCATCAGTTTGTGCATGTCGTCTACCCTTAGATTGGGGGTTTTGTATCCCAGTGTTGTCAGTAGGAGAGTGGCCCTTTGTGGGGGTCCGACGCCCAAAGTGGTGTCAGGGTAACTCACCTAGGGTTTAATCAAGTGATAATTTAAAAGAATTAATGGGGAACTTCACACTAATAAGTTAAATAATGCCTCTCATGGAACATGCATTTTTAAGACTCGAGATGAGATGAGATGCATAGTTTTGCATGAGGGTAAGGTGCTAGTAGAGGCAAGCCAGGGTAACCCATGATGGGGGTCCAGTAGCCTAGGAAGGTTGAGCTAGGGTAACTCATGGCAATTTATGTATGACACTCTTCCTACATCAACAGTTAGTCAGTTAGTGTGTGTTGTACAATGGTGTACATGACCTATGTAACCTGGAAGCAATGTTTTGTCCTGTGAGTTTCTCGTACTGTGTTAAGTGGCGTTATGTTGGTATGTGAGTCAGTTCAGTTATGTTTAGCCTTTGTTTAGAGGTTGTTGGTCTTGACCAGAAATCCTTGTTACTATCTCCTAGCACGGGGGGTGAGCCTTTGGGTTTCACTTGGTTGGGTGGAATGTGCACCTTACATAGTTGGCTTTGTTTGTGATCGTGTGGACGAGACTTTCATATTGGAGAGCTTGTTGGATCCAGTTGCTCCTCTAGTTTCTTTCATTTCTGTTATTCTTGTATTTCATTACCCCTCATTTGTATCGAGGTGGAAATTGTAATATATTGTCATGTTTCTTTGATTTACCTCATTCGGGGAATGAGTGTTGTAATTATAATGTAAACAATTGTTATTGGATATCGTGGTGTATCGATTTGTCTTTGATGTTATATCATGTATGGAATGTATGCACCTCATTTCCTTAAGTAATTAAATGTTAGGATTCATTTCATGTATGTGGTTTTGCGGGTTTATAGTAATCTCAACCTCGTAGCCTTAGGGGATGTTGGCAAAGTATAGTGAACTTGTATGTTAATGTTCTTAAACAAAATAAAATAAAATTGTTGCATTTGGTTAGTGAATTGCAACTTCCCCTAGGGTTGCATGGCGGGGTATTACAAAACATATCCATGCACTAAAGTTTCAAGTTATAAATACACATAAATTTTTTGAAGGAAAAATAATAAAATTTACTATATAAAGATTGACATCTCATGCAAATTCATTTTTCAACATTTATTCAACAACAAAACTGTAGTGTAAATTTATAAAAAACTATATTCAGATATATTTTTAATTTAAAAAAAATACAAACATAAAATATACTAAAAAATATGCATTTTATTCGTTTACATCATTTCAAAATTAAAAACACATATGCCACTTTTTAATGATTCAAGTTTAAAAATTGGATAAGTGTTGGCTGTTTCTTTTATGAAGTGTGGCACAACTTTGTACTTTTACCCAAAGGGATTAGGTACTGTGTGTAGTGTAGAAAAATGTATCTCTTTTACATTTTCACACTTAATTTGAAATTAATGTTAAAATCAACTTAACTATGTCTTAATTTAGTGTTGTAATATGTATTTTACATATTCACATTAAATTTAGGGCCCTATTAATTAAAATGAACTTAACTGTGCCTTAATTTAGTGTTGTGAAGTGTATTTATTTACACTTTCACACTTATTTAGGGATCCTTTAATAAAAGCCTATTTAATCACACTTTTCAAAGAGGAAGCCTGACATTCATTAATGCCTTAACATAAAACTTCTCATTGAGCAATGTATCTCTTAGGTTTAGAGACCTAGGACCCATTCACCCATGGGTGAATGGGTCCTGCCTTAGACTTAGGACCCTAATTTAAATTATGTTTTTGTTGGTATTTTAATATTTTCAAATCCATGATTCAATGTTGGCTTGTGATATTTTAATTTTGGGAAATTAAGGATAAATGTCTATAAATACAAGGTTATTTTGATCAAACCAAGTATAAAGGAAAAAAGCTAGCAAGATGTGAACGTAACAAGAGTCAAGATTATTTTCAAGAGCATTCAAGGGGATATTTCTTCATCATTTGTTGCAACAATCAAGATCTAAGCATTATGTCAAAGTTATGTGGAGTCATGCATGTTTTTGGAGCTAACATTGTGATATAGGTTTCAAGCATTCAAGTCAAATATTCAAGTATGAAGATCCAAATCCATTGAAGCTATTTCATGCAAGTTATAGATCTACATGTGGACATGGAAAAAGTAACCCTTCTAATTTTTCTCATGTTTAGGCCTTCGTAGTGGACTTTGGCTTGATTATTCCTAGATTTAATGTTATAATATGACATTAGGTCTTGAATATTTAATTAATTAAAACTTATAATATGTCTTGTAAAGGTGTTGTAACACATTTCTACACTTTTTTAGACTCTTCTTATCATAATTCATCATAATAATTCCTTTTTATTACTTACCAAGTCTTATTTTAAAGTGTTGTGAAGTATTGTAGCCCACTTTCATGCTTTTCTACACTTGTCTTCATTAATTTAACCCTTTCTTATGTTTAAATGACCCTTGAGTACACTTTCCGACCCCCCCTTAAGTGTGTTTTTAAGGATATTCCCATTAAACAATATTTCATGCCTCGAAACTCTTGAAATCCAATCAAAATTTCCTAGGTGGACTAAGTTGCCACCTTGGGCGACTTAGTCCCATGTGCCACAAAAATCAAAATAATTTTAAAATTCTGGCAGGATTTTGTCCTCTAACCCTTGAGGTTGGCTTGTGATGTGTTATTTTCAGGAAAATTAGTAAAATCAAGTATAAACAAGGGTTTTTCCCCTCATTTTTCATCTCCTATCTCCTACAATCTCATACTCTCTTTCACTCATTAAGCATCCAAGTATTCAAGCACTCTAAGCATAATCAAGTCATCCATTGGAGCACTTCATTTCATATCTTTAGATTTCATCAACAAGAGTTTGGTAAGTTTATAATACTTGCATGTTATTTGTTTATCATTCTCTTTATATTTCATTTTATTATCTTGGGTTTGAAATTACCAAAGTGAGGTTTGACCAAGGAAAACCCCTATAATCTAACCCTCAACCATTTTCCTCCCTTTGCATGTGTGTTTGAGACTTTGTAGGAAGATTTATCAAAGGATAAAATGAGCAAAAAAGGTTTCTTCAATCAATCAAAGCTATTTAAGTCAACATAACACTAATTCAAGCTTGGAGATATTCTACAGGTCATTTTCTGAAGATTCAGATCCAAACTCACCTTAGAAAAGCAAGTGCAAACTGAAGTTACAGGATCTTGTCTTGAGATTCCTGAAATCCATAGGAGGAATAAATCACCCCTCTTGGTGATTTAGTCCCACCCAAAAGCCTAAACAGTGGTTTCTGTATTTTTGGACACCCATTTGGCAGATTCCTATTTTAGAAAGTTTTCCCAGAACTATGACTAAATCACCCCACTTGGCAACTTAGTCCCATTTGGATTACATATCTGAATTTCCAGAATTCCATAGGTCTCTGCAATCTTCAGTCAACTCTTCATCACCTTCTAGGTGCACACATTCTATTTCTTGGCTTTCTTTCTAGTTTTGTTTGCATTTATAGGTTGTTTATTTCATGTTTGCATATCACACTGTGTTTTATAGCACTTCATATTCCTTAGGTTTAGCATCATAATATAATTTCATTTTCAGATTATTGCATTAGTACATCTTAATTAGAAATCATTCATCTCATTTACATTAGTCTTGAGTGTAAAAACCACATGGATTTTAACCCTATTCCTTCCCTTTTAGGTGAAAGATTCTAGAAGGGTAAGTGTCCAATAGGGTTCCTAAAATATTTTTTTACACTACATTCCAAGGTTTATTCAAGGGTTTGGTGAGTTGTGACAATGTATTTATTCATTCATCATTCCTTTCATGCTATTTCATTTCATTTCAAGGTTTAATTACCAAAACAGGGTTTGACCAAGACAAAGCCCCATTCACCAAAAATAATTTATTTTTCCCTCTTGATTTGTGTTTATAGATTTGGGTGGAAGATCTCTTGAAGAGAAAAATTGAAGAACTTTTCAAATTTGCAAAAGTTGTCATCTCATGCAAACTCACTTGTAGAATTTATTTCTGGCTTTTCGAACCTAAAACCTGGGAAAATAGGGAGATTCACATACAAAGCAGAGGCTCCCAAAAGTTGTAGACAAAACCCTAATCCAAGACCCATTCTCCCCTAGGTGAATGAGTCCTAGATCAGCTTCAACAAAGCACTTTTGGTAACTGGTACACATCATCTTACCTCTCTCTGATCTGTGATATGATTTCTGGTTCCATCACTATTGATCATATTCCATTAGATCCAAGTTGTAGATTACATTTTGGAGTTATTTTTCTATTTTTTAATCTTTCTTCCCAAAGTGATGTTTAATCAGGACCCCCATCCTTGCAAACGAAAGGAAATCAATAGATTCACACTTTAACTTGATTCACCTCAAGGTTGTAAGTCATTTCATGGCATGGACCTCATTTCCTAATAAAATAAAGGAGAATAGGACCACACCATCATAACCTCCATAACATATTTTATTTTTCTTTGTTTCACCGTGGAGTCCATGTATCTACCCACTCACTTAACTTGCAAGGATCCTAATCACACTGAATATAGTTCTAACAAAAACAAGCCAACTCTCATGTCCATATGATCCATGCACCCACATATGAGCTTCAAAATGAATGCATCTTTGAAGATTATCTAATTGTTTTACATTCCAATTTATCTCCCATTATTCCCTCAACCAACCAAAAGAACCTGGAAACTTGTGAATCAAATGTCCCTCCTCGTGATAATGCATAAGTACATCAATCAACAATAGAACGTACATCACTAAATATTGCATCACCTCTGATCTTTATTTGTTCTTTAACTAGAGCTCTCTTCACACATGCACCTGCACCATCATGCTCACCTTTTCCATGCATAGCTTCAAAAAAAATTAAAATATGTGGTACACCCCTCTCTACATGCATCCTACTCAACCAATAAAATATGCTAGTATTCTTGAATTTCCCTGTGAAGTTATCCAAATGAGATGTTGACCCATTGCAGTACCTTTTTCCTACAAGAACTCAAAAAGTTTTCAAAACATTGTTGCACAAACTCATATGAATGAGATCTATCATCACTCATGTAAAAAATGGTAATTCATGATTATCTTCCTATCCTACTATCATGGGCATGTCTATATTCTATGTAGACAAAAATAACAATTGAATAAAATTGTAATATTGTGATTGTACCTCATTTTGTGGTTGCAATGTGTAATTTTTAGAAAAATGAACAACGGATATAATAGTTCCAATCAAGAAAGATTCCTTACACATCTTGAATTGTCAATCCAACCATTGGGATTTGTGGCTATGCCTTTCATACTTGTAGAAAATATTTTTCTTAATTTTAGAAATAAAATCAGTAATACTGACTTCTCTTGTAACCAACTCACATCTAGAACCTTCACCTCCACTTTACAATGTGTATTTGACTATCTCAAACCTTTTTTTCTCAACAATATTGTTAGCAAAATCATGTTTCCTTCCATCATGAAAATATGTTACAAACTTTGATAAACCACCACACTGCAAACACATTTCATTTAAGAAATCATTTCTATAAAATAAACAACCATCGCGTCTAATGCATACAAAATAAATCTAATAAGTCCTTGAATGACTTGGTAAGTTTTATTGCATGACACTCCTACAACATTTTATTTTTGATTAGGGGTTAAAAATGGGTTTTGATGGGGCCCGGAACCCAGTACAAGACGGTTTTGAAGGGAACTATCAACCTACCAAAGAAAAGCAAGTTGCTTATTAAGATAAAACACATACCAACAACAACCCAGCAACAACCTCTAGAATATTAACATGAAACCATAGGAAACATAACACACACAAGCATGGGACCAAAGCCTAATTACAACCTAGTTTTAACTGGGACTAGAAACCCCTTTGAAAAACTTAAACATAGCCTGAAATAGCCAGGAATCAACAATACATCCTCTCAGATCATTCAAATATGAGCCCAAAAGAATAGTGAACATAGTGGTATAAACCACCAATAAGATCAAACACCCCACCTCGATAGGATATTTGTTATCCACCATTGAAAACTACAAGAAATCAAATTTCTTGTAGCACAAACTCACTTGGTAATAGGAAACCAACTCCAACTCCACCTTTAGAGGAGTGAGCTACCCTCTATTGGAGAGGATGATACAATCAACTAAACCACTGCAGCTAGAAATCACCAGTACCCTCAACCTCCACCTCCATAGGAGAACCATCCCCCTCAATAGAAACAACAACTGAGGGAGGTACACCTCCATAGGACTTGAAGGGAAATACGACACAATAGCCAAGAAAGTGACCATAACATCCTTCAAAAAGCCCTGCACTAGGAGCAAAACCATCTGGGGTCTAGGAATAAAACTTGAGAACCACCCAATAAAGAAAACAAGGCCAAAAGATCCTAGAGCAAGCACCACAACCAGGTAAATTAGCAACGACCACAAACCCAAATCAACCAACTCCATCACCGCCTCTAAAATAGTGTGAGAAAAGAACCCTTTTGAAGATGGAAAGAAAAAAGCAACCCTAACCAAAGAAAACAACTAGGGCACTAAAATAAGAGTGAAATTCATCCCAGCCAAAATCACCCCACCAAAAATAGGGGAAAATGAGAAAATCATTAGCCCAAAAAAGGACCCTGAAACCAGCTAGAAAGGAATCCCCTAAACTGCCATAAAAAAACAAATAGGCCAGGAACAACCAACTCACACAAGAATCCAAAGATCCTCAACACATCTCCCGTACCTTCCTCAATAAGTAAGAAAACCCCTCCAGAACCACTAGAAAGAAGGGATTCAAGAAAACAAAAAAACCCACAAAAAAGCCTTCACCACGAGCACTCAGCTCTAATTGAGCAAGCCCCTCCTTCACACCACAAGTGAGAAGACCACTCCAAATAATAGGAGCAATAGTCACATAAACCAAAAATTCCCAACACTTATGGGCCACCAACCAAAAAAAAGAGCCAAAAATAATGGCTCCAGCCAAAACACATGCCCCCTCAACATGAAAACAAAGCAAAGCTGCTTGCCAAGCAAAGGAAAACCCACACAACATCACACAATAGAGGTGAGGGGCCAAATAGAAGAAAGTTTCTTCATTAACAACAACAGAAGCAACTTCCCCAATAGTTGCAAGTCCATCAAATTTCAGACCCACCCCACAACTCACACTCCCACATAGCTGCATCAAAACTTCTAGCGACCCTAGAGAGGAACCAACAACAAAGAAGACCTCCCACTCACCCTCAACATCATTTGCATCCTCATCATCATCAGTTTCAAAAGCTCCATCTGAAACATTTTCTCCAGGATTCGAACCTCTCCTCCTACCCAGTCGTCCGCTCCTCCCGCTCGTCATCATGTAGATGGAGTTCAACTTTCTACAACATTTTGTTTGTATGCATAGTAGAATGAATATAGCATAATAATTCATGATACATTGAAAACTCAATGTGGTATTTACAACATTTATTATGAATATTAATAGGTACATAATAAAATGGTTTACAATACTCAAAAGCCCTTTGTGAGATTTACAAATTTGGATGTGCTTCAAAAAATTGTTTAGCCACATTCCAAAAAATGTTTAGGATGCAGTGTGCGATCTTGATTACCAATTCTTAAATTTAAAAAATCCTTTACATTCGGTGATACTCTAGAGTGAGAGTTCCAAAATTGTTCAATTTGCATCTTTACATTATCGGTTAGCTTCTTATCAACACATGGAAGCCTCCCACTAAAATCCCACTTATCATTTTGAAGAGGACTATCGAGTCTTCCTCTTCTTGAAAGTGCTCTATTCAATGTTATATGATTTAGATTTAAATTAATACAAGTTTTTCTCATTAAACAAGCCATTCTCAAATGATGGCTTACTAGTGAGGTTGTTTCACTCTAAAATTAGCTCTTTTATCTTTTTCCTTACCAGTCTTTCCAATAGAAGTTAGAGCATTAAAAAGATTTTTTACAATAATACTATTTTTTTTTGACTTTTTGGTGACACGAATCTTCAATTTTCTTAATAATGGTATCATTTTGTAATACTTTAGCAATTGCACAAAAAGTTGACATTGTTCGGTTAATGTCTTATCAGAAAAGTATTGATTGAACATATTGGTAGCCCACAACTGAACTATTCGTAATGACATTTTTCCATCGAGATTATCTATTATGTTCTCATATTTCAAGTAACTATTTAGGGGTTCTCATGTAATTAGATGATACATAAGGTTCATGTTCAACATTTTTAATGTTATTAACATTTTCATTTTCAATATATTCAATTCTATCAACATTTTCAATAACAATTCCAACACTTTGATTTTCAATATTATGAACATTTTCATTTTCAATTTCAACATTTTCAATGTTATTGGCATTTTAATTTTCAATACCAATTTCAACATCTTCTATATCAATTCCAACATTTTCATTTTCAATGTTGTTGACATTTTCATTTTCATTTTCAATTTCAACATTTTCAATTTTAATATTTTCATTTTCAATTTCAATATGATGTTCAATATTTTCAAATTTTATTTCATATTCACTTGAATTAATATTTAACATTGGAGAAGAAGCCTCAAATTGAGTATTTTCCATACCCTATCTTCTTTTCCTATGACTTTCTCTATCTTTTGCTATATATTCTTCAATTTGACTTGTTAGTTTTCTCTTTCCTTTTCTCTTATGGTGACTATTGCTCCCCATTGTACAAACAAAAAAGAGCACAAAAATGATTGTAAAGGTTAAAAATGTGTAAAATAATCTTCCAAAAGATTAAATTTGTTTGATATAGGCATAAAACATGGGATTTTAGTGACAAGGAGAATGTGGGGACCGTTGGAAACATCAAAACAGTCCCATTTTTGTTTTTTTATGTAATTCACTAAACGGATATTTGTTTGTAACCAAACACAATCCTGGGTAGAATACAAAACACCCTACTTAACCATAAAACATGATCCTCAACATCATTGCCACAAGTATAAAACAAGTTAGTCACCATCACATCTCTATGATATGCCAACCAAGAAATCCCTCTATTGTTTCCAACTAGAACATAAACACTTAACCTCTAGGTGTCAGATGGGAAGGCTTGGGCACACCAACTAAACCAAACTATTGCAATCATTAAACTAAAATCTAAAATCAAGAATGTCATCTCCATGAACTAACTACAGTGACCATTTCCCACCAAAGTGGAAGCAATGAGAGAATGAGTTGTGTCAAGGAAAAAACTCACAACCAACTGTCTAAAATTATTCCTATCTTCAACAACAATCTTCTCATGAAGGGATGTCTCTATAAAAAACAAAAAGATATATGGGAAACAATGACCAATTTGAAATCCAACTAAAAACATAGGAGAGGTGAGTATCGAAGCAGAAACAAGAGCATCTTCTATGTTCAAGTTATCTCTACCATCCAACCTTAGCCAAGAACTATTCAAATATTGGGTTGAAAAGACCATCCCACTCATTTGTGGATTAGGATTTGAAGTCATGTACAAGATGATCTGAAAGTGGGCAGCAATAATAGCATTGGATATTGATCCTTTACTCCAATCTTGAGACAACACCTCATAGCAAGAAATTGCACCTGATTCTCGAGTCCTACAATCAATCCCAATTTGATCACTTAAATTTGTTAGCTCCAACTCAAGTAAGGAATTATTATGGGTTAAATCAACATCCATCATAAATATAGTATTATCAACAATCTAATTTTTTTTTCAATTCCAAAATTAACTCCATCCTCTTGTTGGTCCCAACTCCAACTATCTGAATGTGCCAAGTCATGCTCCTCCTAGATGCAATATAGCTCCTCCATTACCCACTTGTCCTCCTTGGTCCTTTCCCTGTACTGTTGAGTCTCATATAATTGATCACTTTCCGTTAGAAGTGCCTCTTGGACACTTTCTAAAGTAATATTTGTAGATTCAATCTCACTAGTGAGATCACCAACTTCTCCCCTTAATTGTTTATTCATGGATAGGGCCTCATTTGCAAACTTGTTAGCCATATCTCTATCATATAACATGTGTAAGTAAGCTATTTTGATTTCCTCCATGGTTTCCTTCAATTTTTTGTAAATTAGCATAGGTAAAACTAAGCTCATTTTGATCCCTTGGTGCATTTTGAATGATACTTTCTACATGCATGTGTCTATTATTCAATCTAGATAAAATTTTCATTTCATCTTCAACATACACCAAGAATTTCCTTCCACAACTTCCCTCATGCAAGCCAAATTTTCATAGATATAATGCATGCAAAAATGAAAAAATTCTTCATACCTATCATCAACCACATCATGGCTATCCCAAATCTCATATATATCCCTTTGACCAACTTGATGAAACTATGTAGCATTGGGTTGAGGATTCAAAGCCACAAGGTTGCTATGTTTATTCTCATAATCATGGCTTCAATTTTTTTGCTCAAAATCAGCATCAAGCAACAATAAATTAGATTTTTGATCGATATCATTAACATACCTTGTAGCATTAGCTCCTTCAATGCCATCCACTATGCATGATGAATTGAATTTTTTTTTTGAATGAAATGGAGATTTATCCCAAGATATATCCTCATAACACTTATATGTAGACACACCTGTATCCCATGGAAAAGAGGGATGATTGCTTTGATCAAGGTATACATATTCATCATGCTTCACATGAGTGGTTTCCTCTTTGAAATATTCACTCTCCATCTCCCTAGGACCAAAATATTCATCAAAATCCATCTTTGTAGGCTTGGTTTGGAGGCCAAACCCAAAACTACCTGAAATTTCACCAAGGGAATAGGATGAGTGATCATCAAAAACTAATGTACAGATATCACCATCTTTAATTTCTTCATGATCATCATTTGGAAGTGCATTAAAGAGATCATCATAAATATCTACTCCACTAGAAACATCAAAGTATATATTAGGATTGGAACAATCATTAAATGAATCCAAACTAGGATTCAAGGCTATCAACTTTTCCTGTTTTCCATCCACACCATTATCCTCCATTATTGCATGAATTTCTAAGGAGACATCCTGAAACTTTTTCAAACATTCATCATTCTTAAAAATTCTCACAACATTAGAATCTCCTGCTATGAATTCTTCTTCAACTTCCTACTCCTCTTCAACCTTTTGTTCATATCTAACAATCAACCTTTGACAAAATTCATCAAAAGAATCTACTTGAATCTGGAATTGGGTGTTGATACCTTATTACCACCAATCGTGAGCATCTCATTCAAGATATAGGATCACATATTGCATGGCAACTTTCTCCTCCATGGAACTAAGGAAGTAACATTGTTGCATCTCGAATAGCCATGTTCTTTCTACGATCTTGTCTGACCCATAAAAAGTAGGGAGCTAAATATTTTGTAAATTTTCTACTAGAATATCTTCCACCCAAGTTTGAATGTTCTCTATGGCCCTTGATGGCCATCTTTATTTGCATATGAGTGACATAATCACTATATGGGATTTCATTTCTAAATCCTTCATCTTGGTTAATATATGTTTCTCTGGTGGCTGCTAGCTCTTTGGCCAAATCTTTCATGGGATCAACCATATTTTTTAACTCTTTATTTTTGAAAACTATGATCAAACCCTTAGGTTGGTAGGATCATAGCTCTGATACCACTGTAATGTCCCAAATTAAAATATTTAAAATGAGAAATATATTCTTTAATTTGAGCAAATTGGGTATTGAAATTGCTACTTCAAATTATGGAAAATCAATGTAAGATGGTTTCCAACCATCATATGATGCTCTAATATTGCTGCAATTCCTCTTACAAGTTAATCCAATGATCCTAGGCCCCTAGTTTGATGGGATCTCCCCGCCTAGCCCTCTAGGATGTGGAAATCTTTTAAACCACCAAATTTAAAAACTGCAAAAATTAAACCATATTTTAAAATGGTTTCATGTCCATTTTTGGGGGCAAAGGATGTTTTAATACAAAATATTTAAATAGATTTAAATTAATTTTTAAAGTTTTCTACCCAAAGACCACCTTTATGCAACCTATAAGGCAAATTGAAAAAGTTTTATTCAAATGCACATAATTTTCACCCATATTTTTAGATTTTCAACTTGATGCAGGGCATTGCTCCCATCTCTTTTATTCATTTTTGGTTTTATTTATTTTGGTAGATTTAGTTTGTGTTTTAGTGTGTTTGTTGCTAATGTTTTGTTAAGCTTCCTATCAAAATTGCTTGAAAAATTGATAGTTGCATTCTAGTATAACTAGCATGGGTCGACAATTGGGGAGGGGGTTGGGTATTTGGTGCAAGGAGGACATTAAAACATGGTTGGTTTGATGCTGTTGGAACAAGGGTTATTCATAATGCAAAAAAGGTAGTCAATGGTGAAGGAAGGAGGTTGCCTAGAACTCAGTGATATGGACGCCTGGAAGGGAGTCAAATCCATTTTTGAATGTGGTGATTTTTGAATGTAGACATGCCACCAATGAAGGTCCAGTGGATGTACAAATAAATACCTGTAGCAAGGATTGATCTCTATCTATGAGATTAAGTTGGATGTAATCAACATGAATCATTGTGAATAAAAGATTTCACTTTGTTCTTCCTAGCCTCAACATTGAATGATCAAGTTTGGCTATGTTTGATCGAAGCTTTTGTCAGTTGTTTGATTTTAAACTTGAACCCAAAATTCTAGCAAGTCTATAAGGGTTCGCTTGGACTTGTAATCACTGAGAGTGATTTTCTTTGTGATCAACAAGGCTCCATCACGACTTCTTATACTCATCAAAAATTTGGTCTCGAGCACTACATTGTGGTACAAATTAAAAAAATGATTTCAAGTTAAAATTTTCTATAGGGTTTTGGATTATTTGACTGATTTAAAAATTGATTTCAACTTGTTTTTGAATGGAAAGAGATTAAAAACAACAAAGAATAATAGTAAGAGTGACTCTAAGGTGTAGTATGAGTTTGTAATTCATTATTGTTTCTAATGAAACACATTTTGTTGGTATTCACAAGTCTTTACAATAAAGCATGAAAATAAGTACAAGCTAATTAGTAATAAAAGTGTATTGACTTAGTGTAGGTCTACCCATCAAAGTGTAATACCTTCAAATGAAGGGTATACCAATTTATTATGCCACCTTAACCCCTTAACTTGGAAGGACAAGGTCCTAACAAGGAATAATTGTCACCTCAACAAGAGCAGAGTACATGCTGATTAACTTCAAGCATGATATTGTACCTTGCACCACACTAAAACAATGAAAAAAGGTCTTAAATGATTATAAAAACAAGGTTCATAGTGTTTCCATGAACAATGAACTCATCAAAGGATGCTCGAGTTGAGAGGGTTCTCCCCTCTTCTCGTCACCTATACACATCTTGACAGATTAAAAATCATGAGGCTTGGCTTTTATGACGTTGGCCACACCTTGGGGTACAACTTTCATTCTCCTTGTATTATATACCCTATGTGATAAATGTGGTTGAGGTTGTCCTTGAGGTGAGAAAATCCCCAACAAAGCCTCATATTGAATTAAACAGAAGGTACTAGGGTTTCTGAATCTCAAGATCACACAAAGTGCAAGAGAAGAGCATACTTTGCTATTACTCCTCAGGTTTGCATAATAGTACAAGCTAATAGTTCTTTTTATCTCCAACAATACACAAAGCATAAGGAGAGAGCATAAACACTAGAAGCCTACCAAACACAACAAAGAATTCTTTAATTAAAACCCAAATTCATGAACTAATCTATAAATTAAAGCATTTAAAATGTTTTTCCTTGCATTAGATATATTAGTAATTTGTTTTTATTTATCTTCTCCCAACATTTTCCAAGGCTACAAATATATGTTAGTTCAAAAAATAGAGAAAATGTTTTAAGGTTAGTTAAAAATCAAGAAACAAAATCAGATATGTCATTGAAAAATTCAAAAGTGGCACTATAAAAATTAAATGTGTCGATATATGTTGTAGATGTGTCACTTTACCTCAATTGTGTTGATGTGTAGATCAAAGGCATCATTATATTTATCAAAAGCATTACCATAAAATAATACACATCGCTTTATGTTAGATGTGTTGCTATTATTTGTAGATGCATCATTGTAAACATGTAGACCTACAAAACAAAAAGATCAAACACGTTTATATACCTTTTAAAAGTGCCATTGTGTATTATAAGCATCATTGTATGATAAAATACATTCATTTGCATTTCAAATGTGTTGATCTATGCCAAATACATTACTTTAACTTGTAACTCAAGAAAACCCAATTTGACATCAAATCAGGGATGTGGGTTCCACTAGGTGTGCTATAATGTGAACAAGGATAAATGGAAGGAAAGATCAAGAGGGAAAAAAAAAAAAAAAGGTTAGATAAAATCACAAAACCAAGAGCCAATTGATCAAATTAAAACCATGACCAATAAAGCCATTAGCCAACATCGAATGAAAATAAGCAAGAAACATAAGCATAAATGAATCTAATCTACTTTTTACCTCACCCAAAAAGATTTCCAACCCTCACTCCATTGTTGAAAATATGAGCATTATTCCTTTTATATATGTGGATTGCTCATGCTAAGCATAACTCAATTGTGCAAAAGCTTTAAAGATTGATGGTTATGAAGGCTAGATCACTATGAAGCTCAAATTCCAAAGAAAGGGGTCCTTTGAATGAAGGATGAGGCTTGTTTTATAGGTTTTCATATATTTGATTGATAGTAAAGATTGAATGTTTAGATCAATAATAGAGAGTGATTTAAGGGTGTAGAGACCATGCATGAAGAGGAAACACTCAGTTAATTGAAGCTCTTCTCTAAAATTTAGGAAGATATTTGAGATATTTTTGGAGAGAGATATTTTCAAATTTGAATTTGAATTTGGAATATTCCTTTTTGAGGGAAATTGCAAAACTAAATGAATTAAATATTCATTTAATTGTTGCAAAAAAATTATTTAATTAAATAATTAGGAAATTATTTAATTATATAGGATAAGAATGAATAATGATTTTTAATTAAATAATTAAAAATTATTTAATTAAGTGAAAGTGAAGAAAATTAGAAATTAATTAAATAATAAGAATTATTTAATTAATGTGGAGGAAAAAATGATTTAATTATTTAAATAATTAAAAATTATTTAATTAAAGGTGGATAAAGAAAAATATGATGAATTAATCAAAGAATTAAAATTATTTAATTAATAGAGGAAAATAGGTCAAGTTAATCAAATAATTTGAAATTATTTAATTAAAAGGTGATAAAAGGGGATAATGAGTGATAATGATGATTTAGAGAAATTCATGATGCATTAGAAATTTTTAGATGTCTATAAGTAGTTGTTGCATAGACGATTGTTGTTGCACCAAAAGATCAACCTATTAATACCCAATAAAACCACCAGAGTTAATAAATCCACGTGAGGCAATTAATCCATGTCACGAACTTGAGCACTACACCACACAACAAAAGGAGACCAAGGGTGCACACCTTGCAACAATAGTATACATTTTGTTTTTAAAAATGTGTGACAATATATATCTTTTGATACAGTAAAAATGTGAAAGCTAATAATTATTTTTCATTTAGGTGAAAATGTGTCAATATATGTATTTTGATGTAGGTGAGAAAGATGTAACATAAAATTAAAATTAACCACTTTCATTTGGTCAATTTACCCCTAATTCGATTAGTTTTATATACTCTATATTAATTAAATAATACCCTATTATTTAATTAATATTCAATATCTCAACCTTCATATTAACCTATTTCTTCTACTATCTTTAAATCCTAGCCTAAAGTAAATAATTATCTTTAATTATTTACTCCCATCACTTGTCCCTTTCTTCCAAAAATTAAATAAATAATTTATTTATTTAATTCCTCACATGTCCCATCCTCCATAATTTTCCTCTAAGTCGAATCAACTTGCATAATCTTATCATGAGGATGTACACATTCCTAATCATTGATTAGGGAGGTGTCACATCCTCCAACTTTTGCAAGTGAGCTCCTAATCCCCCTTATCTATCTAATCACTCCCTAATCCAATGTTTGCACAACCTAATCAATCCCTTGGTCAACCCTTCAATAAATGCTTCTTACCCCCCCAAGGAATTTTAATTCCTTTTTATTCACCCAACACCCCTCATGGAATTTTTAATTCCATTTTATAATCCCTATGTCCTTCCAAGGAATTTAAATTCCTACCCAATCCCCATGGTACCTATCAAGTACCCCCATCTTGTCTCATGCATCCACATGATGGCAAGTTTCATCACCATGTAGGTTGAGATGTCTAAAGGCATCTTAACCCTAGATCTTCAACTCTCAATCCTAGCCCTCCATCCAAAATCCTTCAACCTATTTATACACACACTTAGCCATTTTAACTCTCTCTCACCCATTTTTCATTCAAGCATTATCATACTATCAAATTTTTGAGTGATCACATATCCAAATGGAACATCATGGGAAAATCAACACAATAGGAGGCTTCTCATGTTGGTTTAAGTTTCCTATCACCCAATCTTAAGTTTTTTACTTTATTTTTGTGTTTTTCTTGGTTTTATGAATTTCCTTGCATTTTAGGAGCACAAAAACACTACACACACCTATAGAAAAGATTCTACATGCATCACTTTGATTTCCTCCTTAGCCTGCTGCAATTATAGGACTCCACCTCACCTAGAACAAATCTTTTAGATCCTTGGGACACCCTTCATTACTTTATTTCCTCAAAACATACCTTTAATTTTTTTATTTAAATATTTTCGAGCAAGCTTCCTTTTTTTCTAACCTTTTAAATTATCTCCAATCAAAAATTAATAAATTCAAACAACTTTCCCAAGAAACAAAGATTTACACACATTGCAAACAAAGAAATTTCTTCCACCATCTCAACCTTAACACATATCCACAAAAATAAATTCCAAGAAATATGATAAATTCTCAAATTGTTGCAACACATCTGTAGAAGAAGAGATTTTCTACCCTCAAGATGATGAGGTCTCAAGGAGAAAATAACCCTCAACTACCTCAAATTTCAAAGCTTAGCTGACGAGATAAAATAATATAAAGTGCTTGTTTGTATGTTATACAAAAATAAAAGGTGAGAGTTTCAGAAATTGAAAGAGTAGGTCAAAAAGGTCTTCTAGAAAAATTGATAAGATCTCGACTAAGTAAAATAGTGTGGCATGCTGATGTCCTCATGACACATTGGCATCTTGTACAAATCAAAAATCAAGAAAATCCCATAAAATAACTAAGTGATTACTTATCAATTCTATTTACTAGGAACTCTAAAATTGCAAGGAAATAATAGAGAATAAAAGAGACTAGAATGATGTAAACTAAGTGAAATGTAAATGAAAAAATGAAGGAAGAAAAATCAAGTAGTCATGATGAACCAAGCATTAAAGCCTCCAATGAAGGAATGCCTCCAATAACTATGTATATATAAGACCAAAGAGAAATGTTAGGGTTGTTTGGGACTTACCTCAGTCAAGTCCCTACTTTGGTATTTCTACCTCCATAGTAGCCAGATAGATAGATAAATCAAAACAAAAATAGATGAGATGACAAAAGCATAAGCAAGGGATGTGATAAATTCCAAGATAATCAAAGACACAAGACAAATAGATATTACCTGCAAGTATTGAGGAAGCCAAAGAGAGAGAAAGAGGGAGAGAGAAAAAGTTGTGAGAGCTTGAGATAGATTCAGAGAAAAAGAAAAAATATAATGTCCAAGAGAGACCATGTGGAATGAAAAAGATAGATTTAAAAGTGAAAAGAGGGGGGAAATGAGGTTTTTGAGCTGTTACAAATAATCTCGAGCTATTTCCATTTATCTAGGTAGGTGACAAGTGGAAAAACACTATGAAACAATCCTTTGAATGAAAAAATGTTGTAGGATGATAGTGCGACATATGGACATCCTCATGGTGCACTAGTGTCTAGAAAAATCACATAAAAAATGGTGGGAAACAAGGAAAATGCAATGTTAACACAAAATTGACATAAGAATGTAGCTTCTAAAAAGAGGTCTTGAGAATCTTGAGGGGAAAAAGGTTGATGCAAGGGATATAATGAGCCTACATAAATACTAAGGGAGTGGATACTAAAGTGAATACAAAAGTGTAGGTGAAATTGAAAGGGCATGCAATTTTCGACACTACAACATCCTAGACAACAAAAATAAAATTCACACACATCACACTCTCAATTTCAACCTAACCGAAAAGTCCACCTACTTTGATACCATTTGATGTAATTGTAGAAGAGGGGAATTCTCTACTCATGAGTTCTCTTCATTCAGAGAGCCTCATGGGGTGAACTTCCCTAAACTACCTTAGGAACAACAACAATGAGAGTTTCAAAATTTGAAAGAGCAGGTCACAAAGATTTTTTGGACAAACTCACAAGCTCTCGGCCAAAGGATGCCAGTGCAGAATACAAATGATAGTGTGGTGTGATAGCCTCCCAGAGGTGCACTAGCATATCATACAGACAAAAGAATGATTTTATCATAGAAAATTCCTAAATGACTGCTAGCTATCTGATTGCTAAGAATTTACAGAATGTGATAAAGTAGTAAAATGCAATAGAACTGAAATAAAGTGAAATATAAATGTTAGAGATAAGGAGAAGAAAGGAAAGAAATACTTACAACCATGTGAGTGATGAAGCCTCCACCAAATGAATGTATTCAAAACTTGAATGCATTATATTTCGAGAGAATTTTGGGGCTGTATAGGGGTTTTCCTCAGTCAAACCCCCGTTTTGGTGTTCCCACCTCCACAAAAAACCAAGAAGATAGAGAGAGAGATGAAATGAAATGGAGAAAAGCGTGTGGTGAAAGAAAAACCCACTCAGGAGTAGAACCCACACCATGAAGTAGGAGTGATAAAAGTAAACCTCGCTCGAGGAGGAGAACCGTATCACAAAAGAGGTGATAAAATCAATCCCCACTCAAGGAGGAGAACCCGTATCACAAAGTAAGTATGCAAATGGTAGGGGATGTGGAATCCAAAGATGCTCACAAGCACAAGGAAAGGGTGGTATCACATGCAAGAGCCAAGGGCTGCAAAGAGTGTTGCAAAGAGAACTTGAAGGTTTTGTTGTAGCAAGCTATATGGAGCTGTGTAAGCAAAATGAAAAGAGTAAAGGAGGAGGAAAAGGTAAGAGCCAAAGCTAGGGAGAAGTAAAAAGACCAAATCAAATGAAAGGATAGAATTTAAGGAAGGAAAAGAAGATTCTCCAACTGTTACAAGGCGTTCCTGACTGTTACCACCAAAAAAAGGTGAAGACAAGTGGAAAACATGCGTGGAGACAACTATTTGAGCGTTTAAATGTCACAGGAAACTAGCATGGCACACAGATGTCCACATGGCATGCTAGTTTCTAGACACGTCATGCTACAAAACAATGAGAACAAGAAAATCCCAAAGTTCGATGTAAAGCTAACATGTGAGGGTGGCTATTGAAAAGGGGTGCTGGAGCATCCTGAGAGGGAGAAGGGCTGATGCAAGGGTTAAAATGAGCCTAATCAAGATGATAAGGGAGTGGACACTAAAGCAGGTGCAAGAATGTAACTAAAATTGCAAGGGTGCAATTTTATGCTTGTACATTTTCCCCCCACTTTAGCAGGCATATGGATCTACAGTAATATGCATGCTAAAGGAAATTTACCAAACATAAATAACATCATATAACAAAAGGATACTATAGAGGAAGTAGATAAATCTTCAAACCACAAAAGCATGTCCCCAAGCTGAAGACCTACACAACAAATGCATCAGATAAGAAAAACCGACATAGACAACAATGCTAGCGCACCAAAAACTAAAGGATTCGAGTCAAAAAAGTAAAGAGACCTCAATGTAAAAGGTTGTCTCAATAATATGCATTTTCCCAAAATTAAGAAATAACACTCTTAGAATATTTCTAAGATGAAGATAGAAAAGGCATATACATAGGATGAAGAAGATGAAAATCTTCGATCCGGTATATACAAAAGAGAAGAGAATATAAGTGCCTCACAGGCCTGCAGATCTACAAGGAAGGTGTCCTCCAAGATCTCTCACATGAAGGAAATTGAGAAAAGAGCCTTATAGGGCCACAAACCTGCAAGGAAGGTATCCTCCAATATATCTCACATGGAGGAAACCCAAGGAAGTTCCCTACAAACCCACAGACCTATAGGGAAGGTAACCCCCAAGATCTCTAACATGGAGGAAACCTAAAAAAGTGCCCTATAGACCTGTAGACCTATAGGGGAGCCACCCACAAGATCTATCACATTGAGGAAGCTCAAAGGGAGCACCCTATAGGCTCTCAGTCCTATAGGGAAGGTATCCCCTAAGATCTCTCACATGGAGGAAACCCAGGAAAGTGGACTCCGCAGAGTTAGGAAGTGGCTTTATAGGTGCACTTGCAAAGCAAAAGTGGCCATGCAGGAAAGTAAGCAGACAGTCACACAGATCGTTAATAGATTGGAAAAATTTCAAAGGGGTCTAGTCGAGGGACACACCATTTGAAAATTGAATTCTAGTCAGGTTGCCCCCAAGCTAGATGTAGAGACATGAAATAGGTCTAGTCAGGCCACCCCCAAGCTAGATGCCAATGAATTCATTTGAGAGAAAAGCTTTCAAAGAGGTCCCTTAGGAACCATTAAAAAGAGAAAAGGGGTCCACTCAGGGGACACTTCATTTGAAAGATATATATAGAGAGAGGGGGTCCTTAATAAGGACACACATCTCTAGAACAAGTTATCATTGCCCCCAACATACAGGGGAGGAGAACCATGCAAAATACTTAGAATAGGATAGAGGTAGAACTCAATATCACTTTTCATGCAAAGAAGAGGTAGGTGCATCAATAAAATGAGAGTTTAATGGCACTTGAATCAAGAAGTTGTTTTATTTTATCCTTTAAGGCTTTGCATTCACTAGTGGAATGGCCAAGCACTCGATGGTATGCACAAAAAATGAGGAGAAGGAAGTTTGATCAAGTGGGATTTTAGAAGCCTCAATAGGATACACTCTTGCTTAGAAAAAGAATGAGGAGAAGGAAGCAACCCTTTCTCTTGTGGAGAAAAGTTAGACTGCTCGCAAGAAGAAGATACGAAGGTAGAAGACAAAGGAGGGGGATCTCCATGGAGAATATTATTCTAGAAAACGGGATCATAATACTCTATGGGATCACCATCATCCTTTTTAATAGGACTACCAATATTATCCTCTTTAACAAAAGTGCGATCATCTTCCTCAAAAGGAGGATTAACACCAAGAACATTACAATTTTCATTTAGCTTACCCCATGAAAAAAAAGAGTAGTCATCTTCGATAGTAGGTGTGGATGATGTTATTAGAAGGTCTAAGTGGATCATGTCAACTTTATGTTCTCCAATGAAGGAATCCATAAAGTCTAGAGAACCCCAATCATCACCGAGACATGCATTCTCTTGAGAAGTAGTAGACTTAGGATTTCTTGCTTTAGGAGGATCTTCCTCAGGGACATCTATTTCAAGAGTATCCTTTGTAGTAGGTACTATTGGAGTAAACATTGACACATTGGAAGACACTAAAAGGATAAGAGTAGGCACAACCAAAGTTTGACCAATAACTGCCATCTCACATAAGTGCATAGCCTCAGGGTTAGCCTTGACTGTGACTACTTTATTATTGCAAATGAACTTAAAAAATTTATGCAAGGGAGACAGGATTGCACCCATAGCGTGAATCCACGGTCTACCAAGAAGAAGGTTACAAGGTGACTTTTCTATCATAACATATACAAGGTTGGGTATGGTAACGGGTCCCAACCTCAAAGGAAATACTATCATGCCTAGGGCTTGTTGACTGACAATATCAAACCCATGAATGGAAATAGAATAAGTATTAAGAGAAGACGTTCCAATATTAATTTTAGGCAATAGATCAATACTACACACATTGAGTGTCGAACCGGCGTTAATGAGAGTACGTCTAATTTTGATTTTATTAATGTTGACTATGATCATTAGAGGATCCACTTGCTTCTGTACTTTCGAAGGTGGGAGTTCCTATGGATAGAACATAATATTGAAAAAATCCGGATGAATATACACCATCAATGCATCAAAATCACCGGCTTAGTAGAAGAAGGAAAGAGGATCTTTTGCAAAGCTTCCTGAAGCATACCTTGGTAAACCGGAGCATACTGAAGTAAGTCTCATAGTGAGATCTTAGCTAGAGTAACTTGGAGTTGCTCGACAAGATCATAATCACTAGGTGCTTTAGCCATAGGTTTAGGTACTGAAGGAAGACTTGGTTGTTTATTCATTCTATTCTCATAAGTATGGGCTACCGCTCTGCAAGAGGGAGCCTTAGAAAGATCAGGGGAACCACCATCAAATGGAATACCATCAATATAACCAATCCTTTTAGGAGAAGGACTAGTTGGAGTCACATAAATGACTAGTCTCTTAGGAATTTGAGGGGCAACAGAGACATAGGTTACATTTACACAATCATCACAACTAGTAGAATAATCATTTGAATACATATTCTCAACATCGACCCAAACAGGATCAAATGTGGAATGAGATTTATTATTTGCTAATGCATCATCTCTAGAGGAGAGTGCATTGGAATAGATAAGAAGTTTATCATTCAAAAATGCAATGTCTCTAGAAGAGAGTGCATTAGAATAAAGATAAGACTCATCATTCCAAATGCAACGTCCCTAGAAGAGAGTGCATTGGAATGAATAGAAGGTAGAGTAATATTAAGAAAAGTATCAAAGATTTCATCTTCTTGCAACAAAGTATCCTCTAAAGTAAGAGTAACTTCATGAGAAGGATCAAAGACACTGAGTTACATGGGTAAATCCAAGTCACTATCACATGCATGGAATGGAATATCACTAACATATTGAACAAAATTAGATACTGAACTAATAAAAGAAGATATTAAATTCATTATGATTTTTTTCGGTATTTTCTATGTTCTAGTAATTCATGTTTTCAGAGGCCTTTGGAGTGAAATTTGAGGTTGGAACTTACATCAATCCCTAAAATTTTACTACAAATAGTTCTGAATTCTGAGCACTGAGTCAAAAGTTATGACCCTCCCAAGTAGGGGTAAATAAATTCCTAGTTTTTCAGAAGATTTTATCTTCACGTCGGGTTCACCAAAATGTAGGAGAGAGGGATTCACTACTCATGAGTTCTCTTCATTCAGAGAGCCTCAAGGGGTGAATTTCCCTAAACTACCTCAAGAACAACAACAACAAGAGTTTCAGAATTCGAAAGAGCAGGTCACAAAGATTTTCTGGACAAATTGAAAAGCTCTCAACCAAAGGATGTTAGAGAAAAATACAGATGACAATGCAGTGCGCTGGCATCCTAGAGGTGCACTGGCATCTCGTATGGACTAGAGAATGAGTTTATCATAGAAAATGCCTAAATGACTACTAGCTATCTAATTGATAAGAATTTACAAAATGCGATAAAGTAGTAAAATGCAATAGAACTGAAATAAAGTGAAATATAAATGTTAGAGATAAGGAGAAGAAAGGAAAGAAATACTTACAACCATGTGAGTGATGAAGCCTCCACCAAATGAATGTCTTTAAAACCTGCATGCATGATATCTGGAGAGAATGTTGGGGCTGTATAGGGGTTTGACTCAGTTAAACCCTTGTTTTGGTGTTCCCATCTCCACAGATAGCCAAGAAGATAGAGAGAGAGATGAACTAAAATAGAGAAAAGTGTGTGGTGAAAGAAAAACCTGCTCACGAGTAGAACCCACACCATGAAGTAGAAGTGATAAAAGAAAACCTCGCTCAAGGAGGATAACTCGTATCACAAAAGAGGTGATAAAAGAAATCCCTACTCAAGGAGGAGAACCTGTATCATGAAGTAAGTATGCAAATCGTAGGGGATATGGAATCCCAAGATGCTCACAAGCACAAGGCAAGGGAGGTATCACATCCAAGAGCCAAGGGATGCTAAGAGTGTTTCCAAGAGAACTTGAAGATTCTGCTGTAGCAAGCTATATGGAGCTATGTAAGCAAAATGACAAGAGTAAAGGAGGAGGAAAAGGCAAGAGCCAAAGCTAGGGAGAAGTTAAAATACCAAATGGAATGAAAGGATAACATTTAAGGAAGGAAAAGAAGCTTCTCCAACCATTACAAGGAATTCCTGGCTGTTACCACTGATAAAAGGTGAAGACAAGTGGAAAACATGCTCAAAGATAACTATTTGAGTGTTTAAATGTCGCAGGAGGCTAACACAATGCACAAATTCCCATGCGACACACTAGTGTCTATACACGTCACACTACAAAATGACAAGAATGAGAAAAGCCCAAAGTTTTATGTAAAGCTAACATGTGAGGTTGGCTATTGAAAAGGGGTGTTGGAGCATCCTGAGAGGGAGAAAGGCTGATGCAAGGGTTAAAATGAACCTACTCAAGATGCTAAGGGAGTGGACACTAAAGCAGGCACAAAAATGTAAGTGAAATTGCAAGGGTGAAATTTTACACTAATACAGTAATACAAGGATGGGGTCTTGTCAAACAACCCATCCAAGCAACCATTCAAACTATAAAATCCTCATTTAAACTCTCAAAAGGACAAGGAAAAAGAGGGGGGTAAAATCATAAATTGAAAAGAAGATTCAACACCAAGTAGAAGGGAGATAAAAAAGAAGAGTTGAATTTGATAATGGGGAGTATTTCAAAGACATAAAGTAATGAAAAAGTTTATGGTGAGCAGCTAGAAAAATACAAAGAAATAAGTATCTTTAAATGGGTGTGAGGAGCTAGTTTTGGAGTGTGTTGTGACAATTTTTTTTAGTGGTTTCCTATAGATGTGAATGTTGTATTTGGATTGAGGAAGCCAGTTTCAAATAATCTTTATTGTAGATAGTTGTAGATTGGAGAGACTTTGTCATTGTTGCAAATAAATAAAATGAAACAAGTTTTCTTATAAGAATGTCTACTTGTTTTTTATTTCTTTATGTAATTTAAATTGCTTATATAATTTATTTTAATGATGCATAACTCCAACAATTGACTCTCATTTAGGATTCCCAATTGTGCAAATAGTTTATTTCCTGGGATGTGTTGTAGCAGTGTGAGAATTTATTTTATTTCCTTGAAGTCATTTTCCTAGATATGTGTTGAGGTTAAGGTGGTGGAAGAATTTTATTTGTCTAGAATGTGTGCAAATTTTTGTTACCTCAAAAATTTATTTGAATTGGTTGATGTTTTCATAGAGAGAATTTAAAAGGTTAGAAAAAGAGGAAGCTTGTTGGAAAATATTTAAATAAAAAATTGAAGGCGTGTCCTAAGGAAATGAAGTGATGAAGGGTGTCTCAATGATCTCAAAGATTTATTGTAGGTGAAGTGGAGTTCTACAATTGTAGAGGGATAAGGAGGACATCAAATCCATAAATCATGCTAAAAATGGTAGGAAATGAGGAAAACATAAGGTTAACATAAAACTGATGTAAGAAGGTAGCTGTTAAAAAGGCATCTTGAGCATCTTGAGGGGAAAAAGGCTGATGCAAGGGCTAAAATGAGCCCACACAAATACTAAGGGAGTTGACACTAAATTGGATACAAGTGTAGGTAAAATTTCAAGGGTACACAATTTTTGACACTATATTTTTCCCCACTTTAGCAGGCTTATGAATCTATATGAATATGCATGCTAACATAAAGATACTGGGAATAAATAACATCATGATGCCAAAAGGATACTGTAGAGGAATAATAGAGCTCTTTGAACCAAGGAAACATGCCCTTAGGGTGAAGACCTATAAAATAAATGTATTAGAAAGGAAATATCTGCACAAGGTAACAAGGTTAGAAAATAAAAAAGCTACCAAATCATGGGGTTAGAACATATAGATATTTAGAGATAAAAAATAGATAACAAAGGTACATAACAAACTAATTAAATTTTTTTAGTCAATAAAGTAAAAGAGACCTCGATGTAGGAGGTTGTCTTAGTATTATGCATCACTCCCAAAAAAAAAGAAATAACAAAGATGAATTCTTAAACAAAGAGAAGAATTTGAGGAATGGTTGCTTCAAGGAAGAAATACATCCAAAAGACAAGGAAGCAACCAATTCCAATGAGAATACATGACTCAAGAAATAGCTTATTGTGTTACTAAGGGTCATGTAGACGATAATGACTAAGCAAATAGATCATTGGATAGCAAGTTGTGTTAGGCTAGGTGATCACATACTAGTAGAACCAACCTCAATATGGAGGAATGGCACTAATCAATCAAGTGGTAGAACCAAACTTGCTATGGAGGAAATCTAGTACCAACATATGATAGAAACCAACCTCGTTATGGAGGAAACCCCTATCAATAAAGATATTTTGATAAGCCTCATAGAGGGAAAATATAGAAAATCATCATAACAGGAAAAAAATATACAAGTTGCATGTAAGAATGCACAAGAGAGTAGAGTATAGAAGAGAGGGGATCCTCAAGAAGGATTCACACCTCCAAAGGCAAGTTATCCTTTCCCCTAGTGTATAGGTGAGGAAAAGCATACTAAAGACTATTGTGTTGCTACAATAGACAAAGGGTAAGGTTACACAAAGATTATACCACCATGAGCTACAATGAGAAAACAATGAAAGCTACAAGTGCCACATAGTGAGGATCAATGCAATAGAAGAAGATTTATCATTTATAATGAAAATGATAGAGGAAAACCTCAATATCACTTGTCATGTGAGGAAAAGATAGGCACACAAATAGATGGAAGAGTGGTGGCACCAAGATCAAGAAGTAGTTGTATTTTGTCCTTCAAGGCTTGACATTCACTAGTGGAATGGCCAAGCACTTGATGATATGCATAGAAATAAAGTTTTGTTTGATCATGTTCATGAAATTTCTTGTGTAGGAGGTGGAAGGATAACTGAGTGGGCTTTGAGATGCCTCAACAAGATATGCACTATTATTTAGATAAAGGATGAGGAGTAGGAAGCAACCCTTTCTCTTGTGAAGAAATATTTGACTGCTCACAATAAGAAGATATAAGGACAACAAATGATGGAGGAGGGGGTAGAGACAAAGGAGAAGGATTCTAACCTAAACCCATTATAAAAGAGTGCATTATCAATTCCAAAGGGAACTTAACTCCTTGTTCCATGTGCTGAAGACCATTTCCTTTGTATCCATGCTTAGAAATAATATTGAATCCTAAACCATAACATGATTATAACTCCTCAAAAGGGGGAGGATCAACATTAAGGATATTACAATTTTTGTTCACATTATCACACAATACAATAGAATAATCACCTTCAATACCAGGTGTGAATGATATTGTCGGTATGTCAAGATGGATAGGGTTGACTTTATACTCTTCAATGAAGGATTCTATAAAGTCTAAGGAATCCCAATCATCATTGATACATGTATTTTATTGAGAATAGTATCATCATTGATATTAGGAATTAATGATGTTGTAACAAGAATTGAAGATAATTAAGGGATTAAATTTTAAAATGTAGTACAACTTGAAGTACGATCTGTTGCAGTCTTTTGATAATAGTAAAGGGATTTAGGATTGGCCTTTATTGTAACAACTTGATTATTATGAATGAATTTGATAGATTTATATAAGGTAGATAGGATTGCACCCATAGCATGAATCGACAATATATTGAGAATAATATTATAGGATAAAGGAATTTGCATTACATGTACCAGGGTGGGTAAAGTAATGGGTCCAAGCTACAAAGGTAGTATTATTATATCTAGAGCTTGTCAACCATCATTATCGAACAAACAAATGAATAGAGATGAAGCCGCAAGTGAATTAGGATCAATTTTAATTTTAGGTAAGATATCAACACTACAAACTTTGAGTGTTGAACTGATATCAACTAGAGTGCACCTAATACCAATATTATTTATGAATGAAGCTATCATTAATGGATCAACCTAATTTTGCACTTCATGAGGAGGAAGTTTATGCTAATAAACTGTAATGTGTGAAGTATCAAAGTCTATAAAATCCATCAAAGTATTCACATCACTCAATATAGAAAAATATGGCACATAGATCTTCTATAGAGCCTCCTGAAGCATACCTGATAAAGAGGATACGTTTAAAGAGGAATTCAAAGAGATATCTTAGCAGGAGTGACATGAAGTTTCTCTATAAGATCATTCTTTGCTTGGGATTGAGATAGAGACATAGGAGCATATGGAATAATAGGTTGAGAAGGTGTAAGAGATGTTGAAATATTGATATTAAATTATTTATTTCTACTAATGTGATAAGGATGAGCTACTTTATTATAAGAGGAAGCTTTAAACTATGTAAAATTTGTATAAATAACTAGAGAATCACTATTAAATAGAACACCACAAATAGAATGGAATCTCTTTTGAGAAGGACTAGATGGAGTCACACAAATGATTGGTCTCTTATGCCTTTCAAGGGAATCGAAGACTACAATCACATTAAAAAATTCATCACAACTTGCATAAGAATTAGTTGAAGGAGCATGCACTCAATATCTATCCTTAGAGGATCCAATATGAGAGGAGATTCATCATTCACTAATGAATCATCTCTAGGAAATAGTGTGTTGGAATGAAGAGAAGGTAGAATAACATTAAGAAAAGTATCAATGATTTCATCTTCTTGAAATAAAATATCCTCTAAAAAAAGAAGAATTTCATGAGAAGGATCAAAGCTACATAGTGACATAGGCAAAGAAAAATCACCATCACATGCATGGAATGGAATACCATTAGTGCTTTGAGTAAAACTAGAAATTGAACTAATAAAAGAAGACAATAAATGCATTTTGAAAGTAATAAGATAAATATAAGAAATAATGCATAAACTAGTCAGTCGAAGGTTGTTACATTGTTTCTAATTTAACAGGCATTGAATGGGGTTCATGACAACGCCCTAATTTTTTTTATGTATCAAGAGTACTTTCAAAAATTAAAAAGAATTATTCAAATTATAAAAAGAAAAATATTTCCAACATTGGGTTCAACACATAGTGGTGAACCCCAACAATGTAGAAGTAGTGTTCATGTTAGGTTCACCAAAATGTAGAGGAGGATATTTTCTACCCTCAAGGAAATGAGGTCTCAAGGAGAAAATAGCCCTCAACTACCTCAAAGATCAAATATCAGGTGACGTGATACAATGATATAAGGTGATTGCTTATATTTTATGCAGAGATAAAAGGTGAGAAATCTAAAAACTGAAAGATTAGGTCATAAAGGCCTTTTGGAAAAACTGACAAGCTCTTAGACAAGGATGATAGTGTGGAACATGGATGCCATCGTGACACACTAGCGTCTTGTACAAATTGAAAATTGAGAATATTTTAAAAAACAACTAAGTGACTACTTATCAATTATGTTTACTAGGAAACCTAAAAAATGCAAGGAAGTAACAAAGAATGACCAAGACTAGAATAATGTAAACTAAGTGAAATGCAAATGATAAAACAAAGGAAGAAAAATGAAGTACTCACAATGAACCAAGCAATAAATCCTCCAATGAAGGAATGTATCCAATAACTACATACATAAGACTAAAGAAAATTTTTGGGGCTATTTGGGGAGTTGGCTTAGTCAAGTCCCTGCTTCAGTGTTTCCACCTCCACAATAGCCAAATAGATAGATAGATCAAAAAATAAATAGATGAGATGAAAAATGAATAGACAAGGGATGTGATAAATCCTAAGATGCTCAAAGATACAAGACAAATAGATATTACCTACAAGGCTTGAGAAAGCTAAAGAGAGAGAGTGGGAGATAGAGAGAGAGTTGTGAGAGATTGAGATAGATTTAGAGAAAAAGAAAAGAGATAATTTCCAAGATAGAGCATGTGGAGTAAAAAAGATAGATTTAAAAGTGAGAAGAGGGTGGAAAATGAGGTTGACAAGCTGTTATAAATCATCTCAAGTTGTTTCCACTGACCTATGTAGGTGACAAGTGAAATTTTTTTTCAAACAACCCTTTCAATATTAAAATTTCATAGGATGCTAGCACGGTGTGTGGATGTCCCTGCAGTGTGCTAGTGTCCAAACAAATCATGCTAAAAAATGGTAGGAAATGAGGAAAACACAAGGATAACACAAAACTAACGTAAGAAGGTAGTTGATAAAAAGGGGTCTTGAGAATCTTGAGGGAAAAAATGCTGATGCAAAGGCTAAAATAAGCCTACACAAATAATAAGGGAGTGTATATTAAAGTGAATACAAAAGTGTAGGTGAAATTGCAAGCATATGCAATTTTCAACACTACAACATCCTATAAAAATAAAATTCACACACATCACAATATCAATTTTAACTTAACCAACAAATACTCCTACTATGATACCATTTGATGTAGTACAAGGATGGGGGTCTTGTAAAACAACCCATCTAGGAAGTCATTCAAACTATAAAATCCTCATTTCAACTCTCAGAAGGAGAAGGAAAAGAGGGGGTAAAATCAAAAATTGAAAAGAAAACCAAAAACCCAACAAAGGGGAGAAAAAGAAGAAGAGATGAGTTTGATAATGGAGAGGATTTCAAAGACATAAAGTAATGAAGAATTTTATGGTGACCAGTTGGAAAAATCCAGAGAAATAAGTACCTGTAGATGGGTGTGAGGAGCTAGTTTTTGAGTGTGTTGTGATAAATTTTTTTCATGGTTTCCTATATTTGTGAATGTTTTGTAGCTAAATTTGGATTAAGAAATATAGTTTCAAATAATATTGTTTGTAGTTAGTTGCACATTGGAGATACTTTTTCATTGTTGCAAATAAATAAAATGAAACAAGTTTCCACAAGAATGTCCAGTTCTTTATTTTTATATTTCTCTATGTAATGAAAATTGCTTACATAAGTTCTTTTAATGGTTGGAGGTTACTGCATAGCTGCAATAATTGAAACCCATTGAGGGTTCTCAATTATGTAAATAGTTTATTTCCTAGGATATGTTGCAACAGTGTGAGAATTTATTTTATTTCCTAGAATTTATTTATCTAGAATGTGTACAATTTTTTGTTACCTAAGAAATTTATTTGATTTTTTTGATGTTTTCATAGATATAATTTAAAAGGTTAGAAAAAGAGGAAGCTTGTTGGAAAATATTTAAATAAAAAAATAAAGGTGTGTTGTGAGGAAATGAAGTGATGAAGGGTGTCTCAAGGTCTAAAATATTTGTTGTAGGTGAAGTGGAGTTCTGCGATTGCATAGGTTTGAGGAGAAAATTGAAGCCATAAATCACGTTTAAAAATAGTGGGAAATGAGGAAAATATAAGGTTAATGCAAAAATAATGCAAGAAGGTAGTTGTTGAAAAGGTTCCTTGAGAATTTTGAGGGGGAAAAAGGCTGATGCAAGGGCTAAAATGATCCTACACAAATAATAAGGGAGTGGATGCTAAAGTGGATACAAAAGTGTAGGTGAAATTGTAAGGGTATACAATTTTTGACACCACATTTTTCCCACACTTTAGCGAGCTTATGAATATATATGAATATGCATGCTAAAGTAAAGCTACTAAGAATAAGTAACACCATGATGCTAAAAGGATACTATAGAGGAATCAAATAACTCTTCAAACCAAGGAAGCATGCCCCCAGGGTGAAGACCTATAAAACAAACATATTAGATAGGAAATATTTTTACATGATAACAAGGTTGAAAATAAAAAGCTACCAATCATGGGGTTAGAACATATAAACAATTAGAAATAAAAACATGGCTAACACATACACAAAGGCACACAACAGGCTAACTAAAAATTTAGAGTCAAAAAAGTAAAAGAGACCTCAATGTGGGAGGTTGTCTTAATAATATGCATCATTCCCAAAATAACAAAAAATAACATAAAATAATTCTTAAATAGAGAGAATAATGTGAGGATTGATTCCTTCAAGGAAGGAATGTATCCAAAAGACAGTGAAGCAACCAATGTCAATGAGACTACACAACTCAGGCACTAGCTTACTATGTCACTAAGGTTAATGCAGATGATAATGAGTAAGAAGATATATATCAGGCTAACAAGTTATGTTATGTGAGGTGATCACAGACTAGTAGAACCAGCCCCACTATGGAGGAAAGCCACTATCGAATTAGGTGGTAGAACCAACCCAACTATGGAGGAAAGTCTCTACCAACATGTAATAGAAACCAACCTTACTATAGAGGAAAACCCTTATCGACATAGATATTTTGATAAGTCATGCAGAGGGAAAAGACAGACAATCACCACAATGGACAAAAAATAAACAATCACCACCATGAGTGAAAAATAGATAGGGTGCATGTAAGAATGCAAAAAAGAGTAGGGTATAGAAGAGAGGGGATCCTCAAGAAGGATCCACCCCTTCAAAGGAAAGTTTTCCTTGCCTCTAGTGTATAGGTGAGGAAAAACATGCTAGAGACTATTGTGTTGCTACCATAGACAAAGGGTAAAATTGCACATAAGATTGTACCACCATGAACATTAATGAGCAAAAATTGAAAATTACAAGTACCACATAGTGAGGAGCAATGCAATAGAAGAAGATTTATAATTTAAAATGAATAGGATAGAGGCAAACCTCGATATCACTTGTCATGAGAAGAAAAGAAAAGTGCATCAAAAAATGAAAGAGTGGTTGTGCTAGGATCAAGAAGTAGTTGCATTTTGTTATTCAAGGATTTACATTCACTAGTGGAATGACAAAGAACTTCATGACATGCGCAAAATAAAAGTTTTTTTTGATCATGTTTATGAAATTTTCTTATGGGTAGGAGGGGGAGGTGCAATTGAGTGGGCTTTGGGAAGCCTCAACAAGATATGCTCTTGTTCAGATAAAGGACGAGGAGCAAGAAGCAACCCTTTATCTTGTGAAGAAAAAAATGACTACTCACAAGAAGAAGACATAAGGATAACATGTAATGGAGGAGGGGAAAGAGAAAAATGAGAACACTTGTAACCTAAATCCATTATAAAAGAGTGAATTGTCAATAAAGGGACCTTAACTCCTTGTTCCATGAGCCCAATATTTTTTCCTTTGTATCCATGCTTAGAAAGAATATTGAATCCTAAACCATAACATGATTGTAACTCCTCAAAAGGGGGAGGATCAAGGTTAAGGATATTACAATTGTTGTTCACATTTTCCCATGATACATAAGAATAATCACCTTTGATAGATGATGTGAATGATATTCTCAGTATGTCAAGGTGGATAGGTTTGAATTTATACTCTCTAATGAAGGATTTTTTAAAGTCTAAGGAACCCCAGTCATCACTGAGACATGCATTTTCTTGAGAAGAAATCATGAGTTAGTGCCATCATTGAGATTAGAAACTAATGATGGTGTAACAAGACTTGAAGATTGTTGGGATTAAGGTGTCTCAACCTTAGAGTCCTAACATGATTAATTTAATGTATTATTATTTTTATTTGTATTATTTAATTTCCTGTATTTTCATGTCATCAATTATGACCCACCAACTGGGTGGCATCCCCATTGAAGGTGACTGGATGACACATTATCCTCCCAAGTGGAGATAGGAATCCCACTTTGGAATATTTGACTTATTATAGATTCCAAGACACGTCATAAGGAATATTTGTGCATGGAGAAAGTTTGCGCCCAAGTTGGGTTATGATAGGTTGTAAGAGAATCAAATATTTTGACCAATTATGATGGATTCTATGAAAAATTCTATGGTAGATCTTATGGAAGATTTTATAACAGATTTTATGAAAAATTTTATGATAGTTGTAAGGCATATATCATAGGCCATTATTATCATATTTTGGGAACCCAAGCTTGAGGAGGGAAAATTGCATGTTATGGCAATTGTAAGAGGTGTAAGGGAATATTGTACATGTGTCCAAATCCTATGTATGGTGTGGGAGATTGTGCCATATGGATTTGGATGCCCATCCTCTTCTAGATGCTTCTCTTAGCTTGAATCTCTCTATATATTGTATTCCTTGCATTTGTAGAATGCATAGTTTGTTTATAGGTAATGAAGTGTTGCTAGATTCAATCCAAAATAGGTGTTTGTTTTGAAACACTTGTTGAAGAAGTTTTGTAATTGAAGCTACATTGTAATATTTATTTGAAGTAATACAAAAGTACTATGCTTTTGGAGGGTGGGGTTTTTTAACTCGAAATAGTTTTCCCCATGTATATCTAGTGTTATTATTTTATGTGTACTTGTTATTTTATCTTATCTTTCTATGTGATTCTCTTTTTGTAACTGTATAAGGTGTTATTATATTTTTTTTGTAACTCTCCTAGGTACTTAGATTAGTGTGGGAATCTATTTCTACTCACTTGGCTTCCTTTCAAAGATAATGAAGGAATTGAATTTTTAAATGTTTTACAATTTGAAGTTTAATCTGTTGTAGTGTTTTGATGATAGTAATGGGATTCAAGATTGACCTTTATTATAACTACTTGATTATTATGAATGAATTTGATAGATTTATGTAAGGTAGATGGGATTGTACCTGTAGCGTGAATCCATGGTTTACCGAGAAGAATATTATAGGATAAAGAACCTGGAATTACATGTACCAGGGTGGGTAATGTAATGGGTCCAAACTACAAAGGTAGTATTACCTAGAGCTTGTCGACCATCATTATCAAACCCACAAATGAATGGAGATAAAGTTGCAAGTGAATTAGGATCAATTTTAATTTTAGTTAAGAGAACAACACTACAAACTTTGAGTGCTAAACTGGTATCAACAAGAGTGCACCTAATACCAATATTATTTACAAATGAAGCTATCATTTATGGATTAACTTGATTTTTTACTTCATGAGGAGGAAGCTCATACTGATAAAATGTAATGTGTGAAGTATCAAAGTGCATACAATCCATTAAAGCATTCACATCACTCAGTCTAGAAGAAGATGGTAGAAGGATATTTTGTAGAACCTCCTAAATCATACCATGATAAAGAGGAGAAGTTTGAAGAAGACCCCAAAGAGAGATCTTAGCAGGAGTAACAAAAAGTTGCTCTATAAGATCATACTGATCTACTTGTGATTGAGATAGAGACCTAGGAGCATATGGAACAATAGGTTGAGAAGGTAGGAGAGATGTTGGAATATTGATTTTTTTTCATTTCTACTAGTGATAAGTATGAGCTATAGTATTATAAGAAGAAGCTTTAAACTGTGTAAACTATGTATAAAGATATGGATAAACACTACTAAATGGAACACCATGAATAGAATGGACTCTCTTCAGGGATGGAATATATGGATTCATGCAAATGATTAGTCTCTTAGGCCTTTTATGGGCAACATAGACTATAATCACATTAACAAATTCATCACAACTTTCGAAAGAATTAATTGGAGTATGCTCAACATCTATCCTTGGAGGATTCAATGTGAGAGGAGATTCATTATTCAATAATGTATCATCTCTAAGATATAGTGTTTTGGAATGAAGATAATGTAGAATAACATTAAGAAAAGTATCAATTATTTCATCTTCTTGCAATAAAATATCCTCTAAAACAAGAGGAAATTCATAAGGATCAAAGGTACAAAGTGACATAGGCAAAGCCAAATCACCATCACATGCATGGAATGGAACTTCAATAACACTTTGAATAAAACTAGAAATTGAACTAATAAAAGAAGATAGTAAATGCATTTTGAAAGTAATAAGCTAAATATAAGAAATAATGCATAAACAAGTTGGTTGAAGGTCGATGTATTATTTCTAATTTAATGGAATTGAATGGGGTTCGGGGCAGCACCTTGATTTTTTTTATGTATTAGGACTACTTGCAAAAATAATAAAGAATTCTTCAAATGATAAAAAGAAAAAGATTTCCAACAGTGGGCTCAACACAAAGTTGTGAACCACAACAATGTAGAGTAGTGTTCATGTTAGGTTCGCCAAAATGTAGAGGATATTTGCTGCCCTCAAGACAATGAGGTTTCAAGGAGAAAATAGCCCTCAACTATCTCAAAGTTCAAAGCTTAGGTGATGTGATACAATGATATAAGGTGCTTGTTTATATTTTATGTAGAAATAAAAGGTGAGAATTCCATAAACTAAAATATTAGGTCATAGAGGTCTTTTGGACAAACTAAAAAGCTCTTAGCCAAGGATGACAACAAGGAACATGGATGTCCTTGTGATGCACTAGCATCTCACATGAATTGAAAATAAAGAATATTTCAAAAACAACTAAGTGACTACTTATCAATTATGTTTACTAGGAAATATAAAAAATTCAAAGTAAAAGAGAATGAAAAAGACTAGAATAATGTAAACTAAGTGACATGAAAATGATAAAAAAAGGAAGAAAAGGAAGTACTCACAATGAACCAAGCAATAAAACTTCCAATGAAGGAATGTATTGAATAATTGCATACATAGGATCAAAGAGAAATTTTGGGGCTATTTGGGGACTTTCCTCAGTCAAGTCCCTCCTTCAGTGTTTCCACCTTCACAACAACCAGATAGATAGATAGATCAAAAGATAAATAGACTAGATGACAAATGCATAAACAAGGGATGCGATAAATACCAAGATGCTCAAAGATACAAGACAAATAGATATTACCTGCATGACTTGAGGAAGGTAAAGAGAGAGAGAGTTGAGAGAGATTGAGATAGATTTAGAGAAAAATAAAAGAGATAATGTCCAAGAGAGAGCATGTGGAGTGAAAAAGATAGATTTAAAAGTGAGAAGAGGGGGGAAAGGAGGTTGTCGAGCCATTACAAATCATCTCGAGTCATTCCCACTAACCTAGGTAGTTGACAAGTGATGCTAGCATGACACATAAACATCGTTGCAATACACTAGTGTCTAGATAAATCATGCTAAAAAATGGTGGTAAATAAGGAAACCGCAAGGCTAATGCAAAATTGATGTAAGAAGGTAGTTGTTGAAAAGGGGTCTTGAGCATCCTAAGAAGAAAAGGGTTGATGCAAAGGCTAAAATGAGCCTACACAAATACTAAGGGAGTCGATACAAAAGTATAGGTGAAAATACAAGGGTATGCAATTTTTGACACTGCAAAATCCTAGACAATAAAAATAAAATTCACACATATCACAATCTCTATTTTAAATTAACCAACAAATCTGTAATGCCCTAAATTTACACTAGGAAAAATATGCTAGTAATTAATTTTTTTTTGGTACCCATTATCTAATGAGTAACTAGTAGGGGTAAAATGGATAGTGTCAACAATATTATCATTAACCAAACAAATTACAATATTACTTTTATATTAACAATGAAGTTATTATCAACTCCCATGAAGTGGGATATCCTGATGAAAGCGATGTTATTAATATTACAACCATCGTGATATCAAATCTTCTCTAGAGTTAATACAAATAGTATTAGATCTATAAATGAATAAAGTATTATCTCTTCTAGATGAAACCCAATTTTACTTGTTTTCTCTACATTCTTGAGCCATCTTACCTAAATTAACGAAGTCAACAATATCAAGGAAACCCAAAGTCCAAATGCGAGAGTGGAAAGTATATTTATACATTTATTATCAAATCTTATATCTAATTATTTATTCATACTTAATATTATTTAATTAATTACTTATCCTTAACAAAATAATTAAATAATAAAATATTTATACATATTTATTCTTACCTAAAATTTATTTAATTGATTACTAAATAAATAAATAATAACATATTTATCTTTTATTTACCTTTTATTCACTTCTAAGAAATAGATTTATAAAGAGAATTACAAGAATTTAATCTATATTATTTACTTTATTTGCATGTCATCATTTTTTTCCCCTTCAAGAAAAAAAGAGAAAGAGAATTGAATAAAGAGGGGATGATTTATTTCCTCTTAGAATCCCTAATAATATCCTAATCCCTCCTTATATAAAACTTTATTTAAGGTATTAGTGGGGATATATTCCCCTCTTCCACTTTTCATCATATAACATTTTTTTGTCTCATGTATGGCTCGTGGTAAGGATATGACTTAACACATATCATCTAGAATTTTATTATTTATGCTGAAGGTGTTTTCTATTTGAAGAATACCAAGCTAAAAAGGGCGATCAATTACCGGTATTGTTGTGGAGACGATTAAACCTATTTTGTCCCTCGATTATTTTCCACTATTTTTTGGCCACTTAAATGTTGTCACTCACTGTTAACAAGTTTGTTTGACGATTTTTGTGAATATATTTTTTTCAAATTATCTCCCACTCACCCAAACATAGCTTAAAGTTCCCACATTGTAGAAGTTAGCTATTGCAGGATAAGAAGACATGGGTTTCCTCCAGAGCTTGTTACACTGTTTCATTGTATGCAAAAACAAAAAATGCACAAAATGGGTTTTTTAAAAAGGTTTCAGAATCTTTCAAACAAATGAAATTGGTAGGTGTAAAGATAGATTCCTCAACCATTTCCAACATCCTCCCTGCCTGTGCCAAAATGGGAGCTTTGGAATAGGCTATGCACACCATTCACATGATAAAAGATAGAGGGATTTCGTAAGATGTTGTAGTCGCAACTGCCCTAGTAGACATGTATGCAAAATGCAGATGCATAGACAAGGCACATAAATTTTTTGAATTAATGCCTCAAAGAAATGAATTCTCATGGAATGCCCTGATTGCAAGATATTCACAAAATGGATTTGTTGAAAAGGCTTTAGAAAATTTTAGGCATAAGCAACTGACAAGCTTAAAGCTATTAGAAACCAAGATCTAAAATGCAAACCAGAAAATCACCTTCCACAAAAGAGAAAAACAAAAAAGTAGAGATTGCATAAAGATGTGCAAATTGATATATTCAAAGTACAATAATTACAAGAGATAATTTGATTTATAAAAGCAAAGATGCATAACCCTAATCTTATCTTGAGCAAAAAGATAGCTCAACGAGATAAGGATAACAACCTATAACCTAGGAATTAAATAATGCCTAAGTAAACTTATGCAAGTGTAATTAAATATTAATTACACCAACACCCCCCATAAATGCAACTTAGGGAGAAGCAAATTATTATAAAAATGATGTGAGATGGGTCTCGACAACAAAGGCTTGATCAAGTACCCATTTAAAAATGCAAAGAGAGAGAAAACCTACTGGGAAAAACCCCCCCTCAATGAGATGAACTATTGCAAAGAATCACTGGAAGAACTTTGATGAAGCAACACTGGAACCCCAAATTTGGCAAGCAAGGAAATATAATTTTGTATACAATTGAAACAAAAAATGGAATCACAAATGCAACAACAGACCCGATGCCAAGGAACAGTGGAAACTCACATACTGGATCAACCCTGGAATCTGTAAGCAACAACAAATGAAAGGATGAAGCCACCCATAATGATGACAAAATCTAGAAGTTGTGTCCTCAAAGCAAATGCCAAATTGAAACTAAAATTGCCCCATAAGATGAGTACCATCAATATTTTGGAACATTAACCATAAAAACATGGCCTTCAAAATGAGAAAGATTTGAACCAATGCAGATCAAGAACCATAAACTCCCAATATGAAGTGTGAACTGATGTGAACCAACGATGTGTCTAGCTAAGCAAGAAAGAAGCTAAAAGAAACAACATGAAACCGGAAAAACTCATGTGAGTTGTCACCAATAGGAAAGAGTGATGCAAGAACCCCCCTTAATGGAACTTTATATCAGTTTGTTATTACAATACCCAATGATTGCAGAAGGAGAGAATACAAAAACATGCATAAACAAGAGAGAAAAAGTAAACCTAGTGCATAAAAATAAAAAATAGAGTGCATGTACAAGACAAAGTTCACATCTAAATCTCTGATAAAAAAGACCCCAGATCTGTGTAGAGGCCGAAACCAACTTTCTAATGCCGCAAAAATCACCAAAAACAGATAAGCGAGTCAAAAGATACGTCTCCCAGAGTGAAAACGACAACATCTGACTTCCAAGGCCAAAAAAGAAATCAAAAAAGAAAAACCAAAAAATCACACCTACACCATTATGTAGAGTGCCAAAACAGTTTTTTGACGATATATCGTTTTCCCGATTTCAACTCCGTATGCCCAAGTTACGTCGAAAAGAAAAAAAGGCCTATAAAGAGACCCTTCAAAGGCTAAACAAGGGAAAAATATTAGCCCTCAGGCGCTGGCCCTTGGTCCTCCATGTGATCGTGCGCTCAGAGGGGGAAAAAAATTTCCAGTGGGCTTGTGGGTGCAACCCTTGGTCATAGATGTGACTGGGGCAAGTGCTTGGAGTCCCAGAAGGTTGGCATAGGGATCTGGATGCCCATAGGACCCGAGCAGAGCTCGCAGGGGCTGAAAGTGGGGAGTGGCGAACTGGTGGCAGTTGTCCAGTGGTGGCCGCCCGGTGGCCACCGGGCGGTGGGTTCCATTTGCTCTGGCTGCACAAACTCTGCACCAAAATTTTGATTTTTTAATTATTTTTAAAAAAAATTTCTCAAAATTTGAACCTCAAAAATTGTGCCTGGGGGCTGTACAACCCTCAGACAAATTTTTTTTGCCTCCCCAGTCGACTGTGTCCAAATCAAACAAATTTTATATCAAAATAGGGGTTTTTGGGTGCTATGAATCCAATGACGAGGTCCATTTTGGCCCAAAGTGCTCCAAAAATTAGGCGACCCCCAGATCTATCAGAAAAATCACTGAGCTTGAAACCCTCAGAGATCTCGCAAACGGTGACCAAAATGAATGAAATAAAAGCCATTTCTAACTTTTTTAGGCACTCTAAATCCAATGGAAAGCCCCAAAATGATCCAAGATGCTCCATAAATATGCTCAAGGAATGAAACCATCGAGGGACTCCAAACGATCTCTACAATGTATTCCTCCAAAAAAGTTGAGAAGGGGCTGCAAATCATGGCTCTGATACCATGTTAGAAACCAAGATCTGAAATGCAAACCAGAAAATCACCTTCCATAGAAGAGAAAAACCAAAAAGTAGAGATTGCATAAAGATGTGCAAATTGATATATTCGAAGTACAATAATTACAAGAGATAATCTGATTTATAAAAGCAAAGATGAATAACCCTAATCTTATCTTGAGCAAAAAGACAACTCAACGAGATAAGAATAACAACCTATAACCTAGGAATTGAATAATTCCTAAGTAAACTTATGCAAGTGTAATTAAATATTAATTACACCAACAAAAGCCACACTCTACAACCATTGCCATCCTTGCAACCTGTACTGAATGGGAGCTTTGGAACAAGGTATGGAAATCCATCAAAGCATCTAAAGGATAAAAGAATTTGGTCAGATGTAGTTACAACTAGAGTGGTAAACATGTATGCAAAATGTGGAAGCATAGAGAAGGCACACAAACTATTTGACAATGTGCCTCAAAAGAAATTTGGTCATATTGAATGCTATGACATTAAAAAAATGGATTTGTTGACAAAAATTAAGAAACTTTCAAGAAAATAAAATCGGTAGTTGTAAAGCCAACATTCTTCTTGCTTGTCCCAAAATAAGAGTTTTGGAACATGGTATAGATTTGATGGAAGGGGGAATTTTGTGAAATATTATAGTTGGAAATGCTTTGATAGACATGTATGGAAAAAGTAGAAGCATAGATGAGGCTTGTGAACTATTTAAAAAAAGTGCATCAAAGAAATGCGGTCTCATTTGTAGGATATGCACAAAATAGATTTTGCAAGGACGCTCTCATAATATTTGAATTAATGAAGCACTCTTAGTTTTTCTTGTGTTCTATGTGTATGTAGCCATTCAGGTTTAGTAGATGAGGGTTTATATATTTCAATAAGAAAAATAACCCTTATTTCATTACACTTAAAATTGATCATTGTGTGCATGGTTGAGGCTCTTTCCTATGCCAAGTACATCAAAAACACCCTAAAATTTATGATTAAGATGCCAATTAAACATGTGATGGTTGTGTGGATGTTTTTTCTCGGCCCTTGCAGATCACATATGGATATAGGTTTTAGAGTATTTACAATGATGTTACTTTTTTACTTGGATCCTAAAAAAATTACAATTTATCTTCTACTCTCAAAAATCTATGTAGATGTGGGAAGGTTGTCTAGTTTCTAAAACCTTTTCAACAAACCCATTTTGTGCATTTCCTATTTTTTTCATACAATGAAACAGTGTGACAAGCTCTAGAGGAAACCCATGTCTTCTTATGCTACTATAGCTAACTTTTATAGCACGAGAACTTTAATCTATGTGTGGGTGAGCAGGAGATAGTTTGAAAAAATTAAATTCACACCCAATCCTCAAATGGACTTGTTTAAAATGAATGGGAAAGGGACTGTTTACTATTGGGTCCCACATTAATCACTCTAAGTGGTCAATGCTTAGAGTGTGCTGATTAAGCCCAATCGATGGAAACGTTTCCTCCAACCTTGGTATTGGAGAATTTCCTGTAAACATTAATACAACATTTTACATATAAGGTCTCTTTGAATGGTGAGTCACACAGAAAAAAGGGTGATGTTTATCACTCTTCATACTTGTTGGACATTGAACACTCTCTCTAGCCTTGGATTCACAATACCCAACCCTTTATTTCTTTCGTTAAGTCTCCATGTCTATAAAAATAAGCTTTGGTTAGCACATACAAACTCATATTTTTAATGAAAAAATAAATATGCAATTATAGGTATATCCAAGGCAGTAGAAGCTGCATATCAACTAAAAAAACCAGGAGAAAAAATAACGTCATATCATGAAACATATATAGACAAGTACTAGATGGTGGAGCAGATAGAAAATATTCATGCTATGGTCTCATGGACTGCAATGATTATAGGATATCCATGAAATGTATTTGTTGAAAATGCTTTAGAAATTTCCAAGCAAATGCAATTGTTAGGTTTAAAGTAAAATTCTACAACCTTTGCTAGCATCCTCCCGCCCATGCTTATGACACTATATTTATGAAAAGTTCTAAAATTATATAAAAATAAGGTGTAAAGGTATAGGTTATGCATTATATCCCTTTCCCCCATTTTGGTATGCATGTAAATGAGATGTAAATATAAAAGAGAAATGCATGCTCAAGTAAGATATAGAATAAATAAAATGCGCAAGAATGTCAAGATACAAGTTTAGAATTCATTTGGAACCTTTATAGCTTCATGTATCTATAAACAAATTTCAGCCTTTATACATTGAGATAAACTCATTATCTTGTAAAATAGCCCAAGTATTAAAAATCTACAATCATCCATCTTGTTGTACATATAAAGTATAAAAATGTATAATTGATTTGGTTTATGCCATGATGTTTGGGTAGCATGGAATCGAAACAATTAATACCACCACAAAGTATTCACATGGTGAAGGTGTTGAAAGGATCATGATGCATATTTAAGGAAATACTAAAGTTGGAACTAATGTGGTCCCAATAATATATACATTCACGATCACAATAAAAATTATATAAAATAGAATTACAATGCATACACATAACATCTTTGATAGAATCCATGTTATTATGGTTTATGAATATTAATATATATAAACACATCATGTACATTTATACATATACAATTTGTATACAAATCATATTTTGTGTATATACTTGTAGTTTTCATTAGGGCATGATTGGATTATCTGCAAGAATGATTCCTTATTATAGATTTCCTTGGTAGCAATTGCACCTTGTTGTACAATGGATACGACGAGGAGATGTGGAAGGTAATTTTGAATAAAAATGGTCTATTGTTTGGGTACATTTGTGCAATAAAGGTCTCAATGAAGAAGTAATATGCATCCATTTACAAGGATTCAAACATGAATGAAACAAAATCTTTGAATCAGGAAAATATTTGTAGTGCCACCCCACATCGCCTTACCCACTTATTTTTCCATAGGCACAAATTCACTTGTCAAGCTACTCTCATGTACAAAACTTGTACCAGATATATCACAAGGCCATCTAGAGGAATTCTTTTTCCAACTTTCACAACCAAAATGGTGTTAATTTCCATAGCCTTAACATGCACCTTTTCCCATGTTTCCTTGATCAAAATTGATATACCCTTTGAGGTGTATACAAAAGTGAAAGACTTCATTCACGTAGACTTTAAGCATGATCCTTGAAATATTTTAATGGAATAATGTAATTTAAGACTCCCAAAAGTGTAAAAATAGTGTAAACAAGAGAAGTGAAAAAAATATATAGTGGGTCAATCACAATGGATTCAAATCAACAAACATGTTATAACTTAGTAAATATTCAATGAAAAATGATGTCAAATTTCCAAGTGTTCTCCTCCCTTATCCCTCTCTCCTATAGAAATTCCACCTTCCCAATTAGTACAATTGTGAATGACATATCAAATGTTGTAGTTGAAAATGTTGGTATAGGAGCTCTATAATAGGGTATAGCATCTATCATAACATAATGGAAGGATATTTTTTAAGTTGTTATAGATGGAATTTTAACTATTAATCTCTCTTCTCGATTTCTATTTCCTTTTATCTCTCTTATCTCCCTCTCTACCTCTCCCCTCTTTGTATATCCATCTCTTTCTCAAGTCCTCTCTCTCTTTTCTTTAAGTATCACTCTATTTTTTCCTTGATCTCCTTACTCCCCCTCTCTCACTCTTCCCCCCTCTATCTCTCCCTCTTTCTATCTATATCTCTCCCTCTCTCTCTATTGCAACATAATATGAGCCTATTGGTAATGGAGCTTAATTATCTTCCTCATTTAGAAGTTTTTTTTCGATCATGTTTGGATCCCTACAAAAAGATGCATAGTTGTGTGTCATAGAAAAATGACCCCTTTTCATTTTCATGGCCTTTTAGTTCTTGTTTCATGGTGTTCGATATATTTTGCTATGATTTTATGTTGTAACATGGCTTGAACATGCATATTTAAGTACTAAAATTCAAATAATGGCATCTTGTGAAGGTGTTGTGAAGTGTTGTAAGACATTTCTACATTCTTCTAGACTCTATTCATTACAATTTACCTAAAAATCACCTTTTCACTCATCATCAAGTCCTATTTTGAAGTGTTGTAAAGTCTTGTAACAAGATTTCATGCTTTTCTAGGCACAACTTCACTATTTATCCCTTTATTATGACTTATTTGACCCCTTTATGTCCTCATATGCTTCAATTAAGTGTATTTTTAAATGTAAGCCCGACAAACAACATTAAATACAACTTAATTCCTGACGCTTTTTTTCAGGTCCTAGGTGGGACCCATTCACCATAGGTGGCGAATGAGTCCCCCTTGGCTCCAAATTCAATTTTTTTAAAAAATTACTTTCAGGTTTTTATTCAAAAACACTTGATGTCAGCCTGTGATGAGGTATGAATGGTAAAGTAAGGAACAAGATTGTATAAATAAGTGTTTTTACATCCATTCTAACCCCCCATATTCATCAAGTTCACTCATTCATCTATTCACTCAAGCATTCAAGCACTTTGAAGCATCCACTGACATTACTTCAGATTTGCATTATCAAGGGTTTGGTAAGTTGATAGCAATTTCTTGTTGTTAGTTTATCACTCTTTCATTTCATTGTTTCATTAAGGATTTGATTACCAAAAGTGGGGTTTGACCAAGGCAAACCCCTATTTGCTAACCCTCAACCATTTTTACCCTATTGCATGTGTGTTTGTAGACCTAGGTATGCATATTTAACAAGATTTTTGGTGTTGAAGATTGGTCTACAATTCAACTAGGTGCTTCAAGTCAACTAGGTGCTTCAAGTCAACTCATTCATATTTAAAGCTTGGAGAAGGTTTTTTGTTTGTTTCCTGCAAAATTGACTTCAACAACCTAACAATCAGAGATTTCCAGATCTGGTGTTACAGAGTTGTCTCCTGATTTTTTCAGAATTTTGGGAGAGGATTGATTCACCACTAGTGGTGAATGAGTCACACCTTAGGACTAAAAATCTGAATTTTGTTAGATTTTGGATCTTGACTGTCAGAAACCAGTTTCTTACACTTTTTCACCAGTAGAAGGACTAATTTTCCATCCTGGGCGAATGAGTCCCACTGTGAAATTTCAATAATTCCAGTTAGGATTCGCGACATTCTAAAATCATCAAATCTTGCCCAGGTGCACTTTTTTTCATCCAATTTCTTTCTATTCTGCATAATTTCTTCATTTAGTTCATTTTTTGCATATCATAGTGTGTTTTCAAACATAGTTTAAATCTTAGTTTTTGCATTCATATTCATTCATTTAGATCACTCAATTGAATTTAGATTACTTCATTTAGCTTAGAAAACATCATACATAACATAATTTGAATGAACCCTTAGCATTTTTTGGGCCCTATCTCTCTCCTTTTAAGTGAAAACCCCTAGAAGAGCTAGAGAAGCACATAGGAAACCCAAAAATCAATGGTTCATTTTGAACACTTTGCATTTATGATTTCATTTTCATATTGTATCATAGATTAAATTTGCATCAACATTCAATTAGGACATTGTTTTTTTTTCATTCTAGGACTTTTCATATTGCATTAGTGAAAACTTCATTTAGATTTCATTTTTGCATTGCATCTTATTGAAAAAACTAAAAATTTGCATTCTACATTCTTGATTGCATTCTGTAGAGCATTAAAATCATCTTAAAATTTCTAAAAAACACAAAAAAATTGCATACTAGGACTCATTTGCCACCCTGGGCAAATCAGTCCCTCTGCACTTTTTAAACAACATTTTTGGCATTTTTTTGGAATTTTCCTGCATTTTTGTTTTCTATAGTTAGTTCTCTATTACAATTAGCAACATTTCTATTATTTGCATTTAGACATCTTAGATTACCTTGCATTTGATTTTGCCTCCTCCATTGTGGTACTTGTATGAGTGCTTGGTGCCTTGTTGATAATAATTTAGTGAGAAGAAGTTCTAGACTCATGGATTCCCACAATAGCACTTTCGTTATGGACCTTGGGATCTCAAGAGCTCCTACTCCTAGTATGGACAATGGTGCATTAGGCATTGACAATACTACTTCTATGCCTTTGAACCTTTCCATCCAATGAATGTTGACACAAAAAACACCTCTCTTCCTCAAGACAAAGTCATTAGTATTCATGAAGAATTTGCACATTTACAACAAGACTTGTCACTTGAAAACATTTCCACCATTGCTATACCTGCCATTGATAATCTTCATCGTTTGATTGAAAGTGATGATGGCTTACAAGTGATGAAGAAAATTGCTGAGATTTACAATAAACATGCCTCTTCTAATACACAATCAACAAACATTCCTGTAAGCCAAGGAGGACCTCAAGTTCCTCCCCCTTCAACCATAGCATCTGTACCAACTTATACCACTCCGCAAGTCACTACAACTATGTACCTGGTTAGTCATGTAGCTCCTTCTTTCACAATTCCCCCTAGCATTCCTACCTCTCTTGTGGCATTACAAGTCCCTTCCACTACCTTCACACCCCTTATCATTCCTTTCACTTCCCCTAACATCACTTACACTCCATCACCATTTTCCCTTCCACCTCAAAACACTTATCCTGACCATGTACTTACACAAATCCTTAAACCGTTTCTTCCATGCAACACCAACTTTCCACCATTAGTCAAGGTCAAAATGCTCCACCCACATATCATGTTCATAGCAGCCCCTTATCCTTAGAACCTCTTATGTACCCCAATGCCTCAAGGGATAGAATTGACTCGGTTTGAGTAATATGGAGGTAAAGGAGACCCTATCAGCCATGCTAATGCTTATACATCTTTGTGTAGTGAATTTTTCCTTGATGAGAAACTCTTAGCCAAACTGTTTCCAAGGACCTTGAAAGATACTGCCCTAGAGTGGTTTTCCAACTTTCCTAATCATTCCATTGCTCCTTCAATGAACTTGTGGATACTTTCATAAGTAACTTTCAAGCTCACATGACACCTAAGAAAACAATGGCTGACCTTATGAGATGTATAAAAAACACAGATGAAAAAATAATTGATTTTACCTCACGTTACCAATTTGTGTATGCTCAAATAGATGTCAAGATTCCTGATGCACATCTGCAAAAGATGTTTATCAAAAAATTTCACACAAATCTTCAGGATAAGATAACTATGATGAAATTCCCTTTGTTTATGCACTTATGCACAACCTTGTGTGAATACCATAACTTGGTTTCAAGCCATGACTCAAAATCCACTTCTCACTGACCTGAAAAACCTAAAAACAACAATCAAAACTTTCACAAACCACATAGAGGCTTCTTACAATTCAATCCACCTCCTCCATCTCAACCAAAACTAGCCCAACAAGTTCAAAATCAAGTGGAAACTGTTAAAGCAATGGTGTCTTATCACTATGGGGACCCGAAGAGACAATTCACTCCCCTACCCGATACCATTCATAATACAATGAACCAATTAATTCAACAATGCATGCTCACTTTGCCACCCGTTAGATCACTTGATCCAAACCAACCATTACCACCCACATTCAAACCTAATGCTTATTTCCATTTTCATCATCAAAATGGACATGACACTTAACATTGCAAGCGTCTAAAACATTTAGTTCAAGACCTCATTGATTCAGGCCATTTGTCGATTATGGGTGTTAATGATCAAGGTAATAAGTCCATTGCACCCCCTAACCAGTATTTACAAATTTTCACCAACCCCATGCCTAAACACACTAATTCATTTTTCAAGGCTAGTGAACCTTCAAACACTGATGTAATGACTATTGATACAAACAATGAACAACATGATATACCTCCACCTATAACTGAAGATAGTTCTATGGATCAAATTGTGGCTACGATAGACATTATCCCTCATAAGGGACAAAATAATAAATCTTTTGATATCACTTTTTTTGCTAAAGATATACTAAAAAATCTTCCTAATGGCCCTCTCTACATAGCTGGTAGAATCTATGATAAGCCCACTAATGGGATATTAATAGATCTTGCTTATGGCGATAATGTGATCACAAAGGAGTTTCTAGTATTACACAAGCTATATCAAGATGATTATAATAAACCGACTGCATGGATTAAGACACATACTAGTTTTGCATGCCCTACGATTGAATCAATCATACTCCCTTTACAAATAGGACCTAAAACTTTGGAGGTAACATTTTCAATTATTCCACAATCTGACCAATTTCATTTGTGGCTAGGCCACCCTTGGCTTCACTCAATGAGAGTGGTCTCGTTAGTGGTTCACAATTTTTTGAAGTTTTCACATGGCAATGAAATATTTACTGTACACCATAGTGGATTTAATCCCCTATCCTCTAAAGGAAATTTTTCCTTAGAAGCCTTTTGGCTTGAACCCATGGAACCCATCACACCTTGAAAGGACTTCCTTTTCATAGCCTATCAAAAATTCAAAGCCAAAAAGATAGTTGAATTGTCTCTTCGTGGCATATCCCCGTCCACTTCCACACCTCCTATCATAGATGAAACCATGCTTCAACCTAAGATAGACATCAAAAAAACCATGCAACCTCATGACCAACCACCCTTAGACACTTCTGTATCATCATTTAAACGACCAAGGGAAAATGAAACAAATCCTGTCATACCACCTCGCATTAAACAAGTGTATAAAGAAAAAGAGAAAGTGGTTGAACTATCTTCTTTGGTTTCTTTTATCATTCCCTCTTCGAAAGTAAAAGAACTTATGATGACTCAATCTACTCTTACACTTCAACAACTCCAAAACATAATTAAACGAAACCGTGGTGCTAGGGAATGTAGGCATCGTTGTTGTCTCCTTGCTCATCAATCTCACATGGAAGAACATACAAAAAGTCAACCTCCACCTTTGACAGAAGTAATAGATAATCATCCTCCTTCTCCTAAACTACCACAAGACCATCTAGTGCAATAATCGCAACCAAATGAACCAATCCAACAACCACAACTTTTAATACATCCATCCCTTGAAATCACCCTTTGTCCTCCTGTTGTCATTAATATTGATGATGATGATGATGTGACGATAGCAAAAATAGATGAAATAAATAATGATCTCAACTGTTTATTTTCATCTACAATGAGCTTAAAAGATAAATCCTCTCAACCAAGTGAAGAACTTGGTATGACTCCTAGTTAGATGCTTTCAATTCTTCCTTTGGGCAGTCAATCACCCTCGCATTACACTGAACATGATTGGGAGGAGGATGACTTGTTAGATGGTTGAATTGCATTCAGCTAATTATCCTTTTTAATTTTTTCCTTCTTGTTTTCCTTTCATGTACATATCGTGTTCCCCCATATAGTGTTTTTGATGTTCTCTCTCTCATTGTACACTTCCTCTATTTGTATCTCTATTCTTCTATTTTTTTTGCATCTTTTCTTGTTTGCTTTTTTTTTTTTTTCCTTTTGGGGATGACGCAAAGCATAGAGACACCCTATGTCTCTTCATGTTGACCCAAAAGGGTTTTTTTTCCTTTTGGGATGACCATAGAGATGCCCTATGTCTCTTCCATGTTGACCCAAAAGGTCCTTGTCTTTTTCCTTTTTGTTTTGTGTTCTCCTTTTGGGGATGAAACAAAGCGTAGAGATGCCCTATGTGTCTTCCATGTTGACCCAAAAGGTCCTTGTCATTTTTCCCTTTTGTTTTGTGTTTTCCTTTTGGGGATGACACAAGGCATAGAGACCACAATGTCTCCTTCATGTTTACCCAAAAAAAAATTCATTTTCTTTCACCTTTTAATTTTCGTTTCCTTTTCAATTGTGTTTTCTTTTTGGGGATGATGCAAGGCGTTGAGACCGTAATGTCTCTTCCATGTTGACCTGAATTAGACTTTCTTTTTCCTTTGTTTTCACTTTCTTTGTGTCATTCTTCTAGTTCTATGTGCTTTGGGGAATGATGATAGTTCCAAGCTCTTTCATAAAAAAATGTAGCAACAAACATATTGAACTCAAATCCATAGATCCCTTATGTGTTTGGTGTGCTTTCTTTTTTGGGGGGCAACTCCCTTTATTTTTCTTTTCATTTTTGTTGACATGACATAACCTAACTTCGAAGCATATGACTTGGCATAGGGATTTCCAAGTTGGCTCTCATGTATTGTTTTCCTTTTTTTTGGCATTCTCTTTCCCTCTCTACTTTAAAGTAATTGCTCACAAAACAATGTGTAGCAATTCCTTTAAAGTGGGGGGCATACATTACCATAATTCATTTGCATTCTTGGTTCCTAGTGTAGCCTTGTTGTTTATATGATGTGTTTTTTAGTTTGTGGATGACATTGGATATGATGTCCTTCATAAGTGTGATCTATCTTAGCATATTGCATTCCTCTTGGTGGCTTGATGCGATGCACTACATCCCCTAAGTTGTGAATATACTATTATTTGATTGGTCCTCTCTTAGAGACATTACACACAATGTGCCCTAAGTGATTGACCTTGCATGAACTTAACAAGACTCCTTTGAACATATTTTACATTTTTCATTTTTGCATTTTTACATTTTGTATTTTTACCACCTTGCATAACATAACTTGCATGATTGTGGTACCTTCCTTTTCTTCATAAAATTTTTCTTTGTGGCACCTTGTTAAAGTTATCAAAAGGTATAACTTTGATATGGTTGAGTAGGAAGCCCACCTAGCAGCATGAATTTTCCCCATAGCCACCTTTGTGTTTGTGAGTGCATATCAACTAACATATGTATCTTACCTTTTTGGGCTTTCTCACCCTGCAAACAGTTAGAAGTTCCGTGGCCCTAGAGTGAGTACATTTGGGCCTTCTCACCTGGTGGATTGTCATGTGTTATGTCGCCCCAAAGTGAGTACAAATTCTCAATCAGCCTAGATCTAATCCATAACTAGTTGGACAAATGATCAAAGATTCATCTGATTCTCAACACTTGTGTGTTCCTTTGTTCTAATGCTTAGTTTATGGGATCTTTATCCTGGGGGTTTGATCATCCCTCTTGATTGTTGTCATTCTATATTGCTAACGTAAGTACATTTGAACCCTCCTCTCGATGTTTATGGCTAGTTTAGTGTGAGTTTGAAACAGGTTCATCCTCTCACTAAAGTGGGGGCTAAATGTGCCATAGAAAAATGGCTCCTTATCATTTCCATGGTCTTTATTTCTTGTTTTATGGTTTTTGATATATTTTTCTTTGATTTTATGTTGTAACATGGCTTGAACATGCATATTTAGGTACTAAAATTCAAATAATGGTGTCTTGTGAAGGTGTTGTGAAGTGTTGTAAGAAATTTCTACTTTCTTCTAGACTCTATTCATTACAATTTACCTAAAAATCACCTTTTTACTCATCATCAAGTCTTATTTTGAAGTGTTGTAAAGTCTTGTAACAAGATTTCATGCTTTTCTAGGAAAAAATTCACTATTTATCCCTTTATTATGACTTATTTGACCACTTTATGCCATCATATGCTTCAATTAAGTGTATTTTTTAATGTAAGCCCGACAAACAACATTAAATACAATTTAATTCCCAACACTTTTTTTTAGGTCCTAGGTGGGACCCACTCACCATAGGTGGCGAATGAGTCCCCCTTGGCTCCAAATTCAAAAATTTTAAAAAATTTCTTTCAGGTTTTTATTCAAAAACACTTGATGTCAGCCTGTGATGAGGTATGAATGGTAAATTAAGGCACAAGATTGTATAAATAAGTGTTTTTACATCCATTCTAACCCCCCATATTCATCAAGTTCACTCATTCATCTATTCACTCAAGCATTCAAGCATCTTACAGCATCTTATCAAGCATTATTCAAGCACTGAAGCATCCACTGACATTACTTCAAATTTTCATTATCAAGGGTTTGGTAAGTTGATAGCAATTTCTTGTTGTTAGTTTATCATTCTCTTTCATTTCATTGTTTGATTAAGGATTTGATTACCAAAAGTGGAGTTTGACCAAGGAAAACCCCTATTTGCTAACCCTCAACCATTTTTACCCTATTGCATGTGTGTTTTCAGACCTAGGTATGCATATTTAACAAGATTTTTGGTGTTGAAGATTGGTCTACAATTCAACTAGGTGCTTCAAGTCAACTCATTCATATTTCAAGCTTGGAGAAGGTTTTTTGTTTGTTTCCTACATAATTGACTTCAACAACCTAACAATCAGAGATTTCCAGATCTGGTGTTGCAGAGATGTCTCCTAATTTTTTAGAATTTTGGGAGAGGATTGATTCGCCACTAGTGGAAAATGAATCCTACCTTAGCACTGAAAATCTGAATTTTGTCAGATTTTGGATCTAAACTGTCAGAAACCAGTTTCTAACACTTTTTCACCAGTAGGAGGACTAATTCACCATCTTGGGTGAATAATTCCCACTGTGAAATTTCAGTAATTCCATCTAGCATTCACAACATTCTAGAATCATCAAATATTGCCCAGGTTCACTCTGTTTCATCCTATTTCTTTCTGTTCTGCATAATTTCTTCATTTAGTTCATTGTTTACATATCATAGTGTGTTTTCAAACATAGTTTAAATCTTAGTTTTCGCATTCATATTCATTCATTTAGATCTCTCAATTTCATTTAGATTACTTCATTTAGCTTAAAAAACATCATACATAAATAATTTGAATGAACCCTTACCATTTTTTGGGCCCTATCTTTCTCCTTTTAGGTGAAAAACCCTAGAAGAGGTAAAGAAGCACCTAGGAAACCAAAAAAATAATGGTTCAAGTTGATTTGAAGCTATCACTTCTCCATTGAAACCTTTTTTTTACAAAAAAAATAATTTTTTAAATGGCCTACCAATTGAATTCATGTATTGCAAAATATTTACAAAAAATAAACCCAATTTTTTCCTAATTGACCTTCCACAACTCTTTGGTGTACCCATTGCACACCAAGGTGCGATTGCTAGTTTTAATCACTACTAAAACTAGTGTTACCCTATGTATGGAAATTATCACCCTTGGCTTATAATACTATATATCCTAGCATACACTAGCATCCATAAAATTGCTACTTACATTATATTCGATTTTCTTATCATTCCACATTGGGAAGTGCCTCAAACTAGGGTGTTTATGGATTTAGATTAAAGAAAGAAAAGATTATAGTTAATTTTTAGATTTAGATTCTCCCCTAAAAATCCCATGAAAACACATTCCATAGTTTATTACACTCTTTTTTTTTAAACTTTGGACTCTTAAGACCTTTGACTCTATGTTGTAGAACAATGTGAGTGGTTGATTTAAAGAGATGGGTAAAAATAAAATAGCAAGAGAAAAATATGGTGAGAGTTTAACCTAAGCGTATGAAGGAGAGACAAATAAAAATGAAATTTTAGGGTGAAAATATCAAGGCTAAAAAAAAGAATCCCAATGCACAACCCTAGTCGCTATGGAGGGGAAAGTGTGGGGCAACAATGGAAGAGAAGGCAGCGACAAAAGGAGTCAACTGGGTCATTTTTTTATTTGACCCCCTACACCATTCTTGAGTGTTGTCTTCACCATCAGAAGGCATGAAGGTAGATCAAAGTAGGTATTTCTTCATGAGCCTGCTTGTTCACAACCTTTTCCTTTCCTTTGCTTCGTGGGGTTTTAAATTTTTTTTTCTTTTTCCCTTTTTATTTGTATTTTTACGGATGATTCCTTCTGGTTTTGTTGAATGGTGGATTCCATTAATCATTTTCTTTTAATGCCAAGCTCCAAGGTGAGATCACGTTGCAGGGTCATCTAATAAAACATTTTTGCTTCATTTTTGTTTGACTGTGGGGAGGATTTTAAGTATTTTATTTACTATTATATATATATATAATATTGAAACGCCTTCATTCATAATGGAACAAACGGTTTGGCTGGGCCGACCTTCTCAGAAGGGTTGTGGCTTCCCTCATAGGCCACATGGTGACAAGGCCAAGTGACCCTCACACAACAATATAAATTTCTTTTATTTAGTTTTTTTTGCAATGATAAAGGTGTTATTAATCTTGGTTTTAACTTTTAGATTTGTGCACGTGCTTTTCCTACAGGGTAATGGCTGCTTGTCACTGTGATGCCAACACAATACAACTATTTTTAATTATCTAACCCTTTGTATGCAGATTACCAAAAATGGAGATGGACTCTCGCACAAGTCCTCCACTAATCATAGGTCAAGGGCTATACCAAGTTTTATGGGGATTATGTGACTATCAAGAAAGGCCTATGGACTTGTGTATAGGTTGCTATCTTTGGATTGTTGCATAGATAACTATTCCCCTAGCTTACATAGGATGTAAACATGGTAATATATTTACACAATACCCCGACTCCTAGAGGGTTTTATTGTAACTACCTTTCATTAGAAATAAATAAAATTAATCTTTACTCATTCTTTTCTTGACCCTTTTAAAATGTATATTTAAAAAATTTCTCGCAGAAAAACACATTTTCCTTTGACATAATACATTTTAAATTTTAGAACCAAACACTTTATTCCATGGAAACAAAGATTTATCCTTTAGCAAAATACATTGTCAAAAAAAATGCATTTCTTATCTAAGAAAAATAAATATGCATTAAACAATAAACTGTTTCCTTTGTTATAGAATGCATATCTAGATGGAACAACACATATACATATTTTTTAAACTAGAGAACATCTGGTTGAAATAGATTACATTTCTTCCAGTAGATTACACTCTTAGATAATATTCCTTTGCTTACTTTGAAAAAACAAGAAATATTTATTGCTTTGAGATAGAATAATTATTTTGAAACAAATACATTACAATTAACATGTTACTTTTCCAGTCTTTATTTATTTACTAACATCTAATGGATACTACAACCTACAAAAATATTCCATGGTTTTACAATACTATAACTACTCATGTAAATAGACTTCCTTCTAAATCTGCAAATTAACATTCCTTTTGTATCTAGACACTATCAACAAATTTTCTCCCAACTTGCAAAGTTTCTTGTTCCAACCTACACACAAAACAACCCTTTCCATGCCATAGGTTGTAAAACCAACCACCCCCAAGCTGGGAGGCTACTAGATAGACTTGGTTCACAAACAACCACCCTTCCCAAAACAGAAACAAAATTTTTTACATGGTTTTTACACAACAAACACACCCTTAGGCTAGATAGAAACACACACAAAGACCAATCAGTTGTCTTATGGGGAGAGGTTGAGAGGATCACATCCAGAGGACAACTAACATCAAGTGCTTCACATAAGTTTTCAACCAGCAACCTTCTCCACTCCCTTCCTTACCCAACTTTTCATTTCCTCCAAAAAGGGTACTCTTACCCTTTGGGTACTCATACCCATTTTACCCATAGTTGTAACACCTATTTTCACAAGAATATATTCATAGGCCCTCATGGGGATCTCCCCCCTCAATCCCCCACATGGGTTGCTCACTACCAATATTGGGGAGCCAACCCTACAACACATAACTAACTTTTCAGCACTACATAATGGAAAATTGAACAAAACAACAAGACATAACATAGCCCAACATAGTTTTAACACATAAATTCCCACAAAATATTATTCAACTCATATCTAACATAGAAATTTCAACAAAATATTGAGACAAGATCCTACCTCTATTTGAGAGGGAGTTGTTGTTCTTCCTTCCTCTTCTTCAACCCTTCCTATCCTTCCTTTTTTTCCCTCCTCCTTAGCCCAAATTAGAATGCCTCCAACTTAACCAAATTTCTCTCAAATTCTTCTTAACAACCCCAACTACCATGTCCTCCTTTCCATAATGAGGCATGGCATTTACATGGGTTGCATGCTCCCATTTTCGTCACCCCTCTTACAAGCAATGTAATAGGGTTCATTAACGAGAAATGAACATATTTAAGTTTAAAAATACCCCCCCAACCTTTAGGTTGTAGGTCTAAGGTGTAAAATAAGCAACCATTGACTAAAATCAAGACCAAATTGACCCCTAAAACTGCCTTAATTAGCACATCCGAATTTACATTTTCTTTTGAGAACACACTTGTTTCCCCATAATTCAAAATTTACACACATACCCTACCTTGCATAAAAAAAATTACACAACTTTTAACACAACACATAAGACTCTATCCCTTCTATGTGGCAGAGTCGGGTTTAATAGGGTGACATAATAGGGTCTATTTAGTAGCCTCTAATTTCCCCATGGCTAAGGAAATTTAATCTACACACTTCATGAAAGAATTAGTCCAGCCACTAACAAAATTGAAATTAAGCATATAATATAATGGAGTACATTATATATCACATTCAATTGTACACGCAAGCATATGCATAATTTACATTTTTTTTCTTTTGGAAAATCCAAGTACATGTTATAATTCAAGCAATATTATTTTTTACTTATAATACCACATTAATCCACTACGTTCACGATTATTTTCATAATCATTTCATTTTCCATTTATGATCACATAATATCACATTTGCATTCACATTGCATGGTAATTCACAATTCATCTAATTAGCACAATATCACATATTCTACTCTAAGCATGTTATTCCAATTCTCATATATTCAAGATACCGGTAAAATCAATTAATTAAAATCAACGTACTTATAAATTACGGTCCATAAAAGTAATTGATCTAACTTGCATCATAACATATAAGCTCAATATTCACAAATCACAATATCCCATCATAGAATATAAGGTAAGAATATAATGTATCAAAGTGTGATCATGCAACAACAACAAAATATAAAGTCCATAGATCCAGTTGGTGATGGACCTCACAAAATCATCCTACTTTGATACCATTTGATGCAATACAAGGATGGGGGTCTTGTCAAAGAACCCATCCAAGCAACCATTCAAACTATAAAATCCTCATTTAAACTCTCAAAAGGAGAAGGAAAAAGAGGGGGTAAAATTATAAATTGAAAAGAAGATTCATCACCAAGCAAAGGGGAGAAAAAAAAGAGTTGAGTTTGATAATGGAGAGGATTTCAAAGACATAAATTAATGAATAAGTTTATGGTGAACAAATAGAAAAATCTAGAGAAATAAGTACCTGTAGATGGGTGTGAGGAGTTAGTTTTGGAGTGTGTTGTGACAATTTTTTTTAATGGTTTTCTATAGTTGTGAATGTTTTGTAGCTAAAGTTGGATTAAGGAATCTAGTTTCAAATAATCTTGCTTGTAGCTAGTTGCAGATTGGAGAGAATTTGTCATTGTTGCAAATAAATAAAAATGAAACAAGTTTACGTACAAGAATGTCCAGTTCTTTATTTTCAAATTTCTTTATGTAATGAAAATTGCTTACATAATTTCTTTTAATGGTCGAAGGTTAATACATAGTAGCAACAATTGACACGCATTAAGGGTTATCAATTATATAAATAGTTTATTTCCTAGGATGTGTTGTAGTAGTATGAGAATTTATTCTATTTCCTAGAAGTTATTTTCCTAGATATGTGTTGAGGTTGAGATGATGGAATAAAATTATTTGTTTGGAATGTGTACAAATTTTTGTTACTTGAGGAAGTTATTTGAATTTTTTGATGTTTTCCTAGAGAGAATTTAAAAGGTTAGAAAAAGAGGAAGCTTGTTGGAAAATATTTAAATAAAAAAATTGAAGGTGTGTTGCAAGGAAATGAGTGATGAAGGGTGTCTCAAGGCCTTAAAAGATTTGTTGTAGGTGAAGTGGAGTTCTAAAATTATAGAGGGATGAGGGGGACATCAAAGCGATAAATTTGGAGTCTTTGATGCAGGTATGAAAGAGGAAATGTGATTGTAGAGGGTTGATACCCTAAAGTGAGAGAGATTGTTGCAAGGAAAAAATGTAACTGTAGAGGGAGTTGTGAGTCTCTAAATATTTATTTGAAGAAGAAAACAAGATAGGTCATAAAAAGACTTGTGAGAATTTTATTTTGGAAATAATAATGAGACAAGAGTTTGAAGAATTAAAAAAGATCCAAACTAGATTGGATGTGATAGAGATTGAGTAAAGAAAATAAGTTGAATTCAAAAAAAGAAAATGTTAAAAAAATTATATGATAGTGGTAAGGTGACAAATGAAAAGTATGATGAAGAGAGGATAAAATGATACCTAGAAGAGGGAGAAGAACTATCCATATCTCTCATGAAATAGAGAGATTTTGCAAAGAGGACATTAGGAAGAAAGATGATAAAATGTATTGTTACAACCCTATGATGGGAATGTTGTGGAAGGAAGAACATGTGGGAGAAGTCCAAAAAATTGTAGCTAAAAGAAAGTGAGAAAAAAAAAGAAACATAAAGAAATAATAGGGAAATAAAGAGGAGAAAATGGTCATTGTGGATCATAAAATTAATACCTAATTTTAAAGAATTTTTGTTTTATCTAAAGATGTTTTATTTGCAGAAGTTAGCAAAGACAAAGAAAATGGTGAAAATAAGATGAATACAAAAACAACAAAAGAGGTATCATATAATGATGTTAATGATGATTTACATGCAAGAGAAGTAGATGCTATTGTAGAAGATGTAGTATAGTGTCATTCATATGACACTAAAGAAGAAGAAAACAATCTCATGCAAGAGGATAAAAAATATGATGGGAAAAAGAAAGGAGCAACTAATATTTGTCTTGTTGTAGGCATAAAAATGGAGAACAAGGAAGTTGCATGCACCAAAAAAGAATTTACAACAACAAAAGAGGTATTATTTCATTTATTTGAATTTTGTAAAGATGATAATAATGTCAATTTTCATGTAGGAAAGAAAGGAAAATGTTAAAGTAAGTGATTGTGAAGTTGGGGCAGTGATTAGTCCTTGGAAGGATATAAATTTATTGAAGAAAATAGCACAATTGAATGGAAGGGGGGAGGCAGGAGAAGAAAAAAACAATATTGCAACAAACAATTAAGAAGAAAAGGTTGGGACAACAATAGAGAAACAAGAAAATACACAGGTAACATGTTATTTTTCTAAATTTAGAAAAAATAAACTTGATTTTGGCTACATGATTTTGTGGATGTGAAAGATAGAATTGTTGAGGTAGATGAAGTTTTTAATAAAGTTGCATCAATTCAAAAAATGAACTTTGATAGTCCTAAATTTGAAAAATAGATCAAAGAAGGAAATCTCCTGTTGAAAAAGGAGATAAGGAAATTAGGAAAATTGTTGGAGGGAGAATTGATAGAAGAAAATGATGAAAATAAAGAGGTTGTATCTAATATATATTCCTCTTTGAAGGAATTAAATTGGAAGATAGAAAGGTTGTATGCATAGAAGAGGAGGTTGCAATAGTTGGAAAAGAATGACTCACATTGACAGAAGGTGGGAGCAAAATTTGCAACAGTGGATAATGACGTAAAATCTAAATTTTGTGAAATTTTGATGAAGTTGATTTATTTGTAATTGATGTAGTTGTAATGAATGAAGATGTGAAAACTAAAAAATATATTGCAATAGTAGACAATGGAAAGAAATAGTTGTAATGAATGAAGATGAGAGAACTAAAAAAATATATTGCAATAGTAGACAACATAAAGAAAACTAAGGTGTTGAGGTATTTTTTTACATTTTGCAAAGATGGTGATAATGTTGATTTTTTTTAAATGAATGGTGAAATAATGTAAATTAAAAAAATAATAAGGTGGAGCAATAATAGGTTAAATGTAGAAGTACAAAAAGATATGATTATTTTTGTTTACATACAAGAAGAAGAGAATGAAGGAGAAATAGCTAAGGAAGAGGAGATATAAATTTTTAATTTCTATAAGATTGATAGTAATGATTGTATATAGATCTTGAAGATGATGAAATAGAGCTAGAAGACGAGTCATGGAGGAATTTAAGTTGTAGTGAGATGAATTTCATGAGAGGAAGAAAGAGAGGAAAGGTGAAGGAAGGAAGAGACATGAAGTTTTAGAGAAGGGTGAAGAAGAAGAAACAAATGGATAAGGAAGAAGGATGGATTAAAGAGAAGAACATAATTTTCAAATGTTCATGAGTTTTAGCTCATGAAATATTTTTACTTACCCTAGGTATTTGTTATAGGAGAATCCAAGGGTGTATGACAATCTTGCATCACAAAAAAAAGTTATTCAATTTCATGTTTGTTTTGTTTTTTTTTGGCTTGTTACAAGCAGTTTTCATGCACTTGGTTCATGCTCTCTCAAAGTATGAATTTTTATTTATTTATCCAACTGGATGGGTGTTTTAATATTTTAATATTATTCTTGGGAAAAAAAATTGGGCTGAATTAATGTAATTGATATTTTATTTTATTAACTCATATATAAATCAATGAATTATAAAGGATAATTTTAATGCCAAAAAAGAAAAAGATTGAAAGTTATTGTAACCCAATGACCTAAAGTTGCAATTTAGATATTTAATGATGTAAATTAATATTAGACACAAAAATAAAACACCCATGTGCTCACTAAGGAAACTCCAAGCAAACAAAATCAGAGGAATGAAGGTAAGATCCAAGCTCTACTGGATTGATAGTGGTGATAAAGGTTCAAAGTTATTCTTTAGGTATATAAAGAGAAAATGTTTGAGGGAGAAAATGTATCAGATTTGTCACAATGGTGTAATTTAGGCAAATCAAGAAGAGATTATGAGATAGTTCTTTCTGTTTTATAAGGAGTTGTTTAAATCTGAGGACGTTGGGAGGGGTGGGAGTGAGGCTAGAAACAAGATAAAAAAGATCACCCCTCCCAAAATCTCCTAGGAAGACTCTAGCTTGCTAGTTGCCCCCTTGCAAAAAGAAGAAATAAAAGGGTATGTGTAGGATCATGATGGGCCAAAAAGTGGCAATATTATGGGTATATGTAGGGTATGTGGCTGACAACTTTTTTTTACCCAAAATTGATGAAATGAAAAGGGTTTTTAGAGGAGATTCTTAGCTTTCCACCAATATAAATTATGCTTTAATTTGAATTTAATAAATAATTATTATTTATTTTCTATTAGAATTACGACTAAAGTCCTGATCGATAGGCTGATTGAAAAACATCTATAACTTTCAAACGGTATCACATTTTTTGAAGTTGAAACATGTGTCACATTCTATGATTCATACATTATAGGATTAAAAAAAGAAAAATTAAATTTCATGAAGTTTTGACCAAGTTAAGGTGGTTAGACATATGAGTTTTTATATTTTTTAAAAGTTGTAATAAAAAATTCATAATTAATTATTTACTTGGAAAAAATTACAAAAAAATATGCATCACATCCAGATATGAGTCCTCTACTTATATATAAAATATTATAAAAAAATATTATCATTTTATTATGGTTAGGGTGGTCCAGACACCTACTTCTTATTTTTTCCTTGAAATTTAAGTACTACTACATTGAAATTTCAAATTTTCACCAAATAGATTTTATTTATTTTTAAATAAACCTAGTATTTTAGAAACTACATTCAATTTTCTACAAATTCTATTCTTACATATTTTTGAAATAATATAGATAACTTATTCAAATTTTTACGTCAAGTTTCATAACACTAATTTTTTTGAATTTTTTGCCACTTAAGGGCTTCTTTTTTTCCATGATGATCCTGCATGTATACAAAAAAGGCTCTCTCTTCCATGAGTAATGATAAGTCTCCAGGTGTGGACGAGCTCCTTGTGGAGTTTTATAAGGTTTTTAGTGACTGGGTGTGTGAGAATCTACACCAAGTATACATAGAAGATCTAGCCAAGGGATCCTTGGGAACTGTTGATGGTGTTTTCTGCATAGCAACAACTCAGACAAGATACAAGTATCCTATCTCTCTTGAAAGGTGAGTCTTTATCAACAAGCCTCAAGAGATAACCCCAAGGTATCTAATGTCAGGTCTTGACAATGCATAAATAGCTCAAATAATATGTGAAAATGTTGGTAATCACAAGGGGCCTTACAAATGAACAATGCTAGAAGTGTACATTCATTAGATGCAACAATATGGTGATGCTTTCAATCCTAAAACTAACCCAGATTCAAAATAAATAACAAAAGAGATAAGGGTTTAGAGAGATTTCTAAGACTAAAACCTAAGATCAGTTACAACAATGATGAATGTTGCAAATGGACAGATCCCCAATGAAACCAATCTCTATTTGATCAAGGACAAGCCTACAACTCCACAGAAACGGTGCAATCTTCTAAGGAAATTGAATATTTTCAGACTTTGAACATTCATCCACATACCCAATAACTGGTGCAATGTAAACAAGCATCCATAGTTGAACTTAGCACAAAATAAGGCCCAGACTAACTTTACATAACAAATTACAATCAACAAATTGCTAAAAGTTTGGACCAGAGATCAATCGACATCATTAACATTTTACCATCATTGCAAAAGAATTGAATCTAACATCTAACATTGAGAATTGAGAACAAGAAACCATAAACTGTCAAAGATAAATACAAAGTTTTCCAAATCAACAACTCAATTGCATTACTTCTCCAGTATTACATAACAATTTCAAGTCTCTCCTCTCCTATTGCTACTAACTTCTCCTAACTTGGCCAATTTTGGATTTTTATAGCCTCAAACCAGCTATTCTAACCTAGTCTCCTCTTACAAATGAGAAGGCACTGACCTTTTATAGAAAATTACATTTTGAATCAAAGGCAAGGATTAAATCAATCCAATGGCAACAATTGCATTTCTAGAAGCATCAAGCTGTTACATTTAATTTGGGAGCTCATGGTACATCATCATCCAATTGCATAAAAGTAGTTACATCATGGAACAATGAGAAAACAATATTATGCCAGCCTGTCATTAATGAAAATTCTGATTGGATGATGAAATCAGCTTCACATGTCTTCCAAAAACTCTTTCCAACTATAGACAGTTTGGACACGGATTCTTATGCAAGTTCCACTTTTAAAATTTGAATTGAACTCTTCCATATTTCCCTTTTGGCATGAATCCATATGCAAGTTCCCCTTTTAATATTTATTTAATCATTTTTATAAGGAAACTTTCCATTTTGGGAAATTTTTATTTTCAATTTTTTTTCTCCATCTCAAGAATTTCATTTTCAGGAACATTTTAAAATTTCAAGAAAAATTGCATTTTAGGAAAATTTCCATTTTGGGAAAAAATTTTTGGAAAAAATTGAAACTTTTTTTCCATTTTTGAAAATTTGGTTTTGAGGGGGTCTTTGAATTTTCCAAAAATGGAAATTTCAGGATTTTCCATTAGGGATGGAAATTCCCGAATTCCCTATAGGGTCAAAATCCCCTAAACCTCATAACTTTTTTTCTAGAAGGAATTTTCAAAAAATTCAAAAAGCAACCCTGCCTAATTTTTCGTCCTCTATCCATGGGTGCAAAAAAGAAAAAAAATTCATTTTCAAATTCCAACACTTGCGAATTTCCCCTAGAGCCTCAAAATATTGTCTTCATCAAACCCAGTCTTGAATTAATCCCTAAATAACCTCCCAAGAAGAGCAAAACCAAAAATTTGACCAAGCCAAGAGGCAGAGATGCAAAAGAAAAAAGAGGGTCCTTGTCTCTAGTGGGGCGTGTGCGCAAAAATTGCACAATAGGAACTAGCATCAACCAAGGTCTCATCAAGTTTTTGCCAAAAAATGGGGATAATGTACTAATTAAGAATTGGAGGCCTATCACTTTGTTGAATGTTTCCTACAAGGTGTTGGCTAAGGTTCTTGCTTTAAGGCTATCTAGAATCCTCCCTAAGTTCATAAATTCCACCCAAACCAAGTTTATCAAAGGCAGATACATACTTGGAAATCTGATTACAAGTGGGGAGGCATTGGATTGGGCCAAAAGATCACAAAAAGATATTGCTTTGCTATTGTTGGATTTTGAGAAGGCATATGACAAGGTGGAATGGTCGTTTCTCAAAATGGCTCTTGAAGCCTTTGGTTTTCCACAATCCTTCTCTAACATAATTGGTACTCTTCTTAAGGATGCTTTTGCATAGGTTGAGGTGAATGGTTCCAAGTCTAAGGTATTCTAGCTTGAGAGGTACATTAAACAAGGATGTCCCATCACTCCTGCTCTATTTGTCATTGCTTCTAATGCCCTTTATTACCTATAAAGAGATAGTCTTATTTTTCCTAGGGTGAGGGACTTGATATTTTTCCAAGCTAAAGTATATCCTATTGGGGTGGTTTAAAACACCCCCTAACTAGCTTCACAACTTTAATCTTTAGTGGGGTGGTCCCCAAAAACAAGTACGGTACTTGGGGATCCCCTTCTCCATATCTCTAAATCTAAAAGATATGTGGCTTTAGTTAAAAGGAAAAATTGAGAAGCTGGATGGGTGGAATAGGTAGTTTTTGTCTTTAGTAGGGAAGTGCCAAGCGTGCCAAAAGATCCTATCCTTGTACACTTTTTATTTTCCTCCGTTTGGTTCTTCAATAGTTATCAGGTTAATAAAGTGCAAAAGAGGATTAGGGGGTTTATGTGGTTAAATGGAAAATGTAGAAGGAAGATGCACTCAATGAGGTGGGAATGGTGCTGCTTGGAGAAGGCTAATGGGGGCCTTGGCCTCAAGACCTTAAAAGGCATGGGGTAGCTCTTTCTTAAAGGGAATGAACCTTGGAAAGTCTTGGTTAGAAATAAAATTTCTTAAGCAGTGCCAAAGTTGGCTAAATTATGGAAATACTTCCTTTTAGTGATTTTCTCATCACCAATTACCTAATAGTGCCAACAAGTTCAATGATATTTAGGAGCATATGGAGGGCTTGAGAATATATTAGGGTTAATTTCACTTGTACTCTATTAATTGGCCCCAACAAAAATTTGATACATCCTAACAGGTCCATTTGGTGGAATCTTGAACATAATGAGAAGCCTCTTACGATGTTGCAAGGCTGTTTTGCAAAAAATTGGAACCAGGGCGGTCTTAAAACTTTTAACAACATCATTAAGGGTGGAATATTAATTGGTTGGAACCAATTAAAAGAGGACTATGGGTTACCCCAATCCAATTTCAGAACTTATTCTATCATTAATGAAGCCCGTAAAGAGTGGATTCATAAGCTCAATAATGGGAATTGGGCTGATAAACCCATTGAGATCCTTTGGAAGGATTCTCTCCTGCTCAAAGATGTGAAATCAAAAATCACATATAAAGATTAATAATTCTAACACCCCAATTGAGTACCTTAATAAGGTTTGGAAAAGTAACTTGGAAAGTGTCGAATGACAAAACATGTTTTGTTCTTTTTGGCATAGTATGATAGATGCTAAAAAGACTTGTTTTAGATGGTTGATTCTACTGCAAAAAGTTCCTTTTAAGTTGAATAATGTTGATTTTTGTGCAATATATGCAAGGTACTAGAAACCATTCATCATATCTTCTTTGATTTCTTTTATGCTAATGAGGTGTGGAACTTATTTTGTAATAATTTCAACATATGGAAAAGCAATGGAAATGTGAACTGGAAAGATATCTTGATATGCATTGATAAAAAATGAATAAAGATTTGCATTTGTTTTGGATTTCCTTAACTTTGAAATTATGTGGAATATTTGAAAGGAAATAAATGAGGACAAGTACAATGGGGTTTTGAGGGAATTTATTGAGTCAAACAAAAGAATCACTCTCTTCAATGTTTCTTTATAGGTGGTGGCCACAATGGAGATTGCAGAGAGAAAATTCTTGAAATTGCTAAGCGATAGTGCAGTGTTGGTCCATCAAAAGGAGGTCAAGCTTGGTCATTCTTAGTAGTAGGGACAACCAATCTTGGAGGTTTTTAGCATTGGATAACTTCAAAAAAGAGTTCAATGAGCAAGTAGTTGCAAAAAAGGAAGGAAGGAATGGAAGGCCCAAGGTTGTACACCAATGAGAACTTTGAAATATAAGTATTTTCTAGTGATGAAAGAGATGCTATTAACACTTTGGTCAACTGGGGTTCATTGGAAGAATGCAGTGAGAGTAGGAATGGAATTTAACTAATATACCACTTCTCTCCATTTTGGCACATATTGTATCTTTACCAACAATTTAAGTGTCTATATTATGTATGTTTTGTACAAGCCTGAGATACCTCTTATCTAGTTATATGTTAATATATTGTCCTTAAACATTGAATTATAGTAACTACCTATGGTTACGATGTAATTTGAATATTCTTATTGTTATTAATAAAAAACCACCCATGTAAAGCTAGAAGACAAATTGGGTTCCAGGTTTATGACAGGAGGTTACAGGAGGAGTTATGCACATCAATTTAAATAGGAGTTACAAATTTAATGTTATTTTTTAGTCATGCATGCAAGATGATTCAAATGCCTCATTTGAAGGGCTATTGAAATATTTTATTTTTTAGTACATACATAAAAAAATCAAGCCTCATATGTTGCAATGAAAGAATTTTCTAGTGGGGGCAAAGTTAGGGGTTCTAGATTGAAGTTGGAAGAAGTAATTTTTTTTAGAGATTGATTATAGAGATGAGTTCAAAACCTAGGAATGATTATTCAAAGTGATAGGAGAATGAAATTGCAGGTGTATTTTCTATTTTAAATCAGATTTGATATGTATTTCATTATTTTGTTTTGTAATTTGTGAATTGAATTTTGAAAGCAACAAAATTGCTTGTAGTTTTGCATATATTCAAAGAACGAGATTTGTTTGGATTGCTTAGACAAATCTTGCATAATTGTTATTTTTTGATTAGTAAAGGACTAAGTTTATTTTGAAGGGGTTTCTATTTTCAAATTGGAATTGGTTTGTAAATTTGGGGCTTTTATTGTATGGAGTTTCCAATCAGATTTATGAGTTTGAAAATTGCTCATTGGTTGTTTGGCGATGTAGCATAGAAAATTGTACACTCTTGAAGAAAGAGACAATTTCATGGTTAATTTGGACCTATCTTGGGCATCCTTGCATTAATCATCCTTTAAAATAGCATTTATAGGCCCCTAAGACCCATTATTTTTTATCTTGAGGCCTATTTCACTCAAAAATCATACAAATCCTAACAAATAATTCTTAAATCATTCATATCTCAAAAAACCACCTCCAAAAACCACATGTGGAACCCATTCACCACCTTGGGAGAATGAGTCCCCTCTGGTGGGACCCATTCACCAAGGGTGGAAAATGAGTCCCTTTTGGAGCAACTTTCAATTTTGAGCAGGAAACTCATCAACTTAATTCAATTTTTTAGTGGATGTCAGCCTCTTAGGTCTAAATAACAAACAATTAGGTATTGATTCCTATAAATATATGTTTTTAGGTCATTTTTCATATCATCTAGTCATTTTTAACAAACAAATTCAAAGGTTAAGTGTTGAATATCTTTCACAAGAAGATTCATTAGTCTATCTACAACAAAGTGGAAGCTTTAGGACAACAAGTTAGGGTTTTTTCAGGTCTTCAAGCTCACTTTTTGTCTAAGATCTCACATTGCAAAGGGTTTATCATGGATGCCTATGGAGAATCATACAAAAATCTAGGTTGAGGTGCAACTAGCCATCAAATCAAGCTTAAGGACTTGTTTTCAAAGTGATTCCATCCTTCATTTTCTCTCTATTTTTAGATTAAGGAAGGTTTGCATGCCATTAATATTCATTTAAAATGTTTTAGGGTTTCTTAGGATGAAGTCTTACATCATTCAAGTTTCATTTAAACACCTTGTTCTTGTACATTAGAATAGGGTTACATCTTACTTCATATTTCTTAGTCTTAGACATACTCAGGGCTAGGGTTTGCTACAAATTTCATTATTTCTTCAAGGTTTAATTACCAAATTAGGGGTTTGACTTAGTCAAACGCCCCATTAGAAAAAAATATTCTATTTTGCAGGTGTTTTCGCAAACTCAGATCTGGGATTCATTTTGGAAGTGCAATACAGGTATCAAAGTACAAAGCTCTGATTTCAATTTTTTGAAAAAATGGAAAAAGGACTAATTCACCATTAGTGGCGAATGAGTCCTATTGGAGGTTTCTGTCAAAAAAAAGTGCAGATTCTAGTACCCTTTTGTTTGAAACCATCTTTTGGGCAGAAACCCTAACCCGGGACTAATTCGCCCAGGTTGGCGAATGAGTCCTAGTTGGTCAAAAAGTCAACATTTCCAGATTTCCAGTCTCCTTAGAGTTTCCAGGTACATACCAATTATATCTCTATTCTTTTGTTTTGTTTTTTCATTTCTAGGTCATTCTATACTTGTTTGCATACAAAATCGTGTTTTCAAACAACTTGCATTTCTTTAGTTTTCATTCAATAATCAATATCTTTCATTAGTTTTATGCATTTAGATCATCCCATTTAGACATATTTCCATCATACTTGCATTAATCTTGAGTGATCCATCATATTTTTTGGTATATCTCTCTTCTCTTAGGTGAAAAACCCTAGAGGTGCAAGAGAGACCCCACATCCAAAAATTGTTGGTTCATTTTGGTGAACTTGCATTTAGAAGCATTATACTTTTGATTTGGAGAAAATTTTCACCCTGCACATAGCTTACATTCACATTACATTAGGTTTTTCATTGCTCAATTTACATTTTAGGGTTTTCAACATTGCATTAGTGAAAAGCTCATTTAGCTTACATTATTGCACTTACTCTCATTGAAAAATAGTGAAATTCTGCATTTTCATTTGATAATTGCATTGTGCAAACTTGAAAACATAGAAAACAATCAGAAAAATTGGAAAATTTTCAAAAAATACCCCTACTGGGACTCATTCACCACCCTAGGAAAATTAGTCCCAGTGCACATTTTGCATCACTGTTTTCAGAATTCAATTTCCAATTTTTAAATTGTTGTCTGTCTCAGTTACTTTTCTATTCAGTTATTTTATGTTACATTCAAATCCTTAGCATTAGCCTCATTTACTTTAATGGAAATTTAGGATAGCATTAGATTTTTACAAGTTTCATTTTCAGAATTAGTTCCTAGTTCACTTAGATTAGATTCATCAGCAAATGAAAACCAAAAATTGAAAACATCAAATGAACCCATACAAAAAATGCTTCACTTTAGAAAAGCTATCTCATCCAAGCCTCTTGGTAGTGATGATTTAGATAAGTTAGATGAAGACCTCTAGGACTTCTTCTCTCTAAAATCATCCACTAAGGTCTGTCGTGAGAAACCTAAACTAATTGAAGATAATTTACCTCTCAAACCTTTTAGTCATGATGACTTTGACATGTTAGATGAAGCCCTTTAGGATTTAATCTCACATAATCCATCCACTAAGGTTTGTTGTGAGCAACCTAAAAAATATATGCTAATGTGATTCAACCTCAACTCATTCTTTACCCACCTTCACATAAGCCTCAACCTCCGCATAACCCTGAGTTTACCCTTTACCCACCTATGCTTGATGTTTAACAACAATCAAGTCCTAAAACTATTTCTCACACATACAACACTCGAAACAATCCACAACCACATTAACCAACCCCAACCTCTTTACCTTTTCCCAATCCTATTTTTCCTAGTGCTCCTCGATTAACTTCACATACTAAGGAGTATGATCTTGTTGAGAAACATAAGAATACTCTTGCAAAGATCTCCCTTTGGGACTTAATTCAGAATTCACCAAATTATCATACCATGCTTCAAATCACATTACAACAAGTGGCAGTTCCTTTTGTTATGAATGTGAATGACGTAACAGCTCTAACACAAGGAATGAATATAGTTAATGTAGACATTACCTTTCATCGACATGAGCTCCCTCCTTTAGAATTAATGAAGCAAAATGAGGTCTTTATGATAATAGCTCAATTTAATAAAATAGGTATCAAAAGGACCCTTGTTGACAATGGCTTTGCCCTTAATGTGTTTAGTGTGAAGCTCCTAGATATATTGCATGTAGAAAAATCATAAATCAAACCTGATTCTTTATCCATTAGAGGATTTGACAATATTACAAAGCAACCACTCAATGTAACTACCTTACCTATTACAGTTGGAAAGGCTACCTTGCAAACTCCTATTGATGTCATGCCTTATGATATTTCATACAATATTCATTTGGGAAGACAATGGATTCATGAGATGCATGTGGTGACTTTGACCCTTCATTTGATGCAATGGTAGGGGTTCCAAAACTTTCACACAATCTCAACTTGACAAAACTCAACAAATTCTAGCATGCTCTTACAACTAGGACTCATCCTTCCTTCACAAAACACTTTAATTCAAGACACCCAAACTGAGATCAAGGTAATAATCCTCTTGTTTATTCCTCAAAACATTTAAACAACATCAAAATGACTGACTCAAACCCAATTCCCAACTTAAACATCTCAAACATGAGAGCTTCCAAAGTAGACTATCTTAATCGACCGAATTAGGCTTCCTATGATCATTCAATCTTACTAATGCAAAAATAAAGGGATCTCTTGAACTGTCTACTTAGTTAAATGACCTGCATGACTCTTCATTTTAACACTCTTCCATGACTTTATGACCTTTCAAAATGGAAGATATAAACCTTTGCAAATACTATCCTAATTAGGACTGTCCCCAAGCTGTCTTTACAAGATAGTCATCAAAAAAATGGACTCAAAGCTTAAAATTTCACCAAAAAATAATAGATAAGGGATAAAAATACTCCTAAGCAACCTTTTAAAACCATATTACCCTAGAAGAACTCACACTCTACAATCAAACCCTTGAAAACTCCACTATACACTGTAATTTCCAGATTTTCCACAACTTACAGACCTAGGGAATCATGGAATCAACCCAAAACCTCAACCACAGACTCTACAACCTTGGAAAATATTAGAATACACTTCAATCTTCCTTCTCACCAACTTTCAGGAAATTCCAACATTGAAATTTTGAGAAACACAATTTTTATTGCACATTGTTACCTTAGATCGGGGTTTTTACCCGCTGGAGAATTGTCAATATCTTTCACCAAACTAAATGGATTTTAACAAAACCAAATGCATAAAAAATTAGATTCATAGGTATTTAAACTATAATGGAGGATAAGTTGGATCAACACATTATATGGTTGTACAATGTCCTGAAATCAATAAAAATGCTGGTAAATAATAGAAAACTAGAGTATTTCATTAATTTTCACACTCCTACATCATCCCCCTTCCTTCCTCAAAGTTTGGAAAGCTTCAAAATTCCTTTATAAATCAAAACCAATGAATCAACCTAACTTTCCAACTACCAGACCCTTCACATTCCTCTATTTGGCATTTGTTTGCATTTTTACAATATTGCTTGACAACATTTTGTCAATTTTTGCAACTTTTACATTATATGCCCAAATTAACCCAAATTAACTATCTAGGACCTATTACAAGATTAATGTGTCCATTGAGACCTTATTACATCATAAAATCATCAATACTAAATCAAAACCTAAAATTTCATCATGGAGGCATGTTCTTGCAAGGGTGCTCCTGCACCATCATCGTATAATGAAGTATGTCTACAACAACAAAGTCTATCAAGTTGAAATAGACCCCTAGCCTAAAATTTTCTTACAAATTGAAAAAGAAGTAAAAATTCCTTTGAATACGTTGATTCCCACATCTAACATAGAACCTCTTGAAGTTGACAAACAAGAAGAAGAACCGATGTCCAAATTATTAGGCGATGATTGGGGTACATTAGAATTCACACCTTCATTTATGGGTGAGTCTACCATCACAAGAAAAGAGGATGAAAAATAAGAACAACCCATGATTATGTCCACTTAGAATACAGAAAAAAATTCATCAACACTTACCTCATCTACTTTGGTAGAAAACACAAATTACACAACTAATTTTGATGAGATAGATTATCAATAACTGCCAAACCCAAAAGAAATGGAAATACTTTATGGGTGAGGCTATGAGCTTGTGAAACAATTGGGCTACAATGGTAAAGGATGTGGAAATAATGAACAAGGTATTCAAGTTTCTATAAAACCTAATACACAAGAGACAAAAACTGGGTTGGGATATTCTTTTTCTAAGACAACAAAATCCACTCAACGACCATCATTAAACATCAACACTATTAGATGTAAACCAAGAACTACTCTCACAATCAAACATCCTAAATTAATTGATATGGATCTACCACCATCATGGGAGTATATTGAAAGTGATGAGGACTTAAAACAAATGTTAGGAGTTTATGATAAGACATCCTCTACTTCTCCCATGAAACGGGTTACTTGTGCTATGATTAATACCAAACAAATAGACATAAGTACTGCGCAAGATGTGAGCATGGAACCATATGACCCTGATTTTCCTAAATCCAATGCACTTCCCTTAGGGGATACAATTGATATATCAATGGATATAGATGATAAAGAAAAAGACATTAATATTGGGAAGTTCCTTGATGGTGAAGAACAAGAGGATACTACAACTTTGCTTCATGCCTTTCCTAAAATTTTTGCTTGGAAATATTTAGATATGCTAGGAATAGATCCGAAAATAGTAACACACAACATAGTCCTTGTTGAAAATGCTAAGCCTATTCGAAAAAAGAAACAAAAGATGAATCCTAAAATAGCCTTGCTTGTTAAAGGATAACTTGAGAAACTCCTTGACACTGGTTTCATTCGACCTATTGATTATTCTCCTTGGATCTCAAATATTTTCGCAATTGCAAAATCTAACAATCATATTAGGCTGTGTACGGATTTTCATGACTTGAATAAAGCCTCTTTAAAAGAAAATTTTCCCCTTCCTAATATCGACATGATAGTAGATTCAATTACGAGACATGCTTTGTTGTCATTCATGGATGGATTTTCTAGTTATAATCAAATATTTATTAATCCACAAGATCAATATAAGACATCATTCACATCCATTTGGGAATATTTTTTTTGGGTTATGATACCTTTTGGATTAAAGAATGCATGAACAACCTATCAACGAGCAATGAAATTGATATTTCATGATTATATCCATAAAATATTGGAAGATTATGTTGATGACATTCTTGCTAAATCTCTAACACGACAAGACAATGTGATTGTCCTTTAGAAGATCTTTGAACGGATGCAAAAATACAACATGAGACTCAATCCAAAAAAGTATGTCTTTAGTGTAGATAGTGGAAATTTTTTAGGGTTTATCATATCTCATAGAGGCATCGAGGTGGATACAAAAAAAATGATGCTATAATTAACATGCCACCTCTTAGAAATATTTCCCAATTATACACATTACAAGATCAAATCTAAGCCATCCACTGCTTTGTTGTATCTTTAGCTGATCGTACTTTACCATTTACACATCTCCTCAAAAAGGATGTGCATTTTGATTGGAATGAGGATTGTAAATAGGCTTTTGAGAGTTTGAAGGAATATCTTACAACTCTGCCCATTTTGCAACCTACTATGCCAAATAAACCATTCATTCTTTATATTGCCACATCAGCCCATGCTCTTGCAACATTGTTGGCTCAACAAGATGATAATGGTAAAAAACATCCTACTTATTACATTATCCAAACCTTAATAGATTATGAACGATGACACATACCAATTAAAAAAAGATTTTTTCCCTTGTATTTTCTACTAGTAAGTTGCGACATTACTTACTTAATGCGAAAAATACACGTAATCATAAAATTTGATCCTCTCAAACATATTTTTAATAAAACAAATTGATCAAGATGATTAGCTAAGTGGGTGATGTTGTTGACTGAGTTTTATCTTAAGTTTGTTTCACAAAAAGCAATCAAAGGACAAGCCTTGACCAACCACTTAGTTGACGCTCCTTCTCCTTTGACCTTGCCCAACAATGACACTTTCCCCGATGACAATGTGTTAACAATGGAGGTTCCTACATGGGAATTATATTTTGATGGATCCAAGTGCAGAATAGGCTCTGGCATTGGGGTTATATTAATTCCACCCGTAGGAAATCCTATTCCCTTGTCCTATAGATTAAATTTCTTATGTAAAAATAACACAGCCGAGTATGAGGCATTAATTGCTGGTTTGTGTGCTGCTTTAATTATAGGTGTCAAAGATATTTAGATCTTTGGTGAATCACAATTAGTGATCAAACAAATAAATGGAGTTTACCAAGAAAAACATGACAAATTATCAAAATATAAGGATCTCACTATGACTATTGGAAAATTTTGAATCATTCACCATTAATAACATCCCACGAAAAGATAATCAACATGTAGATGCAATGGTGAGTGCAGCTTCTCTTATATCACCTATAGATTCTTCAAAAGATTTCACATTCACTATTCACCCAATCATGAAACCTTTGATCGATGATAAATCATAAGCAGTTCTAACAACAACTAAGGAAGACTCAAGTGAATGGTATGATACAATATATAATTATTTAAAAGATGGTACCATTCTTGAGTCAACAACAACAAATCCCCAAACTCATTTACGAAAACTAGTAGCTAAATACATAATCCTTGCCGATGTGTTATATAGAAGATCCTTTAACAAAATTTAACTTAGGTGTCTTAAGGACTTTGAAATCACTATAGCCCTTGACTAGGACCATGTAGGTGCCTATGGAGGTCATTTTGGAGGACAATCATTAGTGCAAAAACTCATTCGTATGGGATAATATTGGCGACATATGGAAAAATACTGCTTTGCATATGTTAAACAATGTCATAAATGTCAAGAGCACAACCATTTGATTCATGCTCCTGCTTCTGAGCTCTATACCCAAATTCCTATTTGGTCATTCTTAGTATGGGGATTGGATCTAATTGGGAAAAAATTTCCACCTTCCTCTACTAGACATATGTTCATCATTACCACAACAAATTACTTTACAAAATGGGTGGAAGATATTCCTCTTCAATCCACAACTACTGATGTAATATGTCATTTCATATTGGAACACATTATTGCTTGCTTTGGACTTCCTTCCGCATTAATTTTTGACAATGGGACTCTATTTAAGAACAATGACGTGAAGAAATTTTTGGATACATTCAACATACAACATCGCTTTTCCACACCATACTATTCACAATCTAATGGTCAAGCTGAAATCACTAATAAGATTCTTGAAAATATTCTCAAGAAAACCATTAATCAACATCATAAGGATTGACATACACAATTACACTATGCACTATGGGCTTATCGAACAAGCATTAGATTTTCTACGGGAACCACGCCCTATAACCTTGTCTATGGTACTGAGGCAATCATGCCCTTGGAGTTAGAAATCCCCACACTAAGGATTTCTCTTCAAGGTCTTATCGATGATGACACCTATAAGGAGCAAAGATTACATTAGCTTGAGATGCTTGATGAAAAGCACATTAACACTCTTGAGCATCTCCAGGCCTATCCTAAGCAATTACAATGTAAACACAATACTTAGGTCATCCCTTAGACATTTAATAAGGGAGATTTCAATCTCTATGAAAATCAACAAAAAAATAATGTAGACTACGCTAACAAACAAAAATTCAGCCCTAATTGGTTGGGACCCTACATAATTGATACCAGTTATGGGTCTGACACTTAAATATTAACAAAGCTCGATGGCACACCCCTCAAGTAACCTATTAATGTTTTGCACCTACGTCGATGTTATGTCTAATCACTTTGAATAATATGAATAATAAAGCAGTGTTGTTAGAGCTATTGGGTCATATCCTATATGCTTTCGCATTGGCTCATTCTTGGAAAACAATTATATGTATGTCTTGAGCAATGAACTGATTATTTAAGTTTATTTTTATAATTACTTTAGGTTTCATACTATTCAAAATTTCCTTGTCTATTATGTTAAGTTAGATTATTATATAGATTATAAGTGTATTTAACTTAACATCACATAATCACAATGGTGTATATGAGAAAAACTGAAATATGTTTTAATTAGATCACATAACATGTGTTAAATCATTAAGACATTGATTAAATAATTTCAAAAAGGTTATTTAATTAATCACATTTCCATTTAACATTCAAACAAATTAAAACAAGTAATAAAATATCAAATACTCATATATATATCAAAGTTTTTTGTACATGTCATCAATATATACAATATCACTAAGGTCTGTGACTGCTTGATCCCTTGGGATCTAGTGCTCATGATGGTCTAGTAGTAGGACATTGTGAGACAGTAGTGTGCAATCATGATCATGATCTATTGAATCTAAGCACAAAATATAAAACTTGTATCCGTCCAAGGGCCTCCCGATGCTCCCCTGCTATTTGATCCCTCTCCACTTGTATTCGAGCTACCTCTACCTCTAGTCTCTCAACCTCTACTAGAGTCTGGGAAGACTGTGCCTCGGCTCAACGGACTCATCTCCTTAGACTCTCATATGCTGCCCACAATCTCATGAATGGCCTGAGTGACTCTGGATCCTACTCCACAATAGGTGGGGGCACATAGTTTGAGTCCATCTCCTTGTCAAAAGATGTTGGCACTATCTCTATAGCCACCTAATAGTAGAAATATCGATAATCTCTTGGGGCTCCTACAAGGTAGAAATAATAAATAATCAGCACACATCATGATATATATATAAAGAAAAAAAACTAACATAAAGTACATGCATAAATTAAATATCATCACATATATCTCTAGTAGGCTAAGAAACATCAACCTCATCCTCTATAGGGGGCATAAAGGATGTGCTAGCTCCTCCGTGATCGTGGGTACTAATGCCTATTGTGGCCACTACATGTGATCTAGTCATATGAATGGGTGAGGACTCTCCCCATTCGTGTCGATCCTCAACTACTACATCATCACCCTTGCTTAGGGGTGGCTCCTCCTCCTCATACTCCTCATCATCCTCCTCCTCATCTCCTCCATCCTATCCATCATAGTTAGGATATACCTCCTCATAATACTCCTCATCTATAACATCTATGAATATGTCTGCATCCCTATATCGTATCTCCTCGGTGTTGTCCTCTACCTCATCTCCCTCATCCAGAACTAGTCTTGCATCACCTATAGGCTCATCAATCAGAAATATAGGAGATGGTTGTGATACTCTCCACCACTCCACATACTCATATGTGCTACCAACACCATTAGCGTATGAGAATGGAGGCTCATCGTGATCTGAGTAATTATAGTCACTCTGGATGTAGCATTGTCTGTAGTGAGTTGTACTGTATCACCTGGTCTCTGAGAACTCTACACTAATCTCCTGAGAAAGGGTCATGCCTTCAGTGGTGTCTGAACCTGCACAAATTGTCACATGACTTGATCGTAGTAGAAGGGACGTACTATGTGGTCATTCTGGCCAACCAAAAATATGTCTAACTATAATCACTAACTCATTTGACTACAAAATATGACAAAACTTTTCGATGAAAGATGTATAATTAGATGTATCATCGGGTACCTATGTATTTAATGTGAAATTTTCAATTTTTAAAATTTTTTATGCCTAACATTTGTCAAAATTGTGACACTGTGATTTTCGTTGCTATTTCGATATACACTTAAAGTCAATTTTTGGTTTGACATATGGTTAGCCTCCTTAATTTGTGGCCCAACGGTATATGGTTAGCATTCTTCGGGGTTCTGACGAATTTTTTTTAATAAATAAAAGTGAGTTTGACAATATATCTATACTTGTGATAGTGTTTTGCTATACTTGTGAATTTTCTATACTTGTGACAGTTTGTGGAGGTTATAGGACAATTTTTTTTGGTGCAAAATATCAGAATTATTAGATTTTGTTACTTGTCTATGATTAAAAATTATTGGGGTGTGAGTTTGATATTTTTTGAAGATCTAAATATTCAAGCTTGGTAAAGAAAAATCATGTCAGATAATATTAGTGCAGAACAAAATGAAGAGACACTTGCTAGATTGTGGGCTAGATTGAAAAGAAAGGGTGATGGGAAATGTTATTGTCCTTGCAATAATTGCAAAGGCTTAAAGATGCGAAGACTTTTAATCACAACAATCGAGAAACATTGTAGGTAGTATGGTCATGTTGAAGGGGGCATGATTATTGTCCATTGGTAAGTTGTTCATTATATATCTTTACATTGATTGAATTTTTCAATGTTTATATCATTTAAAAAAAAATTATATATAAAAAATAACTTGATCATGATCATGGTTTATTTGTGTCGATCATTATTATAAAGGTGGGGCACCCTAGGGCACATGATATGGATTGTCATGGCCTAGAGAATGTGGTTTTGCAAGCGGAGGAACATGGAGCTATGAATATCGAAGATGAAGTTAATGATCCTATGGAAGAAGATGATCATACACCAGAAAACACAGTTGAGGATGATGGCACAAATACATTGATCCATGAAACATTTAATGGTGCAGATGATCATGATGATTGATATGACTTTGATGATGTTCATGATTTACCTGTACTTGAGAAGGAATACGAGCCCCTTTATGAAGGCTCCCAAACAACTCTTCTCTTTGTTGTATTCTTGCTGGTGAACTTGAAGGTTGTGAATGGTTTATCCAACATAGCAATCTCACGGATGTTAAGGTATGTCATATATGCCATCTTTTTTCATCTATTTTTGTTGTAAGTTCATCACTAGTAAATAAAAGATGAAATATGTACCATTAATATTCTTTATATTAACAAATTATTTTTTTGTTTTAGAATGATAGGTGAATTTTTGTTACCACCATCAAATATTTTACCTCGCTCATATTGAGATTTATTTGTCATTATGAAAGATATTGGAATGGAGTATCAAGCAATAGATGCATGTCCCAATCATCATATTATATATCATAAACAACATGAATTTGAAATGGAATACCTAGAATGTCATATCAGTAGATATCAAACATATCAACTAACAAAAAAGGTGCCTCACAAGGTTCTTCGTTATATTCCCATTATTCCATGTATGCAACGATTATTTAGGTGCGAAAGCTTAACATAATTTATGGATTACCATGCACGAAATAGAAGTTGAGATGACATTCTTCGAATGCCTACAAATGGTTCTGCATTTAGGTACATGGAGAAAAAATGACCACACTTTAAAGAAGAACCTCATAATCTCAGGCTTTCATTAGAAGTAGACGGTGTCAATCCATTTGGAGAGCTGAGATCTATTTACTCGGTGTGGCCTATTTTTGTTATCAACAATAACATTCCTCCATGGATGTCAATAAAGAGGGATCACATAATGTTGGAAATGATTGTTCTAGGTATTTGCTTACATCAATTTTCTTTAAAGTAGAAGCATCTCATTTATCTTATTTGTTGCATAATGACTTATATTTTTTTCATTTAATAGTCATGTGCATTAATTTATATATATTGCAGCAAAACGGTTATAATAATTATGTAATGTTTATGTTCATTCAACTAGGTAAGTACCAAGTTAAAGATATGAATGCATATATCGAGCCTCTTATTGATGAGTTACTAAAGTTATGGAATGGGGTCACTATGTATGATGTCTATAGACCAATAGGAAAAAGACAATTTCAATTCCATGCAATGCTTTTATGGACAATTCATGATGCCCTAGGGCTAACACATTTTTGTGGTATGTTATAACGTTCAACTGCACTTTAACGATATTTATTTTTATGAAGTAGATATCATGCATGTTTTTTAAATAATCTATTCATTATATATGATTATAAAAATTGACATATTTAATCCAATTATATATGATCTTGCAATTCTTCAAACAAAGGGAAAATTTGCATTTCCAGTTTGTGGTCCAAAGATGAAATCTCGTTGTTCAACAAGTTTAGGAAAGCAAGTGTTTGATGAGTATAGGCACTTCCTCCATAGAAATTATAAGTATTGAAAAACTGGAAAACATCTTTTCAGTGGGAAAGAAGAGACTACATCAAAACCATGAAGAATGACACCTCGCTTATGGAAGTTGGAATATAATAGAATTAATCGTCAAGGTTATATATCAGATCAAATTTTTTATCTATCATATATGATATGTTTGGAATTTATATTTTTATATTGTGTTTTGTTTACTCATGTTGTAATTGACAATGATTGTCGTTGTTAATTTGTTTAACTTATATGCTTCATGAAGGTCATCAAGGAATTAATGGCTGGATTCCACAGGGACTAAAAAGTTATTCCAAACAATTTAGTAGGTTTCCCTACTATGAGCAACTACAAATTGTGTATTTGTTTGATACAATGCATATCATAAAGAATATAACATAAACGTTATGGAAAAAATTGTCAAAATTTGTAGTGACATTCAGGAAGCCAATCATGCAATGAAAAATGTCATTCAATCAAATAGTGATGGTGACCAAATTAATATAAGTGCCCTTCCTTGGTTATTAATGGAGCAACAAAGCAATGCTATGAAAGAAGTCATACAAAAAATTTGATTTCCCACAAGATTTTCTACGAACATAAACAATATCATAACAAAGAAAGGTGAATTTTGGTTAGGGATGAAGACACATGATTGGAATCCCTTCATTAAGGTGATTATTTTGGTATATTTTATATATATTTGTATACTACATGTACTTTTCAGTGTATTATGTTTACTAGTTTTGGAAAAATAATGAAAAGATCATTTTATAATTGTTGCAGTACGTTCTACCTCTATCTCTCCCAGACAACTTTGAAAACAATGTCAAGAAAATTATATATGATCTTGGAAATTACATGAGGTAAGTAGCAATATTTGTTCAATTCATTGTATAGATCTTATATTTTCCCTTTTTTTTACTTGTTATGTGAATTGTGTGGACCTATACACACAAGGTCAATGTGGATGGTTGAGACGCACTTGAAATTTTTGAAGGCTTTGGTTAGACAAAGAGCACATCCTGAGGGTTCTATGGTGGAGGGATATATGGTATACTAGACCGTGGTGTACATTACTGAATATCTTCCTAAGTTCACAACAAAGATCTATGTAGATCGCATTTGGGATCCCAACTCCATTAACAAATTCGAAGGGGAGTACCTGATGGGGAAAGGTAGATTGAGGAAAGTGAGAGGTAATTATAAGATAGTCATGGAGATTAATTAGAATAAATTTTACATTGCCTTCAATTGCTTGAAAAGAAACAATAGAGAACTAGTCCAAATGAAAGAATCTTCCACACACAAATAGAAAAGTATTGGTATTGTACTGGTATTGTATTCCTCATTCACATTGTTATATCTCAAAAATGTAGGTAAAAATACCTCGAGAGGTTACCAAACTCTTGGTATGTTTCAAGGTAAAATACAAGGCCAAATGGTTTTAGACGTTCTTCTCTTTAGGTGCTGCCAGAACTAGGTGGGTCTACCTATGTGAATGAAGTAGACTTGAACTATGTGATTCCTCCTACAACAATCTATTCACAATGACAATTTGAAAGTGAACAAATGTACTACTAATCTAGCATAAATTTTATAAGTAGTATCAAAGAAATATGTTTAGTTAATAGATGCAAAATGTTTAAAATGAAATGAAACTAAGTGATGAAATGTGAAGACCAATGCTCTATTGGGTATATGGAGTCAAGTAGAAATTAGAGACAAGTAACTTATGACTGAAAATAATTCAAATTGTTTGGAACTTCTATGTTTATAACTTGTATAAACGAGTAGGGATGTAATTATCAGATTCTTCTTTAATATTCCAAAATAATATTCCTAAGTTGCTGTGAATAATCAAGAGGACTTTAATCTTTACTTGAAAGACCCAATTAATTTTGCCACAGATACAGCAAATGTGCACTGATAAATTGAAAATATGCTTGATATATCAATTTAAACAACAGAGTAATATTAAATATGGGGACAATTTGGAAATATCTTCAATTAACTTAACAAGCAATTGATACCAACATATAGCCACTGAATTAGAGATTTTCCATTAACTTCATCAAAAATCTTACATGTGCATCTTGGTCCTTTATGATGTAAACATTGTATCAATCCCTATTCTCCTACTTCTTCTATCTAATCTTATCTTAATAATTTTTTCTTCATCTTGGTCTCTCTTATTTATAGGAAAGGCAACAAGCTTCAGACCGAAAGAAATGAATTTTGATAACAAAACTTAACTAACATGTAAAATATAACTAAAAAAATTAACAACTAACACATGAAAATTTTGTTAATCTCCGAGTAAAAGCCCGAGTGACAAAAGACCTATGCAAAGCTTTTAATTTAAGATAATAATCATTGATAGTGATTAATCTTCTTTTGAATTGAGGTATTTCTCTTGCCACTTGCTTATGGTTAAATCATTCGGCCACTTGTATTCCTATGCAACGGTGAAGTTTGACAGGTGGCTTTTCCATCTACTATCGAGCAAGTTTCTAGCATCTACAATGAAATTTGTATAGCCATTATCCAATGCAATAGTTCCATTAAGCAGAGCATGAAATTTTTCCAAATTGATATTACCATCACCCTGTATATGTGTCAAACATTGTGGAACCATTTGATCAAATTCATTTCTCCATTCATCCACATCCTTGAGTTGACCATCACCTTTAATGATCAGAGGGCTAAAACTGTGTTATATTGAATCAAATGAATTCCTTCTGTTTTCTACCTTCTTCTTCATATCAATCAAATACTTATTCTCATCAATTATTCCTTTTACCATTTCCTGAGTAGGTTTTAACCTTGGGGGTGCATCAAGATCTCTTTGTGTGGATTTACACAGAGTGGCTAAGATATGGTAAGTGGGATGCCATCTTTTCTACAATTCCTCTAAGATAGGGGAATTAGTATTTATTTGTTCTAGAGCTTTTACCAAATGACTGAAGCCCTCGCGAACTCCACTTATTTTCTCTTTTAAAACTTCAACTCTATGTTTCAATATTTCCTCCAAGGTACTCAAGATGTGCCATTTGATATCATCCATATTATGATTCTTTAGTTTCTCAACCTCTTCTTTCAATTTCTGAATCTATGGATCTTCAACTAAAGTAGTTAGATGATATACAACAATTTCATTCCCCTTTACATTTGTGGCTTGTTGCAATTGTTGTTTCAATCTGAAATTTTCAATGAATAACTTATTTATCTCCTCATTTGAGAGCTCCATTCCTGGTATAATGAGCATGTTACTTTTCAACACTAACTCCCTTGTTTCTTTAAGAGTAATATTGACATTCAATATTTAACTTTTCCATTGTTTGTGCCTAGACTTCTACATGTTTTGAATCATCAACTCCAATGAGGTTAATTTTCAGTCTGTCATCAAATTGTTCATCTACATTTTTATCAAAAAATCTTTGAACTCCCTAGTATGGATAAAGCCATCATCCTCCATGAATCTCAAGGAAGCAATAATTCTTTCATCATCCTGCATTTCATCAATAGCCTCCTCCGATATTCTCATCTTGGGATCATGAGGCTCAAGGATTTTATATTTCTCTACAACCTCTTTCATATTAGCCAAAGTCAAGACTGCCTCTTATTCTTCATCACTTGAATCATAGTCCACTAGTGACCCAATCTTCTATTTCTTGGTAGGAGGCTCATTTGTTTGAGATGGAGGATATGGATGAATTGGTGATGAAGGTGGTGTATGCAATGTAGAGGCTATGGATGTTGGTGGCTGGGGTGTAGGAAGTGGGGCTGATTTCTCTTCTTGATCCTTTTTAGATAATTCATCAAATTTACCAAGGACTAATTGCATTCTTTTCAACAAATTTGGCTTCTCATCAAAAAACCCCTTGAACTTCTTATCTTTTCCTCTCTCTTGATCCTCCCATCTCATCATCATTAACCATATTTTCCCTCTTTCAAACATATCTACAAAATAGACTAGGTTTCTTATTACATCCTCTTCCAAATCAAATTCATGTGTTATTGGCCTCTTTGTGAGTAGGGTTCTTCTAATATTGTTGATGTGGCCTTTTGGATCACATATTCTCTTTTTCCTTGATCTGAGAGAAAAATTAGCTTTTATAAATCTCTATAATTCCTCCAACATATCTGATCCAGTTGACAATTCTTCAAATGTCATCAAATCAGGTAGAAATGTGCCTTTTTTCTAATTTTTCATCAAATCATGCTCCATCCAAAGCATTTGCCACATAAATTCTAAAAAAAATACTATGTTAGGCACACATTTTGGTAAAATATGAGGGAATTGATCGCAACCATATGCCTTGATGATGGTGTGTTGTGGAATCAAAAACCAATCAATATAATTATGTTTAAAACCTTGATCCATTTTGTATTGTAGGGGTCTCATGACATCCATTAGGGATTGTGGTAATCTTGGTGTAGGAAAACCAAGCTGAGCAATTAGCCTGATGACAAAATCATCCCTAAATACAACATAGTCACTTTCATTACATTTAATGTCCCAAATATAACACCAATTTTGTACCAGGAGCATAACTCCATTCTCATGTGTTCTCAATTTCATCCTCTTTGTCCATTTTGTTTCATTTTTAGATAGAATCAAATTACATAATAAGGATTACTTTCTAAAAGTTATGGGGGCCTTGGCTTCCCTAACCTCTATCAGACATTCATGAATCTGTTCCTCAATGAATGAAGCAAAATAAAACTCCATATTCGATTCAAGATGTTGGATAATCATGGCCATTCTCATCAACCCTATCAAAATATTCTCCTCTGCATCAACTCCAAGAATTTGACATAATGCATAGTAGGTATTTTTGAAATAGGTCTGAAAGTCAGACACTAGAAAGGGTTCAAGTCTTGAAGAGTGAATGGGAATTACTCTATTTTTGTCACCCCTTTTCATGTGTAAGGGGAGTTCATCAGTTCTATAGATCCTTTTCAACCTTGTATATTCTTGCTCCAGCTTCCCTATGTCAATTTCAATAAAGCATACCTATTTAGGTCAAAACACCTAATTATGGCTTCCCTCAAGATATCTACTAGACATTGACCATTTTTGATGGGGCATGATATCTATTGGCCAAGGCTCTGATTAGCTCTACATCAACAAAAACATTAGGAACAACTAATTTTCCTATGTCAAAAGTCCATGGGTTTGACACTGGAACCCTTTCATCTCTATTCCTATAAAAATACCAATATAAATTCCACCTAGACTGTGGAATTATTGGGTCCCTACACCCCTGAGCTAAATCCTTAAAGAATTTCTTAGAACCCTTATCTATTGAACTAGGTAATAGGGCAAGTAATGGCGACTACAATGAAATTATACTAGATTTTTCTTCCTTTTTAGTTCTTGCCTCTTATTTCTTTGGCGACATTGTTTAAATTTCAGTGAATGAAAGTAGACTTACTCAGAATTTTGTTTGCTCTATAGAATTCTTCCATTTTCGCACTTTGAGCTCGCCTATATTCAACTTCTGCTAGCATGAGTGCATGAATTCTCAATTTACCTTCTTAAATTTTGATATCATATTGCATTAATTTCATATCTTAAGTTCTTCATCATTCAAATCTTTCATACTAAGATAATTTTCATACTTCGATGTTGATTGATGTGAATGGCCTTCATTTAATGCTCCAATGATAGATTATTGCACTACCGCATGACATTTTTCACCCCCCTGCGGTATAGCGGTTCCTCCTTATCTCTATTCTTATTTCACCACTCTATCACGACCTCCATTCCAACCCTCCACGGTATGGTGGTGCATTATTACCTTTGTTCTTAGCTTATTTCTCTACCACGGGCTTCATTTCAACCCCTCATAGTATAGTAGTTCTCTCTATTAGTATTAACCATGACCCCGCTCTACTACGAACAAGACATCAACCTTCCGCGGTATAGTGGTATACATTGTATTGCTTCCTTTACCCACTGCGCTACTATGAGTTGCTTTATTGGAGGCTGTGGTAAGGTGGTAAAAGGAAATTTTGACCTTGTGGATGGTAAAAAAATGGTTTTTAAGGAAAAAAAATGATTTCATATGAAAGGACCATCAAAATTTCCAATGAAAATTCTAGTTCCAACACATGGAGGCAATTCTTGCAATGTTTTTATTGGTGAACCTTGCTAGTTGTTATGCTGATATATTGTATCCTAGCAATATAAACATAAATCATGGTCAAGGTGACATAGATACTACTTGGCCGATATGTTATATCTCTTCAATTTGAAATGTGTGAACAATGGGTCTTAGATACATATAGTTAAGAGGTTTCTTACGAAAGATAATAAGATCATTGGTAGTGGGATGTTAGGTTTTTAGGTACATCAATTATAAGTTACAGTTGTATACCATGGTAATTAACTAATTATATGTCATTTGTGAATTTCAATTTTTTTGATACAGTTGGTCAAGAGTGGGATGCACTACATTTGTACGTTGCAAACAATCTCGATTGGATGACAGTATGGATTGAATGATGTCAACAATCTGGTCAGGCATTAACATGGGAAGGTGTGGCTTCATTGGTTAAAGAAGCTCATCGTAATGGAGATTCCAATGTTACACCAAGGGAAATTGATTTAGCATATGGTTTAAGAGGTAAAAATGTACGTATAAATATATTAATCACCCATATTATTTAATTATTTTCAATTATATTGATGTATATATATGTTGAGTTTTTTTTTCTTTGCATATATTCAGCCAAGAATAATTATGTTTATCAACTGACAATACAATAATTTTTACATGTTTGACATATTGCAGGTGAAACACCACAAGGCTATGTGGTCCAATGGTCATAAATTTTGAATCAAAAAGTTGGATGACACAAAGAAAACTTGTGATTATGGGATAACTACAGTCTTTCAAGTGACTAATGTTTCATCTAGAAGTGACATACATCTAGAAGTCTTAGAAAATCGATACTATGGGATTTTGGATGATATACTTGAGTGTGACTTTAAGTCCTTCAAATTAGTTTTGTTCATTGTCCAATGGTACAGGCTACGATTGAATGAAAATAATCCCGAGAGAACTGTTATTGAACATGATAATGGATTTACCATGGTTAATACAAGGTCGATCGAGTGAGCTGGAAATGAGCCCTATGCTCTTCCAAGCCAATGTGAGCTGGTATTTTACTCAAAGGTTCAGGTAAACTGGGTTGGTCATTTTTTGTTAGACATGATCCAAGAGGAAGGATGGTAAAGTATAATGTGGTGGAAGAAGAAGATACCGAAGAACTAGAAGATTATGTAGATGATGACAGGATCAGTTAGTTGAGGATTTTCCTGATGAAGATGTCGAAAAAGAGGAACTAGATCATGATGATGTAGGAGTTAATGTTCATGAAGATGATATCGTGTGGATGATGACATTATCAAAACTGATATCAATGATGATGATGATGATATGACCAATCCTTACAATGTCAAATCTGGATTGGATGATACAGACAAAGAGTTGGATGAAGAAGAAGATCAATGGCATTGAAATGTATGAGTTATGAGATTATATTATCTATTTGATATTGATTTCTTGATAGAATTATATTTGACTTATATGGTTACATAATTAATTCATGATGTACTTTTTAATGTTGTTAATTCATGATACAACTATTGTAGCTCTCCTAGAAATTTCCATATGATCAAATCCTAATTACTCTATGACTATTTATGATTAGATATTATTTGATCATATCTTTGGTTATTTCATTCCCAAAAATTTAGTGTTTCCTCATGTTGACCTTGCATAGTGACATGTGAAAGGGGCCAATGTTGAAATTTTTTCAATTTGTGCTTGTATGGAGTGAAACTTGACATGGTTAGCCTAGATGCACGCGTTGACGATATGGGAGGGTTTCAAGACTTAAAAATGAGGTCATGCATGTTATGAAAGTGTATCGTAATCCTACTTATAGCGGAAGTTCACATGATAAGCTAACCAATGGCACTATATTGGAGGATAAACCCACCTATGGAATTAATTTAAGAGGTAAGGGATGCCTCTTAGTGGAATTTTGAGTCTTGGATTAATCCATAGTGCTAAAATTAGTTCTAGTGTTCTTCCCTTGGTGTTATATTTATCTCTACAATTTCCCATACTTAACCATTCTATCATCCCTTTTCCCAAGCTATTTGTATCATAATATAAACTTGGTCCAATCTCACATTAGCCCCTTAGGTAATTATCCATTTCCTCCAAGTTGAATGGAACCTTTTGTACCAACGCATCTATGTTTTCCTACCCTAATGGATCAAGACTTGACATCACCTTAAAAATCTTCTTTATGTCATAGCATATCTCCGAAGTGCCTTTGGCATGCTTTAGATGTGTCAATATTAACTAGATTGAATATATTGATTTTAAAGTCTCTTAACACATTCCATGACAAGAAAATGACTCATTTGGATTAAGGAGTACTTTCCTAAACTATTCCTTCATATTCAACAATCCCTTCTTACACTGACATCATAATTCATAACCATGTTAGTTGTAATGAGTGTTTTAAACCAACAATCAATGAATCATAGGATATAAGAAAACTCATTATGCACAAGGATAAGAATCAAAGATTCTGAAAGAATAGATTCACTAGATATGCTCCCCATTACTGTAGTAGACCAATGTAAAAAAAAAGTCATAACAAGAATAGGACCAAAAAAAACTAGGAAAAGAAACCTTGTAGGCTACATTAATAAGACATTGATTGCAAGCATTTCTTCCATGATGTTTAAATGAAAAAATATCAGATAGCTCAATCTTTAGTCAAGTAGTATTTCAATCACTGATTCTTAGACATCCATCATGATTAAACATCACATATCATAAGCCTTTTTAATAATCACTAGGACTGTAGATAATATTAAATCATGCCATAGGAAATAAATCATCAAAAATTATAAAGAAAGAGAAAACCAACTATATAAGCTTAGCAAGCCACCATACAAAAATTATATTTTGTAGAAAATAAAATAAACTATATGTTGACATAGCATATATATTTTGTATATAAACTATATATTTTGAATTTTGGCCCTGCACGTGCAGGAGCACAACATAGCATACTGCACCAAGACCCTAATTGGAGAGTTGCATCGAGAACCACTGCACCCAACCCTTGAGTGGAGAGCTGTGAGACTTCACTAGACGAGTGTTACAAGGACATTGAGTTGAGGAGGAAGACTAGGAACCATTTGGGAGGAGGAAAGCCAAAGCGAGAGGTGAGGGAACTCAAAAAGGGAAAACCGACCAAGGGACAATGACTGTAAGTTATTTTTCCCCCACATTTAGAAATCTTGTTGCAAGTACAATGATTTAGACTCTGTTTGTTCCCATCGAAGTGTTGCATGCTATATTTTGGTCAATTCAAGCCAATGTCCCATTGAAAAACCCAAGTACTACCTACTACTGGTGTTTGGCTAGTTTGAACAACCAAGCTTTGAGATGTTCAATCAGTTGGGTGGCCATTTTTGGCTTGTGAACTACAGTTTTTGTATTTGTCTTAGCATATTTTTTCTACTATAAGATTGAAAGGAATTACCATCACATAACATCACTTCAAGTTCACTAGGGTTCAAAATTGTAAACTTTGATGAAATAAATTTACATATTGAGGTCCACAAATGATCAAAGGGATTGAAAACAATATATGGTCCGTGAGAGCAATGAAAAATTCCTAGTGCCTGTCCATAAGAGAACATATAGAAGTAAATGATGCAGAGTCAGAGGAAGGAAACAAACTCACACAATCTCATTTGACAAGTCACAAACAATCTTGAACTTTCCTTCTTTTGACACACTTATTCAACTATATTTCCCTTCATAAAAATCAACACAAACACTCAAATTTTTCTTTAGAGTTCCAAACCATTACCAGACCTTCAAACACTTTAGTCAACTTCATCTTGACAAAAACAATCAATTACCTAGTCTACCCTTTCATTTTACCATTAACTCTCTTTATGAATGTCCTAAACTTCACAATTTCACCTCAACATAAAGTAATTTGACCCAAAATAGTATTTAGGCTAATATAGACCACATAATTTCCATTCCATTTCACTTCAAACAAATGTAAACCATCTCCCATCCTTTATTATTGACAATTTAACAAAATCATATACTGTACTTTCATTTTAGTCTCCAAAACAGGGCTATTATTAGAAAAATCAGTCAAAGCAATGGAATTTTTAACTTCATGCTTACACCAAACCTTATATCAAATGAGATCAAATTATACCTTGGTAATCTCTTAACCAAAACAACCAAGAACTCACACTTAATCATCAAAATCCCTTAAAGTTCTTATTGTCATTGGTTCCTTCATACCCTATTTGCAACGCTTGTAGGTTTGCCAACCTATTTTCCAGGGCTTCATTCACAATCTAAGCACTATTACACAAGTCTATCCACACTTTTAAATTCCCTCCTTGCAGATCTAAAACATATTCAAAATGGGTATCAAAACTTTCACAACACAAGCTTCAAATATTGTTGTCTTAGATAGATTTAGGCCTAATTAGGCCTGATTTGCATAAGGGTTTGTTGCTTTACTAACTCCTGACCAAAGTACACTTGTCCAGTGCTTGGGACATGTTTAGTTTGACTAGTATATTCTCTTCAAAGCATCAATTTTTTTTTACAAAGTATTTTCACAAAACCCTAAGGGCTTAACCTCCATAATTACTCTATTCACAGACTGTACACATAGTTTTTAGTCAAGAAACTTCATTCCCTTGCATCTTATCTTTATGTTTTTTCCCTAAATCCACTGAAACATGAAAGAAAATTCATATTAGGATAATCTCACAAGAAACCAAAAGATTCCACCAATTAATAAAGGAGAAACATAATTATTTTTGTCTCTGCTTACCCTAATTGAGGGTTTTAGCAATCTAAAGTAAATCCACAATAACTCACACAAATCTTAACTAAAATGCATTAAATTTGATGTAACAGGAAGTTGATTGATATTATTACCATATACAACCATTATACTATGCCTTTAGGGCCGTACAATTCCATACAATGCCTGGAAATGCAATTTTTTTGAAGAAAAATTATTAAAAATCAAAGATTTTCCTTG